>CM066035.1:488731570-489331570 GCA_033557465.1 Ichthyophis bannanicus
GAAACTCGGTTTCTTTTGAAGAATTCATTGGGAAAGGATCCTTTTAAGTTGAGAATGGATGAGATAGATCGACAGATCAAAAGCTTTTTTGATTATTTAAAATCATTAAAAACAAAGAAATTTCTTTGAGACAAAACCGATTATGAGACCAGAAAGGTATACTGCTGGATGTATGAAAAAAATGAATCAACACAAAAGAAAGTTACATTTGAGATGTCATCTGATGATACAAATGAAAGTACTGGTACGTCAGATACCCATTGTTCTAATAATTCTGCCCATAGGGAACGTCAGGATTTTCGGTCAGGGCAATTCTGAGGCAGATGTACCCGAGGCCCTTATCAGAACGATCAATGGGAACCTCCGAACACGCACCAGTGATCCAAACAACAACATCCTCCATTGTAGTAAATTTAACAGGACGACCTCTCTCACCAACGCAGGAACGGACACTGAAATATGGCTTATCGTTTGTACCAACGATGTGATATGATTCTTTTTGTATGCAGGTTTTTTTACCTTGGTTTTTTTTTTTTATTACGTGTCATTCATTATTTTCAGGATAAACCACCGAGTATTGATGAATCAATGGTTAAACCCGCCTCACGTTGGATGCCACCAGATTCTACTCCTGATCCTGTTATAACTACTTACCAATCTTTAGTTATGAGAGATCTTAATATATTAGAAGGAACCTCATATAGATATCATTTCAATTTAGATCGGGCCAGTTGGAAATTTCTTCAAGAATTGTCCCGAGACCCTTCGATAGTGATTTTTAAAGCAGATAAAGGGGGTGTGTCAGTGCTCCAATCCTCTGAGGATTATTATACATCTCTCCGCTCCCATCTGGCGGATGGACACGTCTATAAAATTCTTATGGATGACCCTACCACAGCTTTGATGAATGATATTAAGAATGTTTTAACTACTGGCTTGGAGAATGGTTGGATCACTCAAAAAGAGTACAATTTTCTGCTAGTACTACATCCAAAAATCCCAATTATATACATGGTTCCAAAAATCCATAAATCGTTAAATCCTCCCCCCGGGTAGGCTGATAGTTTCCTGTCGGAGGTCGGTGTTGGAACCATTATCTAAGTTTTGTGATGTGTTCCTTAAACAGGAGGCATGTTTGGTGTCCTCCTTTATTCGTGATTCCACACATTTTTTACAACAGCTGTCTTCAGTATCATTACCTACTACTGCTGTTTTCTTAGCAACTTTAGATGTTGTGGCCTATATATGAGCATTGACCAATCTGAAGCCATGGAATTACTAACCAAACTGTTTTGATTTGCCCCTGCAAGACTTCCCAAGTCCTTTTTCTTAAAACTAATATGATTGGTTTTGACGAAGAATTATTTTCTATCTGAGGGAGTATTTTTTCAACAGGTTTTCGGAATAGCTATGGGAGCGACAGTGGTGCCCTCTATAGCAACTTTATACATGGCAGATATGGAAGATAGGCATATAGTGGGGTCATCACATTTTGGTCAAGTAATTTTTGGAAAAGATTTTTGGATGATATATTTTTTATCTGGATATCAGATTTGGAATCACTCCAGAATTTTATCATCTGGCTTAATTATCTAAAACCTAATATTCATTTTACTGAACATATTGATCAGCAAAGAATTGAGTTTTTGGGGGGGCGGAGCCTGATGTCCAGCGGGATGGTCGCATAACGCTGAGGCTCCCGAGAGGCCTACTCAGAATCCTGAATTAACACCATACATACTTGGAACTTCTACTCTGATCTTGCCGGGGCACATTGGTGAGAGGCGGGGACCAAACCCACGCGCGCCTGGGAATTTGGATCTCCAGCGGCTTCTCACGGCAAACGTTCCAAAACTGAACCCGCCGTCCCCGCAGAAGGGGCTGGCCTTGCGCGAGGGCCCCGAAATGCAGCAGGAAATCCTCGCAGAGATTAGAGGGTCAAAAACCTCGTGCAGTCAAACGGTGAAGCACTCCGAGCGCTGCGGGAAGACCTTGGTGTGCTGCAAAGCAAGCTAGAAGGGCTTTTCTTCGCGTCAGGACAAAATGGAGAGCATAATTGGACTCCCATGCGGCCCGGTTGTCCAAACTCGACAAAGTTGAACGTCAGGTGCGGGCCTTTGCAGAAAGAAGTGGAAGATGGCAATAATAGAGCGCGTCGCAACAACATACGACTCGTGGGCATACCGGAGGGAGCGGAATCGGGAGACATGAACGAGTTTTTATGCAAATCCTCCCTTCCCTGCTCCAAATCACTTTTAAACCAAAGATTTGGAGATCGATCGCGCTCATCGTGTACCCACAAGCATACGCTCAACAGGAAGACCCCGCGGCCTATCATTTTTCCGACTTTTGAGATATCAACACGTGGAGCAAATTCTAAGTGCCTCTCGGGCAAAGGGCCATATGGAGTTTGAGAGCCACAAGATCTCCTTCTATCCTGACTTGGCTAAACCCACGGTCGACCACCGAAAGCGCTTTCTGGAATTCTGGCCGAGGCTTCAACAACTACAAGCACGCTATGGCCTGATGTACCCGGCCAAGCTCCGAGTCACGCTTCACAATCAGACAAGAACATTTGAGGACCCTGATCTACTAGCGGAGTTTTTGGATTCCAAAGAAGCCGACCTGATGCGCTGACTTCCAGAATATTCCTGCAAGTATTCTCATATCCGCTGTACCTGCCATATTGGATCTGCCGCAGCCCAGCAAAGAGTCTGGCGAGGGCAGTTTTGGTTGCCTTACTTTTTGATGATATCTGTGACCCGACTCCATCTACCCACAGTAGCCTCGATGAGTATCAGAGACAGTGTTAATTATGGACTCTGGTGTTTCTTTTCTTTTTTTTTCATGTCTTTCTATTTCCTCTCTAGGGCCTCCTCCCGCAGACATATGGTCGCCATATTCTTTGGGGGTTTTGCTTCTTCTCTAAGATACTTTGGTACATACTTTTCAATATGGGGTGTATTAGCCAGCATACTCGGTGATTATGTCATTGTTGCACAGATTCTGATTATGTTGTATGTTTTCAAGCGCCCTTACCTAAAATGTCTATTACCGATTGATGGCACCATGTAAGATTTTCTCATTGAACGTAAAAGGAATCAATAATCCGATAAAACGGAAGAAAATCCTAAGCTACCTAAGTCAGGAAGCTGCGGATCTGATTTTTCTCCAAGAAACGCATTTAAATTCGAAGGAAACTCTTAACTCAATATTAAACCTTACATGGTGGCCGCCTATTCCCCAGCCGTTTCTAAGAAATATGGGGTTGCCATACTGGTTAGGAAATCTTTGCATGCTACTATTATTGCGACTAGCTCAGATACAGAAGGTAGATGGTCCAGAGTTCACCTCAAGATAGGTAGCCTTGAAGTTACATGTATATGCCTTTACGCTCCTAATGTGGATGACCCTGCCTTTTTTGCTACCATTGCTCAGGTTGCTCAGGCCTCTGCTAATACTTCATTGATAATTGGGGGGGATTTCAATCTAGTCCTTGATCCCCTGATTGACAAACAGCCGCCTAGGAAAAGTGGTCCCCCCAAGAGTCACACCACGCTTACCTCCCTGATCAAAGATCTTGCTTTAGTTGATCTATGGAGGTTACTACCCCCCCATGAGCTTGACTTTACCTTCTTCTCGTCCCCTCACAAATCCCCCTCTCGCATCGATTTCTTTCTAATATCAAACTGTTAGTTCCTCAGGTGGACACTGCAAAGATTCACTCCCAACATATTTCAGATCATGCTGCTATTTGCACACAGATGCTTTTATACCCCAGAAAAAATAGCCAAATGGAACACAACTGCTAGGGACCAGTGTTGGTCTTGCCATACTGCTGTGGGAACCTTCGCTCATGTTATTTATGAATGTCCTCAACTACAGGTTTATTGGGGCGGGTTTGGGGTTGTATTCAATTTATCTTACACCTTCACGAACCTCTCTCTTGGAAGATCGTGGGACTCCGCTCTGTGGCGGAGGTCCCCTCTCTTCCTAAGAAGGGTCGCTTTATCCTTGATTTCATGCTGTGTATAGCCATATGCTTAATCACGAGGAATTGGAAGGATAGCTCTCGACTTACCGTCAATGAATGGTGGAACCTCGTCTGCTTATATAGTAAATATGAGCAGATACCTCGGAGAGCTATTCCCCATGCCCAAACTCACTCTCGCTTGTCTAAATGGCAGATGCTTAATGATTATGTACAATCTGCTCATTGCTCCAACATGCCTGTATAATGTGCACTCATCATGTTTCAGATCACCGTTAGGTTTTGTAACACAATAATGTAAGTACACGCCCGCTTCGGGAATTATTAGTTTTCTAGAGAAGATGCTGGGGGGTGGGGGGTGGCAGGGGTTTACTTTGGTGTATGTATTACACTTTATGTATCTGTCTTTTAGCTGTATGTCTTCCTTTTCCTTTGTTGTTATAAAACGAAAATAAAGAATTAAAAAAAAAAAAAAAGAATTGAGTTTTTGGACATGACAGTTTTCATGGAGGCAGGTGAATTGAGAACCACCCTTTTTAGAAAATCAGTGCAATGCAATAGCCTTTTAAATTTCCGAAGCTTTCATCCTGGTCCCCTTCGTAGGGGACTGCCATTTGGTCAATTTCTTAGGCTACACAGATTGTGTTTCTCTTTAGTGAATTTAAACGACATGCCCTGGATTTAAAACATAGGGTCTTGTTTACAAAACCATGGTTGCAGCTTCCACTCGATATCGGAGCCACAGCCCCATTGAATTCAATGGGGCCACGGCTCCGATATTGGGTGGAAACCACTACCGCGGCTTTGTAAACAAGCCCCATAGACTTCTTTGTAGAGGTTATCCCACACAAGTGGTTGACAGAGCTTACCATCATGCATACCATGTTCAACGCGAATGGTTATTAAATCTGGATTATCTGACGGCCACATCACAAACCTCTGAAGCTGTGGTGGGGGTTATACCATATACCGATCACAGCTCTGAGATTGTTCCGATTCTTCATAACCATTGGTCTATGTTACAACTGCATTCGTGTTTTGACAAAGTCCCTGATGATAGCTTATTCGAGAGGCTCAAATTTAAGTGATTATTTAGTTAAATCTGCCTCACTGATAGATAGACCGGTCATTCCATTACAGACCTCAAGGGGACATGAACCTTGCAACAATTGTAATTACTGTTCAATGACAGTACTGGGACTAATTTGGAAGCATCCAACCACCACTCATTCATATACCTGTCGTTGGGCGACAAATTGTTTATCTTCTTTTGTGGTTTATATTTTACAATGCCCATACAATTTGTTATATGTTGGAAGAACGATTCGCCCCATTAAAATAAGACTCAGGGAACACTTGTCCCCTATACGCCAGCATGTTCAATCAGCACCTGTGGTAGTCCATTGTCTGATTCACCACCATGTGTTTGAAGATCTGGTCTGAACGATCATAGACCAGGTACCTTGCGATCCACGTGGGGGTGATAGGATTTACAGGCTCCAGTGGCTTGAACAACGCTGGATATTTATTTTAAATACTATGCAACCTAACGGACTTAATCGGGAGATTGAATGGGTCAGTCTCTTTTGATACATAAGCCTGTTTTTCTAGATTGTGGGACTGTTTGGATGACTTCACAAGGGTTCCCCTTATGAATTGTCCTCTTGATTTTGAGTTTGTCAGGATTAGCCAATGAAAATAGGGATTCCCCTGTGAGTGGGGGGTTCCCTTTATTTCATTGGGGGTTCTCCTTAGACACTATCAGATGTGGTTTTCCATCTTCAAAAATCAGCCAATTGCATAAGATTGAGTCCTTACAAAGACTGCCACGGGACGGCATTTTTTGACAGTAGCACACTAACATGGAAGAAAAGGGCACTTGAGACAGGGAACCAGTCCCGAAATGTGCACGTCGTGTTTTCAACTTTACATGATTTACAACAGTTTTATCAACTTTACTGAAAATAAGATAGCCTCTGACGATCTCAAAGTAGCTAAACAGGTAGAAAAGGCAAAGGTGAAAGCTAGAAGGATGTTTGGTTGCATAGGGAGAAGAATGGGCAGCAGAAGAAAGGAGGTGATAGTGTCTCTGTATAAGTCTTTGGTGCAACCTCATTTGGAGTATTGTGTGCAATTCTGGAGACCACACCTTCAAAAGGATATAAACAGGTTGGAGTCGGTACAGAGGGTGGCTACTAAAATGGTTAGTGGTCTTCGTTATAAAGCATATGAGGATAGACCTAAGGACCTTAACATGTATACTTTAGAGGAAAGGCGGGACAGAGGTGATATGACTGAGATGTTTAAATACCTCTGTGGCATAAATGCACAGGAGGAGAGCCTCTTTCATTTGAAAGCAAGCTCTGCTGTGAGGGGACATGGGATGAGGGTGAAAGAGGATAGACTCAGGAGTAATATGTGGAAATATATTCTTTATGGAAAGAGTGATAGATGCATGGAATAGTCTCCCAGTGGAGGTGGTAGAGATGAGGACGGTATCTTAATTCAAAAAAGCATGGGACAAACATAGAGAATCTCTAAAGGAGAAAAGAGGATTCTTGTAGTGGGTGATAAGGAAGAGCAGACTAGATAGGCCATGTGGTCTTTTTCTGCCACCATGTTTCTATGTTACTATGTTGATTTGTGCATTATGGTTTGGTTTGGGGGGGGGGGGGGAGGACCCCTTCCTGCTTCTGGTTGCCCGCAGTATCAGCTACATGGAGTTGGGCCTTTTTTCAAGGTTGCACGTGGCTGGGGCACAGGTCCTACAGAGCAGGGGTAACATGTGGACATCAGGACAGTATGCACGTGCACCCGCTACACAGCCAGTTGGATGTACAGTGCCTGCGGCATCCTTGAGCATATTCTGTTTTACCATGTCCATCCATGCATAGGTTTGCAGAATCGTGCACGGACTGGCGCGTTCACCCTGTGGACGTGCATGGGGCATGGCCGTGCTCATCTTGGAATCAGGCTTTATATCAACCGGTTCACCTTTATCTACCGGTTTATTTGTACCTTCAAAAAACATAACAGATTAGTAAGACTAGACTTTCCTTTGCTAAATCTATGTTGGCTGTCTCCCATTAAACCATGACTATGTTCAGTAATTTTATTCTTTATAATGGTTTCTACCATTTTGCCCCCTACCGACATCAGGCTCACCAGTCTGTACTTTCCTGGATCACTCGTGGAACCCTTTTGAAAAGTGGCATTACATTGGCCATCCTTCAATCTTCAGGTACTACAGATGATTTTAATGATAGTTCACATATTACTAATAGTAGGTCTGAATGGTTGCTAACGAATACACATCCTTATCTGATTTTTAAAAGGTAAAGTGCTATTTAATAGATAGATAAATATATTTTTAATACTCACCTTCCAGAATCCAAAAAAGAATTGGATGAATTGAGCCCTGACTAACTGGTTAGCTACTATAGCTCTCTGAATCTCTCTTTTTGTGCTGCTGCATATGCAGTATTAGTGATACTATAGTAATGCAAAAAAAAAAAAAATCAATTACTGGCTACCAAACTACTGCTTTTTTGTGTTTTGTTTTGTTTTTTGAACTGTCACCTATCAGTAATCTGGGTACCACATATTTATATTGACTTATGTATCACAGTGCCCTTAACCAGTGTCTTCAGATTCCTATTCATCTCTTTTCTTTCCAGATTTGATGATCACTCCTTGCTAACATGTGTGGTTTTCCATCTTCAAAAATGCAATTCATAGTAATGTGTTGCATTTGCATTCAGATAGCATATATTTTTGACAGTGATGGTTGCCTGTATATCACTTATTGTTAGTCAAAGTATGTGTTCAGCCTGGAATCTCAGCAGCCCTTACATATGAATACTTAATAAGAGAATTTTTTTTTTCATATTGCATATGGACTCTGGATTGAACAGCTGAACTTTAATTTTCAGAAAAGAAACACTGTCTAGTGAGGAATGAGGTAGAGATACAATGATTGCTTCCACTTCAATATTCTTTTTAACATTCTACAGCATTTTACCTCAATAGCATCATATGAAAAATAGAAATTCTAAATAGTTTGGAGACTGACAAAGGTTTCAGCAGTTGGAATTTGTAAAGTTTCTGAAATCCACCTTTTAAATGCAAATCTATCTGCCACTTTTTCATGACATGGCATTATCCATGACTAGAGGGATTAATTATTCTATACAGAAGGATGCTAATGCAACTCTTAACATATTGCAGCTTTCTTTCCTCTATCACAGCATGCACTATTATGTCACAGAGTAATTGCTTTTGTGAACAGCTAGATTAGCAAATAAAGTTACCGGTAAGCCTTATTTGAACCCTATTGCTGCCTACATTTTTTTTCAGAATAGGAACATGCACAAGATATTTGAGGTGACATTGAGCTGCAAAACATGCAGTTACCATGCGCTGTTGACAGTTGCGGTAACTGCGCATTATAAGTACGCCCACTCTCTGCCTACATCTCACCCATTCACATGACAAATCATGGCCTGCAGATAGCCCAGAAAAATCCTTGCATTTAGCCAGTGTTTAGAGGTTACCACAGTGTGCTTTTCCTGCATTATTGCCGTATTAACAGCTAATACAGCTTAGTTAACATACCCCTAAATATTATGGGGACTATTCGTGCCATCTGCACGGTTGTACGGGGAAGTTAGTCAGGGGCGGGGAAGAGGCGGCCCGGGGGCAGAGAGTGAGCGTGCAGTGGGCGGTCGCCAGCCCTGGACGTACAGGGCCGATTCTAATGTCGGTCCTGTATGTCCAGGGCCGGCAAAATGCACAATTTTGTTACTTGTGAACCGCACTGAATGTGAATAGTGCAGTATAGAAAAAACTCTAAATAAATAAATAAATAAAATAAATAAATTCCACCTTCCCTGGTCATGGTTTTTTAAGCAGCCCAGGGCGTGGAAGGGGTTGGGGGCAGAGTTAATTTGCCATAGCTCGATCCTTAGGAGGCCAGATCAGGGGTCGGGCTGCAGGGAATTAACTTTTTAGCAGGCAGCCGGCACCGCAGTTTTTAAATGGAGCCGTGGTGTCATGGCAACAGGACGCCATGGCGCCTGTGGCTCCAATTAAAAACCCTGGCTGAGTTATCCAGGCTGTGGCTGTATGTGCAGGCCAGGACTGAATCGCAGTACTGGCTTGCACGTATATGCCTGTTCGCAATTCTGATCCCACGGAGCTAGACGTTCCCCGCGTGATCAGAATCGCAATCTCCTTTATTTATTTATTTATTTATTCTATACCGTCCCTTCCAGAGATCAAGGGCGGCTTACATGGAACAAGTTAACAATTATGTATACTTCGGTATACATTTACATCGAACAGAAACTTTCTAACTTTTTACAAATAATAAATGCGATAAACTGTCCAAACTATTTACATAGGTTATTTACAAGTGGTTATATACAATGTGTTACAGAACAATCATAGGTCATGCGTAAGTGGTGGAATTTATTTCCATTTTTTTTTATCATAAGTTTTTTGTGTGTGTGTGGGAGGACTGTGTGGGGTTAGCTAATAGTGGTTTTGGGAGTTTTGAGTTTGTGTGTCTGTGGATGCTGTGGGACAGGACTTGGGGGGTAGGGGATTTGGAAATGTTCGGAGAATAGGTAGGTTTTGAGTTCCTTCCGAAATTGGGAGAGGTTTTTTATGATACGGAGGCCTAATGGGAGATCATTCCAGAGCATGGGGGCAGTGAACGTGAAGGCTCTGGCACTTGAGGATTTTTTAGTCTTCGTGAATGTTTTTGGCATATCAAGTGAGTGGGCTGCGTTTTGTCTGCGAGCTCTTGATTCGGATGGAGTCTGTAGTAGTGTGGATAGGTGTAAGGGGGTGATGTCGTTTAGGAGCTTGAAGGTTGTTAGGAGAATTTTGTATCTGATTCGGCTGTTTATAGGGAGCCAATGTAGTTCTAGGAGTATAGGGGTCACATGGTCTGTTAGACGAGCTTTAGTAATTATTTTTGCACAGATGTTCTGGGCTCTTTGTAATAGGTATGTGTTTTTTTTGTGGTAGGCCAATTAGGAGACTGTTGCAATAATCAAAATGGGGTGTGATGAGTGTATTAACAACCGATCTAAAGTCATGTGTGTCAAGGAGGGGCCTTAGGTGTTGTATGGTTTTGAGCTTATGAAATATGGTTCTTTACTGTCTGCTTTATGTGCGGTAGCATGGTGAGAGTTTGATCTATTATTACACCCAGGTATTTTACCTCTTTTTTAACAGGTATAGATGTATTGTTGATGGAGATTGTTGTTGGAAAAGTGTCCTCGGTCATGGATGTTCTTGTAACGAACATTGCTTCCGTTTTTTTGAGGTTAATGCTGAGGTAGTTGGTTTCCATCCAAGAGGTGGTCTCAGCCATGCATTCGGATAGGGTGTTGTAAATGGGGGTTTTGGTGGTTATGGGGATAGCGAGCATGATATCGTCAGCATAAATAAAGTGACTAATCCTGTGTTTTCTAAATATGTTTGTGATAGGTTGCAGGTATAGGTTGAAAAGGAGGGCAGAAAGGGCTGATCCCTGAGGTATTCCTTGTCCTTGGGGGAAGGTTTCTAATGCTTCTTGGTCTATTTGAACACGTATTAGTCTATGTGTGATGTAGGACTTGAACCATTTGAGAACAGTCCCACCTATTCCTAAGTTTTCTAGTCTATTGACCAGAGTAAGGTGGTTGATGTTGTCAAAGGCGGCAGAGATGTCTATAAAGAGGAGTAGGAAGTCTTGTTTGTTGTCATCTGTGCCTTTGATGAGGTAGTCCATCAGTGTAATCAAATATGGTTTCCACTCCGTGGAAGGGGCGGCAACCAAACTGGTGTGAGTCAAGGGGTTTGTGCTCATCAATATGCTCTTGTAATTGTAATTGAATTGTTTTTTCTATTATTTTAGCAATAAATGGAATGCTGGCTATCGGTCTGTATGAATTTGGGCCTTTTGAGTCAAGTTTATTGTTTTTTATTATTGGGCGAAGCGTTGTGAGCTTTAGGGCATCAGGCATGATGCCTTGAGAAAGGGACTGGTTCACCATGTGTTGAATGTTTTCTGCGAGTTCTTCCTTTGTGCATTTAATCCAAGACACAGGGCAAGGATCGAATGGGGAGGTTGTGGTATTGATCATTGTTATGATTTTAAGGAGGTGTTTTTGGTCCACCGTGTGAAAAGTTGTCCAATTGTTATTAATTTCGATGCTTGTAGGTAGTATTGCTGTTAAAGTATTGGGTTTGGACTTTAGTTTTTCTGCAAAGTGGGTTGCTAATGTTTGAATACTTATTGCTGGTTGTCTTGGCTCGGAGTTCTTTGCTTTAGTCAGTGTTTTTACAATTGCAAATAGCTCTCTAGGTCGGTTGATGACCAGGTTTATTACTTTAGAGTGGTAATCCCTTTTCGATTTGTTTATTGCGTTCTTGTATTCGTTAAGTGTGTTCATATATTGGGATTTGTTTTCGTCTGATTTAGTTTTCCTCCATCTCTTTTCTTGTTTCCTCAGTTGTTTTTTTAGTTTTGCTAGTTCTTTCGTGAACCATTTTTCTGTCTTTTTTGTTTGTCTATGCATAGTGCGTGTGGGGACAGCAGCTTCTTATATTGTTAAGTTCCAATGATTTACAGTGGAATTGATGTCAGGGAAGTCTGTGTTGAGTATGGGTAATACTTTGTCAAGGAAAGTATCTTTGTCAAAGTATGCAAAGCATGATATATGGGGTGAGGTGCTTGTTGTATTCAGTGTTGCTTGTGCTGGGAGGTGTAGTGTTATGAGGTGATGGTCGGACCATGGTACTTCTGTTGTAGTTGGAGGGGTAAGTTGTTGGTGGTTATTAAGGGAGGAAGGGAGGAAGGGAGGAAGATGAGATCTAAAGTGTTGCCTTTTATGTGTGTGGGGGTATGAACTATCTGTGTGTATCCCATTTGGTTCATGGCGTCCATGAAGTTATCTGATTGGGAATTATTTAGAGAGGGGAGGTTTAGATCACCTAGAATTACTAGTGGTTTGTTTTGTGATGCTGTGCATGCAAGTTCAAGGATGGGAGAGAGGTTTTTTTGATCAGCTGAAGGGGGTCTATATAAGAGGGAGAGTGCAAGGGTTCTGTTTTTCTATATTGATAATGTCCATTCCATCTATATTATTTAAGCTTGTTAAGGTGTATTGTAGGACTTTTTTGGTGAGTATGAGGGCGCCACCTCCTCTTTTTACATCTCGATGGCAGCTGAATATATCATATTGATGTGTGGTTAGCTGGTTTTTTTTTTTTTTTAATGCTTTATTTTCGTTTTATAACAACAAAGGAAAGGAAGACATACAGCTTAAAAGACAAATACATACATAGAATGTGATACATACACCAAAGTAAACCCCTACCACCCCCCTCCCCCCTGCTTGTTCTCTAGAAACTAATCATTCCCGAAAACGGGCGTGTACTGACATTATTGTGGTACAAAACCTAACGGTGATCTGAAACATGATGAGTATACATTAAACAGACATGTCGGAGCATTGAGCAGAGTGTATATAATCATTGAGCATCTGCCATTTAGACAAGCGAGAGTGAGTTTGGATATGGGGAATAGCTCTCCGAGATATCTGTTCATATTTACTATATAAGCAGACGAGGTTCCACCATTCATTGGCAGTAATTCGAGAGCTATCCTTCCAATTCCTCGTGATTAAACAGATGGCTATACCCAGCATGAAATCAAGGAGAAAGCGACCCTTCTTAGGAAGAGAGGGGACCTCCGCCACTGAGCGGAGTCCCACAATCTTCCAAGAAAGGGGCTCGTGGAGGTGTAAGATAGATTGAATATGACCCCAGACCCGCCCCCAGTAAACCTGCAGTTGAGGACATTCATAAAGAACATGAGCGAGGGTCCCCACAGCAGTGTGGCAAGACCAACACTGGTCCCTAGCAGTTGTGTTCCATTTGGCTATTCTTTCTGGAGTATAAAAGCATCTATGTGCAAAAAAGAAGAGAGTTTGGGTTACAGAGGCAGATCTGGAAACCCGCACTACTTTGCTCCAGAAAACGCTCCATTGCACAGGGGTTAAAGTGGTTTGCAGTTCGCGTTCCCAGGCTTGTTGAGCTCTACAGGTAGCAGTATCGGTACCCTGACATAATAATTTATAAAAGTTAGAGGCTACCCCATGTGTATTACTAATAGAGTGGAATTAGTTCTAATAGCCCGTCCTCAGTAGGGGCAGAGGGCGGCAGGATTTGAGCACTTTTGAGGCAGTGTTGAAGCTGCATCAATTGAAAGTAATGTTTCGCTGGCAACGCAAATTCCTTTTGTAAATCAGAAAAGGTCTTCCAACGAGCTGCAGAGAAGAGTTGTTGGGGTGTCCAGATCCCCCTAGAGTACCAGGGTTTCCATGCAATCGTTTTATTTAGGACTTGAATTCTGGGGTTATTCCACAGCGGGAGTCCGTCCAGAGGACATACGTTTGGACCCAGTGACAGAATGAGAGTGTTAAAGGCCGCAAGAGTATCGACAATCATTGGGGGATGGCGTGTGTCTACTTGATGAGACATGCCGGGGAGATGGATCAACGGAATTGGGCTACTTAGCTCCTCTTCAATGTCAAGCCAAACTGGTCTGTTGTCTGTTGAGGCAGCTAGCCATCGGGCACCTTGTTTAAGTAGGAAGGCTTGATGATATCTAAGAAAATCAGGAAAGCGGGTACCCCCTAGTTCCTTCGCAGACTGTAGTTTTTGTTTAGCTACTCTTGGTGGTTTTCCCTGCCAGAGATAACGGACGAGAAGGCCCTCTATGTCTTTGTAGGTGTGTAGCGGGAGGAAGCAGGGCAGCATTTCTAAAATATAATTCACTTTGGGGACTATCATCATTTTGACGGTTTCTAGGCGGCCCCACCATGTAAGGGATAAGGGAGACCACCGATTTGTGAGCTCACGGACTTTGGAGACTACCTCCTTGGCATTAAAACTAATAGTGTCTTCTAAAGGAGAACAGTAGTGGACACCAAGATATTTCACCATGCGGGATTGCCAAAGGAAAGGAAAGGCCTGCATGTCAGCCTCATGTACCCAGCGGTTCAGTGGGAATGCTACGGATTTGGTCCAGTTTATTTTATAGCCCGATAATTGCGAGTATCCATCAATCAGGTCCAAGACAGCCGGGACCAAATCAAGGGATACAAAGAGCATAAGGTCATCTGCATATGCAGAGAGTTTAATCTCTCTGTGACTGAAGGGGACACCTCGAATACGTGCGGACTGTCTAATAAGGAGGGCGAGGGGTTCAAGAGCTAGATCAAAGAGCATTGGTGATAAGGGGCAACCTTGACGCGTGCCTCTTTGAAGATTAAAAGGCCGAGACTTAATGGCATTTACACAAATACTGGCAACGGGTTGAGAATACATGACTTGGAGGTATCGGAGGAAGCCCTCCCCAAAGCCATACCATCGGAGAACTGCAAATAAGAAGGGCCATTCCAAGCGATCAAAGGCTTTTTCAGCATCTAGGGAAAGACCCACCCAGGGGTGGTCTAAGTTGGCAGCACTGGAGAGCACATGGCACAAGGTCCGAGCATTGTCAGCGGTGGAGCGGCCGGGTATAAAACCACATTGGTCGGGATGGACTAAGGTGGCCATCCTGTCAGATAGCCGGGTGGCCAAGATCGTTGCGAAGATCTTATAATCGGCATTAAGTAGGGAGATTGGACGGTAGTTGGCGGTTAGCAGCGGGTCTCTGCCTTCTTTCTCAAAAACTACCACATTAGCTGCAGAAAAGGATCCCAAAGAGGATGTATCTACCGCAAGGGCAGCACTGTTCCCTCTAAGCTGTGCGCGTGTGCGCGCGCACACACCTCGCCGAGTGAGCGCACATACTTTACAACAGAGCGCACAAAAATTACGGTTCTGATTCTGATAGAAAACAACATAGACGTTCTTAAAATTGAAAAGTTGTTGTGTATTTATGGTTTTCACAAGTTCTACAATATTTTCTAGTGCAATCAATGTGGTATGCATACTGTATTCTGACGTGTAGGCAAATTTTAAAGTATATAACTCCGAGTGTCATTATGTGGCACACAAAAATTTAACCTTCCTTCAAAAGCTGCACAGCTGATATTTTATGTGCACACGGCCTACAGAAAATTAGAGGGAACATTGAAGGGCAGTAAAGTAAAGTTTTAAGTAGGGAACTAAATCTGCACTGAACGTTCTGTAGAATTCTGTCGGGAGACCATCAGGCCCAGCGGCCCGACCCGAGGCTGTTCGTTTTAGGGCAGAATGGATCTCTGAAGTGGAGAAGGGTTCATCCAGCGCATCCCTATCAGCTTCAGAAAGGGTCGGCCGCTGAATACCAGAAAACAAGCGCTCGAAGGTCTCGGATGAGAACTCACATTCAGATTGATATAGACGGGTATAGAAATCCCGAAAAAGTTCTACGATATCGGAGTCTGTGGTCAGTATGCCCCCTCCCTGTGGGGCGCGAAGGGCCGCTACGCGTTTGGCTTCTTTTTGACCTTTCAAGGCGTTGGCTAAAGTCGACCGGCTCGGTTGCTTTCACGGTAGTATGTCCCTTGCTGAAGTGCAATACTCTGAGAAGCTGCAGTTGAGAGGATTGCATTATATTGAAAACGGAGACGCTGTAAGCGAACTAAGACGCATGGATCAGTACGGGAAGTTAGAACTCGTTCGCCTGCTTTGATTTGTTGGTCTAGTATAAGGAGCTGCTGTTTGCGCTGTTTCCGCAGGCGAATTTGATAACTAGTGATCGTTGCACGAATGGCCGCTTTAAAACCCTCCCACCAAGCCCAATTTGCAGTGTCCTGGGGTAGATTAAAGTGAAAGTAGTCCTGTATGGCTGCTCGAATTTCTAACTGGAACTCTGGTTGAGTTAATAGGGCTCTATCAAAGAACCAGGCCCCCGAATTCCCTTGGGGCGCAGTGGTGTGTAATTGAAAAGAAATAGCAGCGTGATCTGATATATGTTGGGAGTGAATCTTTGCAGTGTCTGCCTGAGGAACTAACAGTTTTGATATTAGAAAGAAATCTATGCGAGACTGGGATTTATGAGGGGAAGAGAAGAAGGTAAAATCAAGCTCATTGGGATGTAGTAACCTCCATAGATCGACTAAAGCAAGATCTTTGATCATAGAGGTAAGCGTAGTGTGACTCTTGGGGGGACCACTCGTCCTAGGCGGCTGTTTGTCAATCAGGGGATCAAGAACTAAATTGAAATCCCCCCCAATTATCAATGAAGTGTTTAGCAGAGGCCTGCGCAACCTGAGCAATGGTAGCAAAAAAGGCAGGGTCATCTACATTAGGAGCATAAAGGCATATACATGTAACTTCAAGGTTACCTATCTTGAGGTGAGCCCTGGACCATCTGCCAGCTGTATCTGAGCTAGTCGCAATAACAGTAGCATGCAGAGATTTCCTAACCAGTATGGCAACCCCACCTTTCTTAGAAACAGCTGGGGAATAGGCGGCCACCATGTAAGGTTTAACATTGAGTTTAAGAGTTTCCCTTCGAATTTAAATGCGTTTCTTGGAGGAAAATCAGGTCCGCAGCTTCATGACTTAGATAGCTCAGGATTTTCTTCCGTTTTATCGGGTTATTGATGCCTTTTACGTTCAATGATAAAAACTTACATGGTGCCATCAATCAGTAATAGACATTTTAGGTAAGGGCGCTTGAAAACATACAGCATAAGCAGAATCTGTACAGCAATGACATAATCACCGAGTATGCTGGCTAATACACCCCATATTGAAAAGCATGTACCAAAGTAACTTAGAGAAGAAGCAAAACCCCCAATGAATATGGCGACCATATGTCTGCGGGAGGAGGCCCCTAGAGAGGAGGATAAAGACATGAAAAAATGAAAAGAAACACCAGAGTCCATAATTAACACTGTCTCTGATATTCATCGAAGCTACTCTGGGTAGATGGAGTCGGGTCACAAATATCATCATACTAAGGCAACAAACCGCCCTCGACGGACTCTTTGCCGAACCGTGGCAAATCCAAAATGGCGGGTACAGCGGATATGAGAACACTGGTAGGAACACTCTGGAAGTCAGCGCATCAAGTCGGCTTCTTTAGCATCCAAAAACTCCGCTAGTAGATCAGGGTCCTCAAATGTTCTTGTCTGATTGTGTAGCGTGACTCGGAGCTTGGCCGGGTACATTAGGCCATAGCGTGCTTGTAATTGTTGAAGCCTCGGCCGGAATTCCAGAAAGCGCTTTCGGCGATCCACCGTGGGTTTAGCCAAGTCAGGATAGAAGGAGATCTTGTAGCTCTCAAACTCCATATGGCCCTTTGCCCGAGAAGCGCGGAGAATTTGCTCCACATGCTGATATCGCAAAAGTCGAAAGATGATAGGCCGCGGGGTCTTCCTGTTGAGCGTTATGTTTGTGGGTACACGATGAGCGCGATCGATCTCCAATTCTTTAGTAAAGGTGATTTGGAGCAGAGAAGGGAGGATTTTATATAGAAACTCCTTCATGTCTCCCGATTCCGCCCCCCTCCGGTATGCCCACTAGTCGTAGGTTGTTGCGGCGCGCTCTATTATTGCCATCTTCCACTTCTTTCTGCAAGGCCCGCACCTGACGTTCAACTTTGTCGAGTTTGGACAGCCGGACCGCATGGGAGTCTAATATGCTCTCCATTTTGTCCCTGACGCGAGGAGAGCCCTCTAGCCTGCCTTGCAATACACCAAGGTCTTCCCGCAGCGCTCGGAGTGCTTCCCCGTTTGACTGCACGAGGTCTTTAACCCCTCTGATCTCTGCGAGGATCTCCTGCTGCATTTCGGGGCCCTCGCGTAGAGCCAGCCCCTTCTGCGGGGACGGGGGTTCAGTTTTGGAGCGTTTGCCGTGAGAAGCCGCTGGAGATCCAAATTCCAGGCGCGTAGGTTTGGTCCCCGCCATCTCACCAATGTGACCCGGTAAGATCAGAGCAGAAATTCAAGAATGTCCGGTGTTAATGCAGGATTCTGAGTAGGCCTCTCGGGAGCCTCAGCGTTATGCGACCATCCCGCTGGACATCAGGCTCCGCCCCCCCCGTGGTTAGCTGGTTTAATAGTATGGTGTCCGTGGGTGCGAGCCATGTCTCAGTGATGCAGATAATATCTGGATCTTTGTCTTTTATCATGTCATTGATTATTGGTATTTTGTTTCGTATGGATCTGATGTTTATTAAGAAGAGCTTTGTTTTAGTGTCTATATTGGCTGTATTGTCATTTATACTGCTATGTGGTTGATGTTTTATTTGAATAAGTCTATGGAGGCATCTGCCTGAGTCATGACGAGAATAATGGTTTGTGGGTGTGTGTGTATGTTGAGCTGTGTGGCGGGTTTTGGTAGAGGTTATGTGTGGTGGGGATGTTATTATATGGGTTTTGGTAATGGTTATGAATGATGGGGATGTTGTTGTAGGGGCTTTGATTGGTTTTGTACGTATAAATGTGTTGTGTTAGGAGTGTTATTAGGAGGAGAGTGAGGGGGAGGTTTGCACGTGTTTTTGGAGACATTATGTATTTTTTTTTGAGGGGGGGGATTGAATGTCTGGGTCAGCCTGGACATACAAAGGAGATGTACGCCGGGATCATAATCGGGCCCTATATGTTTTCTGTATGACACAGGGCATTATTTTGTATAGGTATATATAGTTATTATTATGATAGCACTACTAGGTATACGGAGTACTTTCAAAGATACATATGAGGTTGCTAATGTGAGATGTTTAAAAAATGTTCTTATTTTAAGCCTGTTTTGTAAAGGTAATGTAGACACCTATACAATTTACAAAATAGGCACCCAAAACTAGGAATTAACATTCTTTGGTGTGCATTTGTTTCATTTAGGTGCCTTAAAATGTTAGTGTGTGCAAAATTGCTTGTATGTGCACAAACCTACAAATGTACACACATTTACATACAATCAATTTTGATGCATTACAAAGTTCTAAAGCAGAAACAAAAATGCTATTAAAATAAATTTTGTCAAAATACAAAATCACCCCAAAACCTAGAAAAATTTGTAAAAATACAAAAACAAATTTTAAAAAATGTGTTCATGCACATTCTTATCAGGTCAGTACCATTAGCAGAAATGCACATATTTTCTCCTGTTCAGAAGCAAGTATAAATGTGTGTGAGTACTCTAAGAAGATAATTTCTAAAGTTTGGCTATGTGTAAAACTCTATTAGGGCTTTTATAAAATTTGAAACAGGAATAACTTGCATACTACTGGTGTTGTTTCTGGTAGGGATGTGCATTGCCAATTTTTTTTTTTTTTTTTTTTTTTTTTTTCTTTTTTGAATAAACTGAGCAGTCTGGAGATGGATCTCAAGGTGGTGAACTGGATCAAGAACTGGTTGACTGACAGACTACAGAGGGTAGTGGTGAATAAAACTTACTCTGAAGAATGGAGGGTAAGTAGTGGAGTCCTGGAACTGATACTTTTCAATCTCTTTGTGGGTGATACTGCTGAAAGTTTAAAAGGGAAAGTTTACCTTTTTGCAGATGATATGAAGATTTACAACAAAGTAGACACATGAAAAAAGATCTACAAAAATTAGAAGAATGGTCAAATGCGGGGGCGGAGCCTGATGTCCAGCGGGATGGTCGCATAACGCTGAGGCTCCCGAGAGGCCTACTCAGAATCCTGAATTAACACCTCACATTTTTGGATTTCTGCTCTGATCTTGCCGGGGCACATTGGTGAGATGGCGGGGACCAAACCAACGCGCCTGGAATTTGGGTCTCCAGCGGCTTCTCACGGCAAACGTTCCAAAACCGAACCTCCGTCCCCGCAGAAGGGGCCGGCCTTGTGCGAGGGCCCCGAAATGCAGCAGGAAATCCTCGTAGAGATTAGAGGGGTCAAAAACCTTGTGCATGCAAACGGTGAAGCACTCCGAGCGCTGCGGGACGATTTTGGTGTGCTGCAAAGCAAGCTAGAAGGGCTTTCTTCGCGTCAGGACAAAATGGAGGGCATATTGGACTCCCATGCGGCCCGGTTGTCCAAACTCGACAAAGTTGAACGACAGGTGCGGGCCTTGCAGAAAGAGGTGGAAGATGGCAATAATAGAGCGCGCCGCAACAACATACGACTCTTGGGCATGCCGGAGGGAGCGGAATCGGGAGACATGAAAGAGTTTTTATGCAAAATCCTCCCTTCCTTGCTCCAAATCACCTTTGCCAAAGATTTGGAGATTGATCGCGCTCATCGTGTACCCACCAACATAACGCTCAACAGGAAGACCCCGCGGCCTATCATTTTTCGACTATTGAGATATCAACACGTGGAGCAAATTCTAAGTGCCTCTCGGGCAAAGGGCCATATGGAGTTCGAGAGCCACAAGATCTCCTTCTTTCCCGACTTGTCTAAACCCACAGTCGACCGCCGAAAGCGCTTTCTGGAACTCCGGCCGAGGCTTCAACAACTACAAGCACGCTATGGCCTGATGTACCCGGCCAAGCTCCGAGTCACGCTTCACAATCAGACAAGAACATTCGAGGACCCTGATCTACTAGCGGAGTTTTTTGGATTCCAAAGAAGCCGACTTGATGCGCTGACTTCCAGAATCTTCCCTGCAAGTCTCCTTCTATCCGCTGTACCTGCCATATTGGATCTGCCGCAGCCTAGCAAAGAGTCTGGTGTGGGCAGTCTGTTGCCTTACTCTTGATGGTATCTGTGACCCGACTCCATCTACCCACAGTAGCCTCGATGAGTATCAGAGACAGTGTTATTATGGACTCTGGTGTTTTCTTTTCTTTTTTTACATGTCTTCTATTCCTCTCTAGGGCCTCCTCCCGCAGACATATGGTCGCCATATTCTTTGGGGGTTTTGCTTCTTCTCTAAGATACGTTGGTACATACTTTTCAATATGGGGTGTACTAGCCAGACTACTTGGTGTTTATGACATTGTTGTACAGATTCTGCTTAGGTTCTATGTTATCAAGCGCCCTTACCTAAAATGTCTACTACCGATTGATGGCACCATGTAAATATTGTAGAGCTCTTTCGGGATTTCTATACCCGCCTATATCAATCTGAATGTGAGTTCTCGTCAGAGACATTCGAGCGATTGCTCTCTGGCATTCAGCGGCCGACCCTCTCTGAAGCTGATAGAGATGCGCTGGATGAACCCTTCTCTACTACAGAGATCCAATCTGCCCTAAAACGTACAGCCTCGGGCCGTGCCGCAGGGCCCGATGGTCTCCCGACCGAATTCTACAGAACGATCAGTTCATATATAGTTCCCTATTTAAACTCTATTTTACTGCCCTTGCGGTAGATACATCCTCTTTGGGATCCTTTTCTGCAGCTAATGTGGTTGTATTTGAGAAAGAAGGCAGAGACCCGCTACTGACTGCCAACTACCGTCCAATCTCCCTACTTAATGCCGACTATAAGATCTTCGCAACGATCTTGGCCACCCGGCTATTTGACATGATGGCTACCCTAATTCACCCCGACCAATGCGGTTTTATACCCGGCAGATCAACTGCTGACAATGCTCGGACCTTGTGCCATGTGTTATCTAGTGCTGCCAATCTCGACCATCATGGGTGGGTCTTTCCCTGGATGCTGAAAAGCCTTTGATCGTCTAGAATGGCCCTTCTTATTTGCAGTTCTCCGATGATATGGCTTTGGAGAGGGCTTCCTCCGATATCTCCAAGTCATGTACACTCAGCCCGTCGCCAGTATTTGTGTAAACGCCATCAAATCTCAGCCATTTAACCTCCAAAGAGGCACGCGTCAAGGTTGCCCCCTATCACCAATGCTTTATGCTTAATCACGAGGAATTGGAAGGATAGCTCTCGACTCACTGTCAATGAATGGTGGAACCTCGTCTGCTTATATAGTAAATATGAGCAGATACCTCGGAGAGCTATTCCCCATGTCCAAACTCATTCTTGCTTGTCTAAATGGCAGATGCTTAATGATTATGTACAATCTGCTCATTGCTCCAACATGCCTGTATAATGTGCACTCATCATGTTTTAGATCACCGTTATGTTTTGTAATACAATAATGTAAGTACACGCCCCGCTTCGGGAATGCTCAGTTTTCTAGAGAAGAAGCAGGGGGGAGGGGGGTGGTAGGGGTTTACTTTGGTGTATGTATTACACGTTATGTATTTGTCTTTTAGCTGTATGTCTTCCTTTCCTTTGTTGTTATAAAACGAAAATAAAGAATTTAAAAAAAAAAGAAGAATGGTCAAATGCTTGGTATTTGAGATTTAATGTCAAGAAGTGCAGAGTGATGCACTTGGGATGCAGAAACTCAAAGAAACTGTACATGATAGGGGATGAGAGGCTGGTGTGTATTAAACAAGAGAAGGACCTCAGAGTAATAGTATCTAAGGATCTCTAGGTGGTGAAGCAGTGTGACAAGGTAATGGCCCAAAGCCAGAAGGATTTTAGGCTGCATACAGAGAGGAATAACAAGCAGGAAGAAGGAGCTATTAGTACCCTTATACAGGTCATTGGTGAGGCCTCACTTGGAGTATTGTGTTCAATTTTGGAGACTGATCTTACAAAGGATATAAAAAGACTTGAAATGGTTCAGAGGAAGGTGACCAAGATGATTTGGAACCTCAATATGTATACCCTAGAGGAGAAGAGAGACAGAAGGGATATGATGCAGATGTTTATTTATTTATGTAGTTATATATTTATTTAGCTAGGCTTAAATACCACTTTTCACCAGGTCAAAGCAGTTTACGTTGAACAAAACATCAAGTACATAGAACAGGAGAGAACTTAGTTAACAAATAACAGAGTTACATGTACAAATAACTCACTAGTTACATAATATCATAAACATAATGGGGATCATTCCCAACCACATATAATGGGGATGTACATCCAGCCTGGACTTACATCCCCGATATTCATCCAAATGTGGCTGCCGGATAAAGGATCCCCATGCGAACAGCTGAGATATATTGGCGCATTAGATGGGGCTGGGGAAGGGTGGACCGAGGGTGGGTCATCTTCCCGGACATACAGGGCCTATTCTGAGGTCATTCTTGTATGTCCAGGGTCGGCTGGTAGATAGGTGACTTATTCTACCTCAGAAGTGGAATAAGTCCCACTGGACATCAGGGGATGGCGGCGCAGGGCCAGGTCAGTGGGGCTAGGGAGTGGAAGCGATTCTTGGCAACCTTTGGAAGGCTGCATTGGGGGATTGTGGCTGTGGGGAAAGAACATTTTTGCAGCAGCCGGGGATCACGGCTCCTTAATGGAGCTGCAGTGCCATGGCAACATGACACCATGGCACCGCTTCTCCATTAAGGTGCCTGCCTGAATTAGCCGGATAAGTGGCTGGACATCCAGGATGCCTGAATAGGGGCACGTTCCGGATGTCCAGCCACTGTGCTGTGATTCTGCTCCTGCAGGGACATCTGGCCCCCCCATGTGAGCAGAATCAGCTGCATCTCTTGGCCATCCGGATGTCTGTACGTCTGGACAGCCAGGAGACATATAAAGCAGAATGTGCCTCAATATGCTTAAATACTTAAAGAATATTAATGAACAAACAAATCTTTTTCAAATATGGGGAAGATGTAAAACTAGATGACATGAAATGAAGTTACAAGAAGGTCAACTTAAATACTTACTTACGGAAAGAAGTGGTGGGAGCAGAAACAGTGACAGAATTGAAAAAGGCATGGGAGAGACATGCAGGATCACTACATATCAAAAGGATGAATCAAAACTAAAATAACTTCTCAATAGAGAGGGATAACCTGCTTGGAGTGGTAGGTACAACTCTGGCACCTTGCTGGGCAGACTTGATGGACCATATTGGTCTTTATCTACCATCATTTACTGTTACTATGTCACCCCAGATGTTACGCTTTTAAAAGTATGTTCAGTGACAAGAAGACATGCTTTTACGTGACATGGGTGTAGGCGTGTTCTGGGGTGGAATTTGGGTAGATTTCATGCAGAGTTGCAAAGTACACATATTCTTTATAAAATATACTTTAGCACAGATTGTATGAATTCCCATTTACACCAGTTCCCAAGCTGGTTTAAACGTCCACATCTTCAATCTAGCCATGATTTCTGCTGATTTAACTCTGGTGTTTTATCAGGACACATAGGCACCTGTGTGTCTTTACGAAATGGGCAGGAAGTAGGCACCTTCTTCCCCTGTCAGTCTAGGCAATCTGCTTATAAAGTTACCCATTAAGCATGTAGTCACTATTTTAGAAATACGTATTCACTTGCATGGCAAACTGTGCCCCAGTTCCACCCAAATTACATTGTCAGGAACAGCTACACTTAGCGCGTCTATAAGTATGTGCTCTCTTGTCTCCATGCATATTCTGCTGTACGCTTATAAAAAGCCTTTCCGCATGTAAAATGGACTTTATATGGAGGAAACCTTCATATAATTACTTCTGACAACAACATTCCCTGCTCTTTGGGTCACCAACAATGATGGTTGTCTTGGTTAACAAAAAGCGGGGTAGATGAAGAAAAGGGTGGTGTTGTTAGTGCAGACATCAGTGCATATTTAACCGCAATTTTTCTGCACTAGCTTGAGTGTAGAATGCAGGAAGGGATTTGTCTCCAGTCCAATCACTGTGCAGATGGCTGCACTAATGGCAAAAAAATAAATAGTAATGAACAAGCGGTATAGTAAAATAACTAAACCATAAACTATAAAAATGTAGTAATTTATCTGAACTGATGCACATTTTTATGTTTACTTATGTACCCCCCCCCCAACCTTGACCCAGGAAAGAGATAATTGTTGACTATTAATTACCCCTGAAATTGCTGCGTATAGCTGCAGTATTACATTTTTATAGCTTTCAGTTGAATATATGCTCAAAAATCTTAGACTGTTACTTAGTCACTTATTACTTCATTTTCAAAAGTGTTTAAAGGGATTGCTTGGACCTCTGAACTTCACTGTTTTAACACAAGATTTGATTAAGAACATAAAAATCCAGGGCCTAATATTCAAAGGCATTTACACAGTTGTACAGACCTGTAACCCGTGAAAGTGCCCCTAAGTTTAACGCTGCTGAACATCTCGGGGTGCTGCCGTTATACACCCTGCTGCTACGCGGGCTATTCCGGGGGCATTCAAGGAGTGGTACCCAGGAATAAACGGTTAGCGGTGATATTCAGCCACTCTCTGGTTATCCTTGGTGACGAACGTTAGGTACAGCAAAAGCTGTCCTAACTTGCTGCCAAAGGAAACCATCACCACTGCCTGGTTAGTTTCCGGCATCAGATATGGCCTTGACAGTGAATATTCAGGTTTTGTGTTCAGCGGGGACTGCTAGACACTGTAATGCTAGTTGCTTCCACTGAATATCAGGTCTCAAGGGGCCAATATTCAAAAGCACTTATTCGGAAAGCAAGATCTGCTAATCAGTTAAGTGTCAACCAATGGAATATTCAGCAGTCCTATCATGATAGCACCACTGAATATTCCCTCTGACGGCAGTACACAGATATTTCCGGGTTGGTCCATGGGCGGAGTTTGGGTTTATCTGGTTAGCAGCGATACTCAGACAGCTAACTGGATTAGAAACCACATAAGGTTAGGTCATGAATAAAGTTTGCCTATCTTTATGCTGTAACCGAGGCAGGCGGACCTGGTGCTTCGGGTCCTTTTCCCCCACCCACCATCACCCCCGATCTCCCCCATCCCCCACAAAAGACACCACACCAACAGTTCATGGAACACAACTGGTCGCAGCTTTATTAACCTTTAAACAATGTCACAATATGCCAACATCCAAAACCCTCTCAATTGATTAGCGGCACCCGGCCCGCACCAGCCATACCTTAGCAAAGAGCCTTGCCACCGCTAACGCCATAACATGCCTCCCCGGCAAGTTACCTAACCCTTCCCCGACTTCGCCATGCTATTAGCAAAAGTCGGCCAGGGTTTGACCGGGTCAGGGGCAGCCCACCCCGCCCAAGTGTAGCCTGAGGCTCCGGACCCCGGAAACCTCCGGGATCCCGCCACCGGCACAGGTGACAGCCTTGTTCCTGTGCCGCCCCCCCCCCAATGCCAAGCAGCGACCAGCGAGCATCCCAAACCAACACATATGCTCAAGGCCTCCCGCCAGTCGTAAAGGAGCATATCCATCCCGACTGGCGATAACGGCCCCCCCATCACCCCTATAAAGTCCCGAACTCAATCTCCACCCAAGAATGCATCATCTAGTACGCCCATGTTGGCCAACCCAGCGACCAATCGGATGAGTTCCGTTAGCCAGCCCCCGCGACCACCTCCGCGGGCGCCTTCAGGCAGGCCGTGGAACAAGGCAGACCACATCCGAAGTATACCAGGAACATCTGCAAAAAAACCCCAAATCCTCCTGCGCTGCCCTGAGCAGATGCCGGCAGGACCCGGGCCCAGGTCGTTGCCTCCAACACTGCCGGCAGTTGCGATATCCCCCCTTGGCGCTGTAGCAAAGGAAGCCACTGCGACCCCCGAGTTCCGCGCTCACCCAGCCATGATACAGCCACCAAACCAGGTTGATCACAGGCCTCTCCACAACTCGCTGTCCTGCCCTTGGACAAAGGAGTGACCAATCTCCAACAGTCAGCAGCTCGAGACCCCATCTTCAAAATAAATGAACAATGGAAACTCCCCAACCCCCTGAACCTCCTGAGCCGGCATGGCCGCACATAACCTCTAGATGCCCGAGAGCGCCAGCCGCCAAAGCTCTATATGACCTGTGCGTGCACCCACCACACGCAGCGCCAGCCGGAACCTCTCGGGCACCTGAAACAGGTCAACACTTACTCTATAAGAAACCTCAGCCTACCAGGGGGGGGCACCAGCAGTATCACCCACCGCCCAGCAGCCCCCAGGGATGACACCAAGCCGCCATCCCCCTTAAACGCACACTCGGTTGCTACCACGCTGGTCGGCTAAGACTTGCCAGCATCCCGAACTGCCCCACCGAAACCCAAACATGGGGCCGCTTAATCCCCCGCCCCAAATTAATCCCCCCCCTGCCCCCACCGAATCCGCCACCTACTCCCCCATCGGAACGGCCCCGACAAAATGCAAGACAACAGACCAATCAAAAACCTGGCGGCTGCAGACCCCGAGGCCGCCATACGCGGTAACGCGGCAAGGAGCCATACTGTCACATCATGCGTAGGGGCAGCCTCGGATCCCGAGGAGACAGCCAAGCATGCACCCCCCCATCAATAGCCTGCGAGTTACCAATCCCCCCAACCAGCGAACCCCACCCCACCACCTTCGCAAATTTGGAAACCGGCCAATGGCGAACGCACCACCGGTCTGGAAAACCCCCACACCCTTAGCCACCACTACATATCCACCAAGCAATGATTCGGGTCGCCACTCATGCGCGACCAAAGGGTACCACCTTGTCACAACCCCGTTGATACGCAGACTATGTCCCCGATGATACCGAACTCTGCAGTGAACGCAGCATGCCAGCAGGCCAGTGCTGCAATAGGTTCTCAGGGACCCCTGAGCCATCCCTGTCTGCGTCCATGCCAGAGCCAGGAACCGCTCCCCCGGCACGAGAAGGAGCTTCGGCAAGCACGTCAAAACCGCCAGAGACATGCCAAGCCTTCACCGACACCCGCAACTGTAGACACGCCAAACCCGCTACCTGCAACACCCAGGGAAGAACAATGAACCACACAGCCCACAGCCGCATTGGCGCACCACCATACCACTGCACAGTTGCGGAGCCAAGCTGGCCATAACTCCAAACCAACCCGGAGCAGAAACCGCTTCGGGAAGGAAAGATTGGCAGTCAAGCTCGAAACCTGCCAAGACTGTGGCCATCCGACAGCGCACCAGGCCCCACCAAAATACACTCCCCACCCAGCTCCTCCCGCCGCATCCGTGTAGAGCTGCAACCGTGCACGGGACACCTCCTCCGCCATTAGAACCGATGCCCCTTTTCAATGGCCAAGAATCGACTCAAGAGCCGCAAATCCGCCAACCGACTCCACGAACCCCTGCCGACGGTGTGGATTCAACCCCTTCCCGTGTGGAAAAACGCCCACTGCATCGCACGGCATGAAAGTCAAAGATCCCAGTTACACCCGCATCCTCCGCAAGGTCAGCCTGGATGACGCAAACACAGTAGTCACCAAATCCCCAACCCGGCAACCTCTTCTAGCGGCAGGCGAGCTGCCAGATCCGTCGAGTCTAATACCACCCTAAAGTTATTCTCATCATCGGACCCTCGGTTGTGCCCCCCGCCACTGACCCACCGAAGTGCCACGACAGCTCTTCCAACCCGTGAACATCTCCCGTCACTCCCCCGCCTAAGCCGCCCCACAACAGAAAACAGCCAATAATGCCACACCCGCCGAAACCCACCAATACCCAAGCAACCACGGCAGGAAGGAACCGAACAGTTAAAAGTCCGCCCAGAGACAGAGCAGAACCTAGAGCAGCAGTTGTCAAATTACAACGCCCATCGAAGACGGCAGCCCCGGAGGAAACTCAGATGTATGCCCGGCAGCCGGCGAAAGGCCAAAGCAATTCCAACCATGCCCAGCAATGCCCCCCAACCCGCTGCCATCACCATCTCCGCCGCCCTATCAAAGGACGCGTACCTCGTGGACACAACCCGCGTGAAAGGAGGTCAATGCCTGACACCTCCCATGGGATGGGACAAATTTCGAAGTAGCCGGACTGCCCAGGCTCTGCATTCCGTACCATCCGCCAAAACGCCAAACTAAAGGTGAATTCTGAACACTAGGCGCCACCCACATGCCCCGCCATGGAATAACAAAGCCAAACGGAAAAACCGAACCCCAAGTATGCCTTATCCCACCACCACGGATACCGCTGAAGCCACCATCGCAAAACATACACAAGTATTGGAGTTGGAGCCCGACCGCCCAATGCCCTGTGACTGGGGGGGCCGATCCCCAGGCACCGGTGACCCCTTTAGACCATGCCTTGGCTGGGGGCCGATCCCCAGGCGCTGGCGACCCCATTAAATCACGCCTTGTAGTGGAGTGCCCTCCGCCACAAACAGCGCAGAAGGGCCAGAACCTGCCGCCCGGAAATGGGGAGGTCGACCGATGGAACCACCCACACACGTCACCGACCCCCCCCCCCGCCCCAGCTTACCGCTGGACACTGGCCAATAGCGAGCGAAAGGAACAAATCGCCCCACTGCCAGCATTGCCCCGCCCCGTCCCATCCTGTCCTGCACCCGCCCTAGTGGAAATTGCGGGACAGCCAGAGGTGAATATCAGGGGGACCCAAGATAGCCTTCTGTCCCCCTCCATCTTGTCCTTGAAAATTCAGCCTCGTTCCACCACACCCCCACCTCGAGCGACCCGGATGCTTCCAATACAGAATCCGCGCATGCCAATAGCACCCCATAACGCCCAAGCGGGGGACGTCCGCGTATGCTGGCGAGGCACTGAAAGGAGCGAGCCCCAATTCACTACCTAGCGCGCAACCTGCGCCACCTGCCCCGCCTGCACAACCTCCGTACCTCTGCCCAGCTCGCCCTCGAGCGCGTCCTACCGTCCAACAATCAAACCACATCTCTATCACCATCTACGGATCTGGCGTCGAAGTTGGTCGGGCACCCCATCCCGAATGGAACCACTGCAGAGCCCCTCCCACCCAGGCCCCGCCACCCCTGCGCTATCCAACCCACTCCTCAGCAGCTCTCGCCCAGACGCCAACGCCGAAACACGTGAGGAGGATGGGAAGGCCGCCACCGAGTCATGACGCCGCCTGCTCTTCTGCGCCCAACCCCCCGATCCCTGACCATTCTGACCTGGCAAGTCCCCCCGCACGGCGGGCCCAACCACTCACCTGTCTCGGGACCCTCCGCAGCCACAGCAACAGCAGTCCTGGCATCCAGCGATCGGTCTCAGCGCTGGTCCGCGCCATCTCCCACGCCTCAAACCGGATGCCTCCGCGTCAGCACCTCGGCTCGTGTCCACTCCACTGCCACTGCGCCAGCCCCTGTGGAAACAGAAGCACAACAGGGGGGGACCGCTGGAGACCACACACGTGGCCAGCGCCCACCCCACCGATCCAGATGTATCCTGCCCACCCCCAAGCCATTGCTCCCAAGGCCAAGGCCCACCAGCCACCACCTAAACACCCTGCACCAGAGAGCAGGCCAGCAAGAGCCAGGTGTCCCCCCACCCTACTGCCACCAACCCAGCAGCAAACCCCCACCTGCCAGAGCTCCCCTTGCTCCCCCCCACTGCCCCCTCCAAAGCCCCCACACCACTCCAGCCCCCCCACCCCCCCACCTGCCAGAGCTCCCCTTGCTCCCCCCCCACTGCCCCTTCCAAAGCCCCCCACCACTCCAGCCCCCCCATAGTCTCGCCCCGACCACCCAACCCCCTGAAGCTGGGTGCCCCTAGCCCCCCGGCCCCCTGAGGAAGGGCTCCCGCGCACCGCTTCCCCCCCCCACTGCCGGCCCCCTCCTAACCCGATGGCAGCACCACTAGGGGCCCCCCAACGCCCACCACCAGCTCCCCCCACCGCAAAAATGGTACGGGGAGACAATTTCCCCCAGATAGGCAATGCCGTGCAGCCGCACTAGCCATGACACAAGCAGGCTGTCGGTCAGTCCCCTCCCTCCCCCAAGCCGAGCAGGCACCCGCCCAGCCCAGGAGCCGGTGCACCTCGAGCACCCCGCCCATCCCGACTCCACCACCCCCCACGGTCACCACCCAACTACCTGCAGAGCTGCGCAGACACAGGCCCAGGCACCGTGGCAACGGATCCTCATCTCCGCAGGGCCCGCGAACTCCTAACAGCTCCCGGAAGCGGCGGCAGCCCCCCCCCCCACTGGAAGAGCCGGCAAGGGCCTCTTAGTCCTGTAGCAAAGAGCAGAACGAGGCCGACTCCGGCAGGGGAGAGCCCGCGCGCCGCGGGGAGAGCGCGCATCCAAAAGAAGGGCAGGCAACTCGGGAAGCCAGCACCCCCGAGCAGCCTCCGCTGTGAATGACCACGCAGAGGCTGCCCGCTGGGCCCAACCCACCCACCACGCTGTCCTGTTCCCCCTGATTGGCTCCCGCGCGGCTGCATCCGCCGGGAGCCAATGAATTTAAAACTGCCATGGCTGCGCGCAGGATCCCCGCACCAGGCTGCACGGCCGGTTAGGGTCGGCCGCGGGACCCCGCCCGCGGCCTCGTCAGTTTTGCTATTTGGACAGCTGCTGAATATCACTGTTATGCAGATAGTGCCAACGGTCAGTGCAGAAATCAGATATTCAGTGCTGACCGCTATCTAGATTCCAGCACTGGAAATCCAGTTTCATTTTTAAAAGCCATGCTTGGCTCACCAATTCACTGAGTTCACCGATTGGCCTGATAAGAAATACCACGCTGGATTCCAACAATGCTCCTTCAATCCATTCTGTGGCCAGTTTGGGTCACTTGGAAGTCCTTTGTAGATCGTAATGTGGAGAGAAGTTGAACTGATTTTGTTGAATTGAATCCTTCATTAGTTGCAGGACATTGTTTTTACAGAGCTCATTTACTAATAGGCTATTTTAAAATTTGGATCTGCTCAGTAGTTCAGTGGCATGTACTTATATGCTGCTATGTGGAATTCTGGCTTTGACTCCTAGTCCTATCTACCGATCCCGGGCCACAAGAAATTGGGAAAGTTACAGTGGAAATGTTCTCAACTCTTGTCAGGAAGGAGTCTTGGCTAGAGTCTTGGCTATCTATAGGTTACTTATATCAGAAAAGGGAAGCTCAAGTCAGGATGTTCAAATATTGCAACGTTTTATATAAGGTTTGCTGAATGTAGATCCTTTAGAAAAAAACGCATAAAGCTGCAGGAACAGCCATTCGATTTTAAAAAAGGTTAAGAACAGTGACATCACTTGAGACTTTGTGCATGTAGCCAGTGGCACTTACATGGGTAAGCAGTGGACTTCGCTATTTGGACAGCTGCTGAATATCACTGTTATGTGTGGCCCTTAGGCGAGGATCACCAAAAAGTAACTATCTGCAGAGTCTTCCATCAAGCACCGTAAGCTATAATAGATAAATATCTTAAATTCAAGCAGCTTGAGCTCCCCCAAGGTTGAGCTCCCTTCCACCTTCAACTGGGCTATCCCTTGATAATAGCAAGTATACTACACCTAAAGAAATAAATGAACTGTCTATAACTGGACTTCTTGCATATTCGTTCATATATACTGTTGTCAGTAACATTAATTGCAAGCACTCTTCCTAGTAGCTATATATACTGTTGTTAGTAACATTAATTGCAAGCACTGTTCCTAGTAGCTATATATACTGTTGTCAGTAATCATTAATTGCAAGAATTGCTACTAGTAACCATATATACTGCTCTTTTCACCACCTATATGGTCATTTCACTGTCCAACTACTAAAGTTACAGTCGCCAGTTGCTATATATACTGTCGTCAGTAGTGTTTCTAATACCTTCCCTAAGCCAACACTCTATCTCACTATCTCAAACCCTCTTATCCAGTTCTACCAGCATTAGCCATTAAAGCCCCTGGTCAATATAGCCACCACCTATCCAATATCATAACTCTTACACTGCCAACTACCCTCCAGTACCCTCGGCTGCCCCTACCATTTGCTGCTAGCAACTCTACCTTTTCCCTTAACAAACAATGTATCCTTAAAGATGCATACATTGGTAACCCTCACCATTACCTATCTCCTCACTGCACTAACTGGTCACTCAAACGCCTTTAAACGGCGACCAAAACTCTATACCAATTTTAAGGAATAACTGGAAGAGATGGTCAAACAAGACTCAAACATACCCAACAAACCCTACACATACTCACCACCCACATTTACTCCACATTGCCCTTCAGCTCACCAAAAAACCTCAACCTAAACAACAACACCAACAACCACTGCAATGCGCCCTCATCAATATTAGATCCATCCGCACAAAATGGCCTTTGATATCTGATCTCATAACAACGCATGACCTTGACATTTTGATGATCACAGAAACCTGGCTATCCGACTGTGATAATGTCATTCTCAACCAGATGCTACCCCCAGGCTTCTCAATCTACACGTGTCACAGGAACAAACAAAGAGGAGGTGGAGTACTCATCATCTCTAAAAGCCTGCTACAATTTCAGATGGACAACAGTATTAGCACAACACACCTAAACATACTAAACATATCAAACAACGAACATTCAATCAACCTAGTCTATAGAGCTCCAACACCTTCAGCTGATGATCTGCCAACGATAGTTGACCGGGCCTGCAACATGGAAAAACCACGATTATCTAATTTGATTTTAGGAGATTTCAACCTCCCCTCCCTACACGATACACAAAATTGCAGCATTTATAAAAGCATTTGACAACCTTGGATACGACCAGATAGTCAAAGAGCCCACTCATACTATGGGAAATACACTCGACCTGATTTTTGTGCCACAAGCTGTCACAGAAACTGACCACAATTATGCTCTCTCCATAACTCCAGTACCATGGTCCGACCACAGCCTCATCTTATTCCAAATTCCCAGCTCCTCCAATACCAATAACTCCAAATCCACTCTCGCCAAAACCAACAACTAGGAGGTTTCGCCCCTTTGACAGAGAGGAGGTACTTAAGAATATTCTCCCAACACTACACACCTCCAAACCTGATCTCGATAACCTAATCAAACACCTGGGATCATACTCTCAGAGCCAACTCTCAACCATCAAACAAAGCAAGAAAGCCCAACCATCGGACACATATAGCCTGGTATTCTAACGAGCTAAGAACATCCCTCCTCCATCTTCGTAGACTCGAAAAACGCTGGAGACGTTCCCGCACCACCGAAGCCCACACAGCCTACTGCATGTACCTAAATAAGCATCGCCAGGAAATAACAGATCAAAGGAAACAATTCCATACTAATCTCCTAAAGCAATCACTAAACAAACATCATGATCTCTTCAATATTGTAAAGACAATGGCAAAGGAAACCAACCCCCAACACACTCAAACAATACACCCTCAAGATTATGCAAACTACTTAAAATCAAAAATGACGAAAACAACTAACATCTGCATTACTGGACCAACAAGTATAGACACGCTATCATAGTCAACCACATTAACCAAGTTTAATACGATATCAACCAAAGAAATTGAAAACACTATCGCATCAATAAACGCTACCACCGCAGCAAATGATCCATGTCCAGCAGCCTGGATAAAAGATCTTAGATGTGAAATAAGCTTCTTCATACAAAATATCCTCGAACAATTCTTTTTCAACAGGAACCTTTCCTCAGTGCCTTAAACAAACCTCCATTAGACCATTATTGAAGAACAACAAATTAGACCCTCAAAAAGTAGAATCCTACAGGCCAATATCCAGCATCCCACTGTTAGCTAAAATAATTGAAAAAAGTGGTCCAACATCAAATACAACAGCACATAGATACTGAAGCTCCACTCAACCCTGCACAACATGGCTTTAGAGAAGCTCATGGAGTTGAGACCCTCCTCATCACTCTATTCAACACATTAATCACAGGAATAGATAATATCCAACAAGGATTCATCCTTATATTCATGGACATCTCAGCTGCGTTCGACTCAGTAAGCCACCAAATACTTATCGATCACCTTAATGAAAAAGGAATACTTGGCTCCGCACTTGACTGGTGCATATCCTACCTAACTAACCATTGGCAACAAGTAAGAATTGAGGAAAGAACATCAGACCCATTTCTGCAAGATCAAGGGGTACCCCAAGGATCCTCTCTTTCAGCATTAATGTTTAATATATACATGCAACCTATCTGTGACCTCATCCGTTCCTTTAATGTTACCTGTTTAGCCTATGCAGACGACATTCTCCTATACATGCCATTCTCCATCAACCATCCTGATTTTACACCATTGATAAAATGCTTTGAATCAGTAGAAGACTGGCTCCTCTCACAGAACCTAAGAATCAACCATAGCAAGACCGATGTTATGTTTATCACAAAGAACCAAAACTTCACACCTCCTACTACCTTAAAGATAAAGGACAAGGAATTGACAGTAAAACCTACGATACGATACCTAGGTATTACCCTTGACCAGCGTCTCAATATGAAAACCCACATAAAACACAACGAGACTAATATATCACAAAATACGTACACTACGCCACTTACGACCGCTACTGGAACCCACAGACTTCAGAACCGTCTATCAAGCCTTGGTGATGCCTCACCTCGATTTTGCTAATGCAATTCTTCATGGTCTGCCTCAAGCAACTTTAAATCCTCTCCAACTGGCGATGAACACCGCTGCCAGAGTACTTGAAGGAATATCAAAGACAGACCACATAACTCCAATCTTGAAAAGACTCCACTGGTTACCGTCCAATGCAAGAATCCACTACAAGATTATAATCACTACTTTCAAAGCCTTATACAACCAAGCACCCTCAACGGTCGCCAACCTTCTACACATGCAGACCCTCAACAGAGCCAGAAGATCAACTGCTATAAATACATTAATAGTCCCCAAACAAACAGTCAAATACACTAAGGAAACATCTAAAAGAGCATTCAGCATTCATGCCCCAATAGCATGGAATGCCCTCCCACCAGAATTAAGAGCTATAACCAGCCTAACACAATTCAGGAAAAGTCTCAAACACCACCTATTCTTAAGCTATTTTCCAGTTTAATCCTACACAATATATAGGCACTCCATATCCAGACCAAGATAATTTCAACTGTGAATAATGTTTATAGTTTATTGTATTTATATAGTTGGCATAGTTTACCTGTAATCCCAAGTTTCTAAATCCCTGTTACTTGTAAATGCACTACAGTTACTCTGTATGTATATGTTTAGTTTCATGTAAACCGCGCTGATGACAATAGTGCGGTATATAAGAGATGTTAAAATAAATAAATAAATAAAAAATACTTACACAAGTAAATGTAACTGCTTACACATGTAAGTAGTGGCTTTCACAAACCGCATGACCAAAGAGAGCCAATTAAGAGCCAAATTATTTTAATGGATTAGTCTACTCCATGATGAGGTTGAGCAAGATTATCATTTAATTAATATATGGTATTAAATCTTTTTATACAATATCTCTTAGGCTGTTATTATTCCAACTGTTGATATCGTGGTTGGCAATATTTTTTATGAGTCCTGGATTGGATCACCTAGAACATCCATCAAGACATCAAATGAGAGGTTTATAAAACAGGCTTGTATTTCTAATTGGTCCCTCTTTTTTATCTTTCCTATCATTTCTTTTTAAACATAATTTCAGTGTATATGTACATTGTCCTATTTTAGACTTTTTACTATTTATTATTTTATAATGTCCTTTTATATAGTGACCTCTTTTCCCTTAGTTTGGACACCCTTGCTATTCTGTTGTCACACTCCAGTAGTTCATTAGTTCACCTATATTATTTTAGTTGTTCATTTTCTATGTATCACTATCTATTTCTTAATATGTTGTTATTAATTATTTATTGATCATTACATATGTGTATGCATTCTATTCATGAATTTCTATATTGTTTTATTAAGTATCCAATTGTATACATGTTTTTTTAATCTCTAAATTTCACCTGTAGTTCTGAATTTGCGTTTTAAGGTCACAATTTTAAACATTTTACATATTTTATTTATTTGTCAACATTTGTTCACGGTTTTATTTATTATTTATTCATTTTGTGTGCACTAATGATTGTTCTTAGTCCTTTTATAATTAATCACATTATGATCATGTGTTTTATTTTTAATATATGTGTGTTTAGCCAATGAGCCCCTGAAGAAGGTGTTGCGAAACACGGCCTGTGTCGGGCCTGGCTGGTTTTTATTTGAATAAACAGTTCCTTCCATTACAAGCCACGGTTCTGTCTGGTCTTTGTCTTGGCACGTGGATAAGTGCTTTTTCGTTGGATCCTGAGGTGCAGCATGTTCTCACCATGGAAGGACGTGTTAAGCTTCGGGGAGGATACTTTAGAAAAACTCCTACCACGGGAAACTTTGTCATCACAAATGGATGTTGAAATGGATGAAGTTCAGAATCGGTGGGAGGAAACAGTATGCCTTACTCAAAGACATAAAAGAAGAGATGCATGCATTATACCTCCTCGAATGCTGCAGATCCAAGATAATCCCTAGGGGATTAAGAATGAACAAGGCACCAGGCTTATATTTGAACGAAGATGGTTTTATAAAGTGCTGGAATGCCATTTTAAATAAGTGTTCTTTAGATCTTATGATTTTACTTATTACTACAGCAAACAAGAAATCGGAATTATACAAGGTGGAGCTAGATGAGAAACTTATTTTTTATTTTATTTACATTCTCTTATATACCGCGCTATTCTGCATCAGTGCGGTTTACATTGAACAAACTGAAATTACATTGAACAGGGCATTATAACTTGGAGATAACTATTTTACAGGGAACATGGGCTATGGAGGGTTAAGTGGCTTGCCCAAGACCACAAGGAGCACCTGTGGGACTAGAAACCCCAGTCCTTCCGGCCCAAGGTTGCTGTCCTCTAGTGGGATTTGAACCCCCGACCTTCCGGCCTGAAGTACCTTGCCCCAACCACTAGGCCACTCCTCCACTCCTTATTGCTCTACAGGAGTGTGACAACAATTTCTCAAAAGTCTATAAAGATTATGAATGTAATATTCAGTTGTTTAAAAAGGAAATTAAAAGTCAGAAGAAAGATAAGTTCAAGAGGGATGAAGAAGATTACATGTACGGGTATGTGTACCCATGGTGTAAAAGGGTAGATGGGGACAGATTATTTTTCAAAAAACGAAACTCGATTTTTGATCAAAAGGACTCTAATAGAGATATACCAGAGGAAGAAATATTACAAGAACGGAATAAAAAGAGGAGTGGAAAAGACTCAGTAGAGAATGGGTCCTCCTCGGCCCCTTTATTTCCTACTCAAAAAGATTCTGAACAATTAGATAGAGATGATGTCGCTATTAAAGGCAATAAGAAAAAAAAAACTTTTTGGATATGGATACATTATGGAAAGGGGGAGGAAGAGACCGATCACGAACACGACATCTCCAAGGCAATCCACAATGGACAGACAAACAAGATCCAGGCAAGTTCAGAACCTCTCATTATCCCCAGAGAGGCAGAGGTCGAGGTCGAGGCAGGGGGATTGCCCGCAGGGACTCAGAAAGATCTATGGAAAGGAGGTAGTTTCCTCACATATGTTGTTAACATTTCGAAATATAAACTTACTGCAGATGAAGAGTCCGTGCTTAACAAGGGTCTTTCCTTTGTGCCTGTTAGAAACTTCGACCCCTTTGAGGTTCAAATTGATTTATTCAAATTTTTCGTAGAATTCGGATTAGACATTTTTTTAATGAACAACAGAATTTCAAACAAGATATTTCCATGATTAAAAACAAGTCTAGGTGGAATCCACCTCATAATACGGATCCCCTAATAGAAGCTTTTGAAAAGATTGTTTTAAAAGAAGTTGATAAGTTCAATGGCAAAGTTAAAACTCCCTATCATAACCTTTCTAAAGATGAAATGAATGCTATCAAATCTTTACAGCATAACAATGAGATTATTATAAAACCTGCGGACAAGGGTGGAGCCGTAATAGTTTTAGATAAGTTGTACTACATTGAAGAAATAAACAGACAACTTAAAGACACCACCTTTTATCTAAGATTAGATCAGGATCCTACTCCCTCATTAAAAAAAGTCTATAGACAGCTTGGTTATGAGTGCATATGATATTGGATATCTTACAGCTAAGGAGAGAGATTTTCTCATAGTTGAATTCACTATCATTCCAACTATTTATGTAATCCCCAAAATTCATAAATCCCTAGAGCATCCTCCAGGTAGACCTATAGTTTCCGCTATAGGATCGATTTTGGAACCTATTTTGCAATTATTGGATATTATATTACGGCCTTTCATTACTCAGATGTGGTCCTATGTTAGAGACTCATCCATGTTATAAATATTTTGACATCTATGAAAGATATTAATCAAGATGTGATTTTGGTCACTTTAGATATTGAATCTCTGTATACTAATATCCCTCAAGCGGAAGCTTTGCAGATCATTGAGTTTTATTTATATAAAAGAGAGACACATAAGAGAATACCCACAATATTTTTATTAGATTTAGCGCGATACGCCTTATGTGAGAACTACTTTTGTTTTCGGGAATTATTTTTTAATAAACAAATTAAGGGTGTTGCAATGGGGTCCTCAATGGCTCCGGATACAGCCAACTTATACGTAGCAGATTTTGAGGATAAATTCATTAAAGATAACACAGGTACACTAAAAAAAATTTTTTTTAAACTGCCTCTAATGTTTCGATTGATTTTTACGTTTTTTGGTGCGCTGAATCCAAATCTGGTAACCAATTTGCTCCATCACGTACAGATTTTTTGCTACATTGGGTTAGCAGTTTGAGGTGAACGTTTCAGATTGAGTGCGATCGAGATAAAAGTTTCTTGGATGAATTCTTTATACTAAAGCGAATGTGTTGCCATTATGAAGAAGAACACCTTTTATGCTGTCTTTTGACGAATCAATGAACAGCCGCCATTCAGCAGGATCATACTTGAGTTTAAACTTTTCCATCACTCCGTATATATCGTTGCAAAATACCAAATCTTCCTCTTTGCTGAAATACTTCAAAAATTGTGTCTCGCGGTTGCGATACCAATAAAAAGTTGTTCCTGGTGACAATAGATTTTTCTGTTTAAGTCGAGAAACCTAGCAGTTGGGTAGCATCTTTTGGGAGTCCTAAATCCCGGACTAAATCATTCAATTCAGCTTGAGAGAAAAGTTCAGGTTTCGGATCTGGTTCAGTTTCAAACTCGGAAGTACTGGACTCATCGGGAAAAGCCATCTGATGAGTCTCATCATGATCAGAACCGTCCACACAAATATGATCCAAAGATTTTGGTGGTTCAGGCACAGGTACTTCGTTGCTATGAGGCATAGGCCTAATTGCTGAGGGAAGGTTGGGGTAACTTATTACGTTCTTATTTTTTAAGTTGTATCCCTTCACAATGCAAGAGCAAAAATAGCAGTCACTGCTGTGGTCTCTTTGTTCACCACGCCACATCATAGGTATTCAGAAACGAAATGCTTGTATTTTACCTTTCATCCATAAGCGTAGATCTTCCTCACATGTCTTGCACACTTTGTGAGGAGCCCACGGTTTGTATTGATCTCCTAACTTAAAACCGAAATAGGCGAAATATACTTTTTTAATAAATGCAGAAATGTTCCTCTGCTGCTTTTTCACGGTATATTCCCCACAAATAAAACAAAAACTGTCCGGAGAGTTGACGCAACCTCTGGCTCTGTGAGCCATCACAAATACACAGCACTGCAAACTACAACTGTAGTGAACCACTTCGGAATAAAGCTGGATTACGACTGAGCAAACAAAAGGTAATAATGAACTTGCAAGAAACTGAAATTTGACAGGAACGTTCATGTCGCAACCACCGTGTTTGAGCGAGCGAACGAGGCGAGGCGAACAGGAAAGAACATGTGCCAGCGCGAGTACTGGATTTAGCCCCCGCCTCCCAATTGTCCTGTTAATGTATAAAATGAATACAAAACACTCTAAAATATCATGAGGGAGTGTTTCTAGTTAGTTAACCATTACAACCTCTATTTTGGGCCAAGAAAATAAACTGCTGTCGGCTAAAAAGAAATTATGAGAACATTCCTTATATGGGTAAGAAATCTAATTTTGCAAGAAAACGTGACGTGATGGAACATTTTGGCTATTTTTCCTGGATTCATCACCCCAAAATCTATAGGAATCAGTTGCAAAACTGGAGGCAGTTTTTTGGTAGTGTACCTGTGTAATCCATTCAATACCCACATTAAGTTCTGGGTCAGATATATAGACGATATTTTAATTCTTTGGGACGTATCTATGGATCTTTTGTCAGAGTTCAATACGTAGATTAATCAGTGTGATGTTAATTTACGCTTTCAGGTTACCTTTGACGATGTTCAAATTCCATTTTTAGACCTTCTCATTAGGAAAGTAGATAGTAAGTTGCACACTTCCCTTTTTTAAAAAGCCTACTGATAGGAATCACCTTTTGCATAGCCGGGTAAGGCGGACCGGCCTCCGCCACACCGTAACACCCCCCGCCCCCGCAACCATTAATAACAAAGGTAGACCACACATATATGGGAATTCTACTGGTCGCAGCTTTATTGCCATAAACCGTAACATCAACAATCCAAACCTTAATTGTATTCCCCACCCCAGCAGAGCGAACCCTCACCCGCCATGTGAGTAGCAAAGTGATGCCACTTCCGCTTCCGCCTTGTCCAGGCCCCGGCAAATTGCCTAGCCTCCCTCATCCGGCTTCGCCATATTATTAGCAAAAACCTGAGGGACCGCCCGGGCGGGGGTACCCACCCCCGCCCTACTGCTTGGCTCCGGCTCCGGACCCCGGAAACCTCCGGGATCCCGCCCCCGGCTCCGGCCCGTACCGGCCTGGGCCGGGCCCCCCCCCCCCCCGGCAAAGCTGCGACCTGCACCCCTCCGGTTCAGCCTATCGTCCATGGCCTCCTGCCTATCGTTGAGGAGCAACTCCATCCCGACCAGGGATATATGGACGCGAGCGGCCCGATACAGTCCCGCACACTCCACATCAGCCCCGGGTGCAAAATGGGCCCCCCCCCCTGCTCTCCCACCCCTGCTCCCCCACCCATCTGCCAATGCGACGATTGAGCTTTTGTTAGCCCCGTGACCACTGCCGCTGAGCCGTGCAAGCAGGCCTTGGAACGATATCTGACCATAGCAAAATCACACCAGAAAACATCTCAAATAGCGCTTCCCTGTCCCGAATCATGGTCTGACTCCACTGCCAGCCCGGCCAGGACACCCGATCGTTGCCACCCGGGTGGATCACCACGGCATCAGGTGGCCCCTGCAGCCGCTCGTGGTGCCGCAGCAAAGGCAAGAGCTGAATCCATCACAGACCGCGCTCACCCAGCCATGAAACGGTCACCCCGAACTGGTCCAAACCAATATTCCGCTCCACCGGGCATGTTGCTGCTTGCCGACCGGCCCAGCACTCCGAGTGACCAATCACCCAACAGCGACACGAGCCAGGAACAACTTCTGCAAAACAAACAGATCCACAGTTAGCCAGCCCCCCCAGCGCCCGTACAGGCGCACATATCTCCGATACTCCCAGGAAGTCCATCTTCCGATCCGCCTGATATCCCCCTCAAGAAGCCCACCGCCGCCGCCAAGTAGCTGCATAAATACGAAAGGAATGCGACGCCTACAACCCCGCACCACGAACGCTACGGAAAAACACCGCCCGGAAGCAGGCGCCCTCGTAGCTGGACGACACCACCTGTGGCAAAACAGCACACAAGCGTTGCAGCAATTCATGCGTAATGGACCGCCTGTTGCCCCTGGGCGACCGACCCGAGCGTTCCCAGCCCTGCCGTATCCGGCGCGCTACCAATCCCCCCGACCACTGCCCACCCCACTGCCATAGCAAAGAACGAGAATCCCGCCAAATTCCTACATGCCCAGAAACCGCACCAAGCAGGCGCAGCTGGGGACTGCATAACCTTCCACCTCCGCTTCCGGTGCCAATGTTCAGAACAGCTCCCACTTCCGTGACCTTGTCAGTACTACCGGGTATATGCCTTGCCCGAACCACGGTATCCAGCCGCAAGCAAGCCAACACAACCTGTCGCATCAAGTTTTGCTACCGGGATACAGCGCGGAGTACAGTTGCTCACTACGCTTTCCACCGCTGCGTCATCGCACCACCATACGAACCCTGTCCGGCCAGACCTTCAACACCACCAGCAGCGGAAACAACTCCAGGAAGGTTATATTGCCCGTGAGACCGACTGCCTCCCAAGAATCAGGCCACTCCACCGCACACCACGAGCCGCCAAAGTACACCACAAGGCCCCAACCCTCCGGCCGCGTCGGTAACAACTGCAGGTCCCGACTGTAGATCTCCCGATCTCGGAACACTGTAGTGCCATCGAACTCTCGCAAGAACTCCTCCCAGATGGTTAGATCGGCCCGAATACTCTGCGACCCTCAGACGATGATGCGGTCTGGAGCGACCTGCCGTAGCGGCCCGCCAACCGCCCCATAAACATTTGCCCCTTAGGGATAACTCTACAGGCAAAATTCAGGGACCCGAGTAACGCCTGCATCTCCCGTGAAGTCATCCTTCAAGAACCCAAGGCGTTTGCCACCAGAACCCGGAGCCTCTGGATCCTACCCACCGGCAGGCGCACCACTAACTCCCCAGACTCCAGCTCGATCCCTAAAAGGTGAACCGCGTCGTGGGGCCCTCCGCCTTCCCCTCTGCCAACGGAACCCCCACTCCCCCGCCATCTGCCCGAGCCCGTCCAACAACGCAGTGCACTGCCACAGTCCGCGGCTCACCCACTACAAGTACAACTCCTTGGGGATATGATCATTCACCGAACCCCGATAGGGTGGGACTGGTGAGGGATCAACCGGTATTTACCTGGCTCCCCGGGAAGGGCGGCTCCCCGAAAGGGCCCGCTACCCCCCCAACCCGATCTCCACTGCCAACACCGCAACGCCGGGGCATTCCTGACACTGAGCGGCCTCCAGGATGGAGTCCGAATCTGCCGCACAGAAATGCCCGTGCCCAACTCGTTACGGGGCACGCCACCTTTCGCACCCTACCCGCCTTTCCATCCTCCCTCCGCCTCTTCCTACTGTGCTCAACACGCGTTCCACCCTCCAGTAACCGAAAGATATCAATATAGCGCCTCCCCTTAATTTTACGCCACCGCTTCCTCGGCACGCCTTCCCCAACTCGAGAACGCTACCCCCAATGACTCTGCCCCGCTGAACCAACCAACCCAGCCTCGCCGCCGCCCCTGCTCCCATCCGACTGGACGAAAACAACGACAATACCGAGGACGTAGTTGACCAGGAACCCGAAGCCCGACGCCGACGGCCCGACCGCCACCGCATCCTGGCCGCCTTCCCCCCATTTTCCCCCCGCCGGGATTCCCCCCGAAGACCCCGCCCCCACAGACTCACCTGCCGCAGCCGTTGCCTGCTCAGGCTCCGCTCCTGCCTCCGACCGACCCAGCACCATGCTCCACGAGCCCTGTCCCTGTTCCGCTGACCCAGCTGCCAGCATGCTCTCCTCCCCCGCTCAGCGCTGCGCCGGCCCGTGTCAGCGGACTCTCGGGCCTCGGGGTCCCGGTGAACTGCCATCTCGGAGTGTCCTGTGGGGAGAAAAAAGGGAAAGATGCCTCCGCACCCCCCCCCCAAGGCAGCTGGCATGCCCCCAGCCAATCTGCCCGGGAAGGGCCTTGCCCCCCAACACTGCCCATGTACCCATCCAGGGGAGACGCCTCCCCCCATCCACCCCACCCACCCGCCGGGCCCCGCCAGCCCCACCAATCGCGCCTGCCCACCCCAGCAGCAACCCACGACACCTCTGCCGATGCCCCTGCCCGTGCCCCCAGGCCCCCCCCCCCCGCCGCCTGCCGCGACTCCCGCCCCAAACTCCCCCCGGCCCAAGCCAACCTCAGCCGGGCCCCCAATCCCAGCATGCATGGTCGCAATCCAACTCCAGTGCAACTACAGTGATTCAACTCTCACACCCCATCAAAAACAGGGTGTGAGATCAATCAAAGGGGGAAAATGTGGTAGGCAAAGGCCCATGATCCACTCTGCTTGAACCAGGCAGGCAGGCCCAAGCAGCCTGACCTGCAAGCAAAGCCCGTGGATCCGCCCAGAGGAACGAACCCCCCCCTGAATGCTGCCTACATAGAATCGAAACTCAACCAAGCATAGCCAGCAGAACGAAACCCAGAAAGGACAGAAAAAACAAGCTCCAACCGGCACCGACAAGAGTGTGAAAGCTTCCGCGAATCAACCAACTCTGCTGAGAGAAGGGTCACAGCGCCCCGCTTTCCCCCATGTTCCAGTCAGCCAAGTGACGGTGGAGGAGAACTGCATCAAGAGACCAAGAACCGTCCACTGCAATGGGTACTGCAAGGGGGGCAAGCAGGTGCCAAGCCCCAGACCAAGGTCCCCACCGGATGACCACGCAATGGCACCGGACCAATAGATGGGACAGAAGGGGCCACCGGAACCAATGAGAAGCCCGCCCATGCACAGAAATGGAGAAGGAAGGTATAAAAGTTGTTGTCCCGCTAGAAACCATTGCTCAGCCACCCGAATGTGAGTCTGCTTGAGTCCCGTGCACCACAAATGACCTGGACCCTCTGAACAGACTCCTGGCACCAAACAACCACAAAATAAACACAAACACCACAATCAATTAAACCCCCAGCAATCCAATAACCAAAATGAGGAATCCCATTCAACCCCCCCACCAAGTCCAAAAGGCCAGTGCCTCCACGATGAACCCCCCCATGAGATCCACCCAGGGCCCGGATCCATGTGTGCAGCGTGCCACCACCGCACAATGCCCCCCCCACCCCCTCTCCCTCCAGGCAGCTCCAACTCCCAGTCTCCACACCAGTCACCGGGCACGCCACCCTCACCAGGCGCGCCCGCATCCACTCCCCTTGCTCACCATCCGCACCCCGAGTTGGCACGATCCGTCCGCCCAACGCCACACAGCGCTCCTACCCACCGCAGCCAGACAATGCCGGACTATCCCCAACCAGAGCCCCTGTTCCTGCACGTCCGGTACCTCTGGCCAGCTCGAGGGAAAGGCCGGAGGACACTGCAACGCTCCCCCTACTCCCCCCCGAAAATCTTCTACTCCTCCCATTGGCTCCCGCACCCTGCTATGTGCCGCGGGAGCCAATGGGAGCCCTTCACGCGCCGCAGGCCCTCCCTTCAAATCGCGTAGCCACGCCGCGGCGGGCTCGCGGCCGGCCGCCCCCCCCCCGGTTAATGCCGGCCGCTTGCACGCCCCGGGGGGGGGGCACGCTGCCTCGCCATTATACTAATTTTCATAATTTATCTCTTAGGAACAATCTTCCTGTTGGCCAGTTTTTAAGGACTAGGAGACTTTGTACTACTGACCATGATTTTGAACATCATGCATCTTTGATGAGACAGAGATTCAGTGAAAGAGGTTATCCTCGGTGTCAGATAGATAAAGCTTATTATAGAGCTCGGGACTCTTCCCGAGATGATCTGTTGGTATTAAGAGAAAAGCAACCTCAGAAAGGAATTGTATGTTCCCTTCTTTATTCATTTCATTCCTACAAAATTAGCAAAACTATAGAAGAAACATTGGTATTTAATACAATCTCTATCGGGTTTTCAGGATGTCCCCTTGATTACAGCACACAGAAGGAACGTAAATCTTTGCAATCTTTTAGTTCCATCGGCCTTCACAGAACGGCGTTTTCTTTCTAAATATAAGGGACATTATGCTTGTGGACAATGCTCAGTGTGTAGTTCTGTGTTAACAGTTAAAAATTATTTTGTACACCCTACTAATAATTTTAAATTTTATTTGGATGATTTTACCAATTGCGCTACAAGTCATGTTATTTACGTCATAATTTGCCCTTGTAACAAGCTATATGTGGGGAAGACTATACGTCCAGTTCGCACTAGAATAATAGAACACCACAGCTGTATTAAAAGAGGTGCTGTAGAAAAACCCTTGGTGCTACATTGGCAGGCAGCCGATCATAAGATTTCAGATCTACGTTTTTTTATTATTAAAAAAATCAAGTTGAACTGGCGGGGGGGAGATGTTGACAGGACTATTTTGCGGATAGAGCAACGTTATATCTTTAACCTGAACAGTTTACATCCCCATGGATTAAATATGGAGCGTGACTTGTCTGTTTTTCTATGAAGGTTTGTTATACCTTCTCTCTCTGTATCCATAGTTTTTTACGCATTGGGTCTTTGTTTCATCAAGCTGTTTTCAATTTTATAATTAGAATTATATTTTATTTTGTATATATTTCATATGGTTCCATTCAGTTCACCTTGGGTTTGTGGTGCCATTTATTACTTCTTTCCTTTTGTCTGTTTTTAATGCATAATTGCAATTGTTTTTTATAATGTTTTACATTTTTAATGAGGCAACTTGGTTGCCTGTGGTTTGCAAGGTCCTCCCCTTTTTTTCATGGGTTTCACACTGTATCCTTTTATGGCAGGTTTATATAACAATGTTTTACCCTTTATGATTCTTTTTAGATAAATTATTTACACTTTTTTTCATTCAGTTGGATATTTAAGGGTTTACAGAAAAACATCTCCTGCGGGTTGCTCCTTTTATAGAAACAGAATTGTGTCTCTCATTGAATAATGAGGGCTGAATCGTTGGTATTTATATGCCTGTATTATAAGGCCCATTTTATTTATGGAGAATATTATACCATCTTATCACTGGTTTAATTTTCTGGTGGTTTCATTTTGGTGTTTTATTTTTTACATTGTTTTGGCAGTTTTTTTTAAAAATGTGCATACATATTTATTTTTCATGTTTTGTTTTTACTTCAGGTGTACTATAATTTTTTGTGGGTCATTTACATATCACATTTTCACGTTGTTCACCACTATTACAAAGCATTTATGAGTGCATGTGCTGGTGTCTTTTAACAATGAATGAAGAAACAGCATACATTTCATGTTTGCCTTGCTGTGTTTGACATGAATTACAATATATTTTCAGTAAGTGCATTTCACAATTTTTTTTTTTTTTTTTTTTATTTTAGCTGTATTTATATCCTGCTTTTCACTGGGTCAAAGTGGTCAATTGGGAAATACATTTAACATGAGGGGATATGACACACATATGCTAATACTTACAGGGAACATGGGCAATGGAGGGTTAAGTGGCTTGCCCAAGACCACAAGGAGTGCCTTTAGGACTAGAAATCCCAGTCCCTCTGGCCTGAGATTGCTGTCCCCAGGTGGGACTTGAACCCCCGGCCCTCTGGCCTGAAGTACCTTGTCCTAACCACTAGGCCACTCCTCCCTCCCTACAATCTTGTAGGCACTGTTTTAGATTCATTTTCATATCTTTATGGTACGTGGATTTCGACTTAAAGCGCTTATTTTAAACACATTGATTTTATTACAACAGCACGTTTCCATAAAAAAAGATTACTAACACAGGCTTACAGTGTTTTCATCTTTGTTGATGTCCTATTGTTTCATTCGCTTTTGGATGTTTGTTTTAAACGTGTTTTAATTCTGTTTAATTTAATATATCTCACATTAGTTTAGTTGGTAAAAACGTTTATGTTTTAAAGGGCGCCTCAGCTCCGGCTGGTTGAGAATATACAAGTTATTTTATTATCAGTTCTTCATCATTTTTTATAGTTGGGTGTTTATTTGATTGTTATTCCCACTACATAGTGCGTAGTACACCTGCTATATAAATTGGTATTCCCACTACATAGTGCGTAGTACACCTGCTATATAGGTTTTAATGACGTGTTTCTATTCTTGATGTTTTCAATACATCTTATGCTTACTCAGTCGGCACAAGCTTTGGGGTTTTAGAAGGCACCTTAGCTCCGGCTGGCTGAGAATATACAAGTTTCAGTGCATTCTTTTACCAGTTTCTAAATACTGTTTATAGGTAGGTGTTAATTTGACACGTACAAAGTTTGGTATCCTACTAAATAGTGTGGATTATACCCGCCATGATAGCAGGAGGGAATACAAGGCGCCACCAGACCAGTTGTTCTGGAAAAGTATTCCTTCCTGATTCGCTTCTGCCACTGGCTTTATCCGACGGACACCTAAGAACCCGCTCTGGGGTCTAGGAAACAACCCATTCAACTCCGGAGGACATCTGAGTGGGGTAAGTGATAACGAGGGTCTGTCTCTGTCTGCAGTTCAGGAAAAATCGGTCCTTCCTACGCGGAGAAGGAGAGATTATCACCTCTCGAGGGAATCGCCCTAGTACACTGAGCTGAGCTGAGCTGGGGGAAACCGCGTTCCTAATAGTTAGAATGTGTTTTCTACGGAATTGGGAGGTTGTCTATGTGTTGGTCTGTGCTTGATTTATGTGTTTGGCACAAGCAGAGGCTTGTGCAGTGAGCATAGACGCTTGATTAGTGCACTTCCTGGTCAGGTGACCGCACCCAGGTCGGGAAAAAAATGGTGAAAGCGCCATTTTGTTAGGCTTTGGTGAAAGCGCCATCTTGTTAGTTACCCTTCTTGAAACTAGAGCAGCCGGATTCCTGGCTGTCTGCATTCCTTTCCCTCTGTGTTTTCAAAGCCTGGAAGAAAGATATGGGGGGATCAGAGACGAAATGCAGCCCCTTAGAGTGTATAGTAAAGCATTTTAGGAAGGGATTTTCTGCAGATTAAGGAGTTCGTATGACTCCATCCTTGTTAAAGAAATATTGTGAGCTATTAAGCTATCAAATGTGTACTATCTTCCGTCTGGGGTACGGTCCCAGGTTTCTTCTCAGGATGAGTCCTTACCTGAGGCTCCTCCAGCCTCTTTAGACCTTTCGGCTTTCTTGGAAACCTCATCAGAAATTACATAGCTCAAACCAATCTAGCACACAATACAATATACACTCAACTAAATTTCACCCTCACTGCATGTATAACACACTCACTTTACCAGATTGTTTGCTGTGATACCACCTTGATTATTAAGATAAGGCGGTTTAGAAATACTGTTAAATAAATAAATAAATTTCACAATGTGCTACTTTAATTGTTTCTTTTTTATTGTTATCTGATAAGAACTTAGTATTGAGGCTTTATTTTTCTAAGAAATGTGCTGAGTTTTGCGGCTTTCCAATACAGACTTTTCCAGATGTTTGTAGGGTTACCCAGAAACGCAGAAGAAAGGATTTCTTGGCATTAAAGCCTCGGACCTTGGCCCTGGGTGCCACGTTTTTTTAAAAATATCCCTCTAAGTGCCTAGTGCATTTTCAGCAGGCTAGGTATGTTTTTTTTTGAGCCATCTCAGTTAGAGGCTTTTTTTTCTGGTAAGGAGAATGTTGGTTGAAGGTTTCTATTTTGTTCTTTTATATACCTGTCTGCTTATGTATATGGGGTTAAGTTAAGTAACCACAATTTTGTCTCTTAGGGCAATGGTAGAAATTATGGAGTAGTCTTTTGTACTTTATTTTTATTTTCCAGCTTTTCCCATTAATGTGGTCTTGGACAATTTGTCCTTATATATTTCTTTTGCTTTTATGTTCTTCTTTTTGAATGTATTTTGGACAGTAATTGTCTTTCTGTACAAGATATTGTATTCTTGGATTTATGTTTAAATTTGAAAAGAAATAATAATAAAAAAAAAAAGAAATATTGTGAGCATGAGTGGCTAGCTTTCATATTGATTGACCCCGAAAAGGAACATTTGATTATGACTTGGTTAGCCGAGTACACCAATTTGTGGTAGCTAAACATCCTGATCAATTCCCTTATATAGATTCCTGGCTGGATGTTTGTCAGCAGAGACCTAAATGGCTCAGTAGATGCTACGGGGAACACTGTCGCATACTTTTGTCTCGTAGCCCATAGAAAATGCAGCCTAAATTAAAATCACAATTGCGCGTTTTAGTACAGGAGCCAGAGACAGAAGAATTTCCCCTTTCCCTCATCCCAGGCAGATTTCTGTGACTTCAGCTAGGTCAGAAGTCTCAGAAGGGAATTCAGCTAGTTCTCCCCGCCCCTCTCAACAAATACTACATTCTCTGACAGTCAGAAGAGCAGTGAGGGAAGCATACAAATGCCAGTTTCAGATACAGACCTGCCCAGCACTTCAGAAAGTTCCCTGAGTCCCAGATCTGAAGAATGTCAGTTCCACGTTTGTACACCCTCCCCCCCCCATACTAGAGCACTGCGACCTCATTTGGGGGCCCCAGCGAGAAGCGCTGAGAGACTTTCCTGATCTAAAACCCCACTGGGTGGCAAACAGTGATGCAGGCCGCCTTGCTCTGAATTGTTATCATCGGGCTCTCCTTGAAGTCTTTAAAAGGGGGGCCAGAAATCGCTGGATGTAGGGACAAAATCTGAGGTACAGCAAACCCCTGATGAGAGCCCTGGCCAGTTTTATGAAAGACTCTGTGAATCTTTCCGTGTTTACACTCCATTTGACCCCGAAGCACTTGAAAACCAGCAGATGGTGAATACAGCATTTGTGGGACAATCACAGGGGGACATTTGAAGGAAACTTCAGAAGCTTGAAGGTTTTGCTGGAATGAATGTAACCCAGCGGATGGAAGTTGCTATGAAAGTATTTGTAAACAGAGATCAGGAGATGAAGCGGTGAGTGTGAACGAAAGATGAAAAAGAAAGCTGATATGTTAGCAGCGGCGCTAGTCGAGAAAGGACAAGGAAAGTCGACGTGGGAACTGAGAAGCCGAGGCTGGGGTAGGATCATTGGAGCAAGGACTATTGGAACGAGATCAATATGCCTATTGCAGAAAAATGGGCCACTGAAAAAGAGAAGAAAAAACGCCTGTCCCATCCGTGTTAAGCAATACTCCCTGCCCCAAAGAGCTGTTGAGGGCATTCATAAACATCTCCAACGATTACTAGAATTTGGACTCCTGAAAGCATGCCAATCACCTTGGAATACCCCTTTGCTGCCTGTTCAAATACCAGGTACTGATGATTACCAACCTGTGCAGGATCTACGGAAGGTCAATGAAGCTTTTGTTACCATCCATCCTGTTGTGTCAAACCCTTACAATTTGCTGAGTTTGATTCCTGCACAAGCAACCTGCTTCACTGTTCTGGACTTAAAGGATGCCTTTTTCTGCTTGAGATTGGCCACTCCTAGCCAGCCACTGTTTGCATTTGAATGGGAAGACCCTATTACTGGCAGTAAGGGTCAGTTGACATGGACACGGTTACCCCAAGGATTCAAAAACTCCCCCACGCTGTTTGGGGATGCACTTAGTCAAGATTTGCGTCAGTTCCAGTCTTGCCCTTCTCAACGCGTGTTGCTACAATACGCAGTTGATTTACTCATTGCTGCTGTTCCCGGGAAGAATGTCTAACCGCTACTTCAGAACCTCTACACCTACTTTGGATGTTTGGCTATCGGATGTCCCGAAGTAAAGCCCAATTGTGCCAGCTTAAGTCAGATACTTGGGATTCCATGTTGCCCAAGGCCTTTGAAGATTGGGCTCTGAGCGGAGGAAGGCTGTTTGTTCTATTCCTGAGCCACAAAATCGCAGGCAGTTAAGAGGCTTCTTAGGGGCTGCCGGTTTTTGTTGAATCTGGATACCCAACTATGCAGTGTTGGCAAAGCCCCTGTATGCAGCTACAACAGGGGGAGAACAAGATCCTTTTGACTGGGGCCCGGACCAAAAGGAGGCCTTTCAGAATATGAAGAAGGCTTTGCTATCAGCCCCCACTCTAGGACTGCCCAACGTGGAAAAAAACATTCCATCTGTACGTCCATGAAGAAAGGGGGATGGCAGTTGGTGTCCTCACTCAGAGCCTAGATTCCTGGCAATGACTGGGGGCTTATCTGTCCAAACAGCTGGATCCAGTAGCAAGAGGGTGGCCTTCTTGTCGCCGCGCAGTAGCAGAAACAGCTCTCTTAGCAACAGAGGCTGATAAATTGTCCCTTGGGCAAGAACTGTATTTTAAAGTGCCGCATGCAGTACTGACACTGATGGGAGTACAAAGGTAATTATTAGTTTTACCAATGAGCGAATGACAAAGTACCAGAGCATGGCTGTGTGTGAATCCTCGGGTTCACTTGGAGATAGTGAAAACACTCAATCCTGATACTCTACTCCCTGTAGCACCTGGGCTACCTGAACATGATTGTATCCAGGTTATGGATGAAGTGTACTCCAGCCATCCAGATTTGAAGGATGTACCGCTGGCCTCTCCTGATGTTCAGTACTTTACCGATGGCATCAGTTTCGTGGAAGATGGACAGCGGAAGGTCGGATATGCTGTGGTCACTCCTGGGGGTTGTTGTGGAGGCTGAGCCCTTACCCTTGGGACTTCTGCCCAGAAAACTGAACTCATTGCCCTTACTCAAGCCCTCCAGTTAGCTGCAGGTCTGAAGGCAGACATTTTCACTGATTCTAAGTATGCATTCACCGCACTCCATGCCCATGGGACCCTCTATAGAGAGAAGGGACTCATTAAATTCAAGCGCGGAAATCTATAATAAAGTATGGGAGGAGATTTTGGAGTTACTAGAGGCTGTGTGGGCACCAGAAGTGGTGGCAGTTGTTCACTGCAAGACACACCATCGAGGAGACACTCTGGTCATTCAGGGTAACCACAGGGCAGATAGGGAGGCCAAGCTAGCAGCCCAGCGAGGAACAGTCCCAGTAAGAGTTCAAGTCCCCCTGTTTCCAATTCCTATGTCAGAGTGGGACCCAAGTTATACCAGGAAAGAGATGGATTTCTTCACTCAGGAAGGGGCTACTCTCACTACTGCTGGGTGGTTGTGGTTACTGGGAGATCCACCTCGATATGTTATCCCCGAGAGTCTAGCACCTGCTTTTGTCCGACGATTTCATGAGACCACCCACTTAAATAAGACCTCCATGCAAACCATTCTACAGTCTTGCTTCTATGTCCCACATCTGACTACCTTGATGGCAACTGCAGCACGTCGCTGTCTCCAATGTGCCAGGAATAACCCTCGCCAAGGGCCTCTACCCCCAGTTTCCATACAGGCAGTTAGTGCTGCCCCTATGGAAAATATTATAGTTGATTTCATTTGAGTTACCCCGAGTAAGGGATTATCGATATCTGCTGGTGATAGTATGTACATTTTCAGGATGGGTTGAGGCAACCCTTGCAGAACAGAGACAGCCCGAGAAGTTACAAGGACCCTGTTGAAAGAGATCATTCCCAGGTTTGGCCTACCTCTTACTATAGGGTCAGATAATGGCCCTGTGTTTGTTGCTAAGTGCTTTCAAGACCTTTCTAAGGCCCTCCAGATCACCTGGAAACTTCACACTGCTTACCACCCACAGAGTTCGGGAAGGTGGAAAGGATGAATCGAACTTGAAGCTCCAGTTGTCTAAACTCTGTCAGGAAGCTCATCTTAAGTGGGATCAGGCTTTGCCGATAGCCCTTCTCCAGGTCCGGTCCTCCCCAACTCGGACCTTGGGAATATTCCCCTTATGAAGTACTGTATGGTCGACCACCACCCATTGTTCAGGGCCTTAAGGGAGACCTAGAGCAGATAGGTAATGAACTTACGAGACAACACCTACTGGCATTGGGATCTGTTTTTCAGTCTTTGAACAGGTGGATACAAGAGCGACTGCCTATCTCTTTGTCAGAGTCGCTCCAAACCCCACCAGCCGGGAGATTGTGTATGGATTAAGAAATGGAAACGTGAACCCCTGTGCCCTTCCTGGAGAGGTCCTTACACAGTTCTCCTAGCCACACCAACTGCAGTCAAGGTCACAGAGGTTACCCTGTGTATTAATCATACTCATTTTAAGAAAGCTGCTCCTGACTTTTTTTATTTAGGATACATTTGTATACCACTACTTCCAGCAATCAGCAGTGGTTTGATTACAGATTGGAAATTGTCAAATCATGACAGGAAATTTTTGAGGTATAAAACACATTGATTAGACAGGAAAGCATCAGCACACAGAGAACTATTTTACAGGGAACATGGGCTATGGAGGGTTAAGTGGCTTGCCCAAGACCACAAGGAGCACCTGTGGGACTAGAAACCCCAGTCCTTCTGGCCCAAGGTTGCTGTCCTCTAGTGGGATTTGAACCCCCAACCTTCCGGCCCAAAGTACCTTGCCCCAACCACTAGGCCACTCCTCCACTTGGATGATAAGTGGACAGCGCACAAACATTCTTAGGATCCCTTACGCCTCACGCTGCGGAGAACCAGGGAATCGGCAGACGACGGAGACCTGCACTAGCCACATTCCATAAGCCGGCTAGTTTACACACGGCAGAAGCTTGAGGAGTCATCTTCAGATACTGTTAGTGGGACATAAGCTCCATGGTCGGTATGCACCTGCTCATGCTGACTTTTGTTCTGGTATTCATGTGGGGCCTTCCCTTGTTGGCCTCAGGAACTATAAATGTATTAACACTACTTGCCAGGACTGCTTTGAATACTTCGGACTTTTGTGTATGCAGCTCATCGCAGCCTGGATTTTTTTTTTATCAACATGCCTTATTGCTGTACCCACTACTTTGTGTGAAATGCAAACGTTTACTGTAATGCATAATCTGAACTGCAAACAGCCAAAGCTAAACTTTTCTATATTTTTCTACTTCATTGGTGTTACTCGTCCTACCTCAGCCTATTTTAACAAGGCCCCTTTCTCCTTGCAGGTTGTCTCCATGCTTAAAGCTATAGATTGCTTTATTTTTGTAAATGCCACTAAAGGGGTTTTTTTTAATGTGTCTAACACCGTATTATGCTAGAGTGATTCTCTAACCACTAGGCAACTCTTCCACTTTGTCTGATGAACATTACGCAAGTATTTGTTTTGCATTGGCTTCCTATCAGATTTTGTCTATTACGAAGGTATCTTATGCTTACTCAGAAATGTATCTTCCCTTAGGATGTTTTTTGTTATGTGTTAAAACTGCTTACACTTATGTTCCCATAAAACGCTACTGGAGGTCCTTGCACTTTTGGCAGACTTACCTACTGCTGCTTTCTCTCATACCCCAGTAAGGTTAGTTCCCACTCGTGCTAATCCTCGATCAAAACCTATGCCTTCTACCTGTACCTCTAATGTGGAACCTTATAGTGATTCAGAACAGCTCTAGGACTGGCAATATCCATTGTAAGAGCACCTGGGTTACCTTTGCACAATGCTATGGAAAGTAAGCTGTATTGCTTGTTCCTTGGCCAAATCAATTAATCTTACCTCCACCATGGAGGACCATGGTGGAGCAGAAAACTGCTGCCCATGTGATGGCAGTATGCAAATACAAATCCTTCCACAGTCAGATCAACTGCTATGAGGAAAAAATGGCCTCCTTCACTACAAGGCAAATTTTTCCCTTAAAAAGTGGGGAATGAGGTAGAAATCCAGGCAGGGCTGAGAGCTGGAAGGGTTAAGTGAAAAGGACACATCCTCTTGGTGAAGTCATTACCCTGGTACATGCTTGTCCCTCCCCTATTCCTTTGTCCTGCTGCTCTCTCTGCTTGCTAGAGATAACTACTCTCCCTCTGCTTCGCTAGAGATAGGAGTACAGTAGTCTTTCTCCATTCGGGACTATACTATAATAAAGTGACCAATCATGAAGAAATGCTGTAATAATCTGATAAGAAGTCTATATAATCTCTCTGAGCCCTCTGGTGGAGGCCCAGAATTTGGAAAAAAAAAACTATTTTCTCTGGGTCTGTGCACATTAAAAACCATTGTTTCCTTCTAAGACTCCTTGGGTGTTTCTTTCTTCACTCGTTTATCTGGTACAGTTAGACCAGACTTTGCCTGACTTTACCCAGTTAAGGATAATCACATATCGACTGAATATCATAGACACCAGATTATCTTTATATGCCACCCCAGGACATTTAGATGGACTAGGAGGGGATCTTCAGTGGCAATTAAATAGGTAAATTTCACTCGATAACCCTATGAGTGATATTTATGTGGCTTGTAGGCCTACAAATTGCATAAATGCCTTTGATTATAGCTTATGGTTGTTTTTTAGAAATCTCTTTTTTTTAAGTGCTTTCAGTGATTTCTGACTCCTGGCAACCCAGGCACTCCCTGGGTTTTCTTGGCAAAGATATGACCAGAAGTAGTTTGCCAGGCCTTTTCTTCCGAGGCAAGGGAGGGTAAAGTGACTTGCTCAAGGTCACAAGGAGTGCCAGTGGAAATCAAGCCACAATCTCCTGGGTGGTAGGCTACTCCTCCAATCCACTTAGAAATTTAGGCACCAGGCATTTACACCAGTCCCGGGGTTAGTATAATGCTCACACGTATATTTAAAGTGTGTTTTTTGACACCTATTCTCTATTTTATAGTGAACACCTGCTTTTCTATATAAAATAAGCTTAAGACAGGGAAATTCTAGGTGCCTAAAAAACTAGACACTCATTAAAAAAATGACTCCCAAAATGCATACTTTTAAGATCTAATTTTTACTCCACACTTCCACACTTCATATCTTTGCACCTGTATACTGCACGGGCCTATATTGAAACGGACTTTTCACGGTTTACAGCCTAGTAAACCATGTTAAATTCCTTTAATCGGGATATTCAATGGCACTTACATGGTTAGTGCCATTGAATATCCCTTATAAACCAATCTACATGCCCCGATGCTATGCAGTTATCATTGAGGCGTGTTAGGGGCATTCCAGAGTGGAGACGGAGGACTGTCACTAACCGGGCAATGACCTGCGCCTAAAAGATAGACGAGGAAAAGCTCGCCTATCTTTAAGGTGCCGGAGCTAACCGGGCAGCATGCAATATCACCGCTGCCTTCTTAGCTGCTGCGGCTTCTGGAATGTGCAGCAATTCCCAGATATTCAATGCTGGGGCCGCATATGACCCTAGCTTTGAATATCCAGGGTTAAGTGGCATCAGGCAGGGCTATGCGCCATAGTGGTGCATAGCTTGCCCACCTGAATATCAGGCCCTACATGTTTAAGCAGAAACCTCACTATTTGAACATGCATGCAGATTTACACATGAAAATGGATATTGTCTACTTATGTAAGCCTTCAAAACTGATTCCTTGGAGTCCATTTTAGCTGGATGCCAGAGAGAGCTGTAGTTTGATACTCCTGGCAAAGACTGGCATTGTGATGTCTAAATTAAGCTTAGTGAGAAAAATAGGAATAGAGGAAGACACCAGATAATTTTTTAATGAAAGCTTATGCACCATAACCCAGTGAAGGTCAGCTTTGATTAAGCTGGAAACCAACAGACGCAGGAGAAGTCTCTGGTTGCAAAAAAAAAAAAAAGAGCTTGCCTCAGTTAAAATTCATGATTAGGAGTATGATTTCCACTTAACCTTGAACCATTTTTCTGTATGAAAACAGTCCTCTCTTCCTTATTTTCTTGTTACTATGAGGAAGAAAAAAGAATAAGATAATTTAACATTCAGCAAAACATCACAGACTAACTTACCATATATCCACAAAGCTTACGAATACATGTGTATCAATACTAATATTAATTTAACATGACATATTTAGAAGAACTAAAACAACATTCCCACAACAACGGAATGACCTATATAAATATTATAGAAATCATTTAAATTTTATCCAGGGTTGAAGCCAAGGTTGAGGCCTATTCTACAAATGGCACACACTTATTTATTAGTCTTTACAAATGTAACAACCCTCTTCGTACAACCTTTGTACTTCAGAATTTCCCAATGAGCTAAAAAATATAAGATTTTTTTCTCAGTTCTCAGATGGAAGTTATCTTGCTTTTTAAATAGCTCATCACCACTCTAGAACTGTGCTCAGCCATGTTATTTCCTACGCTTGATAGCAATTTTTGCACTGTATTTTAAAGGTTCTGTATGACAGGGCACAGTTCAACAAGCTGCAGACTGGCAAAATGCAATATAAAAGTAGTAGGGGAGAAATTGATGGCCTGATAAAAAAAGACAAAGAAAAAAAAGCTGAGCTCTTAAATGTACAGGCCAATTTTAGATAGGTCATGGAGAGGGGAATAAATGCATCCATGTCGAAGATGGAAAATTAACACTGTTTATTTCACAATAGCTCTGCCAAACTCAAAGCCTCTTGTAAAATACATATAGGAACAGGTAGGTATATCAATGTCTCACCACAACCAGTAGAATCAGTAATTTTAAAATGTTCCACACTGGGCAAAAATCACTGCTCCTGATATCCATGTATCACAAAATACTCTCCCAACAGCAGCAAAAGTACCTCCCCATTCCTAATAACCCCCTTGACATAATGTCCCTCTGAGCCATTCACTTATCTCATACACAATACCCTGACATTGTATCCTTCCATTATAGAGCAACTCTTGAAATCATTACCCCCTGAGTGGACTCTCCGGGGTCCCTGGTAGTCTAGTGGGGTCAAGAGCAATCCCCGGTCACTCATGCTCATGGCAAGACCCAGCTTCAAAATGGCATCTGTGAGCCCTATCAGCAATCTGACAATACTACTGTTAGGGGTCAAGCTGCCAAATAAGGGTCATGGGTGTCATTTTGAATCTGAGACTTACCATGATCAGCAGTGACTCGATATCTATCCTCTTTTCTATGGACTATAATTACAATCATCTCCAGTACCTGAAGATTGGAATGTTGCCAACATAACACCAGATTTTAAAAAGGGCTCCTAACATCAGTACAAGGCAAAATGGTATAAATAAGAAAATTACTGAACAAGGGTCTGAAAAGAAAGGCAGGCACCTGCAGGTTCAGGCACAATTCCAGAGATGTGGACAAGCCCGATATGCACGTGTATCAAATGTCTATATAGATGTCCCCGGGAAAGTATTTCAGAGCCAAAATGTCTGATTGATTGATTGATTGATTTATTTAGAAAAGAAGAGGAGGAACAACCCTCCGCAGAAATCGCAAAAGTCACTAGAACAGCTGGTGTTCGGTGAGTCTTTAACTAAGTCTAAGGCGGGAGCATAGAGACGTTTTCAAGCTTTCTCGTTTAGTGAGAAAAAACTAGTTGATGATTGAAGATTGTCGCTGTGGTGTTGCCATAGATAGAAGAAGTCGCTGCATGCTCTTGTATGGTTCTGACATGTTGAAGACTCACCGAATGCCAGCATAGGATGAAAACGAAAAAGGAATGACAGATGAAATTTGAGGCGCAATCGGCTTTCTGCATATTTCCTATTCAAACACAGGCTGACTGCCGAAACTTGGCAAAGTCGGGTCTGTATCTTTGAAGGTTTAACAAAATAAAAAGGTTTCTTTGTTTTAAAGAGGTGTGGCCATGTCCTCCCTGATGAGCTGTTCTAGTGACTTCTGTGATTTATTTATTTAACAGTTTTTCTATTCGCCCTTTGTCCAAGGCGGTTTACAATGAACAAGCATAACAATGCATTGGAATTCTTTTACATTAAACAGGGAAAGACAACTTGGAGATAAATATGGGGTTAACTGTAGGGAAGGAATGAACTATGTCCATGGGGAGGTAATGTTCATAAACGGGGAGGGTAGAATGCAGGAATGATCTGAGCATTCAATGGTGGCATGCTGGTCGACTTTTATCTATGCACTCAAATTCTCAACCTCCCACTCTCTTGCACTTTTTTCTCTCCTTTACAAGGATTCAAAACAATCTTTAACACATCAACTTTGACTTCTTCAAAATGCTGACAACACAAATTATTAAAGGAATAAGAAAGTAAAACTGTATTATACCAAACATTACAATCTCTCCATTGGTTACCATTTACTCTTAGGATCCATTTCAAAATCCTTTTCTATGATATATAAAATACTCCTTGAATTGATATATTTATTTAAAGGTATTTATAACCTACAGAGTAATCAAGGCAGGTAACAAAAAAAACATACACAATTTATAATAACATAACAATAAACTCATACGAAATAAATTAAATACAAATAAGTAAAAATAAAATTAATCAATATAATCTAAACAAATAAAACTAAAAAGACTACCATTTGAGCACAAACTGGATCATTATTATACTATAAACATGATTGCCCCAAACACTTCATCTGCCTATTAAACAAATCCATAAAAGGCCTACTAGAATAAGTAAGATTTCACGCCGAAGGACCATCAACTCTGCTTCAGCATGTAACTCATTAGGGAGAGAATTCCAAATAGATGGAGCATTCCTAAATAAAATTTTATTACATGACTGAAAATGAATCTTTTTAAAGGAAGGAACTAATAGTTGCAGATCCTGAGATCGTAAAACACAAGAAAGACAGTAAAGTCTAAGCAAAGTAGATAAACTGACGAAGGCCACATCATGCAAGCATTTGAATCATAATCACTTTAAATAAAACTCAAAATCTGATAGGAAGCCAATGGAAAACAAATAACTTGCATAATGTCATCAGACAAAGTGTAAGAGTTGCCTAGTGGTTAGAGAATCACTCTAGCATACTAGGAGATCTGGGTTTGATTCCCCTCTAGCAACCCTTGTGATCTTGGGATAGTCACTTTACCCTCCATTACCTAGGAAAGAAAAGACCTGGCAATCTACTTCTGGTCATACCTTGCTAAGAAAACCCAGGGACTGCTGGGTTGCCAGGAGACAGCATTGACTTGACAGCACTTAAATAAATACATATCATCATAACATTTGCCTCCAGTTAAAAGATGAGCAGCAGCATTTTGGAATGATTGTAAAGGAGACATAGTAGTTTTTGAAAGGGCCGAGAAAGAGGACTATTACAATAGTCCAAAGGTGAAAGGACTAAAGTCTGTAACACAGAATGGAAGTTACTGCTAGATAAATATGATTTAGTCTCCGGAGATGATGCAATTTATAATAAGCAGCTTTAACCAATCTTTGTATATAGTCATGCAGATTCAGTGTGTATCTAACCATACCTCAAGATTCTCTCATGACATAGCTAAGAACAAAAGGAAAATAATCTGTCTTAGAATTCAAACTTGAAGGATTTGGAAAATCTGAACATAAGTATATTTCTGTCTTCTTCATGTTCAATTTCAACCTATTCTGAAATATCCATGACTCAACTGAATGAAGGCAAAATTTCACATACTTTAAAGAATCATCTAATGAAGTAGAAACATGGGCAATGAATTGTACATCATCAGCATACATTCAAAATTTAACATACAAATTCTTGAAAAATTTTGAATCGGGGTGATATAGAGATTAAAACAGTATAGCCGACAGTGCAGAACCCTGTGGCACCCCTGCCTTAATATATTTCCAAGATGACACTTGTCCTGATGATTGAACTTGAATAAATCTATCCTGCAAGAATGATGTAAACCAAGAAAGTACCTTTACCTTGTAAATAGTGATCCACGGTGTCAAATACAGCAGATACATTAATCAGCACTAGTAGGAAAGATTTACCATGATCAAAGCCAGTAAGAAATTTTTCAGAAAGAGTCAACAGCAATGTTTCAGTCCTATGATTGGGATGTAATCCAAACTGTGATTCAGACAACAAATTATATTTATCAAAGTCTGTAATTGTAAGAGCACCAATTTCTCTAAAACTTTAGCTATACACAAAAGAGAAGAGATAGGATAGTTCAATGGGTCCAATTTATCCATAAATGATCCTTTAGCACCACAGGAACTATTCCCTGAGAAAGGAACCATTAATTATAGCAGCAATAGAATGCCCAATCGATTCTTTCAAGATTCTAAATAATTGAATCGTACAAGCATCAATAGGACTTAAAGTGTTATTCAAGGATGAAATAACATTGACCTGGGACAATGAGACTGAATAAAAAGAATCCACTGCCATAATTTCGCCTCAGAACAAGAATCAACAGAATTACAATCATCAGAAGAACAAAATTCCACTGAAATAGACTTCAGTTAACAGTGAAAAAAGTTTATTAAATAGTCCAAAATTTTGAACAAAAAGGAATCCAAAAACAACTGCCCCAGTTCAATAGAATCAGAGGAGAGAGAACCAAAAGCAGGAGTTGAGATAGTGTTTCTCAACAGAAGAAAGGCAACTTGGCGCACCCAAATGAGTCATGATCTGAGAATCATAGTGTTTCTGCTTTCTTTCCAAAACAGAGCTTTGATATTGAACTAACAAACATAAGTGCAAGGCCGCAGGCAGGGTCCCGGCGGCCGACCATAACCGGGTGCTCGATCCAGTGCGGGGACCCTGCATGCAGCCACGGGCAAGGGCACCCTATTAGGGGGGCTGCGAGGAGGCAGAAAATTTGAACTCATTGGCTCCACGCGGATGCAAGCACGGGGAGCCAATGAGAAAAGAAGAGCGGCGAGCGTGGGCGGGAGGAGTGAGGCCGGCATCTCTTGCCTTCTCAGGCGCATCGACGGCTTGGACTCTGGGTGCCTGCTTGTCCTCCGGTCTGCTGCGGGTCAGAGGAGAGGAGCCGGGACAGTTCAGCACACGGCACGGATATTGAGGCTGCAAGAAGGGGGAGAGACAGAGTGGAGCCAAGAACTGGGACAGGAGTGGAGAGTTGCTGTGCGGCGGGGCCAGTTGGTCTTCCCAGACACGTGGGGAAGTGAGGCAGGCCACGGGCTTTGACGGCAGTGTTCAAGCAGATTGAAAGACAGAAGGTGGTGGAGGAGGATGGTTGCTGACAAGGCAAAAGAGGTAAAAGAGGGGCATTTTGGCGAGTGGAGGGCTGTGTGTTGAAGCCTTCATAGGCGCATTGGTTGGGGTCGCCTCGGAGTGTTCTGAGGTCCAGCAGCCTTCAGAGTGGGAACGAGGGGGTAGAGGAGGAGGATAATAGCATGATTGTAGGAGGATCGGGGGATGGCGGCAGAGGGACCTCGGCCGACAACCCAAGGGGATGGGGAATGGAACAAAGACAGTTGGGAGTTAGGCATCCTGGTTGAGGACAGGACATAGGTGGAGAAGGTAGAGGCCTGGCTGGGCAAGGGGCTCCCAGTTTTGGAGGACAAGGTATATCCTCCCCCATTGGCTGGACTGCAAGTCAAGTTGAACAAATGCCGTTAGGGGGACCTGCAGCATGGGAACACTGGCTTGGGGGGGGGGAAGGTCCGTCCAGAGCGGAGTGGTTGGGGGCCTGGCAACCTTCGTGGTCTCCGGCTATTCCCCCCCCCCCCTGTTTTTTCCTTTATGTCTCCACAGGTACATGCAATGAATCAGCATACTGCGGGACACGGAGTGAGAGGTCAAGGATCAGCTGCAAATTTTGACGTATGTGTAGCTTCAAGGTGGGGTTTCGGTGAGGAGATGATCAACTTTGGTCGGGACGCACCGCCTCAGCAAGCTGAGGATGTCCGCCAGGCTGAGACTGGTACAGTGGCGGCATCGGTAGAGGATGCATTGGTGACAGGTGAGTGGCAGGCAGAACAAGGAGAGGTGTTGCAGCGGAATTACTCGCGAGAAGATAGAGGGGGGAAATCGTGCAAGAAAAGGAAGTATTCCTGTCGGCGACATCATAGCTCTGAGTCATCCTCATCCTCCTCCTCGGACGCTTCTTCATCGTCAGCCGGAGCCAAAGGCGAAGGGCAGGGAGCAAGCGGCAGTGTTGGGGTGGGGACCAGGGTGGGGGGAGGATCTCCTTCTTTAGTGTCATTTTCGGAGTTATGGGAGGGAGTGCTGAAGACGTTGTGCCGTAAGATTAGGAAACAGCATTATATAGATATATATCCGCCTGCTAGAAGGGAGGAAGCGGTCAGGTGAGAGTAAGAAGAAGAAAAAAGAAGACGAAAAGGCAAGCCAAATCAAAAACGTCTCACGTAATGTAGTAAATTGGACACAAACGTTTCTGTGATTAGCAAGTGTATGGGGGCATCACTCACCGGAGCATTATGGGATGCTGCTAACGTACGCTGATTCAATTTTGGAGGCATCACAGACACTTGAGGGATGGGTGTGATTAAATTATGATGAGATGTTTAGGGACAAAATGGAGGAGAACAAATTATTGTTCTGGGGCACACAGGATATTAACCTATGGCTGACGCAAATGTCAGTCAGGGCGGGTTCAGGGGGGGAGGGGTGAGAGGAGGGACGATAGTCAACTCAGGTGTTGCTCATCCCTTTCATGCAGAAGGGGCATGCCGCAGCAGAAATCAGGGGCAAGCGGAGTTGGTGATGTCTGCTGGAAGTTCAATAAGTCCTCCTGCCCGTTTCCTGATTGCAAATTTAGACATGCCTGCTTGGTCTGTAGTGGAAGGCTCTCAGAAACAAAATACATTAAAAAAGGGGCCGCAGTTTTCCCTAGGCCAGCCCCCAAGCAGTAGTGATTTAGTCAGCCAGGCCCTGACTCCAATTCGGCTGGAGGCATTGGGGACCTGGCTTCAACAGTACCCGAAGAGAGGAGATAAGGAGGTTCTACACTTTGGTTTTCAGTTGGGGTTTGTTATACCAGTGCAAGGTAGTTTTAACATCTACAGAGCAAAATTTGCCTTCAGTGTGGCGTTTTGCATCCATAGTCAGGAATAAGCTGGCAGTAGAGCTAAATTTGGGCAGAATCACAGGCCCATTTAAGGAGCTGCCTTTCACGGACTTTATGGTTTCACCATTGGGAATCGTACTCAAAAAAGAGCCAGGGAAGTTCCGGCTAATTCATAATTTCTCTTTTCCGTTGGGAGTATCAGTAAATGATCATATCCCGTGGGAGTTGTGTACGGTTTGATACGCTTCATTTGATCGGGCAGCGGAGTTGGTGAGAAGATCGGGTCATGGGGTGCTAATGGCCAAAGTAGATATTGAATCTGCGTTTCGTTTGTTGCCAGTGCACCCGTCAGCTTTTCATCTGCTAGGTTTCCACTTTGAGGATGGAATTTATTTTGACAAATGCATGCCTATTGACAGGGCTGGCCCGTCCATTGAGCAAGAATGTTTTTTGTACAGGGCCCCGCGTTTCAGGGGGCCCTGCGCAAAGAACATTCTGCTTTTTTAAAAATTAAATAAATTTAAAAAAAGCTGGCTGCTGTGGCTGCCGCCGCAGCAGCAGCAGAATGGAGTGTCCCGTGGGGCCCCCTCTGCCTGGCTGAGCCCCTCTGCGCCAGCTTTCAGATACGCGAAGGGAGAGTGTCTCCCTCGCGTCTATGTTAAGCCCGCAGGGGCTGATGGGAAGCAGGGGCTGATGGGAAATTTCCCATCTGCCCTTGCAGGCTTAACAGAGACGCGAGGGAGACACTCTCCCGTCGTGTATCTGAAATCCGGCGCAGAGGGGCTCAGCCGGGCCGGGAGAGCTCAGCCGGGCAGAGGGGGCCCAGCGGGACACTCCATTCTGCCACTGCCGCTGCGGCAGCGGCAGCAGCCAGCTTTTTGTTTTTAATTTTCCATGAGCCGATGGGGGGGGGGGGTTAGGACTTGACTTGAGGTGGGCTGTGGGCTGTTGGGGGGGGATTAGGACTAGTAAAGGGCTATGGGGGGGTTAAGACTAGTAATGGGCTGTGGGCTGATGGGGGCTGTCTGGAAATGGGGTGATGGGGGGTTTGGACTGGTAATGGGCAATGGGGGGGTTAGGACTGATAATGGGCTACAGGGGGCTAGGACAGGAAATGGGCTGATGGGGAGGGGTTAGGACTTGAGGTGGGCTGATGGGGTTAGGACTGGTAATGGGCTGTGGGCTGTTGGGGGGGTAAGGACTGGTAATGGGCTATGGGGGGGTTAAGACTAGTAATGGGCTGTGGGCTGAGGGGGGCTGTCTGGAAATGGGGTGATGGGGAGTTAGGACTGGTAATGGGCTATGGGGGGGTTAGGACTGATAATGGGCTATGGGGGGGGGGCTAGGACAGGAAATGGGCTGATGGGGAGGGGTTAGGATTTGAGGTGGGCCGATGTGGTTAGGACTGGTAATGGGCTGTGAGCTGATGGGGGGAGTTAGGACTGGCAATGGGCTATGGGGGGCTGACTGGAAATCAGCTGATGGTGTTAGGACTGGAAGTGGGCTGATGGGGGGTTAGGACTGATAATGGGTTATGTTGTTGTTGTTAAGTGCCGTCGAGTCGGAGTCGACTCAAGGCGACCCTCTGGATAGCTATCCTAAATTGTGTTCGGTCTTCCGTCAGGCAGCTCATTGTTGACAGACTGGTACCCGTAGCTGATGTTATTGTATCGATCCATCTCATTGCTGGCCTTCCTATTTTGCGTTGACCTTCTATCTTGCCAAGCATGATGTCTTTCTCTAATGATCTCTCTCTTCGCATGATGTGTCCAAAGTATGAAAGTCGAAGTCTTGTCATCTGAGCTTCTAAAGAAAGCTTAGGTTTGATCTCCTCTAGTACCGACTGGTTGGTTCTTCGGGCAGTCCATGGTATACACAGTATTCGCCGCCAGCACCATAATTCAAAGGCATCAATTTTCTTCCTGTCTGTCTTTTTCACTGTCCAGCTTTCACATCCATATGATGTTATTGAAAATACCATGGCTTGAACAAGTCAAATCTTTGTATGGAGAGAGACCTCTCTGCTCTTGAGAATCTTATCTAGGTCTTTCATAGCCATTCTGCCAAAAGCAATGCGTCGTTTGATTTCTTGACTGCTTGTTGCTTCTTTATTGATAGTTGATCCAAGTAGGTTAAAGTTGTTCACAATTTCAATTTCTTCTCCTTCAACGATGAACCTGTTGATTATGCCAGTTGTCATGATCTTTATCTTCTTTACATTAAGGTGCAGGCCCATTTTGAGACTATGTTCTTTGATTGTGAGAAGCAAATGTTTCAGATCATCTTCACTTTCAGCCAGTAATGTAGTATCATCAGCATAGCGAAGGTTGTTGATGAGTCTTCCACCAATCTTCACACCTCTGTTGTCTTCATACAATCCTGCTTCTCTGATGATTTGTTCTGCATATAAATTAAACAGGTAGGGAGAAAGTATGCAGCCTTGTCTTACACCTTTGCTTATTTTAAACCATTCTGTTTCTCCTTGTTCCATTCGAACTGTTGCTTCTTGATCAATGTACAAATTGCACAAGAGAACGATCAGGTGTTCTGGTATACCCATGCTTCTTAATGTGGCCCAGAGTTTCTCATGGTTTACACAGTCAAAAGCCTTGCTATAGTCGATAAAGCACAAATAGATATCCTTTTGGTATTCTTTAGTCTTTTCAAGGATCCATCTCACATCCGCAATAATGTCTCTTGTTCCTCGCCCTTTCCTGAACCCTGCTTGCACTTCAGGTAGTTCTTGTTACAGGTATGATTGTAGTCTCTTTTGAATAATCTTCAGTAGAATCTTGCTGGCATGTGGGATAAGAGCGATTGTTCGATAATTTCCACAGTCAGTTGGATCACCTTTCTTTAGTATTGGTATAAACACAGATATTTTCCAGTCAGTTGGCCATGATGTTGTCTTCCATATTTCTTGGCAGAGCCTTGTAAGTATGGTAACAGCTGCATCAGATTGCTGCAATACTTCTATAGGAATGCCATCAATACCTGGTGCTTTGTTCTTTGATAAGGCTTTCAATGCTGCTTCAACTTCTTCTTTCATCACCAATGGTTCCCGATCATAAGGTACAGGTTGAAACGGCTGTTGGTCCACTTGATCTTTATCATATAAAAACTCTGTATATTCCTTCCACCTTTTCTTGATCTTCTCAGCATCATTCAACATAGAACCTTGAGCATCTTGTAACATTCCAATTCGAGGCTGAAACTTTTTCTTTAACTCTCGTAGCTTTAGGAAAGCCGATCTTGTTCTTCCTCTAATAGTTTCTGCTTCTATTTCCTTGCATGCGTCGTTGTAGTACTTTTCCTTGTCCTGTCTTGCTGCACGTTGGAAATCTCTGTTGAGTTCTGTGATTGTCTTTCTTTCTCCTCTGGCTTTAGCTTCTCTGCATTTCTGGGCAATTTTCAGAGTTTCTTCTGTCATCCATTTTGGCCGTTTTTGCTTTTTCACCTTTTGTAGAGACTTCTCGCTTTCTTCCAACACAACCTTCTTGATGTCATTCCATAACTCTTCCAGAGCTCTGTCATTTGTATCTAAAGCATAAAATCGATTTTGCAGGCAGTCTTTAAATTCTAGTGGTATATTCTCAAGGTCATATTTTGCTGCATTCATGAGTGGTTTGCTCTTTTTCAACTTTAGCTTGAGTTTGCATACTAGTAGTTGATGATCTGTACCACAGTCAGCTCCAAGTTTTGTCTTGGTTGATATTATACAGCTTTTCCATCGTTTACTTCCACAGATGTAGTCAATTTGATTTTTATACAATACATTGGGTGAAGTCCATGTGTACAGTCGCCGCTTGTGTTGCTGGAAGAAGGTGTTTGAGATGAATAGATCATTGGTCTTGCAGAATTCTATCAGTCTTTCTCCATTCTTCACTTCTGTTGCCAAGTCCATATTTTCCAACTACTTTGCCTTCTTCTTTGTTGCCAACTTTTGCATTCCAGTCGCCCATGACTATCAGGATATCCTGTTTGTATGTTCTGTCAATTTCAGCTTGTACTTGTTCATAGAACTCTACAATTTCATTCTCTTCTGCAGCTGTTGTTGGGGCATATACTTGAATTATAGTTGTGTTGATAGGCAATCTTCGTAGACGAATAGAAATTAAGCGTTCGCTGACTGCATTGTATTTCATTACAGTTCTTGCAAATTTCTTCTTTATTATAAATGCAACACCATTTCTTCTTTGTCTTTCATTTCCAGCATAGTAGACCATGTGATCATCTGATGCAAAGTGCCCGATGCCAGTCCATTTCAGTTCGCTGATACCCAACAGATCAAGTTGTACACGTTCCATTTCATTCTTGACCACCTCCAACTTCCCTTGGTTCATGCTTCGTACGTCCCATGTTCCAATGTGTAAGACATCTTTACAGCTTCTGACTCTCATTTCATGTGCAGCTACATCAGCAGTCAGACTTCCCGAGGGCTTTGATCCAAACACATCATAAATGCTGGCTTTACTCTGAAAAGTCTTCAGCTCTTCCCCAGTAGCTAGTTGAGTGCCTTCCGACCTGGGGGTCTCATCTTCCAGCACCATAGCACAATTTGTTTTGTTGTAACTATCCATTGGGTTTTCATGGCAAGATACAGAAGTAGATTGCCAGGCCTTTCTTCCACGCAGTTTAAGTTTGGTGTTGTTGCCGTTGTCACAAAAATGTGATCCTCCGCCGTCAACACTATCCCATTCTGCTGCTGCCCAGATGGGTGGTTTGTCTTGGTCTGGCACCTCAGCTGAGACCTGTCCATCTTGGGAGACCCGGCCAGTAGTTAAACTACCGATAGTTTAGCTCTCAGCATCACTGATGCATGCAAGCCCTCACAGCAAGACAAGCTTTATAGGGGGGGCTTAAACTGAAAATGGGGTGATGGGGGTTAGGGCTGGAAGTGGGTTGATGGGGCGCTAGGACTGGTAATGGGTTGGGGGGTTGCTAGGACTGGAAATGGGCTGAGTGGAAGGGGAGGGGAGGCTTGAACTGCAAATAGCTGATGGGGAGGGGGATTGGAATGGAAATGGGCTGTGAGGGAAGGGAGCTAGGACTGAAAATGGGCTGATGGAGCATCTAGGATAGGACTGGAAATGCGCTGTTGGGGGAGCTAAGATTGGAAATGGACTGTAGTGGGGGCTTGAATTGAAATGGACTCATGGTAGGGCTAGAACTGGAAGTATGCTCATGGGGGGCTTGGACTGGAATTGGGCTGAGTGGAGCGGAGCTAGGATTTGACATGGGCTGATGGTGGGGCTAGGAAATGACTAGAAATGGGATGATGGGGGGCTAGGATGGGAAATGAGCTGATGAAGGGACTCGAACTGGAAATGGATGGGGGAGCTAGAACTGCAAATGGGCTGATGGGGGGCTAGGACTGGAAATGGGCTGATGCAGGGACTAGAAGGGAATGGATGCTGGGTGAGACTGGAACTAGAAGGGAGCTGATGTTGGGGGAGGATTAGAATGGGATGGGGCTGGGAGAGTAAAATGGAGAGGGGAAAAATATTTTGTGTGGGAGGGATGAAAAATCTACAATTGGCCGGGTATTGGGAGAGTAAGTGGGGATTGAGGATGGAGGGGTAAAATTTGTGTGGATGAAATAGGAATGAGGAAAGAGCAAAAGGAGAAAGATTAGTATGTTAAAACAGATGTAGCGAGAGTGAATGGAAAAGAAAAACTAGAAGAGAGAAGAAAGGACAAATGGACAGCAGACGATGGAGAGTTAGCAGAAAACATGAAGAAACCAGAAGAAAGTGGCTGGAGCAATTGCAACTGAAAAAAAAATGCATAAAAGGTAGAAAGATATCTCTTTATTTTGAATTTATTAACTGATATATGAAAGCTCTGGGAAATGTGTATCATTAACGTCTGCGCTTTGTTTGGTACAAGAGGAAATTAATTTATAGTTTTATTTCTACAATGTTGTTGTACATTCCAAGTTTGGCTTTTGGGGTTCCCAGTTTAATTATTGCCTTCCTGTTTCTAAATTGTGATTCCTTGTTTGGTGATGGTCTATGTTCTGCATGTGTAACTGAGCCGAGGTATTCTGTTTATGTAATTCCTATTTGACATTGCCACTTGTTCTCTTTCCCCAGTATTCTCTGAAATGTATTGGTTTAATATTTGCAGTGTTGCCTTTTGATAGGTAGGGTATGGTGCTTTGTGAGTCCTGGTAATGCTGTCAGGATACGGCGGGTTTGCTATGGGTTCTAAATGGGCAGCGTTTGTAGTAGTTCCTAATGTGCCTGGCGGTTGGCACTGGATTATAGTAATATAGAAATCTTTTAGTCTTTCTTTATCCATACACTCATTAAGTGACATGTTTACTAAAAGTTAGTGTATGGTAACATTATGCAAATATTTATGCAAATAAGGCCATTTATGCAAATGAGGCCCCACACCGAGTCTCCGCACATGGCCCCGCACCCCCCTTGGGCCGCCCCTGCTTATTGGCTGCTCCCTATCTTGCGCATACTTTGAGAAGTTTTGTACCTTTCTGCAGTGGGTGTTGGTACAGAAAGTTGGCTGTGGGAATGTGCATCATTACCTCGATGACTTTTTGTTCATCGGAACAGCTCAGTCATCAGAGTGTCAGGAGCTTTTGGAAGGTTTTGTTGATCTATCTCGCGAATTGAGTGTGCCACTGGCGGCGGGCAAGACAGAAGGCCCGGCGATGAAGATCACTTTTTTGGGAGTGGAGTTGGACTAGGGTTGCCAACTGGCTCCAGATGCGCCCGACAGGCTTGATCCAGTCCTGTGTTTACCCCATTGCATGCAGGGACTTGTAGTCTGGCTTTTCGTATGGAGTGCAATGGAGAAATCAGAACTACATGTCCCTGCATGCAATGGAGTAAACCCAGGACTGGATCAAGCCTGTCGGGCACATCTGGAGCCAGTTGGCAACCCTAAGTTGGACTCAGTTGAAATGGTGGCTCACTTGCCTTTGGAAAAGGTGTTCAGATTGTGCGTTTATTCGCTAATGTGTTGGCTTCCTCTAAGTTAACATTAAGGGAGATGCAGGCATTAATAGGCTCTCTGAATTTCATGTGCAGGGTCATACCAATGGGCAGGGTGTTTCTGTGGCAGTTGTCTTCTTCAACATCCGGTGTGCGTAAACTGTATCACCGTATTAGAGTCTCTGAAGTGATGTGGGTGGATTTGAAGGTCTGGAGCAGATTTTTGACGGACTTTAATGGGACCTCGGTGTTGATGGAGGCAGAGGTATCCAGTGAGGATTTGCAGCTATACATGGATGCAGCGGGAGGGATTGGTTTGGGAATTTATTTTGGCGGGGCGTGGTGTGCAGATAGATGGCCGCAGTCATGGCATGAAGCCAACATAACCAGCAACATAACCTTTTTGGAACTTTTTCCCATTTTGGTAGCTTTGGATTTGTGGCCGGATAGGCTTTACAACCGCCTGGTGGTGTGGTGGTGTGATAATGCGGCAGTGGTCAGTGTGATCAATAATTACACACCAAGATGCTTGCAGATGGAAATGCTCATGAGGGAAGTGGTGTTAACATGTTTGCAATTGAATGTGTCAGTAAAGGCCCGGCATATCCCAGGTTGTACTAACGAGATTGCTGATGCTCTTTCCTGTTTCAAGTGGGATCGATTTTGGGCGTTGACTCCAGAAGCGGACAAAGAAGGATTTGTGGTCCCGGTGAAATTATGGAGCGTTGGCCAAGGGAGATGCTGAATCTACTGCAGAGTTCGGTGTCGATGAGGACATGGTCAGAATATCAGTGAGGGTGTGACAAGGTAGTCGAATTTTTGGCGGCTTATGGATGACAGCCGGGTTCAGTGTCTGATCAGTTGATGGGTCAGTATATACTCGAGGCCAAAAGAAACGGATTCGCCAGATCATCGGTGCGGATCCACTTAGTGGGCTTTACCTTTTTCGTGAGAGCAGTTGGTTGGGGCCTGTCCATAAAGGGATTCCTAGCCTGCCAGCTGCTGCAAGGGTGGGAGTGTTTGAGGCCTACACCTCATGACTCCAGGCGGCTGATAACACATGACTTGCTGGTGAGACTCTGTGCTGCCTTACCAGGGGTGGCTTCATCACAGTATGAAGCCTCTCTGTTCCGGGCAGTTTTTTGTATTGACCTTTTTGGTGCCTTCCGTATAGGAGAGTTGATAGCGAACTCTGGTAGGCCTGGGGTTGAGGGTGGTATGCAGCACCAACATGTGCAAGTGGAGGAGGGGCAGCTGTGAATCTTATTAGCCAAATCTAAGATGGACCCTCAGGGGAGACGATTGTGGGTGGTCTTGAGAGAGAGTCTGGGCTCGGTAACATGCCCGGTATCGGCATTGAGGAGGTACTTGCGGATGTGTCCCGCGCCAGATGGATGCCTCTTCATACATGAGGATGCAAGGGTATTGACATGTTTTCAAATTTCTGTGGTGCTGCGGATGGTGTTTTGGCGTGTAGGTGAGGACCCGCGTCTTTTTGCGACACACTCCTTCCGCATTGGCGCAGCAACCAGTGCAGCTGCGGCAGGATTGCCCAAACAAGACATTCAAAGCATTGGCAGATGGCGTTCTCAAGCATTTCTGGGATATGTGCAGCTTTGAGGAGGACAAAGGGCTGGCATGATACTTGATACTAACTGGTAATTTCTTTTGCAGATGGGGAATGAATCCTCGGGGATGTTGGCTGATTGGTCACTGCTTTGTGTATTGGGCGGGACAGCGAGCAGAGACAAGGCCAGTGGGCTCTAATCTGGGTCTCCATCCAGCAATGGTGTCTGTTTTATGGCTGGGCAAGCGCAGTCTCCGCTGGACACAGTTTATGCCTTTGCTGCGGCACCACAAGTGAATAAGGAAAAAGCCTGCATTGATACTTTTACATTTAGGGGGTAACGACTTGGTATCATGGACATGTAAGCAACTGATAAGAGCAGTAAAGAAAAATTTGGCGGTGGTTTTGAGAAGGTTCCAGGGTGTGGTATTAATGTGGTCAGACATTATTCAAAGGCCTCCTTGCTGGAACCAACGGCGTTGGTCGTGGGGATTGACAAAAATTAATCGCCAGCTTGGCCGGTGGGTCTGCGAGCAGGAAGGTTATCAAATCATGCATTCCTGGGTGGAAATAGCTTGTGTGATGGAGGAAAGCGATGCAGTTCACTTATCCCTAGTTGGTGTGGATTTTCTCCTGAACGACTGGCAGGGGGCCTTGGAATATGTTCTTACGCAGGATGCTCGCTGGTCGCAGCTTGGTGGTGGTGGGGGGGCGGTGCAGGGAAAGTGATGTCACCTGTGCCGGTGGCGGGATCCTGGAGGTTTCTGGGATCCGGAGCCTTAGGTTATACTTGGGGGGGGGCCCCAAACTGGACAACCCCTGGCTGACTTTTGCTAATTACATGGCAAAGTCGGGGAAAAAGGGGTAAGAAGTTTGCCGTTGGCAGGACTTTGACAGTAGTGGAGGCAAGATCACCTTGCTGATTGCATGACTGGTGAGGCATTGCTCCACTATTTGGATTGTTAAAGGTTTATTATGACAATGTATGGTTAAATTGTTATAAAAGTTAATAAAGCTGCGACCAGTTAATTTCCAAGAACAGTTGGTCTTTGAGTAGTTTGTGGAACGGGTGGGAAGGAGGTGTGTGGGGGTGGAGGGTGAGGGTGTGGATATTAGCAGGGCCTGAAGCACCGGGTCCGTTCTACCTTGGTTAGTGCAAGGCCACGGGCAGGGTCCCGGTGGCCGACCGTAATCGGGTGCTCGGCCCAGTACGGGGACCCTGCGCGCGGCTACGGGCAAGGGCGCCCTATGAGGGGGGGCTGCGAGGAGGCAGAAAATTTGAACTCATTGGCTCCCCATGGATGCAAGCACAGGGAGCCAATGAGAAGAGAGGAATGGCGAACATGGGCGTGAGGAATGAGGTCAGCATCTCTTGCCTTCTCAGGCGCGTCATTGACTTGGGCTCCAGGTGCCTTCTTCCCACCCACCCACCCTGTAAGAAGGGATGTGGGGCAGGATAACATGGGTGTTGCAGCGTTGGGGGAGGGGGATTCCAGAGGTGTCCGGGGTCCGGAGCACTGTTCCCTCTAAGCTGTGCGCGTGTGCGCACGCACACACCTTGCCGAGTGAGCGCACATTCTTTACAACAGAGCGCACAAAAATTATGGTTCTGATTCTGATAGAAAACCACACATGTCTTAAAATTTCAAAGTTGTGATTGTAATTACTAGAAATTTTCCGCTTCATTTAGTAATCGTCTATTTTCATTTAATTTGATTAAAATCAATGTAGTGTACATACTGTATTCTGACATGTAGTCAAATTTTAAAGTATATAACTCCGAGCGTCGTTATGTGGCGCACAAAAATTTAACCTTCCTTCAAAAGCTGCACAGCTGATATTTTATGCGCACACAGCCTACAGAAAATTAGAGGGAACATTGGTCCGGAGCCTTAGGTTATACTTGGGGTGGGGTTGGGGGTGCCCCCGATCCGGACAACCCCTGGCCGACTTTTGCTAATTACATGGCGAAGTCAGGGAAAAGGTGGTAAGAAGTTTGCCGTTGGCAGGAATTCGGCAGTAGCGGAGGCAAGGTCACCTTGCTGATTGCATGGCTGGTGAGGCATTGCTCCACTATTTGGATTGTTAAAGGTTTATTATGACAATGTATGGTTAAATTGTTATAAACGTTAATAAAGCTGCGACCAGTTAATTTCCAAAAACAGTTGGTGTTTGAGTAGTTTGTGGAACGAGGGGGGGGGGGGAGGAGGAGGGTGTGGATATTAGTGGGGCCTGGAGCACCGGGTCCGTTCTACCTCGGTTAATACTCGCTTCTAACATCAGCATCATCTCTCCATATGATGTAACTGGCACCTAAGAACTTATCTTTCTATTAGTTCCTTCCCCCACCGTGCAAAACATGCCTTGAAACAAGAAGGAAATTGTTCTTTTCACACTTTAGTCCTTATTTATGTAATATGTTGCCTTCAGAATTGAGGGGAGAATCCAACCATGATCATTTAAAAAAAAATGAAAGAAATTTTTTTGAATCAAGCTTTTCCAACCTCATTCTCAGTTGGTGCGTTCCTTCTGTGTTCTTTTCTTGCTCTCTTTAAGGAATTTTTATATTGTATAATTTTGGTACTACTTCTGTACTACTTTATATCACATGTTACATTCCACATATATCCCTATGATAATGTAGTATTGATATTTTGATGTAAATTTACCATGCATATCAAATAACATTGTTTGTTTACCTTGTTAACATCCCAGTTTACCTCCCTTGTTCTATGTAAGGTTTTATTTGTTCATTGTAAACCACTTTAAATACAATATAAGGTGGTATAGAAAACTTGTCAAATAAATAAATAAATATTGTGTCATTGCTATACTAATGTACTAATATATTAATTTTATTAATTGTTATTTAATACTGTAAACCACTATGATGGGTTAGAACCAGCTCCAGAGGCAGTATATCAAATAACAAAGTAAACTGAACTCCCAACCCCTCCCCCACATTGTATTTATTCTTCCCTGCTCAGCCCCTGGACTCACCCTCACTCCTTCCACTCTGATCCCATGCCCTTCCTTATCTCCCCACACCCTTCACTTCCTCTCCCTTCACTGCTAAAACATAGTTACTCACCTGTAGCAAGTGATCTCCAGGAAAAGCAGGAATAAGTCCTCACATATGGATGATGTCACCAATGGAGCCTACTTGGGAATGTCCCCCAGCTTCCATAGGAAGTTTTTGGGAGCTCCACTATACCTGTGCACTGCCTTCCCACCAGAAGGAGCCATCTTATGTCAGTATGATGACATAGCTTTAAACAACACAACTCCAAGGGGAGAAGGGAGGGTTGTGAGGACTTATTCCTACTGTTTCTGGAGAACATCTGTTACAGGTGAGTTATTACACTTTCTCCAGGAATAAGCAGGATTGAAGTCCTCTCATATGGGTTACCCCAGCTACAGGCTACAAGCCCGTAAAAAGAGGCCCAAAGAGGCAACCAAATGGAGAACTGAGAGAAACAACATGATTATTCTCTGTAAGAGTTCAATCAAATCAGTTTCCAGTGTGGACATCAACATCAGGAAGACGCTACAGTAGCCTGGATGGACAGAAAAGCCAGTGGGAAGGAGTTGAATCTAAATCCCATACAGGTGCCAGAGTACGGCTTGGTTAAAGCTGCTGTTATGCTTGTAGCTCCCATTCTGACAGTAGTGAGCCATGAGGTTGTAGATTGAAGACAACATAGCAGCCCTACAGACCTCTTCCATGGAGACCGAGTGCAAAGTTTACACAGAAGCAGCCATAGCTTGGATGTTGTGAGCTGTGACATGGCATTCCAGGTTGAAACCAGCTTGAGCATATGTAAAAGAAATGCAGCCTGCAGCCCAAACCAGCAGGAGGTCAAAAGAAACAAAAAACTGGGTAGAACAGTGATGAGCTTTCATTCTCTCCAAGTAGAAAGTCAGGGCTCTCTCACAGTCCATTGGCATAAGGTCTAGGAAAAGTGGAAGTAATTGGTGATCTTTCCAGAGGATCACCCTGTTGTGATGAAATCTGATGTAGGGCAAATGCACCATGAGTGCATGCAGTTCACTCACCCGGTGAGCTGAGGTAACAGCCAGGTAAGGAACTTGTGTGAACAAGAAGCCAACAGTTCAAAGGATACAGCAAAGAGCTGTCCGAGCACCACATTGATGTCCCACAACACTGGCTCATAAATTGGCCGACAAGAGGATATTCAGAGATGGGCTTGTCATCTAAACCATGATGGTATGCTGCCATCACACTCAGATGAACTCAGACAGAGTTTGACTTGAGACCCAAATCAGAAAGTTGAAGGAGCTATGTAAGTAGGGTCTCCATGGTGCAAGAGAAGGGATCTAATGCTTTGACCGTGTACCAGACAGAAAACCTATGCCACTCAAACAGGTAGGATCAGCATGTGGAGTCTTTCCAAGAAGCAAAAATATTTTCTACATCCATGTGGAGTCGGATCCCCGCAAGGACTACCCTCTCAACATTTACACCATCAGGGCCAAGGAGCAGACGTTGGGGTGCAGAAATGTCCCATCATCTTGCAAAAAAAGGTCTAGGGTGCAGCTCAGCTGGAGAGACAGCTGCTGCAAGAGCCAGAGAAGAAGTGGAAACCACGGTTGCCTAGGCCAGTGAAGTGCAATTAATATCATGGAGCCCCTGTTGGCCTGGAGCTTAAACAGGGTCTTGGCAATGAGCTGATATGTGTACAGCAAACCTGCACTCAAGTCCAAGAGGAAGGCATCAGAGGCTATCTGATGAGAGCATGGAATCTTGGAGAAAAACTGTGGCACCTGAGCGCTGCAAGGGGGATGCAGAGATAGATCAATGGTGTGCCCCACTTCTGAAATAAGAGGCTTGATATCTCCTTGCTGAGGGTCCACTTGTGAGGCCAAATGACTCTGCTGAAATGGTCCATCAGGACATTGATCTCCCTGGTAGGTACATCAATCTGAGAACAATTCCATGGGAGATGGTGAAATTTTCGAGGTGCACAGCCTCCCAACACAAGACATACGGGCCTGTGCTACACTGCTTGTTGATGAAAAACATCACTACCTGAAGGACTAAAAAAGAGACTGCTACTTCTGGAGAGAGATCTGAAATTGTAGGTATTTACTTCTGGGTATTTTTCTAAATCTTGATGAAAAAGGAATTCTTTAGATTAAAGCTGATTAATTTGTGAATCCAGTGTATTTGCTAAATCAGTCACGACCTAGTATCAGCAAAGTGTTTACTTAAATTAAAAACTCAACAGGAAGCTTTCAGTTTAAGTTTAAAACCAAGCAGAGAGCTTCTAGTTTAAATTTAATATTCAGTCAGGACCTAGCAGCAGCAAAGAGTTTTCAGTTTAAATTTAAAATACAGCTGATAACGTTCTGGTTAAAATTAAAAACCAAGACTCCCTCAATCCAAGCAAGGGCTTTGTGAATCACCCCGGAAATTGGTCACAGATTACCTTAGAAGTACAGGACAAGCTGCAGGACAAGGTACTGTGTAGCAGCCAATTTTTAATAAGTCTTCTTTCCCTCCCTCCCCAACTGCCACTCACCCCTGGGATAATTGTAGCTTTAACAGTGCTTAAATCTATTAAAGGAAAGGAGGTGCCATATTCACTCTCAGGGGCAGCTGATTATCCTCATCAGGCATACATTAAGGACCTGAGATTAATTAAGCTTCAGGTGAACAAAGTACGTTAAACGTATTAGATATAGTTTATTAGTATAACTATCCTCAGCAACCTTAGTAAGTAAAGAACTTAAATACCTAAATGCAACCTTAAAACAAAGATGCAGACAGCAGTCCAGCAGTGAGTTGGGGGCTTTCCAGTCTTTTGCATTAAGTGTCATATGCATGAATTTCTCCCAGATGGTGAGAGGTCTTACGTATGCACTAGGTGCAAGGAGCTCTTTGCTCTCAGGGAATGAGTCTGATCTCTGGAGGCTAGAGTAGCAGACTTGGAGGACATAAGGAAGACAGAGAGGTACATAGACGAGATCTACAGGGATATAGTACTGAAGTCCCACCTCCAGTCTGGCAGCATCCCTGTTGCCATGGAGGAGAGAGGTCACGTGACAGGAGAGCATCACCCTGGTGTGGCAGGAAGTGATCCTGTAACTAGGACCTGTCCTCCAGGTGATGTAAAACCCTCTCGCACTGAGGAGGTTTCTCCAGGACAATGGTCCCATAAGGGAAGGGTTAGGACAGCCGTTATAGTTGGTGATTCAATCATTAGGCATGTAGATAGCAGGGTGGCTTGTGGATGTGAGGATCACCAGGTAACATGCCTGCCTGCCTGGTGAAAGGTAGCAGACCACACACCACCTAGACAAGGTGTTAGATAGTGCTGCGGAGGAGTCTGCTGTCTTGGTACATGCTGGTACCAATGACATAGGAAAGTGTGGTAAGAAGGTTCTGGAGGCCAAATTTAGGCTTTTAAGTAGGAAGTTGAAATCCAGAACTTCCAGGGTAGCATTCTCCGAAATGCTTCCCGTTCCAAGTGCTGGACCCAAAATGTAGGCAGAGCTCCGGAGTCTCAATGCATGGATGAGATGATGGTGCAAGGATGAGGGGTTTGGATTTGTTAGGAACTGGTAACATTCTGGGGAAAGGAGGGGCTCTTCCAAAGAGATGGGCTCAACCTTAACCAGGATGGAACCAGGCTGCTGGCATTAACCTTTAAAAAGGAGAGCGAGCAGCTTTTAAACTAGATAATAGGGGAAAGCCGACAGTCATCCAAGAGTGCATGGTTCAGAAAAATGTATCCTTGAAGGATACTAGCAAAAGATTGAAGTTAGGGCATATCAGCAGAGAGGTTCCATTAAAGACAAAAGTAGCCAAATGCCCTTGAGTACAGAGCAGACAGTGCTTAAAGATTCCAAATTACCCCTGCCTACTGATAGCCAGATTAATATGAATAAAATACAGCCTCTAAAATGCTTGTATGCAAATGCTAGAAGTCTAAAAAATCGAGAGTTAGAATATATAGCACTAAATGAGAGGTTAGATATGATTGGTATCACAGAGAGCTGGTGGAAGAAGGACAACCAAAGGAACACTGTAATACCTGGGTACAAACTATAATGCAATGATAGAGTAGATGAAATTAGTGGAGGGGTTGTGCTCTATGTTAGAGAGGGCATTGAGTCACAAAGGTTTAAAATTTTGCAGGAAACAAAATTCACTGTAGAATCTCTATGGATTGAAATTCCATGTAAAAAGGGGAAGGGGAAGGCGATGGCAGTGAGGGTGCACTATCGACTGCCTGGCCAGAATGAACAAATGGATAATGAAATGCTCAAAGAAATCAGGGAACCTAACAAAAGTTACAGCACAGTAATAATAATGGCTGATTTCAATTACCCCGGTATTGAACGGCTCAGTGTCATGACAGGACATGCTAGGGAGATAATGTTTCTAGATGAAATGAATGACTGCTTCTTGGAGCAGCTAGTTCATAAACTGACTAGAGGGTAAGCCATTTTGGATCTAGACCTTAGTGGAACCCAAGATCTGGTGCAAGAGATAAGGATGTAGGGGCCACTTGGCAATAATGATCATAGCATGATCATGTTTGATTTACTAAATGGAGGAGGGAGTGTAAGGAAATCCACAGTACTACCTTTTAACTTTCAAAAGTGAGACTATGAAAAAATGAGGAACATAGTTAAGAAAAAACTAACAGGAATGTTGCAAAGGTTAAAGATTTACCTCAAGCTTGGATGTTGTTTAAAAATACTATCTTGGAAGCCCAGACCAGCTGTATTCCATATTTTAAGAAAAGTGGAAGGAATTCCAAGAAACTACCAGCATGGTTTAAATGTGAGGTCAGAGAGGCTGCTGTTGCCAAAAAAGCATCTTTCAAGAAATAGAAAAAGGAGTCAAATGACGAAAACTGGAAACAACACAAGCACTGGAAAAGTATATTCATGGCATTGAAAAGGCAGGCAAAGAGAGAATTTGAGAAGAAGCTTGTTGTGGAAGCAAAAATGCATAATAAATACTTTTTCAAGTACATTGGTAGCAAAACACTTGGAAAAAAAGTTAGTTGGACCATTAGTTGATACAGGGGCACTAAGAGGGGACAAGGCCAAAGCGGAGAGACTGAACGAATTCTTTGATTCGGTCTTTACTGGGGAAGTTATAAGGATGTTACCCATGACTAAAATGGTATTTAAAGAAGATGCTGTGGAAGAATTGAAATTAATATTGATACACTGGGAAGATGTATTACAACTATTTGATAACCTAAGAGTAGCAAATCACCTGGAATGGATGGTATACATCCAAGGGTGTTGAAAGAACTGAAATATAAGATTATAGAACTACTATTAGTAATCTGTGAACTATCATTAAAATCATCTGTAATACCTGAAGATTGGAGGATGGCCAATGTATCGCCAATTTTTAAAAAGGGTTCTGGGAAATTACAGACCTCTGAGCCTGATGTAAGTACTGGGAAAAATGGTAGAAACCATCATAAAGAACAAAATTACTGAACATGTAGATAGTCATGGCTAAATGGGAGTCAGCCAACATGGCTTTAGCCAAGGAAGGTTTTGTCTTACTAATCTGTTAAGTTTTTTTGAAGGTGTGAATAAGCAGGTAGACAAAGGTGAGTCCGATGATATAGTGTTTCATAAAGCCTTTGGCAAGGTCCCTCATTAGAGACTTTTGGCAGAATTAAAAAGTCATGGGATAGGAGGCAGTGTACTCTTGTGGTTCAGGAACTCGTTAATAGATAGAAAGCAGAGGGTAGGGCTAAATGGCCAATTTTCCCAATGGAGAAAGGTGAATAGTGGAGTACCCCAGGGATGTGTGCTGGGTCCGCTGCTTTTTAACATATTCATAAATGACCTGGAAATGGGAATAATGAGTGAGGTTATTAAAATTGCAGATGACACAAAGCTATTCAAAGTTATTAAAACCCATGTGGATTATGGAAAATTGCAAGGGGATTTTGATACATTGGAAGATTGGGCATCCAAATGTCAGATGAAATTTAATGTGGACAAGTGAAAAGTTATGCGCCTAGGAAAAAAAACCCCAAACTATGGTTACGCAATGCAAGTTTCCACATTAGGAACCAGAACCCAGAAAAAAGATTTAGGCATCATCAAAATATAGAAAGACTAGGGGCATGCAATGAAGTTACAGGGTAACCTATTTAAAACTAATAAGAGAAAATATTTTTTCACTGAATGTGTAATCAAACTCTGGAATTTGCTACCGGAAAATGTAGTAAAAGCTGTTAGTGTAGCTGGGTTTAAAAAAGGTTTGGACTAGTTCCTGGAGGAAAGGTCCATAAACCATTTTTAAAGGGGACCCAGAATGTCCACTGCTTGACCAAATACAAGCATTGTGGAACCTGTATCTTTTAGGGAAACTGCTAGGTACTTGTGACCTAGATTGACCACTGTTGGAAACAGGATACTGTTCTTGATGGACCTTGGTCTGACCCAGTATGGCATATCTTATGCTCTTATGTTCTTAAGTTTCTCTGAATGAGGACTATGCAATTTGTCAATTGTCAATTGTACTTGGAACACCAAAAGGGCATTCACAATAGCCCGAAGTTCCAGGAAGTTGATCTGGTGCAGCGTCTTCTATTTTTTCCAGAGGCCCTGCATATGGAGTCCATCAAGATGAGCCCCTCAGCGCAGCTTGGAGGCGACAATTATCAGAATGCAGTGATGCAGAGTGGACTGGAAAGAGAGGCCCCTGAGCAGGTACAGTGGCTGAAGCCTTCTGGAAAAAGAGTCTTCAAGATGTAAAGTGGCTACCACCTTGTCCCTGAGACACCCCGTGACCTGACTCATTAAACGCATAAATTCTACTGAGCTTGCTGAATTTGCAGGTGAGTCAAGGGAGTGACATGTACAGTGGAGGCCATGTGGCCGAGCATCCATAGCTTCCACCGTGGTGGAAGTGCTGCATTGGACATCACCCACTAGCACCATGAGGCACTGGACACGGTCTTCAGGCAAGAAGTCTTGAGCTAGGGTGGTGTTGAGAAGAGCTCCGATGAACTGGAGCCTCTGGGAGGGTTGGAGGTGAGACGTCAGATAGTTGACAACAAAGTCTAGTTGTTCGAGCACTTGAATGGTGATCTGTGCCAAATGCCGAACCTCATCCATAGTTCCTTCTTTTGCCAGATAATCATCCAGGTAGGGGAAGATGAAGATGCTCAAGGTTTGAATGAAGGCAGCAATAACCACTGGGCATTTTGTGAAGACCTTTGGGGCAGAAGCTAGGCCAAAGAGCAGCACACAGTACTGATAGTGCTTTCCGTTGAGCATAAAGTGAAAGTATTGTCTGTGCAGGGGAGGGATTGAGATGTAGGTGTAGGCATCCTTCAGATCCAGGGAGCAAAACCATTCGTTCCATTGGAGGTACGGTAGTAATGTTCCCAGGGAAATTATCTTGAACTTCTCCTTCACCAAGAAATGGTTGAAGTGTCAGAGATCTAGGATTGTCCTGAACCTGCCGATCTTCTTGGGAACCAAGAAGTAGTGGGAATAAAATCCCTTCCTGGCTTGCGCTTGTGGCACCAGTTCAATGGGAGGATTGACCAGGAGGATGTGAATCTCCTGTTGGAGAAGCTGGCGGTGCTGAGGATCGAGAGAGGAAGAATGGGGGAGGCAGCTGGGCAAAATGCAGCCAATATCCACTCTGGATGATTTGCAATGCACTGGAGTCAGTTGGCACAGCTGGCCACTGTTGGGCAAAGTGAACCAACCAGCCAACTACCTGCTGATGTACACAACTAGGCTCAGGAAGATGGGTCATGCTCCTTAGGAAGGAGTTGAAAACCCCCTCCTGACTCTGGCTGTGGAGCATGCTGACGTTTTGGGGGCTTTTGTCGGTGTTGCTGGCACTGCCACTTACTTTTTCTGCTGCCGCAGCTGAGAGCCCTGTTAGGCCCAGTAAGGAGGATAACAGATGTAGATAGAAACATAGAAACATAGAAATATGACGACAGAAAAAGACCACATGGCCTATCTAGTCTGTCCTTCCATAACAACTACAACAGTCCACTTTTTGCCTTTAGAGATCCTCTGTGTTGGTACATGCTTTCTTGAATTCAGTTACTGTTCCTCATCTCTACCACCTCCACTGGTAGGACTATTCAGGATCCACTACTCTTTCCGTAAAGAAATATTTCCGCATATCACTCCTGAATCTATCTCCCTTCACCCTCATCCCATGTCCCCTCGTAGCAGAACTTGCTTTCAATTGAAAGAGGCTCTCTCCCAGAACATTTATGCCACGGAGGTATTTAAACATCTCAATCATATCACCTCTATCCCGCCTTTCCTCTAAGGTGTACATATTAAGATCCTTAAGTCTGTCCTCATATGCTTTATAATGAAGCCCATTAATCATTTTGGTAGCAAACCCTCTGCACCGACTCCATCCTGTTCACATCCTTTTGAAGGTGCGGTCTCCAGAAGTTGCACACCATACTCCAAATGATAGGTCGCACCAAAGACTTATACAGAGGCATTATCACCTCCTTTTTTCCGCTAGCCATTCCTCTCCGTATGCACCAAGCATCCTTCTAGCTTTTGCTGTCGCCTTTTCCACCTGTTTAGCTACTTTAAGATCATCAGACACAACCACGCCTAGGTCCCGCTCTTCTTTAGTGGACAAAAGTACTTCACCTCCTATACTGTATTGCTCCCTTGGATTGCTGCAGCCCAAATGCATGAACTTACATTTTTTAACATTAAATCCCAGCTGCCAAATTCTAGACCATTCTTAAAGCTTAGCTAGATCCCTCCTCCTTTTATCTACCCCTTCCTGGGTGTCTACTCTATTGCAGATTTGGTATCATCCGCAAAGAGGCAAACCTTACCGACAGCCTTCCGTTATATCACTAAACAAAGATGTTAAAAAGAATTGGACAAGGACAGATCCCTGGGGCACACCACTGGTAACATCCTTCTCCTCAGAGTGAGCTCCATTTACTTGTACTCTTTGTCGCCTCCCACCCAACCAATTTCTGACCCAATCAGTAACTTTAGGGTCCATCCCTAGGGTGCTCAGTTTGTTTATAAGTCGCATGTGAGGAACAGGTGTCAAAAGGCTTTATGGAAATCTAAATACACCACATCTAGAGCTCTCCCTTGGTCCAAACTCCCTGGTCACCCAGTCAAAAAAAATCAATCAGATTTGTTCTGACAAGACCTGCCTCTGGTGAATCCATGCTGCCTAGGATCCTGTAATCCCGCTGGACTCCAGAAACCTCACTATTTCTCTCTTCAGCAGCGTTTCCAATAGATTTACTCACCACCGAAGTTAAACTAACCGGCCTGTAGTTTTCAACACATCCTTACTTCCGCTTTTGTGTAAAGGCACCACATGAGCCTCTCTCCAGTCCTTTGGCACCACTCCTGACTCCAACGAGGCATTGAAAAGGTCAGTCAGTGGAGCTGCTAGAACGTCCCCAAGTTCCCTCAGTATTCTAGGGTGTATCCCATCCGGGTCCATCGCTTTGTCTACTTTAAGTTGAGCTAGTTTCTCACGAACACAGTCTTCTGAAAATAGTTCAAGATGTCCCTCGCTTCTGTTCTTATTTGTGGGTGTTTTCTGAGGTCCTGCTCCTGGTTCTTCATCTGTGAACACAGAACAAAAATATTTGTTAAGCAATTCCGCTTTATCCTTATCAGCTTCTACATATTCCCCCCCCCAGCACCCTTGAGTCTGACAATACCACTTTTGCCCTTCCTCTTCTCACTAATATATCTGAAAAATGTCTTATCCCCCCATTTTATTGCATTGGCTATTTCCTCCTCCTTTTGAATCTTTGCCTTCTTGACTACTTTGCTAGCTTCTCTAAGTTTTTCCAATACAGATGCTTGTCTTCTGCTCTCTGTGATCTCTTGTATTCATGAAGGCCTCCCTCTTTTTTCTTCAACTTTTTCAGCTACTTCCTTCGAAAACCATAGCGGTCTCCTGTTCCTTTTGCCTTATTTACCATTTTAAAAAAAAGGTTGTTTGCACTGAAAATACCCCCTATCAGTTTTGCCCACTGATATTCTACATCCCCCAGCACTTCACATCCCACTAACGACTCCCTTAGGTATTGGCCCATCTTCGCAAAGTTATTCTTCCTAAAGACTAAGATCTCACCTTGGAATGGATTCTAACCGCCCTAGTCCTAATACTGAACCACACCATCTGGTGATCACTGGAAGCAAAATGATCTCCCACTACAACATCAGAAACACTTTCACATTGGTAAGCACAAATTCCAGTATGGACCCTTCACGTGTGGGGTCTGTTACCAATTGACTGAATAGTTCTCCCTGTAGAGAATCCAGGATCTCCTTACTTCTAGATGATACTGCAGCAGGAATGTGCCAATCAACATCTGGCATATTGAAATCTCCTATCAGTAGCACTTCCCCTTTCTTAGCAATGCTGCGTATGTCTTCAATTAACTCTCTGTCCACCTCTTCCTCTTGTGAGGGAGGTCTGTATATCACTCCAATGCAAATAGATTTCTCTTTCCCAGATAACAGATGTAAGACCTTTCGCTTCATTGGGTAGAACATCTTTTTGCATGTCGACTTTGTCATGGCAGGGTCCGCAGTCTTCCTGGAGAGGCAGTTCATCATCAATTGTTCTTTCTTCAGCTCCCCCACCTCATCCTCTATAGGATGTAATTTGTAACCTGCCCTGAGCAATTTGAAAGGATAGGATAAATATCAAACAAATACAAATAAAAATAGATAAAAAAGCTTGTCAAATACGTTTTCACCTCGACAGGTAATGTTGGCAAGCTTGTCTTGCACCCATTGCTCAAAATCGGACAATTGTAGCCATGCCAGGCAATGGGCCTCAATGCCCACTGCAGCTATCCTGCTAACAGATTCAAAAGAATCATAGGAAGTTCGACCTATGTACTTTGAGCAATCCTTCTCCTTAGTGACCGGGCTGCGGAACCTTTCCAGGTATTTTCCTAATACCCTCAAAGACTTAATCAACATTAAAACCAACACTAGACCCAGACGAAGACCAACGATGGACATCATCCAGACCCCTGCCTCATACTGCAAAACTATGAACTCAACATCCAGGAGGGCACTGTCCCTAGCAGCACCCTCCCTCTGGAACTCCCTCCCTCAAGACATCATAACTACTACAGATGCCCAAGACAAAGCTAAAGACTATTCTATTCACTCACTACTATGGAGCCATCACTTAACATACCCCCCTCCCTCCCCCTACCACCAGTAAAGTCCTTAACCTATGAACCCCCTTGCTGTATATAGCCCACTCTTCTCATTGTAAATAAGGTCCCTAGAATCCTCTTGAAAGCCCTTTAACTAACATTCCTCCCTCCCTGTAAATAGCTCACTCTTCTCAAAAATTAACTAAAAACTCCCCTTCTCTCCTCTCATGCACTCTCTCCACCCAAAGCTCTCACACAGAGACCCAATGCAGTCCTATGTTTGCTGTAATTAAGTGTTGGTTATAACTCATGTTTAGATGTAATACTTCGTATCTTTGTAAACCGCTTTGATCAAAGGATAAAGCGGTATATAAAACCTGTTAAATAAATAAAATAAAGTCTGGAGGCAGCAGGGCAGAAAAATTCCTGATGTTGCCCATGATGTCCTTCAAATACATTGTCATATACAGTTGATAGGACAGGATGCAGGCCACCAGTATTGACCCCTGGTAGCACCAACATCCCATGTCATCCAGGGCATGGGCCTCCCTCCCTGGGGGAATAGAGGAATGCATTTTGGAACTTTTGATTTGCTTCATAGCCAACTCTAGCACCATTGAATTGTGGGATAGTTGAGGCTTTTCAAACCCAGGACTTTTATGGACTCTGTACATACAGTCTAGCTGTCGATTTATCGGGAGCACATTTAAAGGATTCTCCCACATGTGGAAGAGCAGGCATTGGAAAATACAGGGTTTCCCAAAAAAAGTAAGAACATCTCGCAAATTAAAAGCGTAAATAGTTTACTTATTTACCTTTTTTAGCTATACGAGTATAACGTCTTTATTTCGACAATTTCCGGTCGCCATCTTTGTTTTTTTAATTTGTCAATCATTTACATCTGTCTTTTTGAATTTTTAAATAACTTATATGCTATGAGATGTTCTCACTTTTTTTTGGGCCACCCTGTATGTTGGACCGGTACTGTGATTGCCTCCTTCAGTGACGATGAGTACTGTAAAATCTTGAGCTCCTCAATCCTCAGCTCTTCCTCGGCCTTGAGGGTGAAGGGGAGGGACTTTGCCATGTCCATGACAAACTCATGGAAAGACATCTTTATCTTTTTCTTTATTTGCTTATTTAATATACCGCCCAGGTCGTAACATCAGGGCTATTTACAATAATAAAACTGCTGCAAGGTCATAAAGTAGAAAGGAATGCCATATATCCATAGGACAGAGAAGAGACAGTTAAGGCAGTAAACAGAGTAGCAGGGAGGAGAGGTGAGTGGCTGTCAGTTGGCTAGCATGGACTGGTGTATGGAATGTCGAAGGCCAGATGAAACAGGTGAATCTTTAGGTGGGTTCTGAACTTCTGGCAAGATAATACAAGGTGGAGTGCAGCAGACAAGGAGTTCCAGAATGCAGGGCCAAGTAAAAAGAAAGCAGAATGGTGGGTGAATTCTAGGTGAGCTTGTGAAGGGGAAGGCAAAGTTAAACGATTTCTGTGAAAGGACCAGAGCTGACGGATAAGGTCAGTCAGATATAGAGGGGTAGAATTATGGAGAACCTTCCAGTGGGGACTTATGGCACTCATAGGGTGGTGAAGGAATGGATAGGATGTCCTGATGCTGATCAGAGACCGGAGATTCATCCTCGGTCTCCCAAACTTCATTCTCCAAGCTGGTCAAGAAATCAAAGTACAGATGCACCTCTCCCCGATGTTGCTGGCACCCAGGAGGGGAAGAGGAGGTCCAGGACTCCCAATGCCAATACTGCATGCCCTCGGAACCAGAGGTGCTAGTAGGGGACATTGTCACTGGTACTGACAGCAAGTCAGATCACCTGCCCAAGTCCCTAGCACCACTGAGAAGGGCATGGGTCTCCAAAATGGGCTGGACCTCCATCGGCAGAGCCACTGCAGACCACAGGGCTGCCACCAGCATTGAGGTACCTGAAGGCATCGGAGCCTTCACAGCCTGAGCAAAGAATGCTGCTAGGCTTTTCTCCAGGGCATGTATGCTTTCAGCTAAGAGTGTTATTTTGGATGCAGATGGAGCCAGGGGAGCTGCCTCAGCCTCCAAAACCGGCACCCACATCAGGGACTCCATGATGTTAATGGCATAGGCAGAGACCCAACAGCCCTATGGGGCTTTGGGAGGTAACTGCTCTTGCCAGGGTAGCTTGGAAGGCCGCTCCTGGCCATCATCCTCGGAATCACATAGAGGGCTTCAATGCCAGTGCCCCTGGGGTTTTCCCCGGCTCTCAGAATCGCCCCTCAATGTCAACAGGGTGGAAGACTGGTCCTTCTTGGGCTTTTTCTCTTCAAAAGACAGCCTCCAATCCATGGCACCATGGCCTCCTGGCTCCAAAAGAACACGGGCAACGCTTGATGCCGATGCCTAGGCGGAGCCCCTCGAGGGTGTCGATGACGATGCTGATGCCTGTGCCGATGTTGCTGGCTCTGATGCCCCAGGGACTCACACTGCTTCTTGCAGTTCTTAAGGCCCTTCCTAATCATTTGCAGACAGAGGGTACAAGGGGAGGGCTCATGGTCTGGCCCGAGGCATTGCATGCACCAATTATGGCGGTCCATCACTGAGATGATGTGGGAACACTGGGTGCATTTTCTAAAATTGATGCCCAGCTTTGGCATGTCAGGGAAGATGGCTTCTGCCAAGTCAAAGGACGCCAATGCCCTAGACAACCAGGGAAGAAAATACCACATGGCCAACAAAACCAAAAAGAAAAGAAAAATGCGGCACCGAGGATCAACACCTCCGCCAATGGGCAAGAAGGTCAGGACCAAAAACAATACTGTTAAATGTTCAGTAGTAGTAGCAGTAGTAGAAGTCAAGGCAAAAAAACAAAACAAAAAACCAAAAAGACAGTTATACTTTTCAGTGGCCAGAAGAATTTCTGGTGGGCTCTGCAGATAAAAGAAGACTGAGGTAAGATGGCTCCTTTGGGTGGGAAGGCAGGCACACAGGAGCAGTGGAGCTCCCAAAGGGTTTCTATGGAAGCTGGGGAGCATTCCCGCATGTGCTCCATTGGTGACATAACCCATATGTGAGAACCTCATTCCTGCTTGTTCCCGGAGAATCTGTTTTTCTAAAACTTGCAGTATAGTATTCTAGAAGTTCTTCACCAGAGCTGCCACCTCCAGTGTAGTTCTGGCAGTGGGAAATTAGGTTCTTATTGGTAGGTGCAGCTGCTTTGACCACAGCTACAACCTCTCAGTATTCCTCTGCTAGAAGGGGTTGATGTTCCTGCGAGCAGGCACCTCTGGTGGCTACGACCTCACACACTACTCTGTCAGTGGGGGATGGAGTTGCCACCAACAAGCACTCCTGAATTTGCTTGCTGCATTTCTCTGCTGATAGGGTATGGACTCTTTGCTGACAGGCACTGCCATTCTTTGCAGCAGCCTGGGTGTGTTTTGTTTATTGGAACGCATAGGTTCGCATAAGCACTAACAAACCTATGCATATGGATAGACAGGCGGACAGTCAGAGGAAGAAACAAACAGATGGGCCCTTCCCAATAGGCACTATTGCTTGGGTGAAACATGCCTAAAAACACAATTAAAATCCATTTTGCTTCATTTCAGCAATAGCACACACCATTTGCAAATAGTGCATGCTATTTCTGAAGCAAACAAAATGAAAGAAAATGCAATTGCACCAAAAAGAAATGAATAAAGCACAGCCCCAGGAATGAAATGTAATGAAAAACGTGGCCGTGCAGAACCCTACATATTGCAAAATCTTTGTGAGTTTTTTGGCAAAAAGAGAAAATATTCATCATAGACTAAGAAAAGAGATTTGAAGTGTGCAGGAAAAAGAATCACCATAGATACTAAATTAACACCTTCTACTCCAACAGCAACCCTGCCAATAAACATTCACTCAAAAAAATATGTGTTACTATTAATTCACTTTTGACAGCTTTAAACACAAACATAATATATTTACATTTGTTTGAGGATGCAAAACGATCTTGGCCAGATAATTGATGCGGCCATACAGGTCTCATTTTTCTGTGAGATTGAAGTGATAAATTTACATTTTTTAAGAAATGGGAAACAAAAGGTTAGCTTGACTAAACGCTTTTCTTACATTCTATTAAATAATACTACAAATCATCCTATTCTTCTACCTTCCCTACAACTAAATATCTATCTATCTATCTATCATATATACATAAGCACAGCCCCATACAATATGCATGTATTTCTATCTATCTAATTTTAAAACAATAGCTAAATTTTCCTGTGCAAAGTTTCTTTTAAGTGGGTCAGTGCTGTTTTTTCTCTAAAGGAATATCAATGTTTACCTTTTAAAAGCTTCTTTAATCTATGAACCTTAGCCCATACATCATCTACCCATCTCTTATACAAATCTAATGTATATTTTTTCTATTTTCATCTTTTCTCCATCTCCCTTCTCTGTCACAGCAATTCAGTTATGCTTCTTACACATTCGCTATATGAGATTTTTTTAGTCTCCAGCACTATAAGAGTAACAGAAAATACTTGCATTTCAGGTAACTTTGTATAGGTTGTCTAAGTAAGAATTAAGACTTACATGGGGCTGTAATCCAGACTCAAACAGGTTTGGTCTGTATATACCCTTTTGCATCAATGACCTTATAGTGTCGCTTAATGTATATTTTTAAAGCAAGGTTACTTTCTTTTTTGGTGCTTTAGTGGAACTTTCCTTGAGCTGAGTAGGTTGTTGAACTCTGGTAACCTCCTCAGCTTTGGGAACTGCTAACACCTAATCAGGAGTTAATGGGCCTGATTACCTGAGAGCAGCTGAGGCTTGCATAAAAGGCTCCAGTGCCCTGCCCTGTTGAGGCTTTCCGAACAGGGGCTCTACAGATCAACCAACAGTAAGGATTTGAGGGTTTATTTTATTAAATTGCTAGCTCTCTGACTGGGAGCTCTTAAAAAGGCTTTTTGTATATTTTTAAAGCAAGGTTACTTACTTTTTTGTGCTTTAGTGGAACTTTCCTTGAGCTGAATAGGTGTTAGTTCCCTCCCTACCCACCCCGATTCCCACCCACCTCTAGTGAGCAGTCTTGCTTTATAGGGCACCTCCCCATTTAACAAAGCACAGAGAATTGGACCAGCACATTTTGAATATAATTAAAGAGATTTAACTGCTTTTTCTCTGAAAGGACAGCTGGGAAACTGGCTGGTACTTGGTAGATCTCTTTCTTTGGCTTTAGCAGATACCTAAGCTCCACAAACAGAAAATCATATCGCTAAATCTGTTGCCCCCATTACAGCTTCTGCCTCGGTCCAGACAGAGGTTCTAATACCAGTTGAAGGACCGGTTCCATGTGCAGGGTGCCTGCATGCTGAATCTCTGAGGAAACTAGTGGAGGAACTCAGAGAGGAGGTGGCGAGGCTGAGGAGCATTCAAGACAGTGAGAAGTACATTGATGAGATGCTTCTTGCAGCAATCAAGCTCTCCAGCAGAGGAGAAGATGGGTGCCAACAGAATGTCGATGGTTGGACACAAGTCACCAGGGCCTGCAAAATCACCAATCCAACTTCTCCAGCCCTTGAACTGAAGAACCATTATGCAGCCCTGGAAGTGGAGGAGGTGAAAGCATCCCTGGAAAGGAAAGAACCAGAGCTCAAGTACCCCAAAGTTGCAGAATCAGTGACCAGAAGGAAACGAAGGGTAGTGATGGTTGGATACTCTCTTCTGAGGTGTACTGAGGTGTCCATCTGCCGACCAGACTTGATGTCCAGAGAGGTATGCTGTCTGCCTGGTGCCAAAATCCAAGATGTTACGGAGAGTTTGCCGAGACTCATCAAGCCCACTATTACCCAATGTTGCTAATCCATGTTGGAACAAATGATACTGCCAGGTATACAGAACATATAAAAAGTGACTTCATGGCTCTAGGACAGAGGGTGAAGCAGTTAGGTGCACAGGTGGTGTTCTCTTCAATCCTCCCTGTTGAGGGTAAAGGCCAAGGCAGAGAGGCTCGCATCCTGGAGATGAATGCATGACTGCGTGGATGGTGTCATTGAGAGCATTTTGGTTTCCTAGACAATGGGATGCTGTTCCAAGGGTTGCAGAGCAGAGATGGCATCCATCTGTCCAAGAAAGGTCAACGCGTCTTCGGTAGTAGACTGGCTAATCTACTGAAGAGAGCTTTAAACTAGATTCGTTGGGGATGGGTGAGGAAAGCCCCCAGGTAGGTGATACATTAAATACCTTTATGGAAATGGGTAACAGGGGTAACATATGGAAAGCAGTGTGTATAAATGCCCGTAGCATGGGAAATAAGATCCCTGATGTTGAAGCTTTGGTGGGAGTGGCTGACTTGGATTTAGTGGCAGTTATAGAAACATGGTTCACAGAAAACCATGATTGGGATGTAACTATACCTGGCTATACTTTATTCAGAAAGGACAGGGGAGGAAGAAGGGGAGGAGGAGTCACACTCTATGTAAAAACTACTATTAAAGCTTTGGAATTACAGAGCTTAAAAGGGAGAGAGGAGGCATTGTGGGTTAAACTAGAAAGAGGGAAAGAGAAATCTATTTGCATTGGTGTGATATACAGACCTCCCTCACAAGAGGAAGAGGTGGACAGAGAGTTAATTGAAGAAATACGCAACATTGCTAGGAAAAGGGAAGTGATACTGATAGGAGATTTCAATATGCCAGATGTTTATTGGCACATTCCTGCTGCAGTATCATCTAGAAGCAAGGAGATTCTGGATTCTGTACAGGGAGAATTATTCAGGCAATTGGTAACAGACCCCACACTTGAAGGGGCCATACTGGACTTGGTGCTTACCAATGGTGAAAGTGTTTCTGATGTTGTAGTGGGAGATCATTTTGCATCCAGTGATTAGCAGATGGTGTGGTTCAGTATTAGGACTAGGGTTGTTAGAATCCATTGAAAGGTGAGGATCTTAGACTTTAGGAAGACTAACTTTGCAAAGATGTGCCAATATCTCAGGGAGTCGTTAGTGGGATGGGAACAGCTGGGGGATGTAGAAAAACAGTGGGCATAACTGAAAGGGGATATTTTAAGGGCAGCCAACCTTTTTGTTAAAATAGTAAATAAAGGTAAAAGGAAAAGGAGACCGCTATGGTTTTCGAAAGAAGTAGCTGAAAAAGTGAAGAAAAAGAGGGAGGCCTTCGTGAAATACAAGAGATCACAGAGAGAGGAAGACAGGCATCTGTATTTGGAAAAACTTAGAGAAGCTAGCAAAGTAGTCAAGAAGGCAAAGATTCAAAAGGAGGAGGAAATAGCCAATGCAATAAAATGGGGGGATAAGACATTTTTCAGATATATTAGTGAGAAGAGGAAGGGCAAAAGTGGTATTGTCAGACTCAAGGGTGCAGGGGAGGAATATGTAAAAGCTGATAAGGATAAAGCGGAATTGCTTAACAAATATTTCTGCTCTGTGTTCACAGATGAAAAACCAGGAGCAGGACCTCAGAAAATACCCACAAACAGGAAAAGAAGCGAGGGACATCTTGAACAATTTTCAGAAGACTGTGTTCATGAGAAACTAGCTCAACTTAAAGTAGACAAAACGATGGGACCGGATGGGATACACCCTTGAATACTGAGGGAACTTGGGGATGTTCTAGCAGCTCCACTGACTGACCTTTTCAATGCCTTGTTGGAGTCGGGAGTAGTGCCAAAGGACTGGAGAGAAGCTCATGTGGTGCCTTTACACAAAAGCGGAAGTAAGGATGTGGTTGAAAACTACAGGCCGGATAGTTTAACTTCGGTGGTGAGTAAATTATTGGAAATGCTACTGAAAGAGAAAATAGTGAGGTTTCTGGAGTCCAGTGGATTACAGGATCCGAGGCAGCATGGATTCACCAGAGGCAGGTCTTGTCAGACAAATCTGATTGATTTCTTTGACTGGGTGACCAGGTAGTTGGACCAAGGGAAAGCCATAGATGTGGTGTATTATGATTTCAGTAAAGCCTTTGACACTGTTCCTCACAGGCGACTTATAAGCAAACTGAGCACCCTAGGGATGGACCCTAAAGTTACTGCTTAGGTTAGAAATTGGTTGGGTGGGAGGCGACTAAGAGTATAAGTAAATGGAGCTCACCATGAGGAGAAGGATGCTACCAGTGGTGTGCCCCAGGGATCTGTCCTTGGTCTGATTTTTTTTAACGTCTTTGTTAGTGATATAGCGGAAGGGCTGTCGGGTAAGGTTTGCCTCTATGCGGATGATACCAAAATCTGCAATATAGTAGACACCCAGGAAGGTGTAGATAGCATGAGGAGGGATCTAGTTAAGCTTGAAGAATGGTCTAGAATTTGTCAGCTGGGATTTAATGTTAAAAAATGTAAGGTGATGCATTTGGGCTGCAGTAATCCAAGGGAGCAATATAGTATAGGGGGTGAAGTACTTTTGTCCACTAAAGAAGAGCGGGACCTAGGCCTGGTTGTGTCTGATGATCTTAAAGTAGCTAAACAGGTAGAAAAGGCGACGCCAAAAGCTAGAAGGATGCTTGGGTGCATACGGAGAGGAATGGCTAGCAGAAAAAAGGAGGTGATAGTGCCTCTGTATAAGTCTTTGGTGCGACCTCATTTGGAGTATAGTGTGCATCTTTCAGGAAATGGAAAAAAGAACCAAAACGACGAAACCTGGAAACAGCACAAGCACTGGCAAATCAAATGCAAGGCTTTGATAAAGCAGGCAAAGAGAGAATTTGAGAAGAAGCTTGCTGTGGAAGCAAAAACGCGAAATAACGATTTTTTCAAGTACATTCGCAGCAAAATACCTGTGAGAGAGTCAGTTGGTCCATTAGATGATAGAGGAGTTAAAGGGGCACTAAGAGGTGACAAGGCGATAGCGGAGAAACTGAATGAATTCTTTGCTTCAGTCTTTACTGAGGAAGATGTAGGGATGTTACCCATGACTGAAGTGGTATTTAAAGGTGTGGAAGAATTGAAGGAAATATCGATACATCGGGAAGATGTATTACAACTATTAGATAAACTGAAGAGTAGCAAATCACCTGGGCTGGATGGTATACATCCAAGGGTGTTGAAAGGACTGAAATATGAGATTGCAGACCTTCTATTAGTAATCTGTGAACTATCATTAAAATCAGCTCTAATACCTGAAGATTGGAGGATCGCCAATGTAACACCAATTTTTAAAAAGGGTTCGAGGGGTGATCCGGGAAACTATAGACCAGTGAGCCTCACGTCAGTACCGGTAAAAATGGTAGAAACCATCATAAAGAATAAAATTACTCAGCATGTAGATAGTCATGGCCTAATGGGAGACAGCCAACATGGCTTTAGACAAGGAAGATCTTGTCTTACTTATCTGTTATGTTTTTTTGAAAGTGTGAATAAACAGGTGGACAAAGGTGAGTCGGTTGATATAGTGTATCTGGACTTTCAGAAAGTCTTTGACAAGGTCCCTCATCAGAGACTTTTGGCAAAACTAAAGAGTCATGGGATAGGAGGCAGTGTACTACTGTGGATCAGGAACTGGTTAAGAGATAGAAAGCAGAGGGTTGGGCTAAATGGACAATTTTCCCAATGGAGAAAGGTGAATAGTGGTGTACCCCAGGGATCTGTGCTGAGTCCGCTGCTTTTTGACATATTCATAAATGACCTGGAAAGTGGAATAACGAGTGAAGTTATCAAATTTGCAGATGACACAAAACTATTTAAAGTTGTTAAAACCCAAGAGGATTGTGGAAAATTGCAGGAGGATCTTGATAAATTAGAAGACTGGGCATCAAAATGGCAGATGAAATTTAATGTGGACAAGTGCAAAGTTATGCACCTAGGGAAGAACAACCCAAACTATGGTTATACAATGCAAGGTTCCACATTAGGAACCACCATCGAGGAAAAAGATTTAGGCGTCATTGTGGATAACATGTTAAAACCCTCGGCCCAGTGTGCAGCGGCAGCCAAGAGAGCAAATAGAATGCTAGGTATCATAAGGAAAGGAATGGAAAATAAAACAAAAGATATTATAATGCCTCTATATCATTCCATGGTGAGACTGCACCTTGTTTATTGTGTGCAAGTCTGGTTGCCGTATCTTAAAAAGTATATAGAGTTATTAGAAAAGGTTCAGAGAAGAGCCACCAAAATGGTAAAGGGGATGGAAGGATACTCCTATGAAGAAAGTTTAAAAAGGTTAGGGCTCTTTAACCTGGAAAAGAGACGGCTGAGGGGAGATATGATAGAAGTCTATAAATTAATGAACGGAGTGGAACGGGTAAACGTAGATCGATTGTTTACTTTATCAGAATATAGAAAGACTAGGGGACATGCAATGAAGCTACAGGGTAAATTATTTAAGACTAATAAAAGAAAATATTTTTCACTCAACGTGTAATCAAACTCTGGAATTTATTACCGGAGGATGTAGTAAAGGCTGTTAGTATAACTGGGTTTAAAAAAGGTTTGGACAAGTTCCTGGAGGAAAGGTCCATAAACCATTATTAAGAAGGGACCCAGGATATCAATGCTTGACCCAGTACAAGCATTGCGGAACCTGTGTCTTTTGGGGAAACTGCTAGGTACGTATGAACTAGATTGGCCACTGTTGGAAACAGGATACTGGGCTTGATGGACCTTGGTCTGACCCAGTATGGCATATCTTATGTTCTTATGTGCAATTCTGGAGACCGCACCTTCAAAAGGATGTGAACACGATTGAGTGTGTGCAGAGGGTGGCTACTAAAATGATTAGTGGTCTTCATTATAAAGCATATGAGGACAGAGTGAAGGATCTTAATTTGTACAACTTAGAGGAAAGGCGGGATAGAGGTGATATGATTGAGATGTTTAAATACCTCCGTGGCATAAATGTTCAGGGAGAGAGCCTCTTTCAATTGAAAGCAAGTTCTGCTACGAGGGGACATGGGATGAGGGTGAAGGGAGATAGATTGAGGAATGATATGCGGAAATATTTCTTTACGGAAAGAGTAGTGGATCCGTGGAATAGTCTCCCAGTGGAGGTGGTAGAGATGAGGACAGTAACTGAATTCAAAAAAGCATGGGACAAACACAGAGGATCTCTAAAGGTAAAAAGGGGACTGTTGTAGTTGTTGATATGGTAGGACAGACTAGATAGGCCATGTGGTCTTATTCTGTCATCATATTTCTATGTTTTTTATGTTTTTATGTTTCCATGTTATGATTTGAAAAAGTTATTATTTCTAAGTTATTTTCCCAGTATCTCACACACATGAAAGTGTATATTGAAAAGAAATTGGTGCTTATCTTAATCGAATCGCCCCGCCAGACTTCAGCGCCGTTATGTTTCACTACAGAGCATTTCTTCAGGGGGTTTATTTTTTATATTTGCACCTAAGGGCATGAGTTGCTATATTGAAATCTGTGAACACTTTATGATATCTCTTGTCACTTCTTAAGACTAGTGATTCTTCATAAGGCAGTCCATTTACCAACCAATGCTGCCATTGGTAAATGGACCGCGTTTTGAAGAATCACTAGTCTTAAGAAGTGACAAGAGATATCATAAAGTTTTCACAGATTTGAATATAACAACGCATGCCCTGAGGTGCAAATATAAAAAATAAACCCCCTGAAGAAACGCTCTGTATTGAAATGCAACGGCGCTGAAGTCTGGCATTGGGGAGATTCGATTAAGATAAGCACCAATTTCTTTTCAATATACACTTTCATGTGTGTGAGATACTGGGAAAATAACTTGGAAATAATAACTTTTTCATATCATAACATGGAAACATAGCATACGCTATCCTTACTTACAGTAGCACATCATAAACTTATGCTGCTATGAGTATTTGTATGACATCTACAATAACTGCATTTAACCGGGTAGTTGGACCCGGTGCTCCCCCTTTCCCCACCCCCATACCACCCCCCCATCTGATTAACCTCACCTCCTTCCCACAAACTTCACACACACCAATGTTTCTTGGAACCACAGGTCACAGCTTTATTACCAATTAACATATTGAACATTATAACCATAACAATCAGCAAACAAACCCCAGCGGAGCGATACCTCACCAGCCATGCGATTAGCAAGGTGAACTCGCCTCCGCACCTGCCGTGGTCAAGCCATCGGCAAAGTTCCTACCACCCCTGCCTGACTTCGCCATATCAATAGCAAACGTCTGCCAGGGGTTGTCCGGGTCGTGGGCACCCCGCCCCCGCCCCAAGTAGCCTAAGGCTCCAGATCCCAGAAACCTACGGGATCCTGCCACCGGCACAGGCCCATTGATGGGCCTGCGCCACACCCCCCAATATCAAGCTGCGACCTGCAAGTGTCAGCATGTACCACCTGCTCCAATGCCTCCAGCTAATCATTCAAGAGCAAATCTACCCCCACAGGAGGTAGATGTACCCCATCACTCTTATACAATCCGACGCAAGCCACTTCCACCCATGCATGCTGAACCTGATACCCGCCCTGCTCACACACCCAGCACCCAATTTGCCTATTAATTTTAATCAGACCATGAGACCAATGCCGTTGCCCCCTGCACACCGGCCTTGGGATAATATCTGACCACATTAAAACAACCCCCGGAAACATCCACAGCACCAAAGCCAAATCCTTCTTTGCAGCGTTGATTAGTTGCTTGCAGGTCCAGGAGGCTAGATCGTTGCCTCCTAGGCGCACCAGCAAGAATGAAGGCTGTTTCCTGAGGCGCTCATGGTGTCGGAGCAAAGGCAGCAGCTGAATCCACCATAGACCTCGCTCGCCCAGCCATGAAACCGACAACAACGCAGAATCCAAGTCCCAGGTTTGGCCCGATGGGCCTCACCGCTGCTCTTTGACCAGCCCAGAACACGAAGGAATGCCCCAGCAGCCAACATCCCCACACACTCCTTCCCCCATCTGCAAAAGAAAATATCAGTTAATATCGAACCTAGCCATATGGCATGCCCCTCTCAGAACCAAACATATCCAATAAAAGCTTGCGACCGCCATCTACCAATGCTCTGGATCTGCCCACCTGACAGCCCAGCCTTTGCCACACTTGTCGCCGCACCAATGCGAAAAGAATGTGCAGAGAAAAGACTCGGGTCCTCACCCATCCGCCGCAACACGAGCCGTAACACTGCCGATACTTGAAAATGCGTCACCACCCATGCATCCTGATGGACAAATAGCCCACCTTCTGCCATCGGGCGCACACACAAATAGTCCCTCATTGAGGCTACGGGGCACGTGAGACCACCTATCTCCTTCAGGACAATCCACAAGCCCTTACCTTGCTGGTCCATTTTAGATTTCGCAAGGAGTACCTGTAACCACCCACTGTCCACCCATACATGCTGGTACCGCAAACAATTCCCCAATCCCGATTTTGCGGAATTTGCCACCAGTTCCCCCACACGAAGGGCCCCAAAAAATGCCAAACTGAACACTGCCCAGAAGAGTGAGGCTTCATATGGCGACTGCGCTACTTTAGGTAACTCCTCGCATAATCTGTGGAGCAAATCTGCGTAATCAGCCGTCGCTGATCCTGTGGTGTCGGCTGCAAACGCTCCCATCCGTGCAGCAACCTACGTGTAAGGAAACCCCCCCCCAAGGGACCCAACCCACTGCACGTGCGAAAAAATTAAAACCTGCCAAATGTCCCCGTACTGGTGACCTAGCCACCCCTTGCCCCTTTGCCCCAACTATATACTGCCCTATCAACTGATCGGACACCGCCCCCGCCAGCCACCCCCGTGCACGCAAAAATTCCACAATTCTCTTACAACCTCGCCGATAAGCATCCCATGTTCACTCCACCACCGAACTCCGCAGCAGGTTCCTCATCTCCGCCAGCCACAGCACCATAAGTTCCAAGGGACTGGTAGCCCCACCGCATCCGCCTACAGCACCAACTGGCAAAACTGCTCCCACTGCAAACGGGAAAGAACATCAGCAATTCCATTAGGATGCCCCGAAATATGTCGAGCCTTCAACGCAACATTCAGATGCAAACAGGACAAAACTACCTCTCTCATCAATGATGCCACTTGGACACATTGGGGAGTGTAATGATTGATGACGCTCACTACCGCTTCATTATCACACCACCAGACTACCCTACAGTTCCTCAGCCTATCCGGCCATAATTCGAAAACCACCAATATAGGGAATAGTTCCAAGAATGTGATATTATGTAAATTTTCAGCATCATGCCACTCCTGTGGCCATCGATCAGCACACCACGCCCCTCCAAAGTAAATTCCCATACACCTCCCCCCCGGCTGCATCCGTATAAAGCTGCAATTCCTCACTAGAAAGCTCTGCTTCCATTAACACTGATGTCCCATTAAAATCACTCAAAAATGCATCCCAGACCTGCAAATCCTCCTGCATATCCTTGGACACTCTAATGCGGTGATGTGGCTTACACACCCCTGCAGTCGCGACCGCCAACAGGCAAATAAACACCCGCCCCATAGGTATTACTCTGCAAGCAAAATTCAAAGAGCCTATAAATGCTTGCATTTCTTTCAACGTTAACTTCACGGAAGCCAACACATTGGCTACCAAAACATGCAACTTAACCACCTTCTCTAGCAGCAAGCGAGCTACCATTTCTTCTGAGTCCAATTCGACTCCTAGGAAGGTGATCCTAGTCATCGGGCCCTCCATTTTACCGGCAGCCAAAGGCACCCCTAACTCCCCCGCCAATCTCACAAAACCTTCCAAAAGCGCCCTACACCCTTTACCAACCGATGCACCCACAAACAAAAAATCATCCAGATAATGCACAACATCCGAGCCACCAACCCTCTGCACCATAGCCCACTGGAGGAAGGTGCTAAATTTTTCAAAGTAGGCGCACAAAACCGCACAGCCCATGGGCATGCATTTATCAAAATAATAGCCTCCATCAAATTGAAAACCTAACAAAGGAAACACCGAGGGGTGCACTGGCAACAGGCAAAAGGCAGATTCAATATCCACTTTTGCCATCAAAGCCCCTTGACCAAATTTCTGGACTAACTCTACTGCCCTATCAAACGAGGTGTACCGTACCATAAAACACTCGCGCAGTATGTGATCATTAACCGACGGCCCCAAAGGAAACGACAAATTATGTATCAACCAAAACTTCCCAGGCTCCTTCTTAGGTATAATTCCCAATGGAGATACCACAAAATTCCGGAAAGGCGAAAACGAAAATGGACCCGCTATCCTACCTAACGTCACCTCGACAGCCAACTTCTTCCATGCAACAGACTCAAAGCGTCGCACCAACGGGGAATTTCTCGCTGTCACGGTGACCACAACATCTTGAATGGGAATCAGGAAGCCTGACTGAAACCCCAACAGCAAAGCGTCACTATCCCTTTTCTTCTGGTAGAGGCGAAGCCACTCACTTAACACCTCTACCCATATCAGAGTGGGGGCCAAACCCCACTCAAACCTACTACTTGGGAGCCAGCTATGGGGCCAATGAAGGACCTTTCTTAATGCATTTCACTGCCAAGTGCGCCCCACCACAGACAGAACAGACATGCCGGAACCTGCAGCCCGGGAAAGGGCAAGAGGACTTATTAAACCTCCAGCACACATCCCCCATGCCAACTGCCACCGGCTTGGTCTGCAATAGGACCCCGCTCTCCCGAAAGGACCGGCTCACCCCTGCATTGGCCGTCGGCCCCCGTTTTCCCCCACCCCCTCCCCCTCCAGTAGCCGCTCTAACTGACATCTGTGTGAGCCACAAATTAATATCCTGGGTGCCCCAATTTAATAACTTATTCTCTTCCATTTTATCCCTAAACTGTTCATCGTAATTTAGCCATGGCCATCCTTCATGGGTCTGGGACGCTTCCAGGATCGAGTCAGCATAGTCCAGAAACATCCCATACTGCTCTGGATAGTGCTGACCCCACACACTTGCCAAACGTAAGAAAGATCTCACCCAATTCACCACATTCCTAGAGACCTTTTGAATCCAGCCAGCCTTCTCGTCCTCCTTACATGTTTTCCTACTCTCACCGGAACGCTTCCTACCTTCAAGCAAGCGGAAAATATCTATATATCTCCGCTTCCGAATTTTCTGCCACAATTTCTTTGGCACCCCCTCCCACAATTCCGATAAAGTTGCCAACGCTGTAGCACCACCCCCCAACTTTCCCCCCATCGTACCACTGACCTGCGCCCCTGCTCGCCTACCGTCTTCTCTCGCAGACGCCGCCGTTGAACTCGATGATGTGGACGAGGACGATTCTGAAATATGACGCTGCCGACATGAGTGCTTCCTCTTCCTTCTCGCTTTTCCCGACCATTCTGCCCGCACCCCACAATCCACCTCCCCCACCTCTTCCTCAGCCTGGAACTCACCCGTCGCTGCCAACGCCGCTGTCCCCGTCACTGGCTGGCGAATGAACTCCCGTGTCTGATCCTCTGCCACATGCTGGGCATCGTCTCCCTGTGCAGACTCCCCGACACCCGAGACTCCACGTGCAGCCGTGGATCCTGTGTCCATATGCTCTGCATGTGATTGTCCCCTCATTCCTGTTGTAGCCATAAACGGAACCCGTGGAGACAAAAAAGGAAAAACTGGGGGGGAAACACAGAAGACCATGCCAGTTGCCAAGCCCCCACCCACTGAGTCCTAGATGAGCCCTGACCTCCTCCAACTCACTGTTCCCAAGCAGTTGGATGCCTGACTGACCTGTTGCCCATTGGCACTGCTGGCCCTCCTCCCTGGGAAAATATTCCACTACCCCCCACATTGGTGAGCCCATACCCAAGCATGTCTTCCCACCCCAATTCCCATCTCTCCCTACCCAGGAATGTGTCTCCAAACCATGCCCTTGAGTCGCTCCACCCCCTATCGTATCTGCCCCACAATCCACATTGATACTTCCCTGTCCACCTCCACCAGAGGCAGGAATTGGTTCTGCCTCCCTCCGGCCCCCCATCCTCTGCTGACCCCCAGTTCCATGCCCCCGAACTCTGCGTCCCACCCCTGCCCTCATACCCGAAACTGAGGACCCTCCTCGCCTCTTTGCTGCACTCCTGGCTCTGGACAACCCCCTCCCCATTTCCACTCCCTACCTCCGGGCCCCCCAACAAGCTGCACCACCTCAGCCCGGGTAGTAGCACACCCCCTACTCTGCCGACCCTTTCTCAAAGGCATCCCCTGCTATCTCACATGAACACTGACCTATGGAAAAGATACAGCCAATAGGACCCACTTCCCAGCCCTCCTCACATGTGCTCCTGCAACCAGCGAGTACGCCAGAGCACATGTCATCCCACACTCTGACTGGCTCCCCCGTGCGCATTCCTGAGGGCAGAGCCAATCAATTTAAAGGATGCTCCTGCGTCCCCACTCTCAACGTGCCCCCTCCCCCTCTGAAAGACGACCGCAGGGTCCCGCACCAGGCCGAGCACCCGGTTACCTGCGGTCGCCGGGACCCTGCCCGCGTCCTTCCTCTTTTAAAATGTCTTATCACAGTTTCAGTACATTTTTCTTTTTTATTACTGATAGGCCAATCCAGTTCTGATTTTACCTCTTTGAATGAATGGAGATGCAAAGATGCATAGAGCCCAATTTTCAGTTGGGCAGGCTATGTGCCATGTCGGCGCACAGCTTTCCTGCTGACTCCCTTAACCCAGATTTTCACTTCTGTGGCGACGGAAGTGAAAATCCAGGTTTGCTTGGAGATGTTGGCAGTTGCCGAGGCTAAGCGGGTAGCAGCAATTTTAGATGCTACCCACTTAGCCCCTGTGCCTGAAAGATAGACGAAGAAAAACCTTGCCTATCTTTAAGGTGCAGAGGGCTAAGCGAGTAGCATTGAAAATTGCTGCTATCCACTTAGCCTCGGCACCTGCCAACATGTCCAAGCAAACCTGGATTTTTACTTCCGTCGCCCTTTCCTCCACCCTGCTCTGTCTTTAAATGCCACAACATGCCCCACTGCTAACTGCATAGCATCTGGGCACATTAGGGACTTAGCTGGGATTTTGCAAAGGCACTACTCATGTAGATGCCTTTGGAAAATACCAGTTAAGGCATTTACATGGGTAACTAGGGCAGTTACCCATGTAAATGCCTTCAAAAATCGAGCCCATGATTTATAAAGAAATTTTCCTACTTTTCCTAGGAAGAGTATGTCTTTTGTTGTATGCATAGAAAGGAATTAAACCAGGATTGGATTATCCTATCAGAAAAAAAATGGAGCCAGCTGATGGCCCTACAGCCAGAGGTCAGTATGACCAATAGCTATCAGTGCTATTTTAATTCATTGTCAGTTCCCACAGTCACCTGAAAACTTGCTAACAAAATATGGTGGTATTGAGAGCTCATTCTTAAAAGCTGTGCAGAACTATTTTTATAAAGTACTAGTTCTGAATCTCCCTAATAACTCACTTAGGTGTGAGAACACACCTGCTACATGGTTTACTCATTGCTCCTTTCAGGCTTCTCTATCTCCTCTGCTTGTGAGTTCTGCAGTTACTGACTTGGGCATTATTCCTTTGAAAAACAGGTTTCCTCTGTAGTTGAATCCATCTTTGCTACTCTACATACATTTCATAGAATTTAGCTATTTCTTGCACAACACAATTTTATTCATACTTTTCGTGCATCAAGATTTGATTACTGTAATTCTATGTATGCTGTTATTTTTTATTCATTTGAAAAGGTTAAGGACCGCTCAAAATACCATTATCCATATTCTCTCATGAGCACAATGTTTTGATTATGTCACATCACTTATTCTCCAACATTGTTGATTACCTATTTGATCCCAGACTTTTAAGTCTCATTCATTGGGTTTGTTACACTACTACTTCTTTGCTTGTTTTTTCTGACTTCAGCTCATTCCCTATGTTCTATTCATGAAAATCATTTGATAATACCTTCTGTGCACTGTTCCAAGTTGGAATTTACTACAAATTCTGCCTTTTTTTGTCAAGCACCCATCTTGATGAATAATTTGCCTGCTGCTCTGTGATGCAAGACATCTTAGAAGAGGTTTCGTGCAACAAAAACTAATTTATTTTCCTTGGCATTTGAAACAGATGCATAGTGATTGGTGGCTTTGCCTTGTCCTCTAGGGAAAAAATTCTTCTTCTTTTTTATTCTTGACTATTTGTTTCTCCTTAACTTGCTATAATGGCATTCCTTGCTTCTTTGTAATTATATTTTCTTAAACAGATTTGAATTTTTTTAGATAGGTGGTATATCACCTGCTTTAATAAACATAAACCTAAATAAAGAAACTTAACCTAGATTTAGTATATAAAATGCAATAATGTTATTATTTAAATCAATCACAATAAATAATCTTGCTTAGGGAAATGAATGCAGCATATAAATGTAAAAAAAGAAAGAAAGAAAAGAAAAGAAAAACATTGTTATTAAACATTACAAATCATTGTGTTAACAGAAAAGGTGACAGTGAAAGCCAGAAGGATGCTTGGGTACATAGGGAAAGGAATAGCCAGCAGAAAAATGGAGGTGATAGTACCCCTGTATAAGTCTCTGGTGCAACCTCATTTGAAGTATTGTGTGCAATTCTGGAGGCCATACCTTTAAAAGGATATGAACAGGATGGAGTCATTGCAGAGAGTGCCTATCAAAATGGTCAGTAGGCATCATCATAAGACATATGGGGACAGGCTTAAAATATGATAGATGTTCAAATACCTCTGTGGCATAAATGCACATGAGGGATACAACTTGCCTTTCACCATAGTTGTATATTGTTTAAAGTCAATCTGTCACTTTTAATGCTCAGTTGTTTTTTATCTTTAGATACTATAGTAGTGATTACAAGAAAGACATTCTGAAATAAGCATGATATAACTGCTAGCAGATTTTCTCTCTTTCAGTGGGGTGAGGGCAGGTGGATCTTCTCGTGTTGTTGCTGTGTATCTATCCTCTTTAGTCACTTTCTATTTTGGTGGAAAGAGGAAATTGACCTCTCTACTCATCTCTCCTTCATTTATAGTGGAATATGTGGCTTCCTTCTTCTTTGGGAATTCATTGGTTAGGATGGGCAGAAGGCTACTGTTTTATTCAGTAGCATTGGCATGGGTAATTTTCATTCTTTCTGACTCCCACCATTTTCAGTACTATTTTGTCTTTTCTGGCTTCTTTAGTGGGGCAGTTAGTTCCTCTGTGGGTCCTCTCTTTTGTGGAAAAAGACAGCATCCCTTCATTTTAATTTTATTAAAGAGGACCTGGGAAATCAACTGCTTACCCCAGGACGAGCACTGGGGAACCTGTGTGCCTTTTTTGGAAACTGCCAGGTACTTGTGACTTGGATTGGCCACTGTTGGAAACAAGATACTTGGCTTGATGGACCTTGGTCTGACTCACTATGGCATTTCTTATGTTCTTATGGATTGGGAAATAATCTATGGAGGTGGAGAGCCTGATCAATGCCAATATGTCTTTACTTAGTGACTTGATAGAACTACTACTACTGCTACTACTAATCATTTATATAGCACTACAAGCTGTGTGTGAGGGAGGAGTAGCCTAGTGGTTAGAGCAACTGCCTAGTACCCAGAAGATCAAGGGTCCTTGTAACCTTGGGCAAATCACTTTACCCTCCATTGCCTCGGAAGGAAAGGCTGGCAATCTACTTCCGGTGATAATTTGCCAAGAAAACCCAGAGGTAGCTGGGTTGCTATGAGTCAACACTGACTTGATGGCACTAAAAAAAAACAACAAGGTGTGTACAGACATGTAAGAGACAGTCCCTTCTTACAAGAGCTTACAATCTAGTCAAGATAGACAAAACAACAGTCAAGGCAGACAACACAATTGAGGACTAAGATATACAGTATCTAGGGGAATGGTAAGGAAACCCATAGAAGGTGAACAGGAGACAAAGGGAATCAGGATCCAAAAGCAGTTTCAAAGCAGTGAGCTTTTAGCCTGGATTTGAAGAGGACCCCAGATGGAGCCTGGCTTACTGACTCAGGTAGTTTGTCCCAGGCATAAGGAGCAGCAAGGTAGAAAGATCAAAGTCTGGAGTTGGCAGTGAAAGAGAAGGGCACAGATAGAAGGAATCTACCAGAAGAATTGAGTTCCCAAGTTAGGGTTTAGTAAGAGATAAGAGAGGAAAGATAGCGAGGAGCAGCTGACTGAAGGCACTTATAGGTCAGTAGTAGAAGTTTGAAGTGGATGTGGAAATGGATAAGGAGCCAACGAAGAGGGCTGACTGGTGGAAGATTAGCTGTGCTGCTGAGTTTTGAGCAGATTGAAGTGGTGAGAGATAATTCAGAGGAAGACCAATGAAGAGGAGGTTGCAATAGTCTAGATGGGAGGTGACTAGAGAAAGGATAAGGGTCTTCCTGGCATGAATCTGTGACAAGAAAAGAATATGGACAAGCATGTTATGAAGTACCATGAGACATGGACAAAAGGTAGCCGCTTAAACACCTGGTGGTATGATATCTACCTCTCCAGATGCTATACGGAGCCTTCCCTCTTGTCTCCTCTATTCCTTCAACTATCACTGTATTTCTTATTCTGTTCTATCTTATAAATGGCGTTCTTTTCATACTTTCTGTAACATTTATGTAATATTGAAAACCGCTCCGATGCTTCAGTCTGAGTGGTATAGCAAATGTAATTAAACTTAAACTTAACTTAAACTTAGTAGTGTGTTCAGAAAGGCAGGGACAAATTTTGCCAATGTTATAGAGAAATTAGAGACAGGTTTTAGCTATCTGTTGAATGTGTGTGGAGAAGGAGAGGGAGGAGTCAAAGATGACCCCGAGGTTGTGAGTCAAGGAAACAGGGAGGAGTAGAGAGTCATCCACAGAAATAGAGAAAAAAGGAAGGGGGGAAGTAGGCTTAGGTGCAAAGGTAAGTAGCTCAGTTTTGGCCATGTTCATTTTCAGATGGCAGTGAGACATCCAGGCGCTAATGTCAGATAAGCAGGCAGAGATCCGGGCCTGGATTCCTGGAGAAATTTCAGGTAAAGAGAGATAGATCTGAGAGTCATCAGCATGGGGATGGTACTGAAAACCATGGGTGGAGATGAGTTCACCGAGGGACTGAGTGTAGAGAGAGAAAAGGAGAGGTTACAATACAGATCCCTGGGGTACTTCGACTGAAAGGGGATAGCAGTAGAAAAAGATTCACCAGAACCTACACTAAAAGTGCAGTGGGAGGAGATTACGTGATGTGGTGAGAACGAGCGGAAGTGGAACGCTTGTGCTCCGGACCCCTACCCGCTCGCTGGTGAAAAGATCCATGATTTAGCCATCGGGCTTCCCCAGGAAGCTGAGCGCAGCACGGGAAACAATGGGTGAGAGGTGTTTGGGGAGCACAGATTATGGCAGCGACGGTGATAGGCGAGCCAATGAGAAAAAGACTGGGCAGTTGAGCCGCACAAGATGGAGGCATCCCCCCCCAGCACCTAGCCCTCCTGTCTCACCGACGATCACAGAGGAGATCTTGGTGGCGGTAGCGGGTGCCTTATCTGCTTAATTTGAGGCACTGAATAATAAAATGGATACGCTGCAAAGCTCTTTGAGCTCTCTGGGCAATCGGATGCAGGAGGTGGAGGCCCGCGTGGTGCAGAATGAGGAGGGTGTGGAAACACTCTCACAAGAGGTACGGAGACTGCAGACAGTGCTGAAAGCCCATGAAGCCAAATTGGACGATCTGGAGAACAGATCCCATCACAATAATCTTCGCTTTTTGGGCATACCAGACAGTATATTAGACAGGGACCTGAAGACCCACGTGGAATCCCTGGCTTCCTATAGCTTGGGGGGAAGCAAAGAAAATGGCCAGATCGTGATAGAATGCGCACACAGAGTGGGGCCTAAACAATCAAGAGACCAAAGGCCTCGTGTGGTCTTGGCAAAATTTCTGCGGTTCCCGCAGAAAGAAGCCATGTTGAGGGCGGCCAAACAAAGGGGTGTTATTGTGAAAGATAATATGAAGCTGTGAGTTGCGCAGGACTATTCAGTGGCCTTGAGTCAGTGGAGGAGGGCATATGTGCCCATTTGTCAGAAGCTAGTAGACGCCAACATTAAATTTACAGTGCAGTACCAGGCCAGACTCCATATCACCCATGAGGGAACACACAGAGTCTTAGATTCAGCGGCAGAGGCGTCCCAATATGTGGAGGGATTACTGCAGAGCGGGTCAGCAGCTACAGGAGAACCAGCTAGAGTGCCTTGAGAATGGATTTTGGCAGAGCACTAGCAGATGAGAAGTCAGACGAGGATTGGGACTGGAGTGGAAAAGCCTGAAGGACTGAATATGTTTAAATAAGATATGTATGTGTGTAGTCGGAGCAGAGCATATGGCTGAGGTAGAAATGTTGGCTCAGGCTTCCCAGGAGTGAGTAACTGGAGGAGGAAGAAATGGAAAAGGGTATCCTGATTTTGGGAGGGTGTGGTGGGAGGGGTAATTGGAGCATGTTTAAAACTGTATAATACCGATCCCTATATGGGTGTACTAAGGTATAGGCTTGACTAGCGCAGCAGTATGTGGGGTCTCTCCTCTAGAGGGAAGGTGTAGAGAGACATGAGGGAGAACTGACATGGGGTGGGGGGGGGGGGTTAAGGTTGAGGCTGGTCCAAGGGGAAGTAAAGAAGAGAAGGGGAGAGATTGGTGACGAGACTATATCTGAAAAGCTGGGGGTGGTTGTAAGTACAGGTGAGGGGGAAGGGGGATCCATACACATCCTAGGTGATCAGTTAGAAGAGGATAGTTTGGGTTAAAGGAATAGGTTAGGTGGGATAGGGATGAGAGGAGGGACGGGGGGGGGGGGGAAGGGAGGGGAAGGCTTAGAAGGGGTGAAGCAGAGGGAGGTGGGTTGCAGCCAAAAAGGGACAATTGGGTTAGGACTAGGGGAAATAGGAGACATTAGGTGAGGGCCTCAGGCTGGGGAGGTTCTTCCTTGGGAAAATGTGATTGCCGAGAGGTCTGAAACTTATTGTTATCCACCGACCTGAAGATTATTTCATGGAATGTGTGTGGAGTAGGCAACCCTATCAAGTGATATAAATTGTTAAGGGCCTTAGCCAGGCAAAATTGTGATTTTGTCATGCTACAGGAAACCCACCAGACTGCCAAGGAACATCTTAAATTGAAGAGGGACTGGGTGGGGCAAGAATGGGGAGCCCCAGCGAAGGGGAAAAAGGGTGGAGTGGTCATTCTGATAAACAAACGGATCAGATTTGTTTTGGAGCGTGAATATGTGGACCCCAATGGAAGATATGTGCTATTGTATGGGATATTGGAGGGAAAGCCTATTGTGCTGGGTAACCTTTACAGTCCGAATGTGTTGGACCACGTGCTGTATGCCCGCTTGGCTTCTCGAGTGGAGCAAATGCCAGACGTCCCCTTGATCTTGGCCAGAGATTTTAATGGGGTTTTAGACATTGAGCTGGATATGACTAGTGGGGGAGGAGATGGAGCATGGGCACAGACCACCAGAGCGCTGCAAGGCTTGTGGCGCAGATTGGGGGTAGTTGATCCCTGGCGTTTGCTACAACCGATGGAAAGGGATTTTACTCATCAGTCGTGAGCACATGGTTTGAGTGCTAGGATTGATTATATCCTGGTATCGGAAAGACTTTTTGCCTGGATAGTAGATGCACAAATTGGTCCTACAGAGATCTCAGATCATGCTCTGGTCTGGGTGGAATTAGAATGGCACGATGTTACCTCACAGGCTAGAATCTGGCAGTTCCCGGTGGATTTGTATAGAGATGCCGAGTTTCATGTTTATTTAAAGCAGAGATGGCAAGAGTTTATGTTTCATAATGAGCGACACCAAGAGGACCCGGAATTGTTTTGGGAGACTGCGAAGGTGGTCTTGCGTGGAGACATTATTGGCTATGCAGCACGGAAGTGGAAATTACTAACGGAACAGATTGTTAGATTGGAAAAACAAGCGGTGAAAGATAGACAGAGATGTGCAAATAGCCCATGTGCGGCAAATAAGAAGAGGCTGTGGGAGACCCAAACGGCCCTCAATTAATTGCTCCATCGGAGGGCTAAGAAATCATTCATGTATTACCGGTATCAGCTCTATCGCTTTGGGGATAAGCCTGGGAAACTCCTGGCACGATGCCTTCAGGGCAGTAGAGGCGCTCGCTCAGTAGCAGCGTTGCGGGACGAGCAGGGGAGATTTCATAAGAACATAAGATATGCCATACTGGGTCACACCAAGGTCCATCAAGCCCAGTATTCTGTTTCCAACAGTGGCCAATCTAGGTCATATGTACCTAGCAGTTTCCCCAAGAGACACAAGTTCCACAATACTGGGTCAAGCATTGATATCTTCGGTCACTTCTTAATAATGGTTTATGGACCTTTCCTCCAGGAACTTGTCCAAACCTTTTTTAAACCCAGCTACACTAACAGCCTTTACTACATCCTCCGGTAACAAATTCCAGAGTTTGATTACACGTTGAGTGAAAAAATATTTTCTTTTATTAGTCTTAAATAGTTTACCCTGTAGCTTCATTGCATGTCCCCTAGTCTTTTTATATTCTGATAAGGTAAACAATCGATCTACGTTTACCCGTTCCACTCCGTTCATTAATTTATAGACTTCTATCATATCTCCCCTCAGCCGTCTCTTTTCCAGGTTAAAGAGCCCTAACCTTTTTAGCCTATCTTCATAGGAGTATCCTTCCATCCCCTTTACCATTTTGGTGGCTCTTCTCTGTACCTTTTCTAAAATCGCTATATCCTTTTTAAGATACGGCGACCAGAATTGCACACAATATTCAAGGTGCGGTCTCACCATGGAACGATATAGAGGCATTATAATATCTTTTGTTTTATTTTCCATTCCTTTCCTTATCATACCTAGCATTCTATTTGCTCTCTTGGCCGCCGCTGCACACTGGGCCGAGGGTTTTAACATGGCATCCACAATGATGCCTAAATCTTTTTCCTGGGTGGTGGTTCCTAATGTGGAACCTTGCATCATGTAACCATAGTTTGGGTTGTTCTTCCCTAGGTGCATAACCTTGCACTTGTCCACATTAAATTTCATCTGCCATTTTGATGCCCAGTCTTCCAATTTATCAAGATCCTCTTGCAATTTTTCACAATCCTCTTGGTTTTTAACAACTTTAAATAGTTTTGTGTCATCTGCAAATTTGATAACCTCACTCGTTATTCCACTTTCCAGGTCATTTATGAATATGTCAAAAAGCAGCGGACCCAGCACAGATCCCTGGGGTACACCACTATTCACCTTTCTCCATTGGGAAAATTGGCCATTTAGCCCTACCCTCTGTTTTCTATCTTTTAACCAGTTCCTGATCCACAATAGTACATTGCCTCCTATCCCATGACTCTTTAGTTTTGCCAAAAGTCTCTGATGAGGGACCTTGTCAAAGGCTTTCTGAAAGTCCAGATATACAATATCAACCGACTCACCTTTGTCCACCTGTTTATTCACTCCTTCAAAAAAACATAACAGATTAGTAAGACAATATCTTCCTTGTCTAAAGCCGTGTTGGTTGTCTCCCATTAGGTTGTGACTATCTACATGCTGAGTAATTTTATTCTTTATGATGGTTTCTACCATTTTTCCCGGTACTGACGTCAGGCTCACCGGTCTGTAGTTTCCCGGATCACCCCTGGAACCCTTTTTAAAATTTGGTGTTACATTGGCGATCCTCCAATCTTCAGGTATTAGAGATGATTTTAATGATAGTTCACAGATTACCGATAGCAGTTCTGCAATCTCATATTTCAGTTCTTTCAACACCCTTGGATGTATACCATCCGGCCCAGGTGATTTGCTACTCTTCAGTTTATCTAATAGTTGTAAGACATCTTCCTGATGTATCGATATTTCCTCCAATTCTTCCGCACCTTTAAATACCACTTCAGTCATGGGTAACATCCCTACATCTTCCTCAGTAAAGACCGAAGCAAAGAATTCATTCAGTCTCTCCGCTATCGCCTTGTCGCCTCTTAGTGCTCCTTTAACCCCTTTATCATCTAATGGACCAACTCACTCTCTCACAGGTTTTTTGCGATGAATGTACTTGAAAAGGTCTTTATTTCACATTTTTGTTTCCGCAGCAAGCTTCTTCTCAAATTCTCTCTTTGCCTGCCTTATCAATGCCTTGCATTTGACTTGCCAGTGCTTGTGCTGTTTCCAGGTTTCGTCGTTTGGCTCTTTTTTCCTTTTCCTGAAAGATGCTTTTTTGGCAACAACAGCCTCTCTGACCTCACCTTTAAACCATGCTGGCAGTTTTTTGGACTTCCTTCCACTTTTCTTAAAGCGTGGAATACAGCTGGTCTGGGCTTCCAAGATAGTATTTTTCAACAACACCCAAGCTTGATGTACGTCTTTAACCTTCGCAACTGCTCCTTTTAGTTTTTTCTTAACTGTTTTCCTCATTTTATTATAGTCTCCATTTTGAAAGTTAAAAGGTAGTACTGTGGATTTCCTTTCGTAAGGAAAATCGAGCGATTGCCCAAGTGTTCCGATCCTTCTACCAAAAGCTGTATTCATGGAGGGAGAGGTCCTTGACTAGCATGGAGAAGTACTTGCGTGAAGTGCAGATACCTAGACTGGAGGCAAACCAGAGGGCACAATTAGACAAACTGGTAACTATCGATGAGGTCCAACAGGTCATTCAGAAGGTGAGCTGTTACAGAACGCCTGGCCCAGATGGATTTGGGGCAGAATTTTATAAGCTGTTGGGAGACATGATACCCCTCTCTCTTGTGGCAGTGTACCATAAAAGGGCGGAGCAGGGGAGATTTACCTGGGGCTCGTATCATGCGCACATTATACTGATACCTAAACCAGGTAAGGATCACATGCAAGCTACTTCCTATAGGCCCATTTCTCTGATAAATTTTGATTTAAAGATGTTGGCTAAGATATCAGCAGATCGCCTAGCCCAGGTCTTGGGGTAGCTGGTGCATGACTCCCAAGTGGGCTTTGTGAAAGGACGTTATGCAATGCACAATCTGCATAAAATTCTGGCGTCGTTGGAGTGGGTCCGAGAGCGGGAGCTGCAGTCGCTTTTGATCAGCTTTGATGCGGAGAAGGCTTTTGATCAGGTGAATTGGGAATATTTGAATTTCCTTTTGCCACATTATGGACTAGGGGCTCCTTTTTGCAACATGGTAGAGCTTCTTTATGCGGAGCCCACAGCGGGAGTGCTGTGTAACGGCGTGATGTCGGACAAATTTTGCCTAGAGAGAGGTACGCGACAGGGCTGCCTGCTTTCCCCCCTGCTGTTTGGCTGTCATTAGATCCTTTGGTGTGGAAGATAGAGGCGTCCAAGGAAATACAAGGAGTGCGAATTGGTCAGCATGGGTATAAGATGGCCGCTTTTGCCGATGATATGTTGGTGCATTTGTTTTCTCCTCAACAGTCGCTACCTAATTTGTTAGAGGAATTTTCTCGGTTTGGAAGTTTTACAGGGCTTCATATCAATATGGATAAATCTGAGGCAATGGATGTGGCGGGAACGCTCAGGGGGAATTGGGGAGGGACCTTCCCACTTAAGTGGGCAGATGATTCATTTGTATATCTGGGTATTCTTTTGACCAGAGAGCCGAAGGAGCTGTATAAGAAAAGATTTGAGCGGGTTCTCCTTAAAACCCGTGCACAGCTTCAAGCATGGACCCCCCTTCCATTGTCTCTGTAAGGTAAGGCAGCGGCATTGGGAATGGTGATCTTGCCACGAGTACTCTACTGGATGCATACCCTCCCGGTGTGGTTAATGTGGCGAGACCTAAATTGCATAGATCGGGAGATCTGGGGGTTTCTATGGAAAGGGGCAAGAGCACGTATCCCATTAAATCATTTAAGGAGAGGGTGGAAAAATGGGGGGATAGGAGTCCCAGATCTGAAGACATACGCTTTGGCTTGCCAGGTGCGGTGTATTGGTGACTGGTTAGGGAACACAGAAGTGTATACTCCCAGGGCTCTAGAGGAGGCCTTTGTGGCCCCACAGACTTTGATGGTGGCATTGTATTTGGAGAGCTCAATCCTGCCAGGCAGAGTGACTAGTAATGTGTTGGTGCTATCGGCACACTGTACATGGCAGCAATTGAATAGATATTGGGTTGGGCCCACAGAGGTCTCGAGTTGGCTGCCTCTACAAGGCAACGTTCGGTTTACCCCTAGGTCGGATACGCCCATGCTTCCCAGCTGGGAGAGGCTAGGGATACAAAATATTGGACATGTGGTAGATCAGAAGGGGAGGTGTAAACCATTTGAGACTCTCTGCAGGGAGTATGAGCTGAATAACTGACATTATTTTGCCTATGCTCAGCTCTTCCACTATATTGACTCTCTTCTGCAGAGTGCGCTATTGGTGGAACGCTCTGCACAGACGTTAGAGTTCTTTGCATTAGGAGCAGAATCCCTGCCCATAATTGCAAATTTGAAGAGATGGTTAGATGGGTATGCTACTCCGCCAGACTATTCAGCAGAGGAGACCTTGTGGGCGAAGGAGTTGAATCAGGAGGTGGCCCCAGGCTCAATTTTCAAAGCCTTAGGTCGGATTATGGGGCTGATAGAAGGGACTAGTTGGCAAGAGATACAGTTCAAATGTATCATTCGAGCATACTTCTCCCCAAGAACAGCACTGTGAAGCCACCTTACATCGGACGGAGGCTGCCCAAAGTGTTCCTGTTCTTTGGTGGACTTGGGGCATATGTGGTGGGGGTGTCAGAAAATTTGTCCTTATTGGATGCGGATTGGTAACTATATGAGTAGTTTAATACAGCATCAGATTTGTTGGATGGGGTCTTTTGTGGTGTTAGATCAACTTGGACCACTCCACCCGAAAGGGAGGTGAGAGCGAAAATTTCAGTTTCTTGCAAGTTCATTATTACCTTTTGTTTGCTCAGTCGTAATCCAGCTTTATTCCGAAGTGGTTCACTACAGTTGTAGTTTGCAGTGCTGTGTATGTGATGGCTCACAGAGCCAGAGGTTGCGTCAACTCCCGGACAGTTTTTGTTTTATTTGTGGGGGAATATACCGCAGAGGAATCTGCATATTAAAAAAGTATTGAAGTTAGGCGATCAAGACAAACCGTGGGCTCCTCACAAAGTGTGCAAGACATGTGAGGAAGATCTACGCTTATGGATGAAAGGTAAAAAACAAGCATTTCGTTTCGGAATACCTATGATGTGGCGTGAACAAAGAGACCACAGCAGTGACTGCTATTTTTGCTCTTGCATTGTGAAGGGATACAACTTAAAAAATAAGAACGTAATAAGTTACCCCACCTTCCCTCAGCGAGACACAATTTTTGAAGTATTTCAGCAAAGAGGAAGATTTGGTATTTTCCAACGATATATACGGAGTGATGGAAAAGTTTAAACTCAAGTGTTCATTGATTCGTCAAAAGACAGCATAAAAGGTGTTCTTCTTCATAATGGCAACACATTCGCTTCAGTTCCTATTGCTCACTCTGTTATTCTCCAAGAAAAATACAAGAATTTGTCCCTGATTCTTCAGAAGATTCGTTATGATGAGCATAAGTGGATGATTGTGGAGACTTAAATTCTATCCATGCTATTAGGGCAGCAATCCTTTGCTTGTGGGATAGCTGGGCCCGCGACCTACACTGGGGGAAAAAAGACTGGCCAATTCGGGAGTATTGAGACGGTGAGAAAAATGTTCTTCATGAGAATTCTATTACCACCTCTTCATCAAGTCCCTTCCAAAAGATGGTGAGTGCTTTCGGTACCTTTGCTCAAAGTTCCCCCGACTTTCTGAAGCAAAGCTAAAGGAAGGAGTGTTTGTTGGCCCTGATATAAGGAAACTCATTTCAGATGGAGCATTCGCTGAAACGATGAAGGAAAAGAAGCCTGGGATTCCTTCAAGGATGTTGTTCTCAAATTATTAGTAAAGAAGGCATGTCTGATGGGTAAAGGCCCAATACGTCATAGGTGGAGGGAGCCCACATCCCCTACCTTTTGGGAATGGCGTAATAGCTTCCATCAGTTGATGCTCTTGGAGAGGAGGGGAGCTAGAGTAAGTGTTCAATGTTGGACCTCCTTTTTGCTGGTTTGGGAGCCATATAGTCAAAAATCAAGACCACATACTCGCAATGAAGTGCTGCAAGTGGGCAAGGGCTGGGCTTTGGTAGGCAGATAGGGGGAATTTGATATGTTAATGTTGTATGGGATAATACGTGGGTAACGTAATAATGTTTGTTCCTAATGAGGGATGTCAGGGGGAGGAGGCTGCGAGGAAGTAAGGGGAAGAATTAGGGAATGAAGAGGGGGAAGGGGGATGGAGATGATCCCGGGGGGAACTCAAGAGTAATCTTATAGATTTTGTCATGGAAGTAGTTGGCCAAAGTCTGGGCAGAAAGAGAAGGAGGGGGCGGTGGTTGAGGCACTTTGAGGAAAGAGTTGAGAACTGTAAAGAGACAGTGAGGGTCAGAGGCAAGAGAGTCAGATGGACATATTACTATTGCTTGGTGAGTGCTATGGCAGACTGGAAAGAGGCTAGCATGAATTTGATATGTAGGAAGCCCACAAGGGTATGGGATTTCAGTCAAAGGCACTCAGCTATACGGATACAGGAATGTAGATAGCAGGTTTTAGAGGACAGCCAGGACTGAGGTACAGTACACCTCACAGAACATGAAGTGGGAGGAGCAAGAACATCCAGGGCATAGGAGAGTACAGTGTTATAGGAAGATATGGCCTCATCAACAGACATAGATGACATAGTGAAGGAAAATGGTGGTGGGACAGCAGTGTAGAGAGCTGATGGGTCAATAGCATGAAGATTCCTAAACATGTTGGAGGAGATTGGGTCAGAGTGAGGTAAGGAGTGATGAAGAGTGAAACTTAGAAGGTGAAGGTCAGATAAGGGAAGAACTGAGGTGCAGAAATTTGAGGGTAAGCAGTTAGAGAAGAAGATAAGGTCAAGGCAATGGCCTAGCTGGTGAGTAGGGGCAGTAGAGCATAGCTGGAGATTGAATGAAGTGGTAAGGGAAAGGAACTTTAAGGCATGAGGGTCAGAGGGGTTATCAACATGAATGTTAAAATCCCTAAGAATAAATGAGGGGGAAGATGCATCCAGAAAGAAGGAAAGCCATGAGTCAAAGTCAGTGAGTAAGCAGAGATGGACTTAACAGGGGTTGGATAAATGAAAGCAATCAAGACAGGTAGTTGAGTAAAGAGGTGGATGGAGTGGACTTCAAAGGAAGGAAAGGAGGGAGACTGAGGCAGATGGAGGAGCTGAAATTGGCAGGAATGAGAGAGTAGAAATCCAACACCACTGCCATGCCCAATGGAGCGAGGCATAAGGGAGAATTGGTAGCCCCCATGATGGAGGACAGAACCTGAAGTAGAGTCTTTGGTGAGAAGCCAGGTCTCAGAGCAAGAAGATGCAGAGTTTTAGAGATAAAGAGGTCATGAATGAAGGCGAGTATATTAGAGATGGTGTATGTGTGTTCCACCAGACGCATGAGAAAGGATGGGGAAAGGAGAGGGATAGGAATAAGATTTGAGAGATTGCATGTGGATGTGCCCTGGAAGTGTGAAAAATGTTTAGGGGGGTCAGGTTGATATCCCCCAATGAGAGAAGGAGAAAGAGCATGAAAGTGTGGGGAAGAGAGGACGGGGCACAAAGGAAATTAGAGTGGGCTCTTTCAGAGAGAGGAAATGGCTGAATGAGTGTAAGAAAATGATGAAGCTGAACAGCATATGACAGGGTAAAAGACAAGATGGAAGGAGAGGTGAGGATGGTAAGTGGGTGGTATGGAGTGGGGTTTTCAGATCATTGAAATGAGGGGAAAAGATTAGGGAGTGTCAACAATAGGAAACAAAAGTGATGTGGAGCCACTGGAATGAGATAGAGTGGGGAGCAGAAGTTGGATAAAATATATGATGGATAGGCAGGACAGATGTCTAAGAGGACCAGAGTGCACCTGTACATAGCACTGGTAATAAGCACAGGACAGCTATAAGAGAACATTAGCCTGGGGAGGGTAGGAGGTGTTGGGTGATTGGGTGGGAGGGATAAAGAAGATAGAATAGGAGCAACGAACAGCCAACAGAAGATGGCAGAAAAGCTGAACAGAATTACAAAAAGCAACTAAGGCATATGAAGAAAATGGTCTGATGTTTCTCTTTGATGGTAGGCAGGGGCTGGAGGAACATAGTTTTGCTCAGCCTCTATCCACTTTTGTGTAGATTGAAGGTAGAAGAAGATGGTCCTCCTTCTCTTTTCCAGACATAGCCAGCAGATGGAGCAGTACACTTTGTCATAGGGTCTTTCTCTGGTGGCACGTGGGCAGAGTGAACATTCTGTACCACAGAGTCATTCTCTTATCCTCTCTCATTATAGGGTGAAGAAAACAGATCTGTAATGCAATGTGTTTTTTCACCATAAGCTAGGAGCACTCTTTGGCTAATATGAGGCCATGGGCAAATATTTATTGTGGGGCCTTGTCTGTACAAGTCAATAAGAGTTGATTAGTGAGGCTATGTGCAAAAAATGCTAATTTTTAGTATGACAGTCCCTGCCTTAAAAAATGACATGACCTAGGAGTTGGGAGCTGTAGGAAACAGTCCTATTTGGTGAGAAACAAATAGTATCCTGATGTAAAGTGGGGGAAATGTTATTTTTCTGCTGCTTGGTTCTTCTGGTGGTTGCTTGATTAAAATGGCCCTGTTCTGCTGCAAGAACTGTTTTTGATGACAGCAGCAAGAAGGAGGAAGTAGTCTTGATCTATCACAAGATCTTTCTCTGGTGATGGTGATGCAGGTGTTTCTCTAGCAGTAATGGACAAGGTGAAGTAGCCTCCTTCAGCAGCAACATCTTTCCCCAACAGTGGTAAAAGCAATGGATTATATTAAATAGCCGAACTGCAACACAAACATTTTTTTCTTGCTAGGTGCAAGTAGGAAGAAGAGTCTTACTTTGCTGAATGATCCTCTTCTGCCAGCTCTCTCAACATCTCCCCCACACTCAATGTGGTCGGGGCCCCCCACCCAAGGGGTTACACCCCCTATGTTCAGAGTTGTTTTATTCTAGGTGAACAATTCAATGAGAAGTTGGAGGAGATTGATAAGCAACACCAACTTAAACCATGATTTGAGTTTTCCGGATCAGCATATATCACTCAGAAGGAAACAATTTAGAAACATAAAAAACCAAACTGGTTGAAATGATTATTCAAATTGCCTTTCTGAAGGACACAAATCATATATAAGAATTTGTGCAGGCCCAGTAAGTTTGAATGAGGCTGCCCAAGAATATGTTAGAAACATGCTACAGGCATATTTTGCAGTCTTTTTTTTTTTTTTGCAGTCTTTTCCTAAATATCTGATGCCTGCTACCTAACATATGCCATACAGTGCCTTGCAGAACTATTCATCCCTTGGTTTTTGTCCTGTTTTGTCACATTACGTACATCCTGGAATGAAAATGGAGGTTCATTTGGATGTTAGGTAATGGACCTAACAATATAGTCCAAATTGGTGAAGTGAAATGACAATAAAATACCTTGTATATATAAAAAGCAAGTAAAAATTGAAAAGTTGTGAGTGCATATGTATTCATCTCTTTTGCTATGAAACCCCTAATTAAGAACTGGTCCAACCAATTAACCTCATAACCTAACATAATTAGTTGATTAGGGCCCACCTGTGTGCAATCAGTCACATGATTTGTCACATGATGACTGTATAAATATACCGGTTCTGAAAGGTCCCTGCCTCTGCAACACCATTGAGCAAGCAACGTGAAGACCAAGGAGCATGCCAAACAGGTCAGAGACAAAGTTGTGGAGAAGAATAGATAAGAGTTGGGTTATAAAAAAAATATTCCAAATTCTGAATATCCCACGGAGCACCATTAAATCCATTATAACAAAATAGAAAGAATATGACACCACTACAAACTTGACAAGAGAAGGCCGCCTACCAAAACTCACAACCGGGCAAGAGGGCATTAATCAGAGATGCTACAAAGACACTAAGGATAACACTGAAGGAGCTGAAAAGATCCACAGCGGAGATGGGAGTATCTGTCCATAGGAACACTTTAAGCCATACACTCCACAGAGTGGTGCTTTATGGAAGAGTGGCAAGAAAAAAGCCATTGCTTAAAGAAAGAAACAAGAAAATACATTTGGAGTTTGCACAACAGCATGTGGCGGACCCCCCTCCCCTCTCCCCAAACACATGGAAGAGGTTTTCTGGTCAGATGAGACAAAAATTGAACTTTTTGGCCATCATGGGAAACGTCATATGTGGCACAAACCCAACGCTTCCCATCACCCCGAGAACATTATTCCCAAAGTGAAACATGGTGATGGCAACATCATGCTGTGGGGATGTTTTTCATTGGCAGGATTGAAGGAACGATAGATGGCACTAAATACAGGGCAATTCTTGAGGAAAACCTGTTCAGTGTGACAGAGGTTTGAGACTGGGATGTAGCTTCACCATCCAGCAGGACAATGACCCTAAACATACTGCTAAAGATGGTTTAAAGGGAAACATTCAAATGTTTTAGAATGGCCTAGTCAAAGCCCAGACTTCATTCCAATTGAGAATCTGTGGCATTACTTGAAGATTGCTGTACACCAACGCAACCCATCTAACTTGAAGGAGTTGGAGCAGTTTTGCCTTAAGGAATGGGTGAAAATCCCAGGGGCTAGATGTGCTAAGCTATTAGAGACATACCCCAAGAGACTTGCAGCTGCAATTGCAGTAAAAGATGGCTCTATAACATATTGATTTTGGGGGGTGAATATATATGTACATTCTTGCTTTCAGGGGGGTTTTTTTGCCTTAATTATTGTTTGTGTCACAGTAAAGGATATTTTGCACCTTCAAAGTCATAGGCATGTTGTGTATATCACATAGTGCTAACCCCAAAACTCTATTTTAATTCCATGTTGTAATGCGACAAAAGAGGACAAACATAGAGGGAATGAATACTTTTGCAATGCACTGTATTTCCAGGATCTTTTATTTACCCTGTGGTTGTTAGCAGGATTGGCCTTATTGTTTCCTGGTTCATTACAGAGGGCAGAGCTTTATTAACTTTCATATCTGTTACATTATACATGCAAATAATATTTAAATAAATAGAAAAAATATAAAACTAAAAGTACAAGGATCTTAAAGGTGATGCAGAAAGTATAATTCATGCTCAGACTTGACTATTGTAATTCATTATTAGCTGATTTTCCCTAGGTTCATTTTTGAAGGCTTTGTATTTTGCAAAACACTACAGTTAAATGATTGTTTAAAGCAAAATTCTTGGTCCATGTTACACCATTGTTGGTAGAGCAGCATTGTCTCTCTATTGTCAATAGAATACATTATTGAATATTGATATTAGTTCTCTGTGCATGCACCTCTGGCATCCCAGTCTATTTGGATTCAGTGCTAATTCCATATTCCTAATTTATTATCGGTTCCTTCATCTAGGGTGCTGAGATTTGAATCTTCACATCTTGCCTATTTTATTTGTATGGATCCTATCTTATAGAACTTGTTTCCTCCTTTTCTGTGGTTAGAACTCTCTTATTCAAAGTTTAAGTCAAGTTTGCACAATTTTACTTAGACAACTAATGCTGATGTTATTATATAGTCGACTCGTTAATTTAGATGCCATTTTTTCAGATTTTAGGATGCTTATTATTGTTGTGTAATTACTTCCTCTTCTTCCCTTTCTGCTCTGTATTTTCAACTTGTATGCTTGTTAGATCTTTTTATGTTATGATTTTTTTTTTTTTTAACTTTTATTTTCATTTTGCAACAAACAAAAGAAACAACACACCAAAAAAGACAAAACAAGCATACAATAAGGAAAAGTAAACCCATTACCCCCCACCCCGATGCTTCTTATATACCCGATTATATAAGCATTTGAGCCGCTTTCCAATTAACAGTGAGTATACATCAAACGATCACAAAAGAGTATCTACAATACAGCATGAATCATGAGACAAAGATATATACAAAGTCCAGACAGTCAAATGAGAGCATTTAGCAAAATGTACATAGTCATTGAGCAGCTTCCATTGAGACCAATGAGAAGGAGTCTGAACGGAGAAAGCGAACAGACGAGTATTTGTTCTATTTACTGTAAAGACAGGCATGATTCCACCAGTCATTGGGGCTCAAATGGGAGCTAGTTTTCCAGTATTACTTAATGAGGGAAATACTTAATTAGGGAAATAGCAATGCTAAGCATAAAGTTCGAAAGGAGATAAGCCATTTTGGGAGAGAGGGGACCCCGCAACTGGGCTAAGTCCCACTATCCTCCAAGAAAGGGGCTCCTGAGAGTGCGAGATAGGGACTAAATACGACCCCATACCCGAACGTCAGTAATACTGTAGTGCGGGATATATTCATGGCATAACATGAGGCAATGAACCAATGGCCGCAGGACGCGTCCAGCAACCATTGCCCTGAGTAGTGTTCCATTTGTCTAATCTGTGAGAAGTGTAAAAACACCGTGGGGCTAGAAAGGAGAGGGTCTGAATGAGTGAGGCGGATCGGAACCCGTGTCCCTCTACTCCTGATAAGGCTCTATTGCTCCGAGATCAAAGTCACATGCAATTCTCTCTCCCATACTTTCTTTCTGCGCTATAGGGTATCTCTAGGTATAGCATTACAGAAGGTTTAGTAAAATTGGATGCTACACCCGGTGAATTACCGAGAGGTCGGAAAGTCGCCAATCAACCTTATATAGAGAATGCCGATGGCGGGAGTACTCTAGTGGATCAAAGGCGATGCTGAAGTTGCACTGACCAGAGTCGGGAGTCTAAGATTGCATGAGAGTAGTAAAGGCACCTAAAGTGTCTAAAAGCAATTGGTGGATAGTGGAGTCTGATGGGAGAGTCATACCAGGGAGAAAGGTAAGAGGAATCGTTCGCGAAGGCCGCTTCTGTATCTAGCCACACCAGGTCTGCTCGGTAACTGGCTCTTCCAACCAACGAGCACCTTGTTTGAGAAGAAAAGATTGAGGGAACACTTGAGTAAATCGCCACCAAGTATTAATGGAGCATTGGCAGAGGCCGAGGCCAACTGCGCAATACTTGCATAGTAAGCAGGGTTGGTCCACATTCGGGGCATAATGCAAATACACGTGAATTAACTATCTCCAACCTCAAGGGTGTACACAGGCCCATCTACCCTTCTTGTCAGCGCTAATATCAGGTACAGTAGCATGCTAAGACTTCTTAACCAAAGTGGCTATCCCGTACCATTTGAAAACGGTGGGAGAATAGGCAGCTACCATGTGAGGCTTAGCATTGAGTTTCAGTGTTTCAGCAGAGTTTAAGTGCGTTCCCTGAAGAAACACTAAATCAACATGCTCATGGCTAAGATAGCTAAGGATTTTCTTTCCGTTGAGTGGACCATTAATGCCTTTGACGGTGAATGAGAAGATTTACATAAGGCCATACAGAAAAGTTAAAAATTCTGAGCATGATAGCACAATAATTCACTGTGTCCCTCAAACTGACTGTATCTGGCTGTACACATGACATAGGAAAAATAAACTATATAATACCAATGAAGCGCCCCACATTAACAAAGAAAACCGCAGTACGGTAGAGGAGGCAAACCCCAAATTACTGGCACCATGTGTCTGCGGGGAGAAACCCCAGAGAAGGCCAAATTTGAAAAAACACATAACCTGTAGGACTGTGCGTGCTCCGGAATCCGACCGAGGCACACATCATGAAGGGATAGGAGACCAAAAAACAAAGTCATATAGAGAAGAAAGAAAGAACGTCCAGGCTATTTCTGTGCTGGGATATGACCGCCGCATCGGGCCCTCAAAATGGCGGATAGAGCCGGTAAATAAGAGTCCAAACTTTGGGATTAGCGCATCTGCTCTGCTTCTTTGGAGTCTAAAATGTTGATAGTAGATCAGGATCTTCGAACATCCTGGTTTTGGTTATGGAGATTCACTCGGAGCTTCGCTGGATACAACAGGCCAAAGCGAGCCTGTAGCTGTTGAAGTCGAGGGCGAAAAGCAGGAGTTTTCTTCCGACGGTCAACGGTAGGCTTTGCCAAATCAGGAAAGAAGGAGACCTTACGACCTTCAAATTCCAAATGATGATGCGCTCGGGCAGCATGTAAAATTTGTTCCACTTGTTGATATCGTAGCAAGCTAAAGATAATAGGCCGGGGGTCGTGCGGTTGAGCGCCATGTGAGCAGGACACGGTGTGCACGATCGATTTCCCAGTTCTTTATGAAAGGTGATCTTCAGCAAGGAGGGAAGAGTTTTTGAGCAAGAATTCTCTTATATCTCCTGCTTCCACCCCCTCCGGCACTCCGAGGAGCCTCACATTTGTTGCGACGGGCTCGATTATTGCTATCTTCTAACTCCTTTTGAAGATTCTGTATCTTACGCTCAGCCTCGTCCCAGTTTGGCCCAAGCGCACCTCGTGCGAGTCGAGGACCCCCGCCATGTTGTCCTGCCGCAATGAAAGACTTTCAAGTCGGTCTTGGAGCACTCCAAAGTCTTCTCGCATGGCTCGAAGCGCTCTCTCCATTGGACTGCAACCAATTCCTTCACGCCGCGTATTTCTTCCAAAATCTCCAGGGGCATCCTCGGGGCTTTCACGAATGGAACCATCTTCTGTGGGGAGGACACCTCTGTTTTTGGAGCGTTTTTTCCGTGAGAAGAAGAAGGACCCGAAGTCCAAGCGCGCGCTGGGTTTATGGGCCGCCATTCCCCCCCAAGGTGCCCCGGTCAGCTCGGAGCGAAATAGTAAATTTGTGTAGGTATTAAGTCAGGATTCTCTAAGTAGGCCTCTCGGGAGCTTCAACGCAAAGCGTCCTACCCGCTGGACATCAGGCTCCGCCCCCCTTATGTTATGATTTTTGTTGTATCTGGATTTTGTAAGTTGCCTCAATATAACTTTTTATTGTGAGTTGCAATATATGAAATGCTGACTAAATAAATAAATGAAGAAAGAGGAAGTGACATCATGGATGGATACTTTGAGCTAAAATTCTATCAGTCCTTCCTAAAGAGCAGCTGCCTGCTGTGGAGCATCTTTCCAATGTCAGTGAAGCAGAAGTTCTAAAGTAACTCTACTAACCCTCCACTCTACTATACAACCAAACTAACCACTAAGAGTGAATATATAGTGACTAAATATTTTTTGTCTGAAGTTTTTGCCTTGAGAGAATTCTCCCTCCTGAAGCGTAACTTCCCTTTTAATCAAAACTGCAGTACAAAAAATGCTAGTAAAATATTGTGAAATAATTGCACACCCTTTCCAGTGCTATATCACAATAAAATCATTTCCAATGAACCAAGATCCCGGTCACTTCAAAGAGATCTATTTGAACACTCTACCCACATTTTGCAGTCATTTTCGAACACAGCACTGTGTTTAGGGCCAAGTCTCAACTCTTAATATTACTGCAAATATATTGGATATGATGTACTTATCCCAGTGAGGCGTCTAGCTGAGATTTTTTCTCCCACAAAGACGTTTTTCATAATTCAGTCCAACTTGCTGACCCAGCAAAAGCAGAAGCAGAAGTTCTGACCCAGCTGACCCAGCAGAAGCAGAAGTTGGCAAAATTTAAGTCCCCTTATGCATGAGAAGATAAAAGTTATAGTCATGTTTCAGAGAGCAATATGGCGTCTGTATAAGAATTGGAAGTGGAGCTGGAGACGTGAAGTCGATTTGGTGATTTGAGAAAAAAATGTTGCCTCTGTGAAAGGTGAGCTATGTTACGCTATGGCATTGCTGTGACAATATTTATTTATTTATTTAGATAGATTTGTATCCCACCTTATCCTACAATCATAGTGGTCACATTACAAATGGAAGGTTACAAATAATATGAGGTACATAAAACATTATACAGAACACTAAACAATAAACTAAAATTAAAGTTAAAGGATAAAAGACAAATTGATGGAGGTAATAGTAGACGAGATGGTATTAACTATTGATTGTCTACTAGCTCATAAGTTTCTGCGAAAAGCAGTTTTTAGGACTTTGTGAAAATCTTTGGAATCACTCATAACACAAGTCTGCAAAATATTTTTTTTCGAGAGCTGTTTTGGTTATTCCACCTAATCTTTATGTTTTTTGGTGCACTGATTCCGAAACGGACCTCCATTTTGTCATAGGACATCACGTTTCCTGACAATTTAGGTAACTATGTTAAATAAGGCAATACCTCAAAATAAATGGAAACAGACATAAAATTAAAGTTTTATTACAATATTTTCATGAAAATCCTTTTTTGAACTGAAATGAGCTCACCTACACACACTAGACTCAATTCTTCTTCCTTGTGAGGCTCCTCTTGGTGCATTTACGCTTGTGAGTAGCATCTGGAATGTCTCTCTGAAGCATCCAACAGTAGTCTGCCATCATTGTAATGCTCCATTTTCCCTGGTATCTCCTTTCCATCTCTTTAATGTCTTGGTGGAATCATTCACCTTGTTCCTCACTCACAGCTCCCAAATTTTCAGGAAAGTAGTCAAGGTGGGACTGGAGGAAATGCACTTTCAAACTCATCAGGCAACCTAAAGCTTGAAATGCTTTTAGCATTCGTCCGACTACCTTTTTGTAGTGAGGATCTTTGTTATTGCCTAAAAATTTCTGTACGACTTCTTTAAATGCAATCCACCCTTCTTTTTGAGGATCCGTCATGGTATTGACAAACTCTTGATCAACTATAAGCCTTCTAATGTCTGGTCCGACAAACACACCTTCCTTCAATTTTGCCTCCGACAGGCTTGGAAACTTGGTGACCAAGTATTTGAAGCATTCTCCATTTCTTGGAAGTGATTTTACGAATTGCTTCATCAATCCCAATTTTATGTGGAGAGGTGGTAGAAGAACTTTATGGGAAGGTACCAAAGTTTCTTGGAGGACATTTTTTTCACTGACTGTTAGCACCCTCGGCTGCCAACTCTTCTTGGTCCAGTGATTTGGCGGTCTCGACTGTCCCATAGACACAGAAAACAAGGATATTTGGTATACCCAGCTTGTTGCCTGAGCAGCATGCACAAGACCTTCAAGTCCCCACACACTTGCCAACCATGGTCTTCATATTTAAGTTTACGAAGACCAATTCCAAGTTCACGTAGGTTTCCTTCAAGTGTATGGAATGACCTACAGGTATGGAAGTGTAAAAACCATTGTGGAGTAAAACTGCTTTGAGACTTCTTTTTGAAGAATCTATAAAAAGACGCCATTGCTCTGAATCATATTGGATTTTAAATTGACCCATCAGACCTTTGACATCGATGCAATAAACCAACTTGTCTTCCTGGGCGAAGTAAGGAACGAACTCCTTTTCACGATGTCTGAACCATGAAGATGACTCTCCTGGCAACAATAAATTCCTGCTTTTCAGCCTTGATCCGAGTAACTCAGCGGCATCTTTGGGAAGATTCAAGTCTCTTACCAAATCATTCATCTCCTCCTGAGAAAACAATTTTGGTCTTGTATCATCTTCAAAGTCAGAACTTGATTCGTCATCTGGTTCAGGTATGACTTCACCTTCATCGGAGCTAGGTATCTCTTCCAAGGTAGCAGGGGGCTTGGGTACTGGTATATCTGTGCCATGGGGGATGGGACGAATTGCCGAGTGGGGTATGAAATGGAATGCTTCCATTTGGAATTAAACCCTTTCACATCGCATGAACAAAAGTAACAGTCGTCACTATGGTTCTTTTGCTTTCGCCATACCATAGGAATCTCATAACGGAAAGATTTTTTCTTACCCTTGAACCAGTTTTGGAGGTCCTTAACACACCATTTGCACACTTTATGAGGCGCCCAGACTTTATCTTGATCTCCAATTTTTAGTCCAAAGTATGCAAAGTATACTTTTTTCACAAAGTCTGTAATATTCTGCTGTTGCTTCAACACTGTATATTCACCACAGATGAAACAGAAACTGTCTGGCAAATTAATACACTTTCGCGGAGCCATAACATAACGGTTGAAGAATGATGAGCTAACATGAATTGCGATGAAAAAGTGTGAACAGCCTACAACCAAGAACCTGATGATGATTCCTGCACAAGTGTGGCATGCAGGAGAGAGCAGCTCTGTGTCTGTACACGAGACGTCACAGTGCTGGCCACGCCCCCCTGCACTGACCGGAGCTGTTGCTATCTGCCCTGTGTCTCCCTCCCACTGGATTCTTCAGGAAAGATTAACCCCTTCTACCATTAGAAGCACGGACTTAAAACTTGCTTAGTTTATGTATATATTGCTGACCATCAGATTTACAGTGCTATATTTTTTTAAGGTTTTTTTGGCATTTTATATCTTAAATGCACTTATGTGAATTAATTAATAGTAATTTGAATTAATTAATAGTAATTTGAAAACTTTTGATAAATTTGAAGACAATTTTGCATGTTGTGGCTAATCATAACGTCTAGGAGGTTTTTCAATATTTTATTTGTTTTCAGCACACCAAAATACATGGAAATTAGATGAAAATAATTAAACAGCTTTTTAGTCACAGACCTGTGATCCTTAGGCCCATTGGGAGAGAGTTCGAAAGTCTAGACGCCAGTAATGAAGGAGCCCTTTTTGAAGTCGCTTGTTTGGTCTTACGATATCCAGCAGGAGTGCCAATTCTATTGTCGTTGTTGTTGTTGTTTCTTCTTGGCCTATTAATAATGTCCCTTGTTATAATATTCTGAAGTGCATCTGCCGATAAATGATTATATATTTTAAAGATGATTAAGAGTGTTTTGAATTTTGATCTGACATTTACTGGAAGCCAGTGCAACTGCTGTAGAACAGGGGAGATATGATCTGTTCTTGCAGTACCAGTGATGATGTGTGCTGCAGTGTTTTGAACCATTTGGAGTGGGTGTATATGACTGATTTAGAGAGACAAGTTGAGGAAGCAAAGGAGAGCATGGAGCACTAAGGTGAATCAGTGGGGGAGTGCACAAAATGATAGACATAATGCTTTAGGAGAACAGGTGAATTAAGGATAAATTCGACAATCTAGAGAATCACTTGTGCTACTGTAATATTCAAGAGAGAAGAGTACCTGAGGAGGAGAAGTACCAGGACAGCGAAATATGTGTAGCCTCGCTGCACAGTGATCTTCCAAGTGCAGAGATACTGTACATGAAGTGCTGGTGAAGCATGCCATAGAACACTGGGCTTAGTGCCCTCAATAAGCCCAGGGACATAGTGACTTGTCTGTTGCATTTCACGGATAAAGAAATGATCATGAAAATCAGAAAATGGGGGAAATTCAGGTGGGACAATTATGAGATTGCATGCTTCCAGGATCTGGCTATTAGCACATTGCAGCATCGTAGAGCTATGCCAGAGGTCTCAGCATATTTCTTCAAGGAACAGATGTGCTTCTATTTGTTTTGACTTTTTTTCTGAAAAGGAGTGTTGAAATGGGCCCACATGACAGAGGAGGCATGGCAGCAGCTGAGAAAGGAAAGAACCTCAAATATGTTTTAAAGAACTGCACTGAACACTGGAGGGAAGCAAAAATGGCCAAATCCTTCAACATGGCAGCAGATGCTGGTGAAAAGGTGGAGGCTGTATTGTCTGTCTAATTCTTTGCAACTGGGAAAAGCAACACTTGAGGACAGAACTGACAAGGGATGAGTTACCTGCAGGGAGGATTGTGGATTTTAACACATTTTCTCTCCAAAGGAGATGGATGACTGTTTTATTGCTCAGAGACATGGCTCATTAGGTTTTGGGGAAGTGCTGTGGTTTGGATGAGTGGGTAGAAATTGAGTAGGGATTGTATGTGAAAGTATGTGAGAGTATGTTATCAGTGGTGTGCCCCAGGGATCTGTCCTTGGTCCGATTCTTTTTAACATCTTTGTTAGTGATATAGCGGAAGGGCTTTCAGGTAAGGTTTGCCTCTTTGCGGATGATACCAAAATCTACAATAGAGTAGACACCCAGGAAGGTGTAGATAACATGAGGAGGGATCTAGCTAAGCTTGAAGAATGGTCTAGAATTTGGCAGCTGGGATTTAATGTTAAAAAAATGTAAGGTCATGCATTTGGGCTGCAGCAATCCAAGGGAGCAATATAGTATAGGGGGTGAAGTACTTTTGTCCACTAAAGAAGAGCGGGACCTAGGCATGGTTGTGTCTGATGATCTTAAAGTAGCTAAACAGGTAGAAAAGGCGATGGCAAAAGCTAGAAGGATGCTTGGGTGCATACGGAGAGGAATGGCTAGCAGAAAAAAAGGAGGTGATAATGCCTCTGTATAAGTCTTTGGTGCAAACTCATTTGGAGTATAGTGTGCAATTCTGGAGACCGCACCTTCAAAAGGATGTGAACAGGATGGAGTCGGTGCAGAGGGTGGCTACTAAAATGATTAGTGGTCTTCATTATAAAGCATATGAGGACAGACTGAAGGATCTTAATATGTACACCTTAGAGGAAAGGCGGGATAGAGGTGATATGATTGAGATGTTTAAATACCTCCGTGGCATAAATGTTCAGGGAGAGAGCCTCTTTCAATTGAAAGCAAGTTCTGCTACGAGGGACATGGGATGAGGGTGAAGAGAGATAGATTGAGGAGTGATATGCGGAAATATTTCTTTACGGAAAGAGTAGTGGATCCATGGAATAGTCTCCCAGTGGAGGTGGTAGAGATGAGGACAGTAACTGAATTCAATAAAGCATGGGACAAACATAGAGGATCTCTAAAGGTAAAAAGGGGACTGTTGTAGTTGTTATGGAAGGACAGACTAGATAGGCCATGTGGTCTTTTTCTGTCGTCATATTTCTATGTTTCTATGTAAGTGGGAAGTGGGTAGTAGGAAGGGGATACATGGATGTCGGTGGGGGGGGGGGGTGGATGTGGTTCAGAATGGGTGTGGGTTTTGCTTACTGTTGGCAGCCACTTGTCAGCCCTTCCTCAGTATGGAGTGGAGCAGAAGAAGTCTGCTGGGTGCTGGAAGGTGGGGTGAGGGATAAATGAAGGTAGGGGAGGGGAAGATGGAGGAAGTGTGCAGAGGATTAATGAGGGAAAGGATTATGAGTGGAAGAGATGGTGTTTTCTTTGAGAATAGGATCTTTAAATAGCAAAGGACTGAATTCTCCTCTGAAGTGGAGGTTAGTATGTAAGGAGATGGGGAGGTCAGAATGGCAAATTGTGCTTATTTGTGAAATCCATTAACTTAAAAATGTGAATCCCTGGTTCAGGATTGTAGATACACTCAATGGCCAAGATATTAAGTGGTGGCAGCTAGTGCAATTAGAGTGCCTAGCCATCGCCGCTGAATGCTAAATTCAGATATTCAATGCTGGGTGATATCTAGCCACTGACACTGAATATCCAGGTTTGCTGCAAATCCTGAAAGCTAACCAGTCAGCGGCTCAATATTGCTGCTACCCGGTTAGCTTTGGTGAGTAAAGATAATCTAACTTTTCACATACCTATTCTTTACCCACTGGTCGCTAACTGGGCAGTGGTTCAATATCACCGCTGACTGGCTAGCAATGGGTATCGCTCCAGGAACTCCCCGATACTAATTGTATAGCAAAGGGGCATATAGCAGTGGTATCCGGGGATATTCAGTAGCACTAACCATGCTGGTGCCGCTGAATATCTTGCTTAGGTCTGTAAACCGTGTAAATGCCTTGGAATATTGGGCCTAATATTTCTGGAATTCAATAGCAGAGGTTAAGAAGGCCAAAATGGTCATTTTTATTAGACATGATTTGTCTTTGTAAGAGGTTGATGAGGAGAAGGAGAAAGAGGGGAGATAATTTCTGCTTAGCGGGACATTAAATGGGGAAGCCGTGACTCTGCTTAATGTATATGGCCCTAATCAAGGACAGTGAGAGTTTTGGGCTGTTTTGGGAGATTGGTTGGGGGAAGGTTAAAGGGGCTTTGTTGGTAGGTGGATATTTTAATGTGTCGTTAAATAACACAGGTACACTAAAAAAAAATTTTTTTAAACTGCCTCTAATTTTTCGATTGATTTTTACGTTTTTTGGTGCGCTGAATCCAAATCTGGTAACCAATTTGCTCCATCACGTACAGATTTTTTGCTACATTGGGTTAGCAGTTTGAGGTGAACGTTTCAGATTGAGTGCGATCGAGATAAAAGTTTCTTGGATGAATTCTTTATACTAATTGTTTAGTAGTTATTCAAATAAGAATAAAGAAAATTGTAACAAGGCAGCACATAAGAATAGAGTAATGTCAACAAAACACACTGTGATGGTAGCAAAATTGTCTGCACTTAAAACAGCCACATACATGTGCACAAACATTGAGCATATAAGAGCGAGGTTAGACACAAAGCAAAGCAAAGAAATGTGCAAAAAATGTTGTACAGGTATGTATGTAAGAATAGAAAACGCAAACTGCACCATTGCAATACATGAAGACAAACACCCGATGGTGTGAAAATAAAATTCTAATAAATGAGATCCGACACTGTGGTAATAACTAGCAAATATTTATTTCAAGTTTAGTAAAAACACGATATTTGTCAACACAGTTTAGATTTTAAAGTCATTCTTGGGTCAATCAATCTCCTGGTGGGCCCGTTTCTTCTTCCCCCGAATGCTTCTCTTGGTGCGCTGCTTGGCGTATTTTTCATCTGGGGTTTCCCGCAGCAGCAACCAGCAGAAATATCAGCCATCATAGTGGTGTTCCATCTTCCTTGGTACCTTCTCTCTGCGTCCTTGATGTCCTGGTGAAACCTTTCACCTTGTTCTTCACTGTACGCCCCCAAGTTTTCGGGAAAGTAGTTCACATGGGAGTGCAAGAAATGGACTTTCAGGCTCATGTTACAGCCTTGTTCTTTGAAGGCATTGAGCATCCTGGCAACAATATCCTTATAGTTCTCATCCCGCCTGTTCCCCAAGAATTTGAGAACAACATCCTTGAAGGAATCCCAGGCTTCTTTTTCCTTCTCAGACATCGTTTCAGCGAATGCTCCATCTGAAATGAGTTTCCTTATATCAGGGCCAACAAACACTCCTTCCTTTAGCTTTGCTTCAGAAAGTCGGGGGAACTTTGAGCAAAGGTACCGAAAGCACTCACCATCTTTTGGAAGGGACTTGATGAATTGCTTAATGAGACCCAACTTAATGTGGAGAGGTGGTAATAGAATTTTATCACGAGGTACCAAGCTCTCATGAAGAACATTTTTTCTCACCGGGTCTCAAATACTCCCGAATTGGCCAGTCTTTTTTCCCCCAGTGTAGGTCGCGGGCCCGGCTATCCCACAAGCAAAGGAAGCAGGGATATTTGGTGAAACCGGATTGCTGCCCTAATAGCATGGATAGAATTTTAAAGTCTCCACAAATCATCCACTTATGCTCATCATAACGAATCTTCTGAAGAATCAGGGCCAAATTCTCGTATTTTTCTTGGAGAATAACAGAGTGAGCAATAGGAACTGAAGCGAATGTGTTGCCATTATGAAGAAGAACACCTTTTATGCTGTCTTTTGACGAATCAATGAACAGCCGCCATTCAGCAGGATCATACTTGAGTTTAAACTTTTCAATCACTCCGTATATATCGTTGCAAAATACCAAATCTTCCTCTTTGCTGAAATACTTCAAAAATTGTGTCTCGCGGTTGCAGTACCAATAAAAAGTTGTTCCTGGTGACAATAGATTTTCTGTTTAAGCTGAGAACCTAGCAGTTGGGCAGCATCTTTTGGGAGTCCTAAATCCCGGACTAAATCATTCAATTCAGCTTGAGAGAAAAGTTCAGGTTTCGGATCTGGTTCAGTTTCAAACTCGGAAGTACTGGACTCATCGGGAAAATCCATCTGATGAGTCTCATCATGATCAGAACCGTCCACACAAATATGATCCAAAGATTTTGGTGGTTCAGGCACAGGTACTTCGTTGCTATGAGGCATAGGCCTAATTGCTGAGGGAAGGTTGGGGTAACTTATTACGTTCTTATTTTTTAAGTTGTATCCCTTCACAATGCAAGAGCAAAAATAGCAGTCACTGCTGTGGTCTCTTTGTTCACGCCACATCATAGGTATTCCGAAACTAAATGCTTGTTTTTTTACCTTTCATCCATAAGCGTAGATCTTCCTCACATGTCTTGCACGCTTTGTGAGGAGCCCATGGTTTGTCTTGATCGCCTAACTTCAAACCGAAATAGGCAAAATATACTTTTTTAATAAATGCAGAAATGTTCCTCTGCCGCTTTTTCACAGTATATTCCCCACAAATAAAACAAAAACTGTCCGGAGAGTTGACGCAACCTCTGGCTCTGTGAGCCATCACAAATACACAGCACTGCAAACTACAACTGTAGTGAACCACTTTGGAATAAAGCTGGATTACGACTGAGCAAACAAAAGGTAATAATGAACTTGCAAGAAACTGAAATTTGACAGGAACGTTCATGTCGCAACCACCGTGTTTGAGCGAGCGAACGAGGCGAGGCGAACAGGAAAGAACATGCGCCAGCGCGAGTACTGGATTTAGCCCCCCGCCTCCCAATTGTCCTGTTAATGTATAAAATGAATACAAAACACTCTAAAATATCATGAGGGAGTTTTTCTAGTTAGTTAACCATTACAACCTCTATTTTGGGCCAAGAAAATAAACTGCAGTCGGCTAAAAAGAAATTATGTGAACATTCCTTATATGGGTAAGAAATCTAATTTTGCAAGAAAACGTGATGTGATGGAACATTTTGGCTATTTTTCCTGGATTCAGCACCCCAAAATCTATAGGAATCAGTTGCAAAACTGGAGGCAGTTTTTTGGTAGTGTACCTGTGTAATTAATGGAATAGGACCCAAAAAGATGTGGAGGACAGTCTAGTGCACAGAGCAGTGAGGTGCTGGCTGAGGTCACATGGAGTGGAAGATATGTGGAGGACAGTTTATTTATTTATCATGTTTTATATACCACTTTATCCTAAAATCAGAGTGGTTTACAAGGAACAGTTTTTGAGTGATACAGTGAGTAGTTACTTTAGTCTAAGGGGAGGGGGAGGCATGTGGGAGGACCACGGTGAAGTATTTACATCAGTGAGTATCCACAGTATTTACTGAGATTTTACAATTGTGTCTAAATTTCCAGGAAATTTACATTAGTGAGGGGGGTAGGGGAGAAGGTAGTGGCGCTATTTACATCTGGTAGTGTTTTACTTGTGCTATCGGGTTAGTCGGGGGAGGAGTTTCTATGATGTATGCCGCTTAGGAGGGGAGAGAGGTGAGGAGAGTACTAGGTAATGTTGCTGAAGTAGTCTTTGAGTAGCAGGGTTTTTAAGGCTTTCTTGAAGTCTTTAATATCTTTTGATTCTCTCATGTCAGACAGTAAGAAGTTCCATATAGTGGAGGCTGCTAGGGAGAATGCTCTCATGGACGTAGCCTTTTTGGTTTTAAGGTAGGTGTTGGGCAGGGCCGGATTTACCCATACGTCATGTACGCCATGGCGTAGGGCCCACAGCTTGCAAGGGCCCACAAGAGTCCCCATCCCTCGCTCTCTAGAGAGAGTTTAAAGTCCGGCAGAGATTTTTCCGTGGTAGCGAAAACGCCGAAGTCGCAGCTCGGCCGGAGACGTGCCTTCCCATGGCCTCCGTCTCCCGCCGCAGTGAACATGGGGCTCCGATTTCTATGCTGCCTCCGATGGCGGCGGCCATCTTACCCCGGCTCCTCTTCACTTCCTGAGCCGTCGACGTCAACTTTCCGGCCAGCGTCAGCCTTCCCCTCGCTCCAAAGTGACAGCGCCGACCGCCTGCCTCAGCCTCAGCCTCCACGATGCCGGCAGCCTGCTCAGCTACACCAGGTCCGGAAGCGGTAGGTGCGGTCGTTCTTATGGGTCTTCGGCTTCGAGCGGAGCGGGGCGGAGCGGGGCGGGGGGGGGCCGCGGGGGGGGCCGCGGGGGGGGGGCATGGGCACAGTTGGGGGCTCGAGCACAGTTGCAGCAGCGCACAGCAGCTGACAGCTTGCTTAAGAACACACTGACATCACGCCCATCGCGAGGACAAGGCACATGCAAACACGCGAGCATTACCGGGGGGTAGAGTCCTTGCCTGTCCGCTATTGGTTTGGTTCCTTGACTGAGGCTTCCCAATTGCCACTGGCTTCTCTGTACTGGGGTTGCTACTGCTTAGGCTACAGGCTACAGGCTACAAGCTCAGGGGTTTTTCCTGGTAGAACTTACCTAACTTAGGCTTCAGGCTGCGCGGCATGTAGGGTTACAGTGCATATAGACTTGAGGCTGCATATAGGTTACCTGACCTAAAACTGGTCCGCCACTCATCTTCATGAGGTTCTAACTGCATGCATCAAAAGCTTTTGTTTTTTTGCCTGTCCGCTATTGGTTTTGTTTCCTTGAGGCTTCCCAATTGCCCCTGGCTTCTCTGTACTGGTTGCACTGCTTACTAAGTGCTTAGGCTAACAGGCTACAAGCGCAGGGGTTTTACTGGTAGAACTCAAGCGCTCAGTCTCTCTCCGGTCCCCCCTTACAGTAGTCATGAAAAAATATGAAAGTGGCGCATCTAACACGAAAAAAGAAAATGCTAGAAAACGAATCAACCACCAAAATTCCCCAGATTACCAGCTTTCTTCTTCCATCGACGAAAATTCAAGCTGTCTCAGAATCAGAATTTTTGAATGTGGAATGACACGGCTACTCCACACTTTGGATACTACTGACACTACTCCTCAAACTTCCGATACTGCTGATGTTACTCCACAACCCGATGTACCTGAGGAGAATATTTCTATTCTCCACCAACCACCACCTCATGATGTGGTCTCTGGAAAACATTCCTTCCAGCTTCTGACGTCGATTATTGGATTGTTAATGGTCCACTGCATGTCAACATCACGATGGTAGTTTCATGTCATCAGAAAGAACTATGGAAATAGAACACGCCGTTTTGCGAAGGAATTTCTTTACGGACGAAAAGCACAATGATGAGAAGTATTACCGAGACTGGCTGCTTTATTCGCCATCAAATGGGAACATTTACTGTTTTTTTTTTTCTGTAAGTTGCTTTCAAGGTGTCCACGTCGCAGTTTGCCTCCTGTGGATTCAACGATTGGAGCAACTGCGGTAAGTGATCAAGCTTTCACGAAAGTAGTGCAGAACACCGAGCATCACTCAGTTCTGGTTAGCACGTGTTTCAGCGAAAGGGTGCATCGACGAAAAGCTTCAGAAACAGATGAACAAAGAGAAGATTATATTGGCAGTCAGTTCTTCGGAGTGTTGTTGAAGTGATAAAGTTCCTTGCTCAACGTGGCCTGCATTTCGAGGAGATACCGAATTATTTGGTTCTGTGCAAAACGGAAACTATCTGGGAATTTTGGAACTTTTAGCCAAATTCGACCCCTTCCTTGCCGACCATATATCTCGTTTTGGAAATAAAGGAAGTGGAAAAATTAGCTATTTGTCTTCCCTGTATGTGATGAACTCATCGAGCAAATGGGACAAGACGGGTGGCTGTCATTTTAAATGAAATTCACGAACGCGAAGTACTATTCCATATGTATTGATTCCACTCCAGACGTTAGTCATATTGACCAAACTAACTTTTATTGTGCGCTCCGTTACACCAAGTATTGGTGAAACAACTGAACTGTTTTCTAAAATTCTTTCCAATTGAAAGTCACAAAGCCGACAGCCTTTACCAAGATGTGTTGAATATACTAAATGAAATGTCATTGTCTCTGGATAACTGCCGAGGACAAAGCTACGACAACGCAGCAAACATGGCTGGAAATACGCCGGTCTCCAAGCAAAACTGAGGGAAATTAACCCATGGCTGACTACATACCTTGTGCAGCACATTCATTAAATTTGGTTGGAGTTGCTAGTGTAAATTTGTGTCTGGACGCTGTTAACTTTGTTTGGTCTCGTCACAAGAACTGTATGCGTTTTCGGTTGGTTCAACAAAGCGGTGGAGTTCATTGACATCAGGACTCACACCGAAAGAAAAAGTACTAATTCAGACTTACAAAACTATATAAACTACCCGTTGCAAATTCCATACATAGTCCGAGAAAACACAACATATCAACTATTCCAACATCTATAATATGCTGATAGTATCGCAGAAAATGAAGCGAGAAGGGTGATGCCGACGCGATTAGCAGCTCCTTGGCGGGTAAAATGTGTCTGTTGGAAACCGCATTCATGTGTGTTCTGTGGCACAAGATCTTGCAGCGATGTCAAAAAATCAACACTGCCTTGCAAAGTGTGTCTATTGACATCAGTGTCGGCGTTTCTTGTTTACTTCTTTGGAAACATTCGTTGCTGGAATGCGTGATGACTTCGACAACCTGGAGGAAAGAAGCAAAAGAGCTCATGGAGGACATCCAACAAGACTACACCTCTCGTTTCATTCGGAATCGACCCAAAAAAGATGCCAGGTTTTGAAGACAGCAGGTGAGCCGAATGCTGCTTTACAAGGTGCACAAAAATTCCGTGTTGAGAGCGTATATATGTCATACTTGACAAACTGCTTGCATGTTTATCTCAACGCGGAATGCTTTACAAGCAGATTTCTGAAGACTTTGCTTTCATCAAATCACTGAAGGAGAATGATGTTGGCTCTCTCAGAGAAGATGAATCCATTTGCCAGCAAAAATACAATTGTGATCTGGAAAGCGGGTGTGAAGAGGAATTTGTGGCGTTTTTCTGGAATGCCGCGGATTTGAATTTGGATCGTGAACCCCAAAACCTACTGAAATGGCTGAAAAAAATCCTGTAGTGGATTCAACATTTTCCGAATGTTTCCACTGCCCTCCGCTTGGTTTCAACGCTTTCGCCGTGACTATCTGCGAAGGGGAACGTTCTTTTTCAAAGCTTTCCCTGATAAAAAATAGATTTCGTTCTACGATGACGCAGAAAGACGGAATTCTCTGGCAGTCATGTCAAATTGAAAATGACGTTACTTCTGCGTTGACTTTTGATACAATTATTGAAAAGTTTTCACAAACTAGAAATCGCGAAAGAAAACATTTTTTGTAAGTGGTAACTGGGCTGATGGGGGGTTAGGACTGGTAATGGTTATAGGGGGGGCTTAAACTGAAAATGGGGTGATGGGGGGTTAGGACTGGAAGTGGGTTGATGGGGGCTAGGACTGGAAATGGGCTGATGGTGGCTAGGGACTGGAAAATGGGCTGATGCCAGGACTAGAAGGGAATGGATGCTGGGTGAGGCTGGAACTAGAAGGGAGCTGATGTTGGGGGAGAATTAGAATGGGTGGGGGGGGAGAAGGGAAAATGAAAAATCTACAATTGGCCGGGTCTGGGTAATGGGGGGGAATGAGGATGGAGGGTAAAAATTTGAGTGGATGAAATAGGAATGAGGAAAGAGCAAAAGGAGAAGATTAGTATGTTTAAAGCAGATGTAGAGAGAGAATGGAAAAAAACTAGAAGAGAGAAGAAAGGACAAATGGACAGCAGACGATGGAGAGTTAGCAGAAGACACGAAGAAACAGAAAAAGTGGCTGGAGCAATTGCAGCTGGAAAAAATGCACAAAAGGTAGAAAATATCTCTTTATTTTGAATTATTAATTGGAATATGTCAGCTCTGGTAAATGTGCATTAAAGTCTGCGCTTTGTTTAGTACAAGAGCAAATTAATGTATAGTTTTATTTCTACAGGTGTTGTACATTCCAAGTTGGGCTTTTGGTTCCAGTTTAATTATTGTCTTCCTGTTTCTAAATTGTGATTACTTGTTTGGTGATGGTCTATGTTCTGCATGTGTAACTGAGCTGAGGTGTTCTGTTTTATATAATTCCTATTTGACATTGCCACTTGTTCTCTTTCCCCAGTAGGTCATGTTTTGTTGTTCTCTGAAATATTGGTTTAATATTTGCAGTGTTGCCTTTTGATTGGTAGAGTATGGTGCTTTGTAAGTCCTGGTAGTGCTGTTAGGATATGGCAGGTTTGCTATGGGTTGGCACTGGATTATAGTAATGTAGAAATCTTTTAGTCTTTCTTTATCCATACACTCATTAAGAGGCACGTTTACTAAAAGTAGTATATGGTAACATTATGCAAATATTTATGCAAATGAGGCCCCTTATGCAAATGAGGCCCCGCACCCCCCTTGGGCCGCCCCTGCTGGAGGCCCACAATTTTTGTTGGCGTAGGGCCTCACTCAAGGTAAATCCGGCCCTGGTGTTGGGTGTTTGTATAGTTTCCTTTCTGCAGCAGCTTTTTGGTCGTTCACTTTTGTCGACTGTGATTAGGTTCTTTAGGACAGTGGCTGACAGATCATGTATGATCTTGAAGATGTTTACTGTTGTTTTGTAGCAGATCTGGGAGGCGATTGAAAGCCAGTGTAGCTGCTTGAGTAAATCTGCTGAGGAAGTCCGTTGTATATGGAGTTGCAGTAGTTGAGGATGGGAGTTATGACAGCTTGGCAGACTGTTCAAAAGTGATCCTGGCTGAGGAGGGGCTTGAGTCTTCTTATTATGGCCATTTTGAAATATGCCTTTCTGGTGGTCATTTTTATTTGGGCCTTGAAGCTCAGGTTACTATCCAGGATCACTCCTAGGAACGTTATTTCATTCTTTATAGTCAGGTAGTATGAGAGATTGGGATGGGTTGAAGGAGGTATTGTGTGTAATTTTGAGATCCTCTGTTTTTCTGTAGTTAATTTATAGATTATTGTTAGTAAGCTATTTGGTCATCTCTTGTAGGCAGTTTGTTATTTCGGTGTAGTCTGGGCTGTCGAGGTTTATGGGTGTGTATATCATGATATCCGCATGGATAGCATATTGGATGCTCCATTTCCTGATGATGTCGCAGAGAGGCCTTAAATATAGGTTGAATAGTAGGGCAAATAGGGCAGATTCTTGTGGTACCCCTTGGTGGGAGGGGAAGTTAGAAGAGGTAATATTTCCAACTTTGACTTGTTGTCGCCTGTTGCTAAAGTATTAATCAAACCATTTGAGAGTAGTATTTTATAGACCGATGTTCATTAGGCTTTGTAGGAGGATGCTGTGTGATACGGTGTTGAATGCTGCTGTTATATCGATGAATATGAGGAGGTAGTCCTTTTTAATGCTGTCAATTCTTTTGATCAGATTGTCCAGGAGAACTGTCAGAAAGGTTTTGACACTGTGGGTGGTTCACTGTGTTGATGGGGGTCCAGAATGTCTTGTGAGTCAATGTAGTCCTGCAGTTTTTGGTGGACAGTCTTCTCCAGTATTTTGGTTAGGAATGGTAAACTTGATATGGGGCGGTATGCAGATGGTTCTTCTTTATTTGGAAGGGGGGTGGATTTAGGGACTGGGCAGATGGTTGCTAGTTTAAGGGGGAGAGGTACATAGCCTTGTTTTAGGGAGGAGTAGACTATTTTATGGATATATTTGCTGAGCACTCCTTTTGGTGTTTTTATCCAGTGGACTGGGCAGGGATCTGTAGGGGCTGTGCTAGTATTTAGTTCTGAGATGGTGCTGGTGATTTGCTCAATGGTGGGTAAGCTGAAATTATCCCATGTAGTTTGAGGTGGGGCAGCTCCAATTGTATGGCTATCGTGGTTATTGGTGTGCTGAGGTGGGGCACTGTGTTTGTTTATTAGGCAGTTTGCAAAGGTTTGGGGGTTTATCATCTCTGATCCTGTGGTGGTAGGCTCTTTTGTGAGGGTTGCTGCTTTAAAATTGAATCTCCTCCCTCATCTACTAAACTTATTCTAAATTCTTCTGGTGGCAGTCCCAAAGATTAAGCTATTGGAGTTGCAAAGAAAGCATAGACCTCCCACAGTGGCATGAAGAGTTATGGTGATGGAGAAGAAGAAGAGTGAGTTAGTAGTACCAGAAATATATCTTTACTTTTTGGCAGCCCAAATGTATCAGGTAATGGATTGATAGGGAAGTGTGTGTGTGTGTGTGGGGGGGGGGGGGGAATAAACAATATGTGCAGGTGGATCTGAGTGTTCTACCCCAATATCATCTAGATTATTTGCTGTGGATAAATAAGCAACAGATGCAAGGGGTCCAGATTATGAATCCCTATAAAAATCATCTAAGTGAAATGTGGAGGAAGGGTCTGGGGTGACTGGGCCAACGGTCCAGATTCTCAATTTGTGCCCTGATTAGATATCCATTAGATTTTGAACAGAGTAGAAAATTGATTTTTAGGAGTTGGGAGGCCCGGTGGTTGATATCTTTGTCAACCTGGTAAATATGAGGGACCTTTGCTCTTTCGAAAACCTTCAGGAATAATTTGGTTTGGAGGCAAGAGACTATTTTGCATATTTATAAATGATGCATTTTAAAGCAGCCAGAAAAGAAAATAGTTTAAGAGGAGGAATCTAGAGGTTTGATTGGCATGTTTTATAAATGGATTCCAGAGATCTTCAAGTATATGATGGATTGGAGGAGGGATTTAGAGGAAGACTTGAAAGAGCAACAAATGGTAAAGGTTCTATAACGGGGTGGCTAAAGTCATTTAATTTGGTACTTATTGAGAAGAATGCTTATAAAATTTTGATGTGTTGGTATTACATCCCAGATAGATACATAAGATGTTCCCCTTATCCTCTGAGCTTTATTGGAGGGCTTCTAGGGAAAGGGTTACATTTTTGCATGGTGGGCAAATGTAGAAGGAGATCAAAAATCATACACATCAAATATTTACTATGGATTTAGAACTGGATACTAATCATGACAAGAAAATAAACCAGATAGATGGAGGTGGGCAAATATGGCTTTTGTGGCTGCAGTGCATTGCAATATTGCATGGTGTTATAGAAGCAAGTGGATCCTCTTTGTTAAATCAGTGGTATTATAGAATTTGCAGAGTGGTTTGCATGGAAAAACTGACTGTACTGAGGAGAGAGAATTATGAGAATTTTGAATCTAAATGGGAACTGTTGCTCTCATCTTTGCCTCTGTTGGGTGGGGTTGAGGGGGGTGAAAGAGGTTGTCTTATGGAAGGAGGAAATACAGGAGTTGGTGGATAAGAATAGGGGGAGGGTAGTGATACAAATTTGTGTTATAGAGATATATCAGTTGTTTTGACATACGTTGTCATGTGTATATGGCTGTTTTTTAATATATGATCTCCAATAAAAAAATCTGAGACTTAAAATGTAAAATAAATGTAGACATCATTGAGATCTAAGGCAATAGCTCCACTATATCTGAAACATACCCAAGTTCTTTCCATTTTTTCAGATGCTTGTAGTTTTATGTTTTGGTTTATAAATTGTCTTTGTATTTTCTTTTTTATTATACTATTTCTATTAGGTATTATTGTGTGTTTTCTAATAAACATGCTTAGAATAAAAAAAACACAGAAAATTGCACACATAGGGGTCTTGTTTTAGAAGCCCTATACAAGATTTCTATGTATAAAAATCAGGCATTTACATGTAGAAATGACCATTTTAGAAAAAGCTGGATTTACAAGTGGATAGACACTACATAGAAGTTGCAAGAAACAATATTAGATGCATTGTTAGGGACTGGTCTATGTGATTCAAAAATCCACACATGCATTTCTTATTTCATATGGGCAATACATATGCATGACTGCAAGTAGCCATGTCAGAATTGACATCTGCTGTTTTTAAAAAAGTACTTGTTTCAACCAACCTTTTACAGGAAGGATTAAGGGGGTTATTTTCCTTAATCCCCCATTAAGCAATCCACACCCACATTAAAATTAAACAAAAACAGCAGCAGTAGTTAATAACAGCATTTATCCATGCAGATTTGCAAAATGGCAAGATACATGTGTAAGTTAGGGTTCAACTGGTACCAGATGGGCCCAACAGGCTTGATCCAGTCCTGGGTTTACTCCATTGCATGTAGTAACATGTATTCTGATTTCTCTATTGTTCCATAAGAAAAGCAAGACAACAAAGTGCCTACATGCAATAGAGTAAACCAGGACTGATTCAAGTCTGTTGGGCCCATCTGGAGTCAGCTAGCAACCCTAAGTGCCAGCACCTACATGTAGAAGTTGTGAAATGCCAACTTCCATGTATACGTTTAGGCACCTTTATGTTGAATTTCACAAGTTTTCCCTGTTGATTTTTCCCACATCCACATTTGCAAAATGTCTCTTCTGGGCACATACATGTGTACGCTATATTTGTATTTTAGAAAAATGTCTTTGTTTGGCAGATCCTTTTCTAAAATGCTGCTGAAATTGTGTATGTTGCAGCCTTGAAGTCCAAATTCAGATCAACACATACTGTCTAAAATGTGCCTTTCTGGAAATAATTTTATAAACCCTTTTCCATGTGTAAAACTCCGATTTATGTGTGTAAAAGGTCTCTTATAAAATGTGGTCATGCCTAAAGATACGTATGATGCACCTAAGGGTGTACTTGTAGAGTAAGCATGTTCAGGGGAGTTTGGGATGTGTGTGGGAAGAGATGTAATTTATGCACATATTTTATCTAATATATGTGTTCTTTTCACACTATTTGTTCTTCCTCTCAAGCAGCTACTGGCATCCATGTGTAAATAGCAATTTTTAGAAAGGGTTGAATTTACTAATGGATGTCTTTAGTATGTAGAAATTGCAAAGGAGTATGCTGGGGGCAAGGCTAGGAAGAGGCTGGGTGGGTCAAAAAATCTACATATGTATTCCCCATTTCATATAAGCAATGCACATTTATGACTGTAAATTTCTATGGCATGATTTACAGCTGCTCTTTGGCACATAATAGATTTTCAGAAAGTACCCATTTCATTTGACTCTTTAAAGGAGGGATTAAGAAGGTTATCATCTTTAATTCCCACATTGTTAATTTACCCCTCCAAGTTAAGATCAGATAAAGATAGGGACATCTTTATTAATTGGCAGTATTTATATGCAAAGTCTTGAGAAATGGCTGACGTGCATGTTGTGATAAGGAAGCTTATCATAGTTCAGGAAGAAATAATACAAGAGGTGAATTGGCTCTGAATAAGCAACCTGTGCTGCTTGGTAAAAGCACTAAAACAGAGTGTTTACCTAAAAGACTACCAGACCCAGAATGCACTGGTTTACAGAAAGCCTCTAGGAGAGCTGGAATAGGGAAACGCGTGCCTATTCAGAGAAGCAATGATATAATCCCTAATCACCCATCTCCTAGGGCAGGGCTTGATTCCGAACACCTGGACTGTGCTAGGGTGGAGTGTCCATCTAGGCACTTTAAAGGAAGAAGAAATTCTTCAGACGGCAGGAGAAAGGAGAACAGCAAGAGCAAAGAGAACACAGAAGGAAGAACAGCAAGATGTCCAGGAGGTCTAAGAAAGGAGCCCGAGGCAGTACGTATGCTGGGAGAGATTCCTGGGGCAAGCATTCTTCATTGGACTGGAAGAAACCAGAGGCTTGGAGATATACAGCCAGGAACCCTCAGACAGCACTTGCAAAGGAGACGGCTGTATCTACAGAAAGAAGGAGCTCTAATACCTATTTAAGGAGGTATGGGAAAAGAGACCTAAAGTCCAGAGATTCTAACTGGAGAGCTGGGCACAGAATCTTTGCTACCTACTGGCCAAAATACCCAGAGAGGAAACCTAATGACAACGTGATCTCAGGTATGAACTCTGATCTGTTCCCTAGCTTTGCACAAGGAAGACAGCAGGGAAACAGTTTCTATCCTGGTAGAGATCAGTTAGAGAATTCCTCTGAGCCAGTGTATGAAAGTGATCCTATGATATTTCAAGAGCAAGGGGAAATATCAAATGAGAAAGTGGAATGTATGGATTGCTCTCTGTCTAAGCTGCTATTCTAAAGTAATCCTTACTTAAGCATCAAACACCAAAAGGAACTGTACTGTTTTTTTAGCTTCCCAGAAAAGTTTCTTTGAGAGAAAGCTTTGGGGAAAGTTGGAGCCACGTGGAGAGTGGACCAGCAATGGTTTGCAGCTGTTTAAGCACCTGGGATTAGAGCATGGCACAAGTGCACGTGGGACTTTGGAAAGAAAACTTTTTCACTGTGTGAAAGGAAGAAAGTTGTTTTTTTTGATAAAGAGAATTTTCCTTTTGCGTTTATTTTTCATTCCAGCACTGCTAAGAAAGTTTATTAGCAGGGGCTAGAAGAAAGACCTTTTCTGTTCCATCAAGGTCTTTACTAAGTTGTTGCATAAGTAATTCAGTTGCCTTATTTGTTTTGTTTCCTGAATACAATTCCTGAAGAAATTTTCCTGTTGATGTTACCAAGCATATCTGTGCGAGGGAATAACTCCCTATAAATAAAATCTGTTTTCTGCTTTACACTCGAGCAACTACAATTTCTTTATTCTGGTTAAACGGCTAGTTTTGTTTGATTGAACTACAACACCCACAATCCTTTGCAAGTCAAGTAAATTCCTGTCTTTGCCAAGATTGTGGAACTTTCACAACAAGCATCCCCGTTTACAGTGGCATAGTCTTTCGGATTGATTTTACACAAAGGATTTCCAGGATTTATAAGGATTACAACTGAAAAGTGGAAGAAAATAAGTTCAAGTCTAAAGCTGGAGTGTGGATTTTTCCCTTAACAACGTCTTGGAGGAAAAAAAAAAGGCTGTTCCAGGAGCTGTTCCAAGGAGGAAAAGACCCTGTGTGAGCCGGACTCATCACTGGCATAAGGTAATAGGTACCTGGGCATGTCTAGTGGTGGATAGGAGTAAGACACAGGGGTAATTTGGAAAAAAAATAGGAGGAAACACCTGTTTGTAGGCTGCTTCTCTGTGTTGTTGTTTTTTTCTTTTGTTTCTTGCAGGGATATACAGAGATGGATCCTAAGGAACTGGCCAGCTGAATGGCAGCCTTTGGCAGGCAACAGGAGCTAGCATAGCAGGCTCAGGACACTACAATCAAAGCCCTGAGGGAGCAGCAGAAGCCAGTGCTTGACCTTGTGGAAGCCTTAATTGCTCTTCACACCCAAGGTGGTGCAAGTCCGGCAGTGACACCTGGTATTCCACATGTGGACAGTGTGGGACTCAGTCAGGGAATTGGGGCATTTAGTTTTGGGAAACTCACTCCAGAAGATAATGTTGATGATTTCCTTGAATCTTTTGAGAGAGTGGCACAAGCATTAGCATGGCCAGAGACCCAGTGGGCAGTAAGGCTGGCAGCCTCATTAACTGGGGAGGCGCTTGCCGCTTATAAGGCAATGCCAGCAGCTCAAGCTTTAAATTATAGAGATGTAAAATCTGCTATAAGAGATTGCCTAGGGTTGTCTGTTTCAGAATATAGGTGAATGTTTAGAACTACTGCATTAAGAGTGGGTGAAACACCCAGGGCTCTGAGTCAGAGAATCAGAGGATTGGCTATAAAATGGTTGGAGCCTGAGGGAAAGACTATGGAAATGTTATTGGACATTATTATGTTTGAACAATTCATGTCTGCTGTGCCAAAAGACTTGCACACTTTCCTTATACAGCAAAATTGCCAGAACCTGGGAGAGGCAACCATGTTAGCAGAGCGGTTCTTGGAAGCCACGCAGGCTTGCCATAGAATGGGTGGCCCTCTGAAGGTTGGTGCTGAGGCAAGCTGTGCTGTATCAGAAAAGAAAATGGATAAAAATGTTGTTTCTGAGAATAATAGTACTGTATCTACTCAGATTATAAAGTAGAGTAAGAAGAAATGTTTCAAATGTGGAAAATGGGGACATTTGGAAAAGGGATGCCAGATTCACACTAGCTTGATGGGTGTTGATTTAAAACAGCCTAAAGAAGGGTTCCTTTTGGTGGTTGATGTGCAGGGAATTACAACGAATGCTCTGTTAGACTCTGGGGCAGACCAGAGTATGCTGTCAAAGAGGCTTTGGAAGCGGATAAAGACCCAAGAAGGATTTGAGCCTAGAACCCCTGAAAGCAAGGTTTACATTAGATGCATTCATGGTGCTGCAACATCATATCCCACGTACAGGCTAATGGTTAAGGGCTTGGGGAAACAAGAGGAAATTCCTTTAGCAGTAGTACCTAGGCTTCCATATGATTTGGTTCTAGGAAGAGACTGGCCAAAGTTTAAGCAAGGGCTAGTGAAGGAACTAGGGAAGAAGAGGGGCCTTGTATCCATCCGTTCACAGGCTATGGTAGAGAGCCGGGAGGAGGGGGAGCAGGCAGAGTTATTAGGAGACTTACCCTCTCATGATGATTTAATAACTCCACCATCTGGGAAAGTAAGAAAATTGAAAGCACAAAAGCGTCGTGAGAGACTTTGAAGAGCACAGGGCAGGGCTGAGATGGAGGCTGGTAAAAGTTTACCCTGGGTGCCAGCTGAGTTAGTGGCAAAGTTTCCCAACTTTCCACAGGAACAGCGAGCTGATCAAGCTCTCACCCGAGCTTTTAAATATGCTCAGGAGGTCAGGGAGGATTTGCCCAGATTCATACTAGATAATGAAATATTATATAGAGAGACTCAGGACCCCAGAAATGGGACCATGCGTAAACAATTAGTGGTACCCACAACTTTTAAGGGGCTAGTTCTTAGGCTAGCACATGATCATCCAGTGGGAGGTCACAAGGGGATGCAAGGAATGATGGATCAAATACTTATACGATTTTACTGGCCAGGCATTTTCAAAGAAACTGCCCAGTTTTGTGCTGCATGTCCAGCATGCCAGCATGTTACAGCGTCTCACCCATCGGTGGTGCCTTTGATTCCCACACCAATTATAATAGACCCCATAGGTCGCATTGCTATGGATATTGTAGGCCCATTAGTCAAAACACCCCGAGGTTTCCAATACATCCTAGTTATGGTAGATCAGGCAACAAGATTTCCCTGGGCCATACTATTAAGGAACATTTCTGCTAAAATGATAGCTTTAGAGCTAGTCAAATTGTTTTGTGAAGTAGGATTCCTAAGAGAGGTGTTGACTGACCGAGGGTCCAATTTTGTATCCAAATATTTGGCCCAGGTCTGGGATGCCTTTGGTATTCATCATGTAAAAACCTCGGCCTACCATCCTCAGTCAATCGGTTTGGTGGAGAGATTCAACCAAACTCTCAAACAAATGTTCAGAAGGGGGTTAGCAGGAGAGGTAAAAGAATGGGATTTGTTATTGCCCTTTGCCTTATATGCCTGCAGGGAGCAAATTCAGGTTTCCCTAGGTGTAACTCCATATGAATTGATGTATGGTAGGGCCCCACGTGGTTTGTTGGATATTTTGAGGGAACAATGGATTGATCCTGAACCAGAAAATCAGGAGGTGCCACAGTTTTTACGTGACTTGAGAGCACATTTAAAAAGGACCTCGCAGGTTGCTGAGAAAAACCTGCAGGACAGTCAAGTTCGCCAAAAAGGATGGTATGACAAGAAGGCCAAAAGCCGCCAATTAAGCATTGGTGAAAAGGTTTTGGTTCAAGTAGCAGGTACAGCACCAAAATTTGAAGTACATTGGAAAGGGCCATGGAAGGTTGTTAGACAGGTGAGCCCAGTATCTTATGTGGTGGAAAACACAAGAGGTCGTAGACAGACCTACCACATTAATGTACTTAAATCTTGGAAGGAGAGGCCTGTAAATAATGATGTCCCTAAAACAAGCCAAGAAGTAGGTGAGTGTCCAAAAGATAATACTCTCGTAGGTATTACGGACTGTAGGAAGAAGGTTTCACAATTTGCACCAGTCCATAATAACTTAAGCAGAGGGGTATGTGATAAGGAAGCTTATCATAGTTCAGGAAGAAATAATACAAGAGGTGAATTGGCTCTGAATAAGCAACCTGTGCTGGCTGGTAAAAGCACTAAAACAGAGCGTTTACCTAAAAGACTACCAGACCCAGAATGCACTGGTTTACAGAAAGCCTCTAGGAGAGCTGGAATAGGGAAACGTGCACCTAATCAGAGAAGCAATGATGTAATCCCTAATCACCAATCTCCTAGGGCAGGGCTTGATTCAGAACACCTGGACTGTGCTAGGGTGGAGTGTCCATCTAGGCACTTTAAAGGAAGAAGAAATTCTTCAGACGGCAGGAGAAAGGAGAACAGCAAGAGCAAAGAGAACACAGAAGGAAGAACAGCAAAAGGTCTAAGAAAGGAACCCGAGGCAGTACGTATGCTGGGAGAGATTCCTGCGGCAAGCATTCTTCATTGGACTGGAAGAAACCAGAGGCTTGGAGATATACAGCCAGGAACCCTCAGACAGCACTTGTAAAGGAGACGGCTGCATCTACAGAAAGAAGGAGCTATAATACCTATTTAAGGAGGTATGGGAAAAGAGACCTAAAGTCCAGAGATTCTGACTGGAGAGCTGGGCACAGGAAACTTTGCTACCTACTGGCTAAAATACCCAGAGAGGAAAACTAATGACAACGTGATCTCAGGTATGAACTCTGATCTGTTCCCTAGCTTTGCACAAGGAAGTCTGTTTTAGTTTGCTTTTCTCTGACCAGAGAAGGGCTGTACTTTTACAGAGCTCTGCTAGTGAGGGGATATTTGCCTCCTGGGACATCTTACTGTGAGTTCTAGCTGTTTATTTAATTATTTGTGTGCTAGTTCAGCCTTCTCAGCTGTACTTACCTTGCCTCTCTCAACTAACTGGGCTTTGTGTGGTACCCCCATCCCCCTGCTGAGGGTTGACAGGGTACCTTGTAACTGCCCTCTTTAATAGGACTTATCTCCCTCCCTCCCTCCCCAGCACCCACCCACCCCTGGGGTAATTGTAGTTTTATAGGTACTTGCACATCTTAGAGGAAAGGGGCTGCTCTCAGGTGCAGCTCTTAATCCAAATCAGTCATACACAGAGGACCTGAGATTAATTAAGCTTCAGGTACACAGGGTGTATTAGGAGTATTAGATACACTTGTATTAGTATAAGCATCTACACCAATCCTTATTATATACTGAATTTAAAAGACCTAAACACAAGCTTTAAATTAAGATGCAGACAGAGGTCCAGCAACGAGATGGGGGTTCTCCAGTCTTTTGCATTGAGTGTCACATGTATGATTTTCTCCCAGTTGGTGAGAGGTCCTACATATGCACTAAGTGCAGGGAGCTCTTTGCTCTCAGGGAACGAGTCCGTTCTCTAGAGGCTAGAGTAGCAGACCTGGAAGACATAAGAAAGACAGAGAAGTACATGGACGAGACCTACAGGGATATAGTCCTGAAGTCCCACCTCCAGTCTGGCAGCATCCCTGTTGCCATGGAGGAGAGAGGTCGCGTGACAGGAGAGCATCACCCTGGTGTGGCAGGAAGTGATCCTGTAACTAGGACCTGTCCTCCAGGTGATGTAAAACCCTCTCGCACCGAGGACGTTTCTCCAGGGCCATGTCCCCATGAGGGGAGGGTCAGGACAGCTGTTATAGTTGGTGATTCAATCATTAGGAATGTAGATAGCTGGGTGGCTGGTGGACGTGAGGATCGCCTGGTAACATGCCTGCCTGGTGCGAAGGTAGCAGATCTCACGCACCGCCTAGATAGGATCATAGATAGTGCTGGGGGGGAGTCTGCTGTCTTGGTACATGTTGGTACCAATGACATAGGAAAATGTGGTAGGGAAGTTCTGGAGGCTAAATTTAAGCTTTTAGGTAGGAAGTTGAAATCCAGAACTTCCAGGATAGCGTTCTCCGAAATGCTTCCTGTTCCACGTGCAGGACCCAAAAGACAGGCAGAGCTCCGGAGTCTCAATGCGTGGATGAGACAATGGTGCAAGGATGAGGGTTTTGGATTTGTTAGGAACTGGGGAACATTCTGGGGAAAGGGGGGGCTCTTCCGAAGGGATGGGCTTCACCTTAATCAGGATGGGACCAGACTGCTGGCATTAACCTTTAAAAAAGAGATAGAGAAGCTTTTAAACTAGAAAATAGGGGAAAGCCGACAGTCACCCAGGAGCGCATGGTTCGGACAAAGGTATCCTTGAAGGATACTACCAAAAACAGTGAGGTTCCAAAAGGGAGTATAGTAGCCCAAATGCCCTTGAGTAAGGAGCAGACAGAGCATAAAGATTCCCAATTACCCATGCCTACCAATAGCCAGATTAATATTAATAAAATTAATAAAATTCAGTCACTAAAATGCTTGTATGCCAATGCTAGAAGTCTAAACAATAAGATGGGAGAATTAGAATATATAGCACTAAATGAGAGGTTAGATATGATTGCACTCTCAGAGACATGGTGGAAGGAGGATAACCAGTGGGACACTGTGATACCTGGATACAAACTATATCGTAATGATAGAGCTGAACAAATTGGTGGAGGGGTTGCGCTCTATGTTAAAGAGGGCATTGAGTCAGAAAGGATTAAAGTTTTGCAGGGAACACAATTTGCTGTAGAATCTCTATGGATTGAAATCCCATTTATGAAGGGGAAGGTGATGGCAGTGGGAGTATACTATCGACCGCCTGGCCAGAATGAACAAATGGATGATGAAATGCTCAAAGAAATCAAGGAAGCTAACAAAAGCCACAACAGAGTAGTAATAATGGGTGATTTCAATTACCCCGGTATCGACTGGGACAGTCTCACAGCAGGACAAGCTAAAGAGATAAAGTTTCTAGATGAAATAAATGACTGCTTCTTGGAGCAGCTGATTCATGAACCGACCAGAGGGGAAGCCATACTGGACCTAGTCCTTAGTGGAACGCCAGATCTGGTGCAAGAAATAAGGGTGTTGGGACCACTTGGCAATAGTGATCATAGTATGATCATGTTTGATTTAATCAGTGGAGGACAGATAGTAAAGGAATCCACAGTACTACCTTTTAACTTTCAAAAGGGAGACTATGATAGAATGAGGAATATAGTTCGGAAAAAACTAAAAGGAGCGGTTCCAAAGGTTAAAGACTTACAGCAAGCTTGGGTGTTATTTAAAAATACTATCCTCGAAGCCCAGACCAGCTGTATTCCACGCATTAAGAAAAGTGGAAGAAAGTCCAAAAAACTGCCAGCATGGTATAAAGGTGAGGTCAGAGAGGCTGTTGCTGCCAAAAGAGCAACCTTCAGGACATGGAAAAAAGAGCCAAATGATGAAAACTGGAAACAACACAAGCACTGGCAAGTTAAATGCAAAGCATTGATAAGGCAGGCAAAGCGGGAATTTGAGAAGAAACTTGCTACGGAAGCAAAAACACGAAATAAAGACTTTTTCAAGTACATTCGTAGCAAAAGGCCTGTGAGAGAGTCAATTGGACCATTAGATGATAGAGGGGTAAAAGGGGCAGTAAGAGGGGACAAGGCTATAGCAGAGAGACTGAATGAATTCTTTGCTTTGGTCTTTACTGAGGAAGATGTAGGGATGTTACCCAAGAATGAAGTGGTATTTAAAGGTGATACTGCAGAGGAATTGAGAGAAATATAGCTACACCGGGAAGATATATTACAACTATTTGATAAACTGAATAGTAGCAAATCACCTGGACCGGATGGTATACATCCCAGAGTGTTGAAAGAACTGAAATATGAGATTGCAGACCTGCTATTGGTAATCTGTGAACTTTCATTAAAATCATCTGTAATACCTGAAGATTGGAGGGTCGCCAACGTAACACCAATTTTTAAAAAGGGTTCCAGGGGTGACCCGGGAAATTACAGACCGGTGAGCCTGACGTCAGTACCAGGGAAAATGGTAGAAACCATCATAAAGAACAAAATTACACAGCATGTAGATAGTCATGGCCTAATGGGAGACAGCCAACATGGCTTTAGACAAGGAAGATCTTGTCTTACTAATCTGATCTGTTTTTTTGAAGGTGTGCATAAACAGGTAGACAAAGGTGAATCGGTTGATATAGTGTATCTGGACTTTCAGAAAGCTTTTGACAAGGTCCCCCATCAGAGACTTTTGGCAAAGCTAAAAAGTCATGGGATAGGAGGCAGTGTACTATTGTGGATCGGGAACTGGTTAAAAGATAGAAAGCAGAGGGTAGGGCTAAATGGCCAATATTCCCAATGGAAAAAGGTGAATAGTGGAGTACCCCAGGGATCTGTACTGGGTCCCCTACTTTTTGACATATTCATAAATGACCTGGAAAAAGGAATAACTAGTGAGGTTATCAAATTTGCAGATGACACAAAACTGTTTAAAGTTGTTAAAACCCAAGAGGATTGTGGAAAACTGCAGGGGGATCTGGATAAATTGGAAGACTGGGCATCCAAATAGCAGATGAAATTTAATGTGGACAAGTGCAAAGTTATGCACCTAGGAAAGAACAACCCACACTATAGTTACACGATGCAAGGCTCCACATTAGAAACCACCACCCAGGAAAAAGATTTAGGAGTCATCGTGGATAACATGTTAAAACCCTCCGCCCAGTGTGCAGCGGTGGCCAAGAAAGCAAATAGAATGCTAGGTATCATAAGGAAAGGGATGGAGAATAAAACAAAGGATATTATAATGCCTCTGTATCGCTCCATGGTACGACCGCACCTTGAATATTGTGTGCAATTCTGGTCACCGTATCTTAAAAAGGACATAGAGTTATTAGAAAAAGTACAGAGAAGAGCCACCAAATTGGTGAAGGGGATGGAAGGCTACTCCTATGAAGAGAGGCTAAAAAGGTTAGGGCTCTTTAACCTGGAAAAGAGACGGCTGAGGGGAGATATGATAGAGGTCTATAAATTAATGAATGGAGTGGAACGGATAAACGTGGATCAATTGTTTACGCTATCAGAATATAGAAGGACTAGGGGACATGTAATGAAGCTACAGGGTAAACTATTTAAGACAAATAAGAGAAAATATTTCTTCACTCAATGTGTAATCAAACTCTGGAATCTGTTACCGGAGGATGTAGTAAGGGCTGTTAGTATAGCTGGGTTTAAAAAAGGTTTGGACAAGTTCCTGGAGGAAAGGTCCATAAACCACTATTAAAAAGGGACCCAGGATATCAATGCTTGACCTAGTACAAGCACTGCAGAACCTGTGTCTTTTGGGGAAACTGCTAGGTACGTATGACCTAGATTGGCCACTGTTGGAAACAGGATACTGGGCTTGATGGACCTCGGTCTGACCCAGTATGGCATTTCTTATGTTCTTATGTTCTTAAGACAGCAGGGAAACAGTTTCTATCCTGGTAGAGATCAGTTACAGAATTCCTCTGAGCCAGTGTATGAAAGTGATCCTATGATATTTCAAGAGCCAGGGGAAATATCAAATGAGAAAGTGGAATGCACGGATTGCTCTCTGTCTAAGCTGCTGTTCTAAAGTAATCCTTAGTTAAGCATCAAACACCAAAAGGAACTGTACTGTTTTTTTAGCTTCCCAGAAAAGTTTCTTTGAGAGAAAGCTTTGGGGAAAGTTGGAGCCACGTGGAGAGTGGACCAGCAATGGTTTGCAGCTGGTTAAGCACTTGGGATTAGAGCAGGGCACAAGTGCACGTGGGACTTTGGAAAGAAAACTTCTTCACTGTGTGAAAGGAAGAAAGTTGTTTTTTTTGATAAAGAGCATTTTCCTTTTGGGTTTATTTTTCATTCCAGCACTGCTAAGAAAGTTTATTAGCAGGGGCTAAAAGAAAGACCTTTTCTGTTCCATCAAGGTCTTTACTAAGTTGTTGCATAAGTAATTCAGTTGCCTTATTTGTTTTGTTTCCTGAATACAATTCCTGAAGAAATTATCCTGTTGATGTTACCAAGCATATCTGTGCGAGGGAATAACTCCCCATAAATAAAATCTGTTTTCTGCTTTACACTCGAGCAACTACAATTTCTTTATTCTGGTTAAATGGCTAGTTTTGTGTGATTGAACTACAACACCCACAATCCTTTGCAAGTCAAGTAAATTCCTGTCTTTGCCAAGATTGTGGAACTTTCACAACAAGCATCCCCGTTTACAATGTACAGTAAGTACCTTCCCTTACACATCGATGTTGTGAAATACCATCTTCCACATTCAAGTGCTGCATGTAAGTTTCTGAGTTCCCCCACTGATTTTTACCCTGTGTATATTTGCAAAGTAGTTCCTCCAGCTTTATGTATCAGCAAATACATGTGCACTCCTGCATGTAGCTCCAGGTTTAGCAGAGCCTTTTCTAAAATACTGCCTGAACTGTGTACAATGTCATCTCAATATCTCATTTCTGATCTCCATGTAGTAAAATGTGCTTCACTTGTCTTTAAAAAAATAGGCACCTTCTCCACCTTCAGACTTATGTGCCTTATTATAAAATTGGATATCTCTGTGTGCAAGACAAAGTGGGGAAAGAAATGGTAAAATTTGTGTTGATAGGGTGACGGTGTGGAGTGGGTCGAGATAAGTGGTATGGGAGGTGAATGATGTATGTGAGATATGTATGTGTGAGTGCTATAGTATGGGGGTCATTTTAGAAGCCCTATTTGTGAGTTAGAAATCTGAAAATCATCACTAAAACATGGAAAGCATGGAGACATCCCGAGGTCATTTTAGTAGCTGGGTATATATCTCCAGCGTGAGAACATGGAGGCATGATCTGGGCAGAGCAAGGGAGATGCGTATCACGGTGCAATTCCAGAATAGAATAAGCATGTCTGGCTCTGGTTGGTGAGGTGTCCATACCTATACTTGCTCTTGACCATGAACAAGGTGAAAATGAGTGCTCATTTCATAGATGCAATGCTTCTATGGAGAAACACAAAATGCGCTTTCATTGTCACAGTTATTATTTCTTGCCTGAAAAAACCTGCGCACAACTACCACCACATGTCTAACTATCTGAAATAGCAGGCCAAAGTAGCTAGTCTCAAGACATAGTCCCCCCCCCCTTTTGAAATTCCCCTTCTGGGATGTCCAAGTATCTGTTTCTGTGGATTACTACTAATCATTAGTTTAGCTCTAGAAGGCTAATGCAGCACTACATATATACTGTAGATGTAAGACATAGTCCCAGCTCATCAGAGCTTACAATCTAATCAAGATGAAAAAACATCACAAAGCAGGGGACTGCACTGTGGCAACATATACATAAGTAGTGTGCAAGAGAATGAGGAATATCAGGATCCAAAAGCAGCCTCAAGGAGGTGGATTTTCAGCCTGGCCAGAGAAGGAGCCTGATGCACTGACTCAGGTAGTTTGTTCCAGGCATACAGAGCAGCAAGGTAGAAAGAATGAAGTCTGGAGCTGGCAGCAGCAGAGAAAGACACAGATAAAAGGGATCTGTCAGAGGAGCAGAGTTCCCAAGGAGGACTGTAGAGTGAGATAAGTGAGGAAAGGTAGTGAGGAGCTGCAGATTGAATGCAAAATCTTTAGTAGACATGCCCCTAAATTTGTATCTCAGACAATGGAGGATTAAGTGACTTACCCAAGATCACGAAGAATAGCAGGGGGATTCAAATCTGGCTTTGCTGGTTCGTAGCCTGCTGCTCTAACCTTTAAGCTACTTCCCCACTTTGGCGGACATCTACATTTGTGAAATGAGTTACACCTATCCATGTACCTGGCCTTGCTATCTGTAGCTGGAGGGGGTGGGGGGGATTTCTTCGGAAGTGGCTACCTGGATGTTCATTTTTTGAGATGGAGATCAAGTGATTTTAGAAGGCACACACATAGGTGCCTCCCTTTACTGCTACCACGCCACCAGTTTTTTGGATGTTCTGTTGTGGGCGGAGCGTGGGCATGGAGAACACATTGCAGCTAGTGCAAGGGCAATTTCAATTTGCTAACTGTCAATGTGGCTATTAGTATGGCATCCATGTTAATGGTGTGGTAAGGTACGAGTCAGTGTGGTAACTGCTAGGAACATGCTGGCCACACCCCCGACAGTTACCACCCCCGACAGTTACCACAGAGGCTTTATACTTAACACACATTAGTTTTCATATGAAAAGTATGTTAAATATAAATTCCTACTTGTGTGTGTATGGGGGGGGGGAGGATTAGAATCTTTCCTTTGCAATGCTATTGCAAACAATTCTGCTTGAACTGAATCATTGTTACTACAAATGTTTTTTTCCATATACTTTCTTCAGTTATGGAGTAATTATGGGCAAATGTTATCAGGTATCTGCATCAGTTTTTCACCAAAGAAAGATGTTTTTCTGCTAAAAACATGATATACTATATGGTTTGCCAAGCCAGAGGTAAAGAAAAATAAATTATAACGTTTTGAAAAAAAGATTTAGAAAAAAAGCAAAATTTGTTGGTCCTTATAGTGATAACTTTGCAAGAAAGGGTTACAGGGAATATTTGTCATGAGTGATGTTAAGGGGAAGATGTATCAGGATATACAGTATCATTTCTCTTTTTTAATACTCATTCTATAAGAAATGGTGTATTAATGGGAAGATACTTTTTTTCAATAGAGCACAGTGAAAATGACAAGATGACAGCATGTAAGACAGACTTGTGTTAGATGTTATCTAGTACAGATCTCATCTTTATAAATGTCCATTTAGATTAACTATCATAGCGTGGATGACAGTTTAAATGTGATCCATGCATTCAACTATCTTTAATTTTTTACTTCAATTTAGAAAATCCTGCTTAAGGAAACGATATTGTACAGTAGATTATCTTCACACTTATTTTATGCAAATTTTTTCTAACCATTATGAAACAAAAATGTTTTGTTTCTAGCACCTAGCCACATAATCAGAGATATGTGTTTTTAATGATCTGTTGGTATTGTAAAATGAGATTGATGACCTTTGTGCTAATTAGTTTGTTGGGAGAACCTACTGAGATGGAAAGTATAAAACTTAATATTATCTTAGATTAGACATTTTAATCATAAGTAGATGGTATTATTTAATGCTAATTAAGCTACTTAAAAGGATCAAAGAGCATAGATAACATCCTTTCTTGAACATATTTCCTATTGCAATTTAAAATACCTATATACTATTATGGAGCTCATTCTTTTTGTGTGAATGTTTTGATAGTGTATTTCCCTTTGCCTTAAACAAATGGGTGAGGCATCTTTAGAAAGAATAAAAGATGTAGTTTAGCTTAAATGTAGCTTGTTAAAAACAATGGAACATCATAAAAAAATATCTATATGACAACTTCAGTAGCATTCTCTCTACAAACAGCAGACATGTGTTTGTAGAGAGAATGCTACCAATTACCGAAACCACACAAATCTCCTCTGTCTGAAACCGTACGAACACATGACCAGCCTGTAAATTGTATATATTGTTATTGTATATAGTTACCCTGTTAGCCAAGTTGAATTTCCTGTTCATATGTAAACACAAAGTACTATTGGAAATGTGTATGTTCGTTGTTTATTGTAAACCGCACTGATGCTGAATAGCGCGGTATAAAAGAGACTTTAAATAAATAAATAAATAAATAAATAAATAAAATGTGATACACAGGGGTTCCTCTGTCAAATTGTCTGCATGAAACTGAAGATTCCTTTCCTAGTTCCCAGAAGTAGACAGAGATAGAGTAAGTATGAGACCAGGGTATCTCATCCCTAGTCGAAGGAAGAGAAAGATGACGAGCACTGTAAGGAGGAATTTCTGCTTAGAGTCCAGGATTACACAGGGTTTCAATTCCCAGGCTGCTTGAGGAGAGGGAATGTAAACATGGGCTGTATGATCCACAGGTAGAAAAAAAGAGGTGAGCTTTTGACAAAGGGACCCCGTTCTCGTGGCCCATGAGCACAGTAAATGAGGGATGGGATACTATTTCCAGGCCACAAGAGCTGAGAGACAGCGAATGCAAGGTTAATGAATACCTGCTAGAAGATCACAGAGTGGGATGAGTATATCCATTTACTAGATCACAGGAAGAGCAAGCAAAACTATCATGATCCAACACCTAAGGCCCATTTTAGAAGAGCATGAATTTAGAACTATCCTACAAACACTCCTAACACCCCACATTGATTACTTCAATAGCATCCTACAAGGCTTACCAAAGAAATCGATCTACCAATTACAACTAGCCCAGAACTTAGCAGCTCGCCGCACTGATCACATTACCCCAATCCTCTACAACCTGCATTGGCTCCCAGTTGGAGTGAGGGCGAAATACAAATACTTGATACTCATATTCAAACACCATAAAAAATATCCATCACTCCCCTGTCTGACCTACTGACACCCCCTACGGAGTCCAGACTTCGTAGAAATTGCTCACAAAACACATACATTATTTATTTTATTTATTTATTTGAACAGTTTTTTATATCACCCCTTCCAGCGATCAGGGACAGTTTACATCATACCAAACCACACCCATAACACCAATCACTCTACAAGTGCCAGAGCCTTCTCTTATGTTCCCCCTGCACTGTGGAACGCCCTCCCAGATAACCTAAGGTCAATTAAAGATCTCCTTCAGTTTAGAAAAGAGCTAAAGACATATCTGTTCAGTGAGCATTATGGAAGTTCCCATAATACGGCCCAACCCCAGATACATAGACAATCTCTCTCGAAGAATACCAAAGCTCACTGCTAGACTGCACATGATAAAGCTAACAGTATATATAGTTTACTGTAAGATAGTTTCATATGTTACCTGTATATAAGTTATAATGTTCAATGTAAAGTCTATAAATTAATGAAAGGAGTGGAACGGGCTGATTACATGTTATTACATGTCATTGAGTGGTAGCAGTGTGTTTCATGTCATAGAGAGATGGAAACATGATGGCCAAAAAAAAGACCATATGACCTATTCAGTCTGCCCTTTCCATAAGAACTATTATAGTCCCTTTATTTCCTTTAGAGGTCTTCTGTGCTGGTCCCATGCTTTCTTGAATTCAGATACTGTCCTCGTCTATACTACCTCCACTGGGAGACTATTCCATGCATCTGCTACTCTTTCTATATAAAAATATTTCTACACATTACTCCTGAGTCTATCCCCTTTCACCTTCATCCTATGTCCCCTCATAGCAGAGCTCTCTTTCAAATGAAAGAGGCTTTCCTTCTGTGCATTTATGCCATGGATGTATTTAAATGTCTCAATCATATCACTTCTTTCCTGCCTTGCCTCCAAAGTATACATATTGAGATCTTTAAGTCTGTCCCCTTATGCCTTATAACAAAGCCCACTGACCATTTTAGTAGCCGCTGTCTGCATTGACTCCTTCCTGTTTATATCCTTTTGAAGGTGTGATCTCTAGAATTGCACACAATATTGCAAATGAGGTCTCATCAATGACTTATGCAGAGGCACTATCACCGCCTTCTCCCTGCTAGCTAATCCTCTCCCTATGCACCCAAGCATCCTTCTGGTTTTCACCAGTGCTTTTTGTATCTGTTTGGTCACCTTAAGATCATGAGAAACAATCACACCAAGGTTCTGCTCTTCTTTCATGGACAGAAGTAATTCACATAGGGTACTGTACCATTCCCTTGGACTTTTGCTGCCCTAATGTATGACCCTGCATTCTCATTTGCCAAATTCTTGACCATTCTTCAAGCTTGATCCCTCTTCATGTTATCTACTGCTTCCTGGGTGTCTATTCTATTGCAGATTTTGGTGTCATCCGCAAAGAGGCAAACCTTATCCAACAGCCCTTCTGCAATATCACTGCAGCAACCACTAGTAACATCCTTCTCAGAGTGAGCTCCATTTACCTGCACCTTTTGTCACCTCCCATTCAACCAATTTCTAACCCAATCAGTCACTTTAGTGTCCATTCCTAGGGTGCTCAGTTTATTTATAAGTTGCCTGTGTGAAGTGGTGTCAAAGGATCTATTGAAATCTAAGTGCACCACTTCTAGGGCTCTCTCCCTCTAACTCTCTAGTCACCCAGTCAAATAAATTAATGAGATTTGTATGACAAGACCTACCTCTAGTAAAAAAACAAACAACATGCTATCTTGGATACTGCATCCATTGGACTCCAGAAACCTCACTATTCTCATTGCATATTATAGGTTCCCTTTTCCCTGCTATATAAGTGTAAGCAAGCCTTGCTTTGAACCCCTCCTGCTTTGTATCAGCGACTGAGTGGGTTAAAAAAAAATGAGTTCAATAGATGACACCAGTTTGCTTTCACAGAGGGAAATAAAATATTGAATCATTAAATTTAATATGCAATGATGCAAATTAGAGTTTAATGGAGAGTGTCCTGTCACATCTTGGAGGAGTAGCCTAGTGGTTAAAATCAAGGGTTCAATTCCCACTGGTACTCTTTGCAACCTTGGATAAGTACTCTCCATTTCCTTGGAAGAAAAGGCCTGATTATCTACTTCTGGTAGTATATTGCCAAGAAAACCCAGAGGCAGCTGGGTCACCAGGAATCAGTACTGACTTGACAGCACCAAAAAACAGTTAAATAGACAGTTTTTTAGTTTAACCTGATAGAAGTAACGTTCACTCAAGAACAAACTATTCTAGTGCAACAATGTATAGCAATTATATTATTTCTCTTTTTTGTTTCACAGTTAACACTTCTTCTGACTGCACAAAGCTCAGCTCAGCTCAGATCTAACTTTCTCTTTTGACTGAAACTTCTCTATTTTACATGTCTCATAAATTGTGTAACTTAAGAATTGATACTTTATGTTGCCTTTCTTTTGCAGCGTTGCTCTTCCGCAACCAGATAAGTGTCCATATGTCTGTCTGTATGTAACAGAAAAAAAAACATTGAGGGCCCAATATTGATTTGGGCAGGCTATGTGCCCCTTCAGTGCATAGCCCTGCCCGCCGACCCATCACTTCAGATATTCAATGCCAGGGTCATATGCAGCCTTGGCATTGAATATCCAGGGATCATCGCAAAAGCCTGAAGCTGCAGTAGCTAACCGGACAGTAGCAATATTGCATGCTGCCTGCTTAGCTCCTGCGCCCGTAGCTTTCTGTTTTGTTGCAATGCCAGAGATTTATTAGCTGAGCATTGTAAAAGTAGAGAGTCATCTCTAACTAGTCATTCTGCAACTATCTATTTATTTATTTACATTCTCTTATATATGGTGCTATTCTGCATCAGTGTGGTTTACATTGAACAGGGCATTATAACTTGGAGATAACTATTTTACAGGGAACATGGGCAATGGAGGGTTAAGTGGCTTGCCCAAGACCACAAGGAGCACCTGTGGGACTAGAAACCCCAATCCTTCTGGCCCAAGGTTGCTGTTCTCTAGTGGGATTTGAACGCCTGACCTTCTGGCCTGAAGTACTTTGCCCCAACCACTAGGCTACTCCTCCACTCCAATGTTTGATATTCTCAGCTGTTGTCAGGGAATGCCCATAGACTTTAATGCACTCCATTATTTTACACGAAAGCTATTATTTCATATGTAAACTAATACTTTCTAGTTCCCCAAAATTACCATAGACAGTAGTCTTCATTAAATTCTTCCTTAAATCAATAATTTACTTTATCTTCCTTAATAAAATCCTTTCTTCACTATGCTGCTCTATTCCATTGTCTTTTCCTATTTTGTACTTTTTCTCTGAATGTTATCAGCTTATATTGTATATATGATTATCTTCACTGTTGCCAGCTACATGCCCTTAAAAAAACGAATGCCCATTTTTCCACTTTTAAACAGTCATGCATTTTTAAATCTTAGAACGCCATCCCTTTAAATTTTTAGGAAGCCAACCCCATGTTTGCCTCTCCTACATCCCACTCTGACCCCATTTACACTTGGATGTCTGGCTCTGCTCCAGACTGACCCCCAGGAAAACTTCAAAATGAATCCTTTAAATTGATAACTTATACTTGAGCACAAGTGCACTCAAACCCCTTACCTTTTCCCTGTCCGTGATCAGCAGCTTGCTTCTCTTTTTAAATCTCCATTAAAAATGATGTGAGGCCCCTTTAAATTTTAAAGCCTGCTTTAATTCTCCTGCAACACTGCTCTTCAGAGACTGGTGTGGCTGGGAATGCTACCTTCCTGTAATCATGGCTTTCTTCCCCATCCCGTTCAGGCTCCCTGCACTCATTGACAGCTGTGGATCGGGCTGTCAACTCCCCACGGTCCTTCTGATTCTTTTTTTTACATTTTTTTTAAAGCTGTCGAAGCCCTGGGCACCGCAGATCTCCCGCAGATTGCAGCAGTCTTATTTCTTGGGCCTGTTCTTTTTATTGCAGCCTACTACTACCTCTATTTTCACTATCACTGGCTCTCCTGCTGTGACTGCCACCCCCAGTGAACCCATCTCAGGCCCTGCGGCGATAGCGGACCACCTCCTGATGCCCCCATGCACCCAGACCCAGGTAAATATTTATTTTTTCGTCCACCAGTTTACATAAGGGCAGCAGTTCCTTGCATGAATGTTTGTGCTATGAGGAGGGTGGAAAATATAGACCAGACTGGAGGAGGAAAGGACCTTATGTTTCTAGATCTTTAAGGCTGTTCCCATGGGCTTTATGACATAGACCACTGACCATTTTAGTAACCGCTTTCTCTAAAGACTCAATTCAGATTATATTTTTTTTGAACATCTAATCTCCAGAAGTGCATATAGTACTCCAACTGAGATCTCACTAGAGACTTATGCAGAGGCACTACCACCTTCTTTTTCTTGCTGGCCATTCCTCTCCATATGCACAAAAGCATCCTTCTGGCTTGACCATTGCCTTTTCTACTGGTTTGGCTACTTTAAGATCAGCAGATATGATCTTCTTCATTCATAGACAGAAATACCTCACCACCCTAAACTGTACCATTCCTTGTGTTTTTGAAGCCCAAATGCATGATCATGCAGTTTTTACCATTAAAACTTGGCAGTTAAATTTTAAACCATTCTTCAAATTTTGCTTGATCCCTCCTCATATTATCTAAACCTTCCAGGGTCTACCATATTGAAGATTTTGGTATTATCTGCAAAGAGGCAAAACACACTTGACAGCCCTTTTGCAATATCATTTACAAAAATGTTAAAGAGAATCAGACCATGGATTGATTCCTATGGTACACCACTGGCAACGTCCATCAACGTCTGGGGGTAACAAAATGCTCTGTAATTAAAACTCGCCCACTGCCCACATTGGCCTCATAGGAAGCTCAGAAGAACATCCATGCACAGCACATGCCAGAGACACTTGCAGAGCAGGGCCATGTAACATAATTATTTCACCCTTTCAACCTACAGGAAATACCAGACAACCTCGACATAGATATTATCATCCTGCAGACAGGACTTTGTATATGCTGCTGAAATATTGCCCACTACTTGTCCTTATTCCCTAAGTAGTCACATCTTGGGTAGAGAAAGGGTGGCTGTGCTAGGTGGTAATCTTTTAGACTGAGGAAGGGGGAGCAAATGCTATGATCTATAAGTGCCAAATGTAATGTTTCATATCAGTGTCTGTGGTTATAAGGCTAGTGCCAATTTTTTATGATGCTCTACATATCCAAGAATATAAATTGCTCATACATCACAGGTACACTAAAAAAATTTTTTTTAAACTGCCTCTAATGTTTCGATTGATTTTTACATTTTTTGGTGCGCTGAATCCAAATCTGGTAACCAATTTGCTCCATCACGTACAGATTTTTTGCTACATTGGGTTAGCAGTTTGAGGTGAACGTTTCAGATTGAGTGCGATCGAGATAAAAGTTTCTTGGATTAATTCTTTATACTAATTGTTTAGTAGTTATTCAAATAAGAATAAAGAAAATTGTAACAAGGCAGCACATAAGAATAGAGTAATGTCAACAAAACACACTGTGATGGTAGCAAAATTGTCTGCACTTAAAACAGCCACATACATGTGCACAAACATTGAGCATATAAGAGCGAGGTTAGACACAAAGCAAAGCAAAGAAATGTGCAAAAAATGTTGTACAGGTCTGTATGTAAGAATAGAAAACGCAAACCGCACCATTGCAATACATGAAGACAAACACCCGATGGTGTGAAAATAAAATTCTAATAAATGAGATCCAACACTGTGGTAATAACTAGCAAATTTTTATTTCAAAGTTTAGTAAAAACACGATATTTGTCAACACAGTTTAGATTTTAAAGTCATTCTTGGGTCAATCAATCTCCTGGTGGGCCCGTTTCTTCTTCCCCCGAATGCTTCTCTTGGTGCGCTGCTTGGCGTATTTTTCATCTGGGGTTTCCCGCAGCAGCAACCAGCAGAAATCAGCCATCATAGTGGTGTTCCATCTTCCTTGGTACCTTCTCTCTGCGTCCTTGATGTCCTGGTGAAACCTTTCACCTTGTTCTTCACTGTACGCCCCCAGGTTTTCGGGAAAGTAGTTCACATGGGAGTGCAAGAAATGGACTTTCAGGCTCATGTTACAGCCTTGTTCTTTGAAGGCATTGAGCATCCTGGCAACAATATCCTTATAGTTCTCATCCCGCCTGTTCCCCAAGAATTTGAGAACAACATCCTTGAAGGAATCCCAGGCTTCTTTTTCCTTCTCAGACATCGTTTCAGCGAATGCTCCATCTGAAATGAGTTTCCTTAAATCAGGGCCAACAAACACTCCTTCCTTTAGCTTTGCTTCAGAAAGTCGGGGGAACTTTGAGCAAAGGTACCGAAAGCACTCACCATCTTTTGGAAGGGACTTGATGAATTGCTTAATGAGACCCAACTTAATGTGGAGAGGTGGTAATAGAATTTTATCACGAGGTACCAAGCTCTCATGAAGAACATTTTTCTCACCGGGTCTCAAATACTCCCGAATTGGCCAGTCTTTTTTCCCCCAGTGTAGGTCGCGGGCCCGGCTATCCCACAAGCAAAGGAAGCAGGGATATTTGGTGAAACCGGATTGCTGCCCGAATAGCATGGATAGAATTTTAAAGTCTCCACAAATCATCCACTTATGCTCATCATAACGAATCTTCTGAAGAATCAGGGCCAAATTCTCGTATTTTTCTTGGAGAATAACAGAGTGAGCAATAGGAACTGAAGCGAATGTGTTGCCATTATGAAGAAGAACACCTTTTATGCTGTCTTTTGACGAATCAATGAACAGCCTCCATTCAGCAGGATCATACTTGAGTTTAAACTTTTCCATCACTCCGTATATATCGTTGCAAAATACCAAATCTTCCTCTTTGCTGAAATACTTCAAAAATTGTGTCTCGCGGTTGCGGTACCAATAAAAAGTTGTTCCTGGTGACAATAGATTTTTCTGTTTAAGCCGAGAACCTAGCAGTTGGGCAGCATCTTTTGGGAGTCCTAAATCCCGGACTAAATCATTCAATTCAGCTTGAAAGAAAAGTTCAGGTTTCGGATCTGGTTCAGTTTCAAACTCGGAAGTTCTGGACTCATCGGGAAAAGCCATCTGATGAGTCTCATCATGATCAGAACCGTCCACACAAATATGATCCAAAGATTTTGGTGGTTCAGGCACAGGTACTTCGTTGCTATGAGGCATAGGCCTAATTGCTGAGGGAAGGTTGGGGTAACTTATTACGTTCTTATTTTTTAAGTTGTATCCCTTCACAATGCAAGAGCAAAAATAGCAGTCACTGCTGTGGTCTCTTTGTTCACGCCACATCATAGGTATTCCGAAACGAAATGCTTGTTTTTTACCTTTCATCCATAAGCGTAGATCTTCCTCACATGTCTTGCACTCTTTGTGAGGAGCCCATGGTTTGTCTTGATCGCCTAACTTCAAACCGAAATAGGCGAAATATACTTTTTTAATAAATGCAGTAATGTTCCTCTGCCGCTTTTTTACGGTATATTCCCCACAAATAAAACAAAAACTGTCCAGAGAGTTGACGCAACCTCTGGCTCTGTGAGCCATCACAAATACACAGCACTGCAAACTACAACTGTAGTGAACCACTTCGGAATAAAGCTGGATTACGACTGAGCAAACAAAAGGTAATAATGAACTTGCAAGAAACTGAAATTTGACAGGAACGTTCATGTCGCAACCACCGTGTTTGAGCGAGCGAACGAGGTGAGGCGAACAGGAAAGAACATGCGCCAGCGCGAGTACTGGATTTAGCCCCCCGCCTCCCAATTGTCCTGTTAATGTATAAAATGAATACAAAACACTCTAAAATATCATGAGGGAGTGTTTCTAGTTAGTTAACCATTACAACCTCTATTTTGGGCCAAGAAAATAAACTGCAATCGGCTAAAAAGAAATTATGTGAACATTCCTTATATGGGTAAGAAATCTAATTTTGCAAGAAAACGTGACGTGATGGAACATTTTGGCTATTTTTCCTGGATTCAGCACCCCAAAATCTATAGGAATCAGTTGCAAAGCTGGAGGCAGTTTTTTGGTAGTGTACCTGTGTTATTCATGGTTATGTGTTCCTAAATAATAAAGTGTCATTTGGAAGAACAATCCAAAATGGAAGCCATAGAAGGGCCATAAATCTGGACCTGAAATGCATATCCTCTCCAGCAGTTTCTCAAGCTATTCCTGGGGTGTCCTCAAGGCAGTAATGATATCTAGGTCTCCACTATGAATATGAATGGCATAGATGTTCAAGCTCTAGGTATCTTGCATGGAAATTGATTTTTTATAGATGCATAGTAGTAATCGTCAGAATTTGATAGCCTAGGGGGCAGTCCAGGAATAGATTTAGGAACACTGGCCAACAGGAGAAAATATATTGGACAGCTCGCTTATTCTTTCTTCTGTTCTCCATAATCTTCTAGATTTGTTACACTCAGACAACTATGAAACACAGGTAATAATAAAAACTATTAAAACTTTTCAGAAAAGAGAAGTTTCACATAATGTATGTTTTTCATACACTGGTCCAATATATTATATTGTCCGTCTTCCAAGTGATCAGAAAAGTTGTGCTTCAGTTCCAATATTCATTGACATAGACATACTGTATGATACTATTGAAACTGCAGTGCTCATATAAAACATTTTATTATGATATAATATAGTTTGTCAACAGTCTATTCTGATGCCGGAATATAATACACATGAAAACACTTTTGATGCAGTCACTGATACCACTTAGCACACTGGTACCAAGTGTGCGTTCCGCAGCCCGTCAACTTGCATCGACCTTGAGATGCAGCCTTTGTTAGGACATGATTTACACTATCATATCTCACCTCAGTAAGGACTTGTCTTGGAAGAATTGGTGTGTTACAAAATCTGGCTTGCAATAATGTGCGAACAATGTAGCGAAGAAATTCCAATTGATCCATCTCCCCACCTGTTTCGGTGTGCACCCTCCAAGCTGCTACAGCACAGATATTGATTGCATGAGTGTAGAAGCAAAACCACCACTTCTTGCCATGCATTGATAGGCGGTATTCACTCAGAAATCTGTCAAGAATATCAACAGCCCCCCATTTTCTTGTGTAAAGGTCAACCTGAATATGTTTTTTATCAACACGAGAGTAACGTTGCTTTGGTACAACTGGAGTAATGCCAACAAAATTGGAAGCAACATAGACAGACTTGTTATCCTTCCATAGGGTCACAGTAACATTTCCATTGCCATGATAGTAGTATGCACCTCTCACTTCCCTACGAATGCATGCAGCTTGCATAATGGTGCAATCTCAAAGTTGGTTTTCTCGAAATGTTCCAGTTGCTCGAAACTTTTGTTCCTTTAGTTCTTCAAGTAATTCTATGGAAGTGAAGAAGTTATCAAACATTACAGTGTGGAATGCTGGTTCTTGAGTAACAGAAAGCAGTTGTTTGACAACATGACTTCCAAGAGTATCACCTTCAGTTGCTGTTGAATCTTTTCCAGTGTAGAGTAAAATGTGAAATGGAAATCCAGTTGATGATGCCAGGACCCAAAATTCGTATCCAAACTTTATGGGCTTATTTTGCATAAACATTTTGGCACTGTGTTTGCCAAAATATGGTAACATTTGTTCATCAACACTTAGATCTTCCTTGAATACTCCAAACTGCTTCAAACTGCTGTTCAACATGCAAATAAAGGTCTTACTTTATCTGCCTTGTCTCTTGGATCTAAATTCTCATTGTTTGCCAAATGTAAATTCCTCTTGATTCCCTCAAATTTGTTTCTTGTCATTGTGCTTGAAACAAGCTGACAGACGACATCTTCATCCTGGCTCCAAAACAAGCGCTGACGTGGTAGAATATGGTATCCACTCAGCAGATGGATTCCTGTAAATCTGGCCATTTCTTCTTCAGTCATATGAAATGTGTGGTCATTTTCCTCCCTGACATAGACCAAACTCTGATCTACCAAATGTTTGTTTATTTCACCTGTGTAGAAGATCTTAAACAATTCAATTGGAGTTTTCCTGCCAAACTTTCATCAAATTGTATTACAGGGCGTTCCTCAATTGGCTGATCAAAACTTTCTCTTTCTTGCCAATTGTGAGTGTCCAATTTCTTCTTCTTTTGATGTGGCTTGGTAACAAATCTCAGTTTTCTGTCTCTTTCATCTGTTGTAGAATCATTGGCTTTATAATCCACTTCAAATTCCCCAGGAACCTCGGAAGTCATAGCAATTCTTTCTTCACTCTCTTCTTCATCTGTTATATTACCCTTATTTTCAGGAGGAAGTAGGACCACATTTTCAACTTCTGTGTCACTGTTTTCCAGAACCATTTCACTTGCTTCTTTGAGGGAAAAGAATCACATAGTGCGTCGATATTGCGCCATTGAAACACCTAGAACAGCAAGCATGACAGAAATTAGTCTCAACAACATATTAGCCCAGTGTATGAAAAACATACAAGGCCGACATACGCACCAATAACTCTGACACTAAGTAACTTATACTTATCTAAACCTATTTTCTAAAATCTACAAACACTTTTATTTGCAAAATAGTAGCTATTACAGCATTATAAGCTACTTGCTATTTTTTGTGATGTTTTTATGTTGAGGCGCTAGTACCGTCAAAATCAACAAACTTCAAATACCTATTAAACTAAATAAATCTCAAATAAAAAATCTGTATATAACGCTTTTTGACATAACGATAATAGCAAAACATAGTTCCATTGAATTTATAACCATTAATTAGTAAACAGTTGAGTAGTAAGTATGTAAAACATACATTGGTCCAATATGGGTTCATTTCATATTAGATAAACAGAATAGTTTAAAATCAGCAAAGGTGTACAGCAAGGCTGCACACTTTCCCCCTACCTCTTTAATTTATATGCAGAACAGATCATCAGAGATGAAGGGCTGTATGAAGACAACCAAGGTATGAAGTTTGGTGGAAGATTCATCAACAACCTTCACTAGGCTGATGATTCCACATTACTGGCTGAAAGCGAAGATGATCTGAAACATTTGTTTCTCAAGATCATGGAACATAGACTTAAAATGTTCCTCCATCTTAACATTAAGAAGACAAAGATCCTGACAGCTGGCAAAATCAATAAGTTCATCATTGATGGAGAAGAAATTGAAATACCTGACAACTTTCACCTACTTGGATCAACAATCAATAAAGAAAGAACAAGCAGTCAAGAAACCCGACCAAACATTGCTCTTGGCAGGATGGCTATTAAGGACCTAGACAAGATTCTGAAGAGCAGAAATGCCTCTCTTCATACAAAGATTTGACTAGTTCAAGCCAGGGAATTTTCAATAGCATCATATAGATGTGAAAATTGGACAGTGAAAAAGATAGCAAGAAAATTGATGCCATTGAATTATGATGCTGATGACTAATAATGTACATATTATATATTGCCCAAAGAACAAACCAGTCAGTATTTGAGGAGATCAAACCTAAGCTTTCTTTAGAAGCTCAGATGACAAGACTTCGACTTTCATACTTAGGACATATCATGTAAAGAGATAGATCGTTAGAGAAAGACATAATGTTTGGCAAGGAAGAAGGTCAACACAAAAGAGGAAGGCCAGCAAAGAGATGGATCAGTACAATAACAGCAGCTATAGGTGCCACTCTATCAACAATGAGCTGCCTGACTGAAGATTGAAGACAGTTTAGGGCAACTATCCAGAAGGTTGCCATGAGTCGATACCAACTCAACAGCATTTAACAACAACTGGCATCTCCAAAGCAGAATATGTAGAATCTTCTCAATATTCTATGCCATCATGTTTTCATGTGTGTAGTTCTGTACTTGATTCTGGTGCATACTATGAGCCTGATCCCACCCCCTCTCTGCTTTGCAATTCTGATCCCATGGGGCACGTCTAGCCCCACAGGATCAGAATCGCAAACAGGCCTGTACGTGCAGGCCAGGACCCCGATTCTGTCCAGCCTGCTTGTACAGGCCTTACCTGACTAACTCAGTCAGGGCTTTTCAATAGAGCCATGGCCCCATGGCATCTGGTTGCCTTGGCACCACGGCTCTATTAAAAAGCTGCAATCCCCGGCTGCTGGCTCCCATAGAAACATGGTGACAGAAAAAGACCACATGGACTATCTGGTCTGTCCTTCAATATCAACCACAACAGTCCCCTTTTTTCCTTTAGAGATCCTCTGTGTCTGTCAAATGCTTCTTTGAATTCAGATACTGTCCTCATCTCTACCTCTATTGGGAGAGTATTCCACGCATCCATCACTCTTTCCGTAAAGAAATATTTCCGCCTATCACTCCTGAATCTATCCCCTTTCACCCTCATCCCATGTTCCCTTCTAGAAGAGCTTGCTTTCAATTGAAAGAGGCTCTCCTCCTGGGCATTTATGCCACGGGGATATTTAAACATCTCAATCATATCACGTCTATCCCACCTTTCCGCTAAGGTGTACATATTAAGATCCTTAAGTCTATCCTCATATGCTTTATAATGAAGACCACTAATCATTTTAGTAGCCACAGTCTGTACTGACTCCAGCCTGTTTATATCCTTTTGAAGGTGCGGTTTCCAGAATTGCACACAATACTCCAAATGAGGTAGCATCAAAGATTTATAGAGAGGCAATATCACCTCCTTTTTTTCTGCTGGCCATTCTCTCCCTATGCACCCAAGCATCCTTCTAGCTTTTGCTGTCACCTTTTCTACCTGTTTAGCTATCTCATCAGACACAATCATGCCTAGATCCCGCTCTTCTTTAGTGGACAAAAGTACTATATTGCTCCCTTGGATTGCTGCAGTCCAAATGCATGACCTTGCATTTTTTAACATTAAATCTCAACTGCAAAATTCTAGACCAAAGTGCTTTCCCCACAGCTTGACCCCCGATCTTGCCTCCCAGGGCCAAGGTCTGGCTGCAGGGAATGCTCTCTGCCCCCTGCTGCCCCTTCCCAGCCCTGGGCCTGCTGTTTCTCCTGCATTAGGGAACTTATTCCACCTCAAAGGTGGAATAAGTTCCCCGTTTAAGCTGTTGGCTCTGGATGTATAGGGCCAACATTGGAATTGGCCCTGTATGCATAGGGCCGACAATCGCCACTGCCTGCCCTAACACTGCCCTGGATTCACCCCTTCCACTCCCCCATCTAACTTCCCCATACAGTGGGACTTCCATCCCCGCTATCCGTGCCATGGAATAACCCCATATATGTGCAAAATGTTTTTCTCATAGTTTCATATTCCTCTTTTCCAATAGGTATGGCTCAGTAGTGGATCATGTTTTGTCATAATATTGAGCATTTTTTCATTTGTGGTACCTTAACCACTCAAATGTACTGGTTCCTTACCCAGGACCTTCACTTCCATATTCTCTGCTAAATTTCCAGCTATGTACTTTCTTTGCATCTACCTACTTCTCCTTCGCTGGCTGATTTGCATTCTAATTGACTTTTTGTTGCCACTTCCTAGTCTTGCATAAGGATAGTCTGCAGGCCAGTTCTCACCTGCCATCATCTACCTTCCTCTGCTTTTCCTGTTATTTGCCTCTGTCTCCTATTCCAAACCAGCTTTCAATTTACCGTCCACCTTCTGGTATCTCCCAAAGCTTTCTGACCTTTGATTCCAACTCAGGCCACTGGGATATCCTGTTTCTTCTCATTGAGGATGTCTCCTTCCCCCTGTCTTGTTCCCATCATTTGCAGAAGGCCTTAAGAGCCCATCTCTTGATTGTCTTCTTTTATTCTTCACTTGCACTCAGTGTTCTTCTATTTTCTCCATCTCTCCTGTTTCCTCTTGACATTTAATAACTACCTCCTTCCTTATTGCTCTTTCACACTCTTTCCCATCTTACTTCTTTACCTCCCAAAACTGTTTAATTTTGCTGCTACACCCTATATGCAACTAATGTACCTCTAATCTAGCACTTCATGTTGGGCTAGCATATCGCTCATCCCTTTTCCATCTTATATACCACACTCTCTATTTGTGCACATACCCTCTATGCGACTCAAAATATCCGCAATGAACACAACATCCGGTTTGTTGCATACAATCAGTTTTTCAGAAGAACACACAATACCTTTGCACTCACTTCTGTGTCCTCCAGGAGGAGAGAGGCAATAGATAATTAAAGTGGCATTTTAGAAAGAGCTTCCAAGTGCAATCTGGGATGTCCAGGGCAGAATGTGCAGAAAAATGCTAGGAACATTTATGTTTCAGCTTGATTTTAGGAATATAGATGCCCCCGATAAGGACGCCCATGCCAGTATCTATATAGATGGCCTTGATATGAAAATGCGGAGTGGGTAAGTCCATCTCAAGTAAGGTTGCATATGGGGACATCCAGCAGTATGGCAAAACAAAAAGATGAGCTCCCATTCACGTCAGTGTTCGCTGTCAAATTATAAAATAAAGGGGGATATGCGTGTACTTCCTTTTACACACCCTCCCGATATTTGCCTGATAAAACAAGTACTTTTCAGATGTCTCTTCAGCCTTGGAGCAGATATAATCTTTAATGAGGCTTGGGATATCCAAAACATTTCTGAAATCAGATGAGGACATACAAGTTCTTGGGAATACCCCAGTCATGCCTACCCCATGCACCCATTCTGGCTTAGACATCTTTTCACTGGAGACATCCACAAATCTGGCTTTTAAAATGGCTCTGGGGAAATCACTGTGCTTTGTCTGTCTCTACGAGGTGTGATCAAAAAGTATTGAGACTTCCTGTGTAGCTATATAACAATATGTTGCACCACAATGCTATTAAGCATATAGTGACCTAGTTATGTGCTCGTCATGTGCAGAGTGTAGCATGGTGGCAGCACACCTGAACTTTTTTTTAATCACATCATGTTTGGTATCATTTAAAAGCAATTCATCAGATTAATGAGTGAAAAAATTGAACAGTAAATTTGCTTTAAATTTTGACAGAAACTTGGAGATTCGTGCAGAGACTTATGACAAGTTACAGTAAGTGCATGATGATGAATGCATGAGTCATGCTTAAGTTTATGACTGGTTCAAATGTTTCCAAAAGGGCTGCCAAAGTGCTTATAGTAACGAATGTTCTGGAAGGCCACCCACAAGCAGAAATGAAGACAAAGCTGAAGCAGTGCATGCTGCAATATGCTCAAATCATTGATTGACTATCAGGGAGCTTGCTGAGGACAGGGACAGTAGGGATTATTTATTTATTTACATTTGCTTATATACTGCACTATTCTGCATCAGTGTGGTTTACATTGAACATACTGAAATTACATTGAACAGGGCATTATAACTTGGAGATAACTATTTTACAGGGAACATGGGCTATGGAGGGTTAAGTGGCTTGCCCAAGACCACAAGGAGCACCTGTGGGACTAGAAACCCCAGTCCTTCCGGCCCAAGGTTGCTGTCCTCTAGTGGGATTTGAACCCCCAACCTTCTGGCCTGAAGTACCTTGCCCCAACCACTAGGCCACTCCTCCACTCCAAACCCTTAGACAGGTGTAGCCCCAGGAGGAACCTGGGGCCGCAAGGTATGTTCGAAGCATCGATGATCAATGTGTCCTGCAATTCACACTAATTCTTGCAGCTAGCTGCGTTCTTCATCGACACACGAGCCGAGTGATCCACCTCCAAGAGTCAAATTAATCCTCACATGGGTGACATTGGCACTGACGGAGCCCATGCGGTAAACTCCAGCTATCAAGGAGTTTTCCGAGGACATGGACAGTCCATTCTTACTGTCATTTTGGGGATGAGATGTGTGTCTGCAAAATTCGTGCTGAAACCCCTGTTCCCTGACCATAAGGAAGATCGACCGTTTGCAGCCAGGGAGTTGTTGGAATGCATTGAAAATGACTTAGATTTCATTAAAAAGATTATTACTGGTGATGAATCATGGGTTTATGATTATGACCTGGAAACTAAGGCTCAATCTTCACAATGGAAGACTGCAGACTCTCCCAGACCCAAGAAAGCATGTCAGGTGAGGAGCAATGTCAAAGTCATGTTCACAGTTTTCTTTAGGGTACTGTTCATCATGACTATGCTTCTAAAGCAATACTACATCCAAGTTCTGACTCATTTGAGAGATGCAATTCATTGTAAGATGCCAGAATTGCACAGGAATGGCGAATGATTGCTTCATCATCATAACGCCCCAGCTTATACATCACATCTTGTCCAGAAGTTCTTGGCAAAACATCAATTTGAGCAAGTCCGTCAGCCTCCATACTCACCTGACCTTGCACCCTGTGACCTTTTCTTGTTTCCAAAACTGAAACTACCACAGAAAGGAAACAGATTTGACAGCTTGGAGACCATTAACCAAAAATTTGACACAGCAGCTTCACAGCATAATGAAAGAGGCATTTCAAAATTGTTTCCAGCCGTGGCAGGAACGCTAGAGGAAGTGAATTTTATTGGAAGAGGACTACTTTGAAGGAGACTGAGTGCAGTAACTATCAGTGTTATACTTATTGTGTTATTATACGAGTCTCTATACTTTTTGATCGCACATCGTATGCATCTTTTCAGACATCCAAAACTTGAATAGACCTTCTAAAATACTTCCCTTACTGTCCCTTTTTGATTCAATGGCATTTCCATGGAGTGTATGTGAATAAATGATAGCACAAGCTGTCAAAAGCCTTGCAAACCTACTTGTCCCCTATATCCCTGCCAGTTGATTCAGAAGGGTTAAGAAAAATATGCTACTCATTCTCCCACCCTCTCAAAATCGGTATGAATCCACCATATAAATCCACCAGATAGCATGTTTTTCTTCTGCGTCTTCTCTCTGGAATGCTATCCCCTATTACTTACGAATGGAAACTTTGATAGAGAAGATTAAGAGAGGCTTAAAAGCATACTTTTTCAAATTGGCCTTTGGAGAGCTCGCAGATTGAGGGTAATCCCCTGGGCTTCCCTGGCTACTGTTTATTTTTATTTTTTTTTTATTCTATTGGCTTTCCTATTTTTATTGGACTTATCTTTCTGAGATTTCAATTTTCTGAAATGTTATTATTGTACCCCTCTTTGATTTTTGAAAGGCTGTTAAATGAATACAATGAACATAAATATAAACATCAGGAAGGCTAAAGTGAGAGTCATATGAGTAATTAGTCAACATCTTAAGGCCACAGGAAAACAGTCCCAAGAAAGAGTTTTACTAGGTCAAGGGACACGTAGTTGAATATATAATGTTCACCCAAAGCACTAGAATTCCATTTAGTTATACCCTTGTAAGTAGAGCCATCCATTATCAAAGGTGTGCATGTCAGCCTTTATGGCACCCAATTTATTTATTTATTTAAGAGTCTTCTACACCGCAATTTCAGATAATCAAAGCAGTTTACCATTGGAATGAAAAGCATTACATTATAATATTAATATTGGAACTAATTTTATAGAACATTTTAGAAAATGGATGGTTAACATTCTCAATAGGATAGAGCCCATTATATAAAACATTTTAGTGAATGGGTAATATTCTCAATAGGATAACTTATATACAGAGAAATATGTGATTAGAGGAATTGATCATGGGATTACATCTTTTTCAGCTTTTAATGGTTTGGATTATACCTTTTTACATAAGATTCTGTTATCATGATATTTACTTTTTACAAGGAGGATAGAAGTGTACTGGTATGGATTGGAAGGAATGGTTAAAAGTGCTAGCTTAGGTGGAGATTTTCAGGTTCCATGAACTTGCCAAAGTGCTTAGTGAAAAAGTGTGTCTTGAGATCTTTTCGAAATTTGAGCAAATCAGTGGTGGATCTAAAGTTCTCTGGGAGATTGTTCCATAATATTGGGGCACTGAGGGAGAAAGCTCTGTTACTTGCAACACGGTTCATCTTATGGTACTCTGAGGGAACAGTTAGGGTGTTTTGAGTGCAATTTCTTCTTAAACAATTTCTTGGGGATATTTTTAGGAGGTTTGTGAGACACGATGGTGATATTCCCTTATAAGTTTAAAGATGGTTGTAAGCAACTTGTATCTGATGTTAACTAGATTTTAAACTAAATTTGTTGGGGATGGGTGAAAGGCTCTAGGTAAGTAGAAACTCTCAGTTAAACAAAAGATTAAAAGGTCAATATTCAGCAATAGTGGTCAGCATTCTTAAAGTGCCTGGCTGCCACCACTGAAAATAAAACTGGTTATTCAGTGCCAGAGCTTATCTGGCATCCAGCACTGAATATCCAGTTCTTCCACCCAAAGGAACTGCAATCCATTAGGTAGTAAAAAAAAGTCATTACTATATGAACCCTTGAGTTTGGTTCTATAAATCCCAAACGTGGGTAAAGTATATTACTGTCGGGAACCGCCGACGTGAGAGAGGGAGAGGAAAAACTCCCCCCTCCGTATCGGCGGAACCCTTTTATTAAAGCAGGCGAAACTAGTGAAAATCCATAACTTTCAAAATTAGTGTAAACAACACTTATCTGTGAGCAGGTGATATCCTTATTTCAAAACAAAAGGAGCTAACATTCAAAGACGACATGCATGTTTCGAGCCCAGCTGGAGCTCTGTGTCAAGTGTGTCCTTTCCAAAAAACGCCATGAAAGGACACACTTGACACAGAGCTCCAGCTGGGCTCGAAACATGCATGTCATGTTTGAATGTTAGTTCCTTTCGTTTTGAAATAAGGATATCGCCTGCTCACAAATAAGTGTTGTTTACAATAATTTTGAAAGTTATGGATTTTCACTAGTTTCGCCTGCTTTAATAAAAGGGTTCCGCCGATACGGAGGGGGGAGTTTTTTTCCTCCCTCTCTCACGTCAGCGGTTCCCGACAGTAATATACTTTACCCATGTTTGGGGTTTATAGAACCGAACTCAAGGGTTCATATAGTAATGACTTTTTTTGCTTTTTCTAGTATTATGGTGATTCATTCTTCTTTTTTGGAGGTTTCTCTTTTTTCATCCATTAGGTAGTGACATTCAGCTGCTAACTGGATACCTAAACTGCATAAAGATAGGACAGTCAATGATGGAGTGGAGGAGTAGCCTAATGGTTAAGACCATTGGCTTGGAAACTCAGAGACCAGGGTTCAATTTCCACTTGTACTCCTTATGGCCTTGGGCAAGTCACTTAACCCTCCATTGTCTCAGAAAAATCCAAGTTATCAACATCCCTGTTTAATGTACATTACCAAGTTTGTTTTAATGTAAACCACTTTGATTGAAATGATAAAGTGGTATATAAAAACCTGTTAAATAAATTATGCTATTTAGCTATGCAGTTAGCAGATGGAAAGGTTTATGTGGTTTGCAAGACTTGCAAACTGTATAAACCAGAGGTTCCCAACTTCAGTCCTGGAGGGCCAAACACCATTCAGGCTGTCCCTAATGAATATGCATGAGATACATTTGAATACAATGGAGGCAGTGCATGCAAATGTATCTCATGCATATTTATTAGGGACAGCTTGAAAACCTGAATGGTGTTTGGCCCTCCAGGACTGGAGCTGGGAACCTAAACCATGGTGATCCCGATATTCGATGGCACTAACTATATTCAGCTACTAACTAGATAGCAAAACCATAGAAAGATAGGGCAGCCATTCACTTGTCCTAAGTTTATGCAGTTTAGCTATGTGTTTAGTAGCAGAATATCACCGCTTGTGGGACGGCCCTAGTTCCACCCACAGACTGCCCCAAAGTAAAGGGATGTTTTTGAGGTAGTCTGTGAGGATATTCATCAGCACTAACTAGTTAGTGCCATTGAATATCAGGATCACCGGGGTTTATGCAGTTTGCAAGTGCTGCAAACTGCATAAACCTTTTAAATATTGGTCCCTAAATTTCTCTATAGAAATGGGGAAAAGGGCAACATCTGGAATGGTGTGCATACTAATATATATAGTATGAGAAATAAGATTCTGGATATAGAGGCTATAAATGAAGAAGATGACTTGGATTTATTAGTGGTCATGGAGATGAAATTTTAGACATGTGCATAATGATGCACCTAGGGAAGAATAACCCAAACTGTAGATACATAATGCTAGTTTTTGCTTTAGCAGTCATCACCAAAGAAAAGGATCTGGGTGTGATCATAGACTATACATTGAAATCTTCTGTTCAGTGTGTGGCAGCAGAATGTTAGGAATGTTAGAAATTATTAGGAAAGGAATAGGGAATAAAACAAAGGATATCATAATGACTCTTATTGATCCAAGTTAGGACTGCATCTTGAGTATTGTGTGCAATTCTGGTCTTCACATCGAATAAAGCAGCACTAGAAATGATACAGAGAAGGGGATGCATGACTGTCCTATGGGGGAAGGCTAAAGAGGTTAGGGCTCTTCAGTATGGAGACAGCTGAGGGGATGATAGAGATCTATAAAATACTGAGTGGAGTGCAATGGATGAATGCAAATCAATTATTTACTGTTTCAAAAAATACATGGAATAAGGAATACGCTATCAAGTACAAAATCATATATTTAAAAAAGATAGGAGAAAATATTTTTCTCTCAATGTGTAATTAAGCTTTGGAGCTCATTGCTGGAGGATGTGGGAAAAAGCAGGTAGTGTAAGTGGGTTTGAAAAAGGTTTGGCCAAATTCCTGAAAGAAAAGTCCATAAACCCTTATTAAGGTAGACCGAGAGAAAACTACTGCTTATCCCTGTTGATAAGTAGCATGGAAGTGGCTACTTTTGTAGTATGTCAGGCATTTGTAAACTGAATTGGCCACTGTTGGAAACAGGACATTAGGCTTAATGGGCTTTTGATCTGACCTAATATTGCATTTCTTATGTTCTTATGCTATGTGATTCATGGCGAGTCATGACTAGGATATAATTATACTGGAATATAATCTATTCAGGAAGGACAGGATAAGAAGAAAGGGAAGAGGAACAGTGCTGGATTTAAACAATAATATTAAAGCAATAGAACTGCAAGTCTTACAAGGCAAAGAGGAGGCACTGTGGGTTCATTTGGAAAAGAGAATGGAACATCTTTTTACACTGATGTGACATACAGAACACAGGCAAAAGAAGTGGACAGATTTAATTCAAGACATTCACAAAATTGCTATGAAAGGAAAAGTGTTACTGATAGGTGATATCAATATGTCAGATGTTCACTGGGATATCCCTGCCTCAGTAACATCTAGAAGCAGGGAAATCCTTTAGTCAGCACAGGGGAACAATTATGGAAAATGGTAATGGGACCCCTCATGGGAGAAAATCATATTGGGCCTAGTGATTTTGAATTGAGAGAGTATTTCTGATGTTATAGTGGGGGATCATCTGGCATACAGTGATCGCTGGTTCAGCTTCATGTCATGTCCTTTAGTTCTACAGCTTCCTCATGTTTGAAAATGTTTTGTTTCTTCATTAATACCCCTCATGTAATAACTCTCTCCTCCAGGGCATACATATTTAGGTCTTTAAGTCTCTCTTCATACATCTTCTGGCAAAGGCCCCATACAATTTGAATACTTTCCTCTGAATTCAAATCTTGTAATAGCTTTAGAAACATAGAAACATAGAAATATGACGACAGAAAAAGACCACATGGCCTATCTAGTCTGTCCTTCCATATCAACAACTACAACAGTCCCCTTTTTTCTTTAGAGATCCTCTGTGTTTGTCCCATGCTTTTTTGAATTCAGATACTGTCCTCATCTCTACCACCTCCACTGGGAGACTATTCCAAGGCTCCACCACTCTTTCCGTAAAGAAATATTTCCGCATATCACTCCTGAATCTATCCCCCTTCAGTCTCATCCCATATCCCCTCGTAGCAAAACTTGCTTTCAAATGAAAGAGGCTCTCCCCCTGTACATTTATGCCATGGAGGTATTTAAACATCTCAATCATATCACCTCTATCCCGCCTTTCCTCTAAGGTTTACATATTAAGATCCTTAAGTCTATCCTCATATGCTTTATAATGAAGATCACCAACCATTTTAGTAGCCACCCTCTGTACTGACTCCATCCTGTTTATATCCTTTTGAAGGTGCGGTCTCCAGAATTGCACACTATATTCCAAATGAAGTTGCACCAAAGACTTATACAGAGGCACTATCACCTCCTTTTTTCTGCTAGCTATTCCTCTCTGTATGCACCCAAACATCCTTCTAGCTTTTGCCGTCGTCTTTTCTACATGTTTAGCTACTTCAAGATCATCAGACACAACCACGCCTAGGTTCCCTTCTTCTTTAGTGGACAAAAGTACTACACCCCCTATACTATATTGCTCCCTTGGATTGCTGCAGCCCAAATGCATGACCTTACATTTTTTAACATTAAATCCCAGCTGCCAAATTCTAGACTATTATTCAAGCTTAGCTAGATCCCTACTCATGTTATCTACAATGTCCTGGGTGTCTACTCTGTTGCAGGTTTTGGTATCATCTACAATGAGGCAAACCTTACCCGACAGCCCTTCCGCTATATCACTAACCAAGATGTTAAAAAGAATCGGACCAAGGACAGATCCCTGGGCACACCACTGGTAACATCCTTCTCCTCAGAGTGAGCTCCATTTACCTGTACCCTTTGTCGCCTCCCACCCAACCAATTTCTAACCCAAGCAGTAACTTTAGGGTCCATCCCTAGGGTGCTCAGTTTGTTTATAAGTCGCCTGTGAGGAACAGTGTCAAAGGCTTTACTGAAATCTAAATACACCACATCTAGGGCTCTCCCTCGGTCCAACTCCCTGGACACCCAGTCAAAGAAGTCAATCAGATTTGTTTGACAAGACCTGACTCTGGTGAATCCATGCTGCCTTGGATCCTGTAATCCACTGGACTCCAGAAACCTCACTATGTTCTCTTTCAGCAGCATTTCCAATAATTTACTCACCACCGAAGTTAAACTAACTGGTCTGTAGTTTTGGCACCACTCCCGACTCCAACAAGGCATTGAAAAGGTCAGTCAGTGGAGCTGCTAGAACATCCCCAAGTTCCCTCAATGTTCTAGGGAGTATCCCATCCGGTCCCATTGCTTTGTCTACTTTAAGTTGAGCTAGTTTCTCATGAACACAGTCTTCTGAAAATTGTTCAAGATGTCCCTCGCTTCTGTTCCTGTTTGAGGGTGTTTTCTCAGGTCCTGATCCTGGTTCTTCATCTGTGAACAGAGAACAGAAATATTTGTTAAGCAAGTCCGCTTTATCCTCATCAGCTTCTACATATTCCTCCTCTTCACCCTTGAGTCTGACAGTACCACTTTTGCCCTTCCTCTTCTCACTAACATATCTGAAAAATGTTTTATCCCCCCATTTTATTGCATTGGCTATTTCCTCCTCTTTCTGAATCTTTGCTTTCCTGACTACTTTGCTAGCTTCTCTAAGTTTTTCCAAATATAAATGCCTGTCTTCCTCTCTCTGTGATCTCTTGTATTTCATGAAGGCCTCCCTCTTATTCTTCAACTTTTCAGCTACTTTTTTCAAAAGCTATAGCGGTCTCCTTTTCCTTTTACCTTTATTTATCATTTTAACAGAAAGGTTGGTTGCTCTAAAAATATCCCCTTTCAGTTTTGCCCACTGTTTTTCTACATTCCCCAGCTGTTCCCATCCTGCTAACGACTCCCTGAGGTATTGGCCCATCTTGACAAAGTTAATCTTCCTAAAGTCTAAGACCCTCACCTTTGAATGGATTCTAACAGCCCTAGTCCTAATACTGAACCACACCATCTGGTCATCACTGGATGCAAAATGATCTCCCACTATAACATCAGAAACACTTTCACCATTGGTAAGCACCAAGTGCAGTATGGCTCCTTCACGTGTGGGGTCTGTTACCAATTGCCTGAATAGTTCTCCCTGTAGATAATCCAGGATCTCCTTACTTCTAGATGATACTGCAGCAAGAATGTGCCAATCAAAATCTGGCATATTGAAATCCCCTATCAGTACCACTTCCCCTTTCCTAGCAATGCTGCATATGTCTTCAGTTAACTCTCTGTCCACCTCTTCCTCTTGTGAGGGAGGTCTGTATATCACGCCAATGCAAACTGATTTCTCTTTCCGTCTTTCTATTTTAACCCACAATTTCTCCTCTCTCCATTTTAAGCTCTGTAATTCCAAAGCTTTAATAGTATTTTTCTACATATAGTGCCACTCCTCCTCCCCTTCTTCCTACCCTGTCCTTTCTCAATAAAGTATAGCCAGGTATAATTACATCCCAGTCATGGATTTCTGTGAACTATGTTTCTGTAACTGCCACTAAATCCAAGTTGGCCACTCCCACCAAAGCTTCAACATCAGGGATCTTATTTCCCATGCTACGGGCATTTATACACACTGCTTTCCATATGTTACCCCTGTTACCCATTTCCATAAAGGTATTTAATGTATCACGTACCTGGGGGCTTTCACTTACCTGGGGGATTTTTTCACCCATCCCCAACGAATCTAGCATTCATCTCCAGGATGCGAGCCTCTCTGTCTTGGCCTTTACCCTCAACAGGGAGGATTGAAGAAAACACCACCTGTGCACCTAACTGCTTCACCCTCTGTCCCAGAGCCATGAAGTAACTTTTGATATGCGCAGAGGGATACCTGTCAGTATCATTTGTTCCGACATGGATTAGCAACATTGGATAATAGTCAGTGGGCTTGATGAGTCTCAGCAAACTCTCCGTAACATCTTGGATTTTGGCACCAGGCAGACAGCATACCTCTCTGGACATCAAGTCTTGCAAGACTGCTCACTAGGGTTGGTTGGGAGTTGGGGGGGGGGGTAGGGAGGGAACTAACACCCAATTAGGTGTCAGCAGTTCCCAAGAGCTGAGAAAGTTAGCAAAGCAGAGTTTTAAACCTACACCACTAACGAAAATATTTCTACTAAAGCACCAAAAAGAATGTAACTTTGTTTTAAAAATATACCAAAACCCTTTTAAAAGCTCCCAGTCAGAGAGCTAGCAATTAAAAAAAAATAAACCCTCAAATTCTTACCATTGTTTGACCTGTATAGCCCCTGTTAGGAATGCCATAACAGGGCAGGGCTCTGAAGCCTTTTATGCAGACCTCAGCTGCTCTCAGTTCATTCACAGACTAATCATGCCCACTATCTCCTGATTTGGTGTCAGCAGTTCCCAAGAGCTGAGAAAGTTAGCAAAGCAGAGTTTTAAATCTACCCCACTAAAGAAAATATTTCTACTAAAGCACCAAAAAGAATATAACTTTTGCAAGGTGCAGTCTCCAAGGAAAAGGAGACCCCCTATGGTTATCAAAAGAACTAGCTGAAAAGGTAAAGAAAAATAAGCTAGCCTTTATAAAGCACAAGAGATCACAGGAAGAAGAAGACAAGCAACAATATCTAGAAAATCTTAAATAAACTAAGAAATTAATCAGGATAGCAAAGATGCAAATGAAAGTAAAAATAGCTAATTCAGTAAAGTGGGGGGGGGGGACTTTTTTCAGATATGTTAGAGATAGGAGGAATTGCAAAAGTGATATTGTCAGATTTAAGGATGAAGCAGAAGCTGATAATGAAAAAGCCAAATTGCTTAAGAAATATTCCTGTTCTTTGTTCACAGCTGAAGGGGCAAGAATGGAACCTCAGAAAACAAGCACAAATAGAATGGAAGTGAGGCACACCATGAATGATTTTCAGAAGACTGTAATTATTAGGATCTAGCTAAATTAAAAGAGAAAATGATGGAGCCAGATAGGAGATCAAATAAGGAATGAGGCAGAACCATAGAAGGTGGTTTTGTAGAATCCAAGCCTTTCTTAGGGGGAAGTTTACTAAACTGCGGTAATGTTACATAACGCGCGTTATGTAATGTTAACGATCGTTAAGTAATGTTAATGTGCGTTATGATGCGTTAACGATCGTTAACGTCTCATAACACGCGTTAACGTTACTTAACGATCGTAAAGTTCCGTGGCGCGGTAAAACACCGCAGAAGGTGGAGAGAGGGCGGAGAGAAGGGGTCAATGGGCGGAATGTGGGCGGGGAGAAGCTCCTTTCACACTAACGCGCTGATCTGCAGAGCTGAATCCTAACGCGATTGAAAACCTGCCGTTAAATTCACATTTCAGGGGAGAGAAACCATTTCAGTGTCAGCAATGTACAGCATAGGCAGGGAAACCAAAAAAAAGTGAGAAGTGTGATACATGTGCACAGAACAAAAGGGCACATAAACATTGAAACTGACCTCAACAAACTGGAAAAAAACCCATAACCAAGCTGGCCAATAGTGGTATGAATGGGAAACAGCCAAAAATACCACTGAGATAGCCTCCAAAAAAGATATTAACTGTGGAAGGGTGTATGCTCTGTCACCATAGAAGGTTAATGATGCCACAGTGAAATAGCACAGATCAGGGCTCCCCCCTGTTAGTATACAGGTCCCCCATGGTGTGCACATGTTCAGCAACAGCAGGGTGGGCATGTCATAAAGGGCAACTGGGCAGATGCTGGAAAAGGGGATACAGAGGGCTGCAGGCAGCACATGCTGTGGTGCAGCTGGGGCACAGTGCGGACCAGGAAGATACTCAGTTTGGCCCATAGGAATGCATAAACAGTAGAGCCAGACTGCAACTGTTGAGGGCCCAACAGGGGCATGAGTGTGCCCCCCCCTCCCACAGTGTCACAGGGGACAGTACCCAGCAGCCAATCCAACGGGCACAGAACAGTGGCAGGCGGTGCTGGGGGGAAGTGTGGGCATCCATCCAGGCACCCCTACCCCACCACCCATACCATAGGCAGCTGCCTACATGCACACTGGATGGCCTGTGACTGCCCACCACCAGCACCACTAGCAGAAGGGCATGAACCAGCACACCACATCTTGACGCTCTTTCCATATCTAATAGAATCTGTACGATAAATCTACTCTATCGAGCTCCGTCACCCTCCCCAGAGGACCTTCCATCAATAATCAACATTGCATGTAACTCTTCTAACCCACAAGCTCCTAACTGGCTAGTAGGTGATTTTAACCTACCCTCGTTACAAACCTCACACTCCTCAGCATTCATTGAAGCCATGGGCCAATTAGGATATGAACAACTTATTGACGCTCCCACCCATATCAAAGGCAGCACATTGGATTTAATTTTCGCTCCCCAAGCGTTACTCAACACATCTCAGAAGCTACTGATCTCCATAACCCCTGTACCCTGGTCTGATCACAATTTACTCCTCTTTTACATCCCAACTGAACACTGCACCTTTGACAGCAACAAATCAGGCCGCCCCCCAAGTGCCCCTGAAACACGCTTCCGTCCTTTCAATAAGATCGAAGCCTTGGAGAAAATCCTACCTGCCCTCCATAAGGACTTACCTTCCCAAGATGACTTATTAACCAACTGGGACAACACATTGAAAGCCGCTGCCTGCATCCCTGCTACTGACAGGATCAAGACCAAGGGCAAACATAAACCTTGGTTCTCCTCTGATCTACAAGAATCTCTCCTCCACCTACGCAGACTTGAGAGACGCTGGCATTCTTCCCGGTCTCCTGATGCTCTCTGCTAATACAATTCATACTTACAAACTCACCGGAGGATGACAATCGAGAGAAGAAAGAAATACCACTCGGAAACACTAATGCGGTCCTTAAACAAGCCACATGACCTCTTCAACATTGTTAAATCCTTAACAGGTGATCCAACCACAACTCAATCACCTATGCCACACCCTCAAGATTATGCCGAATACCTACAATCAAAAATGATACAAACTAGTCTGATCCTCACAGCATCAGCACCTTCCACCCCTCAAACTGTGACCCAACTAGCCACGCTTGACAATTTCTCTCAGGTATCCAACAAAGAGATCGAAGAAATCATAGCAGCTATTAATTTAACTACCGCACCTAATGACCCCTGCCCAGCCAGGTGGATCAAAGAACTACGACATGAACTTAGCCCAACTATCAGCAAGATCGTCAACTATTCCTTCTCAACTGGATCCTTCCCACAGAGCCTGAAGCATTCATCCATCCGCCCGCTCTTGAAGAACAGCAAGCTAGACCCAACAAAAGTCGAATCTTTTAGACCAATATCAAGCATCCCTCTACTAGCAAAAATCATGGAAAAAGTAGTCCAGCGACAAATACAACACCATGTTAACTCAGAAGCCCCCCTGGACCCCTCACAACATGGTTTTAGAGAAGAACATAGTGTTGACACCCTTCTCACAATCCTCTTCAATAACCTAATCATAAGCATTGACAATATCCATCGAGGGTTCATTCTCATTTTTCTTGACATAGCTGCCGCATTTGATTCGGTAAACCACAATACTCTCCTACAGCGCCTCCAAGATAAGGGTATCCAAGGTCTAGCCCTGAACTGGTGCAAATCTTACTTATCAGACAGACAGCAGCAAGTCAGAACAGGAGAAGCAATATCTGATTCATTCCCCCTTAAACAAGGTGTCCCTCAGGGATCCTCATTGTCTGCACTAATGTTCAATATATATATGCAGCCAATTTGTGATTTGATATGTACCTTCAACATTCAATGTCTTGCATATGCTGATGACATCCTGATGTATGCTCCATTCAACGTAAAACAACCAGATTATACATCAATAGTTCATTGCTTTGAAGCTGTATCAAACTGGCTCCTCAAACAGAATCTACGCATAAATCACAACAAAATTGTGTTGTGACCGCTTTGATTGAAGGATAAGGCGGTATACAAAAACTGTCTAAATAAATAAATAAAATAAACAAAACAGACGTCCTATTCATCACCCGGAATCCAACATTCATACCCCCTGCCTCATTACAGGTGAACAACATTGAGCTGAAGGCACAACCCACAATCCGATACTTAGGGATTACTTTAGACCAGCGGCTTGATATGTCAGCACACATCAAGAAAGTAACGGATGCAATTTACCACAAGATTAGATCCCTACGTAATCTCCGACCTCTACTTGACTACTCCGACTTCCGCGCTATCTTCCAAGCCTTGGTATTACCACACCTGGATTTTGCCAATATCATTCTACACGGTCTCTCTCAATCTACTCTAAATCCCCTCCGTCTGGCCATGAATGCAGCCGCGAGAATTCTCATAGGTGCTCCACGCTCAGAGCACATAACCCCAATACTGAAGAGTTTACATTGGTTACCCCTCCAGGCCAGAGCCCTATATAAAACCCTGGTCATGACTTTTAAAGCCTCAAAGAGCCCATCTCTATCACCTATCAGCAATATGATACATGTCACTCCAGCTAACAGATCCAGGAGATCTGTGACATTGAACTCCATTGACCTTCCAAAACTCCTTATGAAATGCTCTAAATCGACAGCCTCTAGAGCCTTCTCACAGTTTGCACCCAGAGCCTGGAATGCCCTTCCACCCGAAATCAGAGCCATCACAAGCCTAATGACGTTCCGAAAGGCCTTAAAATATCATCTGTTCCTAATATACTACCCGGAAGCTACTCCGAATGAACATAGCCCTCATGCTGGTCTTTCCCACTTGACCCCAGTAGAAAATGGCTAATCATGACGGTTCATACTTGCACACTCTATCCATACCGTATTTATATTGTACTTGTGATTTATTTATTTACCACTTCCATGTAATTAACCATATAATTATACCATGTATATAGTCAACCTTGTTTACCGCCATATTCTTGTATATAGTTAACCCTGTTTACTGCCAGGTTTTTGTACCCTGTTCATTGTAAAAAACCAATGCTGACCATGTCATTGTGTTTAAATTTGTTCATATGTAAACCGCACTGATTAAAAGAGCACGGTATATAAGAAATACAAATAAATAAATAAATGTCAGCATGGTGGCGGAGGGGTATTGGTGGTTGAGGGGGAGGTCCTGAGCTGTGGTCCCTGCCAAATCTGTCCCCATACATTTTACCAGTAAGAAGCCACGGGTGGAAAGATGCAACCATGTATTGCTGATAGGATAAACATGCTTGGAGCACCTACAGTTTAACGTACAGAGCACAGACACCACAAACAGGCGCATTACCGAGAGCAGTCTCCCAAAGGCAGTCATGGAGGTCCAAATCACATTCAGGTTCCAAGCTGACTGCAATAAAGATGCATGTGCTGTATGCCGATTCGCCGCCCCCATGGTATGCAGATATATCGCATGCATATTCATCAGGAACAGCATGAAAACCCGAACATGGTGCGGTCCACCAGGACCGGAGATGGGAACCTCTCTCCAAGAGTATTGATCCACAGGGGCGGAAACACCCGCAACCATAGGCCCCATTAGCCACAACGGCCTGGAGAGGCAGGATGGTGGGCCCTGTGTGCATCCATCAATAGTAGTACGTGCATACCCTAGCAATGACACCCAAAACCAGGGAATACGGTACACAGATAGCAAAAGGTTGCTATGATAACTGCCACATAGCAATCCCCAATGTTAGCACAAGCGGCCCATTGTGCTGCACCATTGTGCTGTGATGTCTGTGGAGTGTGTGTCACGTCTGGAACCTGACATTGCCCACCACCTTAGGAAGAGACCTCAACAGTATAGCATGCCATAGCCATGCCTGCATGGTGCCCAAGACTGGTGCAGTGTCCCGGCCTGCCAAAAGCTTACATTGGTGCACTATACGTGCATGGGTTTGGGGGTGTGCGTCAGTCTATCCAGTGTGTTCCATCTGCCAACATCCTCTTCAGCACACACCGCTAGCAATGTTGCTAGTATTGGCCTTGCCAATGTGCATAATGAGGAGCAAGGTACTGTGGGTATAACCGGAGAGGGCAGCCTGGTCTGGATGCACCTGCATAGGGCCCATGGCAATGGCTGGGACATTGTAGGGCCTCCCCACCCCTTACACGGACAGGGTGACCACGGCATGTTCTGATGTGTGGTCATACTCACCCTGACTGTGCAGTGACCACGGCATGGCTGGGTTCCCCCATAGTACTACATAGTGCTCCTCTGAAATGAGATATATGGGCGCTGTTCTCTGGAGCCCTATCACTGACCCATCTGCTTGGTGGGTGTGTGCACATCCCAGGTGTGGGTACACACGTCACCTCCAGGAACATGCACTATGGACTAGCAAGCAGGCTGTCTGCAGTTAGTACGTGTATGTGTCTGGAACACCTTGCAGGGTGCAGCGGCTGGTGACTCACTTTGCTTGCTTCTGGAGGATGTCAGTTAGTGGTGTGGACCAGCTGCGCAGAATGAGGTCTACAGTCTGTCTGTCTGTCACTGCCCAATGTACTGAAGCGTACAGATCAGCATCCTTATTTATGTGCACAAAGCCCTCCACACCGGTGTTCTCCTCTACCTTGCCAATTTAATACATCTTCATTCGTCTCATCGTTCCCTCAGATCAGTCTATTTGAACCGCATGTCCCTTCCCTCCCACTCACAGGCTCATCTTGAGTCCACCCGCTCCTCAGCATTTTTCTTTTTGGGTCTGCGACTCTGGAACTTGCTTCCCGTCGCCCTCCGTTTAGAACTCTCATATAAAACTTTTAAGGCTAAGCTGAAGTCCTACCTTTTTTGCACCGCTTTTAACCTTTCCCTTCCACCTGCTCCCCTTTCTCCCCCACCCCGCTGAACCTGAATGTACTTAACTCTGTTTCGTTCTCCGCTGTATTACCTGTCCCTTTACTCTATCTCTCCACCCTATCCTGTCTCTTCAATTTTTTGGCGTTCTTTTTCCTTTTTCTTTTTCAGCGGCCCATATATTTTATTATTGTACACCGCTCTGGTGCCACTGGTAAAGAGCGGTATATTAAATGTGCAAATAAAGATAAAGATAAAGACTGCCCTGGCGGGGGGCCACACCCTGGCATGACTGGGGTGAATGGTTCCCTCTACTGTCACCTGTGTAGGGGGGCTAACTGTGGACCCATTATTTGGAAACCCTGTTCCTCATCCTGAGCCAAAAAAGGGTGGGTTGGGTGTTGCTATGTAAATCGCCTATGGGCCAAAACCCCCCATTGGACTTGATATCATGTGACCATGGCACCCACACAGTGTATGAACTATTCCGGTTGCATCACAGTCCACACAGGCAAGACGTGATGTACAGATGGACACAGGCAAATGCTGAGGGTATCGGTAGGGGCCACCTATCACACAGAGGCACTGATGAGGACCTGTAGCATAGCCCATCACAGAAATGCCAGGTGCAGCAGAAATGGTGCAGGGTACTCCACCTCACCCTCAGGGTGAGCACAGGACCCGTCCACTGTGATGGACGGTAGCAACTCTGTGGCAGTAACACACACGGTCAGAACCCCCACCGGGCTGAGGTGCTGTGGGGTGCACATGGTCAGGACACACAACCAGTCCAAGGTGCTGGGCGGGTGCATCCCGCAACACGGGACCCTCTGTAGACTGCAGATATGAATGTGCAGTGCATCATGGGAGTAGCTGGTCCGATCCAACCCTCGCAACCACAGCAGACAGTTTGAGTGGTGACCTGCAGTCCCTCTGTAGCCAGCCAGGCATGTAGCAGCAGCTATAGAGGGGTAGGCCACTGGCAAATATACTGGCTGCGCAGACAGAGGTTAGGGGTTTGAACCTACTGTGGTGATATGTGGTAGGGCTGTCTGAGGCTATTCATTTTGTAGCAGCTGAGTGTATGCGACCAATTAATACCAGGAGTCCCTTACAAAATCCAAGCCAATTGATTGTGCACACGGCCCAGACAGAAACGAGTCCAAAAGTGGCTGAGCAAGCTTGAACTGGTGTAAATCCCTCATATGCAGCTGCGAATAGTCAAATACACACAAGCTCCCTATTGGTGCCAATGCCCCACCCCCCCTTTATCCAATCAGGGTCTCTCTCTGGGCCTCTATCTCTATTTCCCCCCCTCAATCCAGCTGATCAATATGCACATTAAAAGTAATAGATACATCTCCACAACGAGGACATCTCTAGGCAAAGGAATGTGCAAGTATCCTAATGTAAAATGTCTGAAGCAGACTGGTCTGTAAGGAATCATGCAGACTCTGCAACAAGCAGACATCTCGAACAGGCAATTCTGAGTCCCCTCAGCAATACTGAACGGTAGGGTGATTAAAAGCAAGGTCCCACATACAGACTCTTATAGGCCATAGCCTATCACACGTTGAGTTGGTAGCATCAATCTGAAATATAAAGCACCCTCAAGCTCTGATAATCACAAGTGCCCATACTCGTAGCGAGGCACGTACCTACGCGCGGGGCGAGGCACGTACCTACGCACGTGGCGAGGCACGTACCTACGCGCGTGGCGCGGCACGTACCTACGCGCGTGGCGACGCACGTACCTACACACGTACCAATGCACGTACCAACACAGCACAAACAATTCTAGAGGAGATGGCTGCCATGTCCAGGAAGCCTGCTTTCACCATGGCGGATCTGTTTTTGCTCACAGAGCTATTCTGCCTCCGCCAGGATCGCCTCTTCCCTGGCTCATGCAGGAGGCAGAACCTGGCCAGAGTAAGGAGGGCCTGGGAGCGCCTCACCAGGAGGTATAATAGAGGTTCTGACTACCCACGTGAGATAAGTGCATTGGGACAGGCACCCCAACCTAGGATGTGAAGGAGAACAACTGGTAACCTAACCACCCATCAGCCACACACTGCCAGGGAATGTCATGTGTTGGTGTGTCCAACTGGGAGGAACATCAACCCCCCCCCCTCAATAACAACTGTAACCACCCTGCTCCCCGGGGGTAGCTGAGACCACCACAGAGATGGAGTACACAGTACCATGTAATGGTACATGGTTCTGTTGCAGCCTCAGTGATGTGCCCAATCCAAACACCACCACATGCCCATCACAGAGGCCAAGAGACACACAGGGGTATGTCCCTGCCCCTGTCTGTGATCACAAAGCTCAACTATATCCCCAGGATGCTGCAGGCCTCACCTCTAGGCTCTATCCCCCATCCTGGTGCTATGGTGACTGCCCCTGTTTGTGATCACAAGGCTCAACTATATCCCCAGGATGCAGCAGGCCTCACCTCAGGGCTCTATCCCCCATTCTGGTGCTATGGTGACTGCCCCTGTCTGTGATCACAAGGCTCAACTATATGCCCAGGATGCTGCATGCCTCACCTCAGGGCTTTATCCCCCATCCTGGTGCTATGGTGACTGTCCCTGTGTAGGAGTACAAGGCTCAACTATATCCCCAGGATGCAGCAGGCCTCACATCTAGGGCTCTATCCCCCATACTGGTGCTATGCTGACTGCCCCTGTCTGTGATCACAAGGCTCAACTATATCCCCAGGATGCAGCAGACCTCACCTCAGGGCTCTATCCCCCATCCTGGTGCAATGGTGACTGCCCCTGTCTGTGATCACAAGGCTCAACTATATCCCCAGGATGCAGAAGGCCTCAACTCAGGGCTCTATCCCCATCCTGGTGCTATGGTGACAGTCCCTGTGTAGGAGTACAAGGCTCAACTATATCCCCAGTATGCTGCAGGCCTCACCTCTGGGCTCTATCTCCCATCCTGGTGCTATGGTGACTGCCCCTGTCTGTGATCACAAGGCTCAACTATATCCCCAGGATGCAGCAGGCCTCAACTCAGGGCTCTATCCCCCATGCTTGTGCTATGGTGACTGCCCCTGTGTAGGAGTACAACGCTCAACTATATCCCCAGGATGCAGCAGGCCTCACCTCTGGGCTCTATCCCCCATCCTGGTGCTATGGTGACTGCCCCTGTCTGTGATTACAAGGCTCAACTATATCCCCAGGATGCAGCAGGCCTCACATCTGGGCTCTATCCCCCATCCTGGTGCTATGGTGGCTGACCCTGTGTAGGAGTACAAGGCTCACCAACATCCACAGGATGCAGCAAGCCTCACCTCAGGGCCCTATCAACCATCCTGGTGCTATGGTGGCTGCCCCTGTCTGTGATCACAAGGCTCAACTATATCCCCAGGATGCAGCAGGCCTCAATCCTGGTGCTATGGTGACTGCCCCTGTGTAGGAGTACAAGGCTCACCTACATCCACAGGATGCAGCAGGCCTCACCTCAGGGCCCTATCCCCCATCCTGGTGCTATGGTGACTGCCCCTGTCTGTGATCACAAGGCTCAACTATATCCCCAGGATGCAGCAGGCCTCATCTCAGGGTTCTATCCCCCATCCTGGTGCTATGGTGACTGCCCCTGTCTGTCACCAAAAGGCTAAACTATATCCCCAGGATGCAGCAGGCCTCAACTTTGGGCTCTATCCCCCATCCTGGTGCTATGGTGACTGCCCCTGTCTGTGATCACAAGGCTCAAATATATCCCCAGGATGCTGCAGGCCTCACCTCAGGACTCCATCCCCCATCATGGTGCTATGGTGACTGCCCCTGTCTTTGTACACAAGGCTATACTATATCCCCAGGATGCAGCAGGCCTCAACTCAGGGCTCTATCCCCCATCCTGGTGCTATGGTGACTGCCCCTGTCTGTGATCACAAGGCTCAACTATATCCTTAGGATGCAGCAGGCCTCACATCTGGGCTCTATCCCCCATCCTGGTGCTATGGTGACTGCCCCTGTGTAGGAGTACAAGGCTCACCTACATCCACAGGATGCAGCAAGCCTCACCTCAGGGCCCTAACAACCACCCTGGTGCTATGATGACTGCCCCTGTCTGTGTTCACAAGGCTCAACTATATCCCCAGGATGCAGCAGGCCTCACCTCTGGGCTCTATCCCCCATCCTGGTGCTATGGTGACTGCCCCTGTCTGTGATCAAAAGGCTCACCTGTATCCATAGGATGCTGCAGGCCTCACCTCTGGGCTCTATCCCCCATCCTGGTGCTATGGTGGCTGTCCCTGTCTGTGATCACAATGTTCAACTATATCTCCAGGATGCAGCAGGCCTCACTTCTGGGCTCTATCCCCCATCCTGGTGCTATGGTGACTTCCCCTGTCTGTCATCACAAGGCTCAACTATATCCCCAGGATACTGCAGGCCTCACCTCTGGGCTCTATCCCCCATCCTGGTGCTATGGTGACTGCCCCTGTGTAGGAGTACAAGGCTCACCTACATCCCCAGGATGCAGCAGGCCTCACCTCAGGGCTCTATCCCCCACCCTGGTGCTATGGTGACTGCCCATGTCTGTGATCACAAGGCTCAAATATATCCCCAGGATGCTGCAGACCTCACCTCTGGGCTCTATCCCCCATCCTGGTACTATGGTTACTGCCCCTGTCTGTGATCACAAGGCTCAACTATAACCCCAGGATGCAGCAGGCCTCACATCAGTGTTCTATCCCCCATCCTGTTGCAATGGTGACTGTACCTGTCTGTGATCACAAGGCTCAACTATATCCCCAGGATGCTGCATGCCTTACCTCAGGGCTCTAACCCCCATTCTGGTGCTATCTTGACTACTCCTGTGTAGGAGTACAAGGCTCACCTACATCCACAGGATGCAGTAGGCCTCACTACAGGGCTCTATCCCCTATACTGGTGCTATGGTGACGGCCCCTGTCTGTGATCAAGAGGCTCAACTATATCCCCAGGATGCAGCAGTCCTCACCTCTGGGCTCTATCCCCCATCCAGGTGCTATGGTGACTGTCCCTGTGTAGGAGTACAAGGCTCAACTATATACCCAGTTTGCTGCAGACCTCACCTCTGGGCTCTATCCCCCATCCTGGTGCTATGGTGACTGCCCCTGTCTGTGATCACAAGGCTCAACTATATCTCCAGGATGCAGCAGGCCTCACGTCAGGGCTCTATCCCCCATCCTGGTGCTATGGTGACTATCCCTGTGAAGGAGTACAAGGCTCAACTGTATCCCCAGTATGCTGCGGGCCTCACCTCTGGGCACTATCCCCCATCCTGGTGCTATGGTGACTGCCCCTGTCTGTGATCACAAGGCTCAACTATATCCCCAGGATGCAGCAGGCCTCACCTCAGGGCTCTATCCCCCATGGTGACTGCCCCTGTGTAGGAGTACAAGGCTCAACTATATCCCCAGGATGCAGCAGGCCTCACCTCTGGGCTCTATCCCCCATCCTGGTGCTATGGTGACTGCCCCTGTCTGTGATCACATGGCTCAACTATATCCCCAGAATCCAGCAGGTCTCACCTCTGGGCTCTATCTCCCATCCTGTTGCTATGGTGACTGCCCCTGTGTAGGAGTACAAGGCTCACCTACATCCCCAGGATGCAGCAGGCCTCACCTCAGGGCTATATCCCCCATTGTGGTGCTATGGTGACTGCCTCTGTCTATGATCACAAAGCTCAGCTATATCCCCAGGATGCTGCAGGTCTCACCTCCTGGCTCTATCCCCCATCCTGGTGCTATGGTGACTGCCCCTGTCTGTGATCACAAGGCTCAACTATATCCCCAGGATGCAGCAGGTCTCACCTCAGGGCTCTATCCCCCATCCTGGTGCTATAGTGACTGCCCCTGTCTGTGATCACAAGGCTCAACTATATCCCCAAGATGCAGCAGGCCTCACCCCTGGGCTCTATCCCCCATTCTGGTGCTATGGTGACTGCCCCTGTGTAGGAGAACAAGGCTCACCTACATCCACAGGATGCAGCAGGCCTCACCTCCAGGCCCTATCCCCCATCCTGGTGCTAGGGTGACTGCCCCTGTCTTTGATCACAAGGCTCAGCTATATCCCAAGGATGCAGCAGGCCTCACCTCTGGGCTCTATTCCCCGTCCTGGTGCTATGGTGACTGCCGCTGTGTAGGAGTACAAGACTCACCTACATCCACAGGATGCAGTAGGCCTCATCTCAGGGCCCTATCCCACATCCTGGTTCTATGGTGACTGCCCCTGTCTGTGATCACAAGGCTCAACTATATCCCCAGGATGCAGCAGGCCTCACCTCAGGGCTCTATCCCACATTCTGGTGCTAAGGTGACTGCCCCTGTCAGTTATCACAAGGCTCAACTATATCCCCAGGATGCAGCATGCCACACCTCAGGGCTCTATCACCCATCCTGGTGCTATGGTGACTGCCCCTGTCTGTAATCACAAGGCTCAACTATATCCCCAGGATGCAGCAGGCCTCACCTCTGGGCTCTATACCCCATCCTGGTGCTATGGTGACTGCCCCTGTCTGTGATCACAAGGCTCAACTATATCCCCAGGATGCAGCAGGCCTCACCTCAGGGCTCTATTCCCCATCCTGATGCTATGGTGACTGCCCCTGTGTAGGAGTACAAGGCTCACCTACATCCACAGGATGCAGCAGGCCTCACCCCAGGGCCCTATCCCCTATACTGGTGCTATGGTGACTGCCCCTGTCTGTGATCACAAGGCTCAAATATATCCCCAGGATGCAGCAGTCCTCACCTCAGGGCTCTATCCCCCATCCTGGTGCTTTGGTGACTGCCCCTGTGTAGGAGTACAAGGCTCAACTATATCCCCAGGATGCAGCAGGCCTCACCTCTATCCCCCATCCTGGTGCTATGGTGACTGCCCCTGTCTGTGATCACAAGGCTCATCTATATCCCCAAGATGCAGCAGGCCTTACCTCTGGGCTCTATCCCCCATCCTGTTGCTATTGTGACTGCCCCTGTGTAGGAGTACAAGGCTTACTTACATCCCCAGGATGCAGCAGGCCTCGTTTCAGGGCTCTATCCCCCATCCTGGTGCTATGGTGACTGCCCCTGTCTGTGATCACAAGGCTCAACTATATCCCCAGGATGCTGCAGGCCTCACCTCTGGGCTCTATCCCCTATCCTGGTGCTATGGTGACTGCCCCTGTCTGTGATCACAAGGCTCAACTCTATCCCCAGGATGCAGCATGCCTCAACTCAGGGCTCTATCCCCCATCCTGGTGCTATGGTGACTGCCAATGTCTGTGATCACAAGGCTCAACTATATCTCCAGGATGCAGCAGGCCTCACCTCTGGGCTCTATCCCCCATCCTGGTGCTATGGTGACTTCCCCTGTCTGTCATCACAAGGCTCAACTATATCCCCAGGATGCTGCAGGCCTCACCTCTGTGCTCTATCCCCCATCCTGGTGCTATGGTGACTGCCCCTGTCTGTGATCACAAGGCTCAACTATAACCCCAGGATGCAGCAGGCCTCACCTCAGGGCTCTATCCCTCATCCTGGTGCTATGGTGACTGCACCTGTCTCTGATCACAAGGCTCAACTATATCCCAAAGATGCAGCAGGCCTCACCTCTGGGATCTGTCCCCCATCCTGGTGCTATGGTGACTGCCCCTGTGTAGGATAGGGTTGCCAACTGGCCGGTTTTCAGCCGGCCTGGCCGGTTTTTCCACGGCCAGGCCGGCTGCCGGCGCAGAGGCAAAACCGGCCCTTTAAAAGCCGGTTTTTTTGCTCTGGCCGCAAGATCGGGAGCGGCCTGAGCAAAAAAACCGGCTTTTCTTTTCTCTCCGCTTCAGAGGGAGCCGGGGAAGCCCGCGCGAGGCCCCGGCTCCCTCTGAACAGCCACCAGCGTGAAGAGCCTTTACCTTCACGCTGGCGGCTGTTCCTGTGAAGCCGCGAATGCTGGGAAAGGTTAAAGGTTGCCCTTTAACCTTTCCCAGCCTTCGCGGCTTCACCGGACCAGCCGCCAGCGTGAAGGTAAAGGCTCTTCACGCTGGTGGCTGTTCAGAGGGAGCCGGAGCCGGGGCCTCGCGCGGGCTTCCCCGGCTCCCTCTGAAGCCTCAGACAGCCGCGATGCTGGTCCGGGGGGGGGGGGGGGGGCCAGGACGGCAGGGGCGGGGATGGGGGGCCCGGGCCTGGAAAAGGGGGAGGGGGGGGGGGCCGGGGGCTGGAAAGGGGCTAAGGGGGGGGGGGACTTGGACTGGAAAAAGGCTAAGGGGGGGGGACTTGGACTTGGACTGGAAAAAGGCTAAGGGGGGGGGGACTTGGACTGGAAAAGGGCTAAGGGGGGGACTTGGACTGGAAAAGGGCTAAGGGGGGGGGGACTTGGACTGGAAAAGGGCTAAAGGGGGGGACTTGGACTGGAAAAGGGCTAAGGGGGGGGGGAAATGGAATGAAAAAGAGCTAAATGTGGGGCCCTGGACTGTAAAATGGTTATGGGGGGGGGGACATGGACTGGAAATGGGTTGTGATGGGGGTGGAGGGGACCTGGACTGGAAAAGGGCTATGGGGGGGGGAACTTGGACTGGAAAGGGGCTATGGTGGAGGAAGGGGGATCTTGGACTGGAAATAGGCTGTGATTAGGGGGGCTAGGACTGCAAATGGGCTGTGATGGTGTGGGGGGACTCGGACTGCAAATGGGCTGTGATGGTGCGGGGGGACTCGGACTGCAAATGGGATGTGATGGTGGGGGGGCCTAGGACTGGAAATAGGCTGTGATGGGGGACTTGGACTGGAAATGGGCTGTGATTGGGGGGGGGAGCTAGGACTGGAAATGGCCTGTGATGTGAGGGCTAGCACTGGAAATGGGCTGATGAAGAGCTGGAATAGGACTGGAAATGGGCTGATGTGGGGCATGGGAGAATGGGACTAGAAGGGAGTGGATGCTGGGTGGGTCTAGAACTATAAGGGAACTGATTTGTGGGGAGGACTAGAATGGATGGGGAATGAGAATAGAGAGGGGAAAAAATATTTTGTGTGGAAGAAAAGTCTATGATGGGCCGGTATTGGGAGAGTAAGAGGGGCTTGAGAATGGAAGGATGAAATTTAAACGGATGATAAAGGAATAAGGAAAGAATTGGGGGAAAGAGCAAAAGGGAAACAATCAGTATGTTAAAGCAGAAATAGAGAGAGAATGGAAAACATCTGAAAGAGAAGAAAGGACAAATGGATAGCTCGCAGAAGACACGAAGAAACCAGAAGAAAGTGACTGGAGCAATTGCAACTGAAAAATAAAACGCCCAAACAGAAGGTAGAAAAATACTTTTTATTTTGAATTTATTAACTGGAATATGTCTGGTCTGGGAAGTGTGTATTGCTAACATCTTTGCGTTTTTGTTTAGTGCAAGAGGAAATTACTTTATAGTTTTATTTCTCCAGTGTTGTACATTTCATGTTTGGATTTTGGGGTTCCCAGTTTAATTATTATCTGACCAAGGAAGTTAGCCTACACGTATCCTCGGTAATTTTTGTGGGTGGGGCTGGGGGCGGGGCAGGGGTGGGACCAGGGGTGGGGCAGGGGTGGAGCATGGCGAGCCACAGGTGTCGGGTTTTTCTCGGTGAAAAAGTTGGCAACCCTAGTGTAGGATTACAAGGCTCACCTACATCCCCAGGATGCAGCAGGCCTCACCTTAGGGCTCTATCCCCCAGCCTGGTGCTATGGTGACTGCCCCTGTCTGTGATCACAAGGCTCAACTATAACCCCAGGATGCAGTAGGCCTCACATCAGGGTTCTATCACCCATCCTGGTGCTATGGTGACTGTACCTGTCTGTGATCACAAGGCTCAACTATATCCCCAGGATGCTGCATTCCTCACCTCAGGGCTCTAACCCCCATTCTGGTGCTATCTTGACTACCCCTGTGTAAAAGTACAAGGCTCACCTACATCCACAGGTTGCAGCAGGCCTCACTTCAGGGCTCTATCCCCTATACTGGTGCTATGGTGACGGCCCCTGTCTGTGATCAAGAGGCTCAACTATATCCCCAGGATGCAGCAGTACTCACCTCTGGGCTCTATCCCCCATCCTGGTGCTATGGTGACTGTCCCTGTGTAGGAGTACAAGGCTCAACTATATCCCCAGTTTGCTGCAGTCCTCACCTCTGGGCTCTATCCCCCATCCTGGTGCTATGGTGACTGCCCCTGTCTGTGATCACAAGGCTCAACTATATCCCCAGGATCCAGCAGGTTTCACCTCTGGGCTCTATCTCCCATCCTGTTGCTATGGTGACTGCCCCTGTGTAGGAGTACAAGGCTCAACTACATCCCCAGGATGCAGCAGGCCTCACCTCAGGGCTCTATCCCCCATCCTGGTGCTATGGTGACTATCCCTGTGTAGGAGTACAAGGCTCAACTGTATCCCCAGTATGCTGCAGGCCACACCTCTGGGCTCTATCCCCCATACTAGTGCTATGGTGACTGCCCCTGTCTGTGATCACCAGGCTCAACAATATCCCCAGGATCCAGCAGGTCTCACCTCTGGGCTCTATCTCCCATCCTGTTGCTATGGTGACTGCCCCTGTGTAGGAGTACAAGGCTCAACTACATCCCCAGGATGCAGCAGGCCTCACCTCAGGGCTATATCCCCCATCCTGGTGCTATGGTGACTGACCCTGTCTGTGATCACAAGGCTCAACTATATCTCCAGGATGCTGCAGGTCTCACCTCCTTGCTCTATCCCCCATCCTGGTGCTATGGTGACTGCCCCTGTCTGTGATCACAAGGCTCAACTATATCCCCAAGATGCAGCAGGCCTCACCTCTGGGCTCTATCCCCCATTCTGGTGCTATGGTGACTGCCCCTGTGTAGGAGAACAAGACTCACCTACATCCACAGGATGCAGCAGGCCTCATCTCAGGGCCCTATCCCCCATCCTGGTGCTATGGTAACTGCCCCTGTCTGTGATCACAAGGCTCAGCTATATCCCAAGGATGCAGCAGGCCTCAACTCTGGGCTCTATTCCAAATCCTGGTGCTATGGTGGCTGCCGCTGTGTAGGAGTACAAGACTCACCTACATCCACAGGATGCAGTAGGCCTCACCTCAGGGCCCTATCCCACATCCTGGTTCTATGGTGACAGCCCCTGTCTGTGATCACAAGGCTCAACTATATCCCCAGGATGCAGCAGTCCTCACCTCGGGGCTCTATTCCACATCCTGGTGCTATGGTGACTGCCCCTGTCAGTTATCACAAGGCTCAACTATATCCCCAGGATGCAGCATGCCACACCTCAGGGCTCTATCCCCCATCCTGGTGCTATGGTGACTGCCCCTGTGTAGGAGTACAAGGCTCACCTACATCCACAGGATGCAGCAGGCCTCACCTCAGGGCCCTATCCCCTATACTGGTGCTATGGTGACTGCCCCTGTCTGTGATCACAAGGCTCAACTATATCCCCAGGATGCAGCAGGCCCACCTCAGGGCTCTATCCCCCATCCTTGTGCTTTGGTGACTGCCGCTGTGTAGGAGTACAAGGCTCAACTATATCCCCAGGATGCAGCAGGCCTCACCTCTGGGCTCTATCCCCCATCCTGGTGCTATGGTGACTGCCCCTGTCTGTGATCACAAGGCTCAACTATATCCCCAGGATGCAGCAGGCCTCACCTCTGGGCTCTATTCCCCATCCTGGTGCTATGGCGACTGCCCCTGTCTGTGATCACAAGGCTCAACTATATCCCCAGGATGCAGCATGTCTCAACTCAGGGGTCTATCCCCCATTCTGGTGCTATGGTGACTGCCCCTGTGTAGGAGTACAAGTCTCACCTACATCCACAGGATGCAGCAGGCCTCACCTCAGGGCCCTATCCCCCATCCTGGTGCTATGGTGACTGCCCCTGTCTGTGATCACAAGGCTCAACTATATCCCAAGGATGCAGCAGGCCTCACCTCTGGGCTCTATCCCCCAACCTGGTGCTATTGTGACTGCCCCTGTCTGTGATCACAAGGCTCAACTAAATCCCCAGGATTCAGCAGGCCTCACCTCTGGCCTCTATCCCCCATCCTGGTGCTATGGTGACTGCCGCTGTGTAGGAGTACAAGGCTCACCTCCATCCACAGGATGCAGCAGGCCTCACCTCAGGGCCCTATCCCACATCCTGGTGCTATGGTGACAGCTCCTGTCTGTGATCACAAGGCTCAACTATATCCCCAGGATGCAGCAGGCCTCACCTCAGGGCTCTATCCCACATCCTGGTGCTATGATGACTGCCCCTGTCTGTGATCACAAGGCTCAACTATATCCCCAGGATGCAGCAGGTCTCACCTCTGGGCTCTATCCCCCATCCTGGTGCTATGGTGACTGCCCCTGTGTAGGAGTACAAGGCTCACCTACATCCCCAGGATGCAGCAGGCCTCACCTCAGGGCTCTATCCCCCATCCTGGTGCTATGGTGACTGCCCCTGTGTAGGAGTACAAGGCTCAAATATATCCCCAGGATGCAGCAGGCCTCACCTCTGGACTCTATCCCCCATCCTGGTGCTATGGTGACTGCTGCTGTGTAGGCGTACAAGGCTCACCTACATCCACAGGATGCAGCAGGCCTCACCTCAGGGCCCTATCCCCCATCCTGGTGCTATGGTGACTGCCCCTGTGTAGGAGAACAAGACTCACCTACATCCACAGGATGCAGCAGGCCTCATCTCAGGGCCCTATCCCCCATCCTGGTGCTATGGTAACTGCCCCTGTCTGTGATCACAAGGGTCAGCTATATCCCAAGGATGCAGCAGGCCTCACCTCTGGGCTCTATTCCAAATCCTGGTGCTATGGTGGCTGCCGCTGTGTAGGAGTACAAGACTCACCTACATCCACAGGATGCAGTAGGCCTCACCTCAGGGCCCTATTCCACATCCTGGTTCTATGGTGACAGCCCCTGTCTGTGATCACAAGGCTCAACTATATCCCCAGGATGCAGCAGTCCTCACCTCGGGGCTCTATCCCACATCCTGGTGCTATGGTGACTGCCCCTGTCAGTTATCACAAGGCTCAACTATATCCCCAGGATGCAGCATGCCACACCTCAGGGCTCTATCCCCCATCCTGGTGCTATGGTGACTGCCCCTGTGTAGGAGTACAAGGCTCACCTACATCCACAGGATGCAGCAGGCCTCACCTCAGGGCACTATCCCCTATACTGGTGCTATGGTGACTGCCCCTGTCTGATTCACAAGGCTCAACTATATCCCCAGGATGCAGCAGGCCCACCTCAGGGCTCTATCCCCCATCTTTGTGCTTTGGTGACTGCCGCTGTGTAGGAGTACAAGGCTCAACTATATCCCCAGGATGCAGCAGGCCTCACCTCTGGGCTCTAAACCCCATCCTGGTGCTATGGTGACTGGCCCTGTCTGTGATCACAAGGCTCAACTATATCCCCAGGATGCAGCAGGCCTCACCTCTGGGCTCTATCCCCCATCCTGGTGCTATGGTGACTGCCCCTGTCTGTGATCACAAGGCTCAACTATATCCCCAGGATGCAGCATGCCTCAACTCAGGGGTCTATCCCCCATCCTGGTGCTATGGTGACTGCCCCTGTCTGTGATCACAAGGCTCAACTATATTCTCAAGATGCAGCAGGCCTCACCTCTGGGCTCTATCCCCCATTCTGGTGCTATGGTGACTGCCCCTGTGTAGGAGTACAAGTCTCACCTACATCCACAGGATGCAGCAGGCCTCACCTCAGGGCCCTATCCCCCATCCTGGTGCTATGGTGACTGCCCCTGTCTGTGATCACAAGGCTCAACTATATCCCAAGGATGCAGCAGGCCTCACCTCTGGGCTCTATCCCCCATCCTGGTGCTATTGTGACTGCCCCTGTCTGTGATCACAAGGCTCAACTAAATCCACAGGATTCAGCAGGCCTCACCTCTGGGCTCTATCCCCCATCCTGGTGCTATGGTGACTGCCGCTGTGTAGGAGTACAAGGCTCACCTCCATCCACAGGATGCAGCAGGCCTCACCTCAGGGCCCTATCCCACATCCTGGTGCTATGGTGACAGCTCCTGTCTGTGATCACAAGGCTCAACTATATCCCCAGGATGCAGCAGGCCTCACCTCAGGGCTCTATCCCACATCCTGGTGCTATGATGACTGCCCCTGTCTGTGATCACAAGGCTCAACTATATCCCCAGGATGCAGCAGGTCTCACCTCTGGGCTCTATCCCCCATCCTGGTGCTATGGTGACTGCCCCTGTGTAGGAGTACAAGGCTCAACTACATCCCCAGGATGCAGCAGGCCTCACCTCAGGGCTCTATCCCCCATCCTGGTGCTATGGTGACTGCCCCTGTGTAGGAGTACAAGGCTCAACTATATCCCCAGGATGCAGCAGGCCTCACCTCTGGACTCTATCCCCCATCCTGGTGCTATAGTGACTGCTGCTGTGTAGGCGTACAAGGCTCACCTACATCCACAGGATGCAGCAGGCCTCACCTCAGGGCCCTATCCCCCATCCTGGTGCGATGGTGACTGCCCCTGTGTAGGAGTACAAGGCTCAACTATATCCCCAGGATGCAGCAGGCCTCACCTCTGGACTCTATCCCCCATCCTGGTGTTATGGTGACTGCTGCTCTGTAGGAGTACAAGGATCACCTACATCCACAGGATGCAGCAGGCCTCACCTCTGGACTCTATCCCCCATCCTGGTGTTATGGTGACTGCTGCTCTGTAGGAGTACAAGGATCACCTACATCCACAGGATGCAGCAGGCCTCACCTCAGGGCCCTATCCCCCATCCTGGTGCTATGGTGATTGCCCCTGTCTGTGATCACAAGGCTCAACTATATCCCCAGGATGCAGCAGGCCTCACCTCTGGGCTCTATTCCCCATCCTGGTGCTATGGCGACTGCCCCTGTCTGTGATCACAAGGCTCAACTATATTCCCAAGATGCAGCAGGCCTCACCTCTGGGCTCTACCCCCCATTATGGTGCTATGGTGACTGCCCCTGTCTGTGATCACAAGGCTCAACTATATCCCAAGGATGCAGCAGGCCTCACCTCTGGGCTCTATCCCCTATCCTGGTGCTATGGTGACTGCCCCTGTCTGTGATCACAAGGCTCAACTATATCCCCAGGATTCAGCAGGCCTCACCTCTGGGATCTATCCCCCATCCTGGTGCTATGGTGACTGCCGCTGTGTAGGAGTACAAGGCTCACCTCCATCCACAGGATGCAGCAGGCCTCACCTCAGGGCCCTATCCCACATCCTGGTGCTATGGTGACAGCCCCTGTCTGTGATCACAAGGCTCAACTATATCCCCAGGATGCAGCAAGCCTCACCTCAGGGCTCTATCCCACATCCTGGTGCTATGATGACTGCCCCTGTCTGTGATCACAAGGCTCAACTATATCCCCAGGATGCAGCAGGTCTCACCTCTGGGCTCTATCCCCCATCCTGGTGCTATGGTGACTGCCCCTATGTAGGAGTACAAGGCTCAACTATATCCCCAGGATGCAGCAGGCCTCACCTCTGGACTCTATCCCCCATCCTGGTGTTATGGTGACTGCTGCTCTGTAGGAGTACAAGGATCACCTACATCCCCAGGATGCAGCAGGCCTCACCTCTGGGCTCTATCCCCCATCCTGGTGCTATGGTGACTGCCCCTGTGTAGGAGTACAAGGCTCACCTACATCCACAGGATGCAGCAGGCCTCAACTCTGGGCCCTATCCCCCATCCTGCTGCTATGGTGACTGCCCCTGTGTAGGAGTACAAGGCTCACCTACATCCACAGGATGCTGCAGGCCTCACCTCTGAGCTCTATACCCCATCCTGGTGCTATGGTGACTGCCCCTGTCTGTGATCACAAGGCTCATCTATATCCCCAGGATGCAGCATGCCTCACCTCGGGGCTCTATCCCCCATCCTGGTGCTATTGTGACTGTCCCTGTGTAGGAGTACAAGGCTCAACTATTTCCCCGGGATGCTGCAGGGAGCACTGCAGAGGCCCACCTCCCATCCCCACATTGGCTAATGGGCACTGGCAGATGTATGGAGGTGTACCACAGATGTGTGCTGTGTCTGAGTCACAGGGCCCCACACACAGGGCACATAGGGTACGAGCCAGACATGCGTTGGTGCAGTGCACACATAGGTGGTGGCCCTGGAAACAGCATGGGGCATGAATGTATCACACATTAGGGGCTGTCACCTGTTGCACACAGAGTTATATATGTGTTGCGGCAGAAGCCCCTAAAGGGATTCTGTTCGCTAATGTCAATGTGTGTTGTCAATTCAATAGGTGGAGGATCTCCGTAAGAAGGCGCGGGAGTTAAGGGCAAGGTACCCTCACTATGTAGCGCGTGTACAGCAGGAACGGATGGCCCAACGGGACGGTGAGTGATGTGACATGGCCCTGTGGGCAATGGCTGACAGAACCACAGGATGCATGTGACTGCCATGGCTGATGTGTGACCATGGAGATGACACATATTCCCCTCTCCCACAGCTGATGCACGTGCTGCCGTGGAGTCTGTGGGGCTGGAGGTGCCGGATGCAGCAGCGGGGCCGGAGGAGGCGCATGGTGACATCGGGCAGGAGGAGAATGCCCCAGTGCCCATGTTGGCAGACAACGACGGTGGGGCCGATGAAGAGGGTGCTGCAGCCGACACTGAGGGGGAGGAGGGGGGCAGGGAGGAGGAGGGGGAGGTGGGAGCGGGGGAAATGTAGATGGTGGGGGTGGTTGGAGCGGGGGAGGAGGGGGAGGTGGGGGTGGGGGAGGCGGCGGAGGAGGCGGGAGGGCAGGGATGGAGGGATGGGTGCTGGCGGAGGGGGATGGGAGGGGCTCTGGGGTGGGGGGCCAGGGGCCAGAGGGGGAAGAGGTGGGCAGGGTAGGGGGTGGGGTGGAGCTGGTGGGGGATGGGGTGGGGGCGGGGATGGGGTTGGCGGCTGTGGCATGTCCCCATCGGCATGGGCCGCCACATGGCAATGGAGGCACCAGCTACCTGCCCCATGATGCTGGCGATGCATTCCCCCTGGACGTGTGCCTGCCACACATAGCTGCTGACAGGCGCACCGTGCATGCAGCCACACAGACAAGGGGAGATCTGTGTCTGTGCGGCTGCATGTGTGGGCTGCGCGTGGCTGTGGCTGTGCATGCCCTGGCGAACGCCCAGAGGAAGCATGCTCTCATCATGGGGCAGGTACTGGCGACCCTGACCGTGGTGGCTGACCGGCTGCATGTGATGGAGGAGCGTGTTGCCGGTGGCGCACCTGACCAGTCACCATGTGATGGGGGTCCCCGGGGTTTGTAATGTGGGGATACGCATGGCACACCCGCCCTGTGATAGCCCGTGCCATGGCCTGCCACAACCACCAGGGACAAGTATGAGTGGGCCCCACAAATGTCGGCATGGGCATCCATGTGCATAGTGCACATTGTAAATAAAGTTATACATATGTTGCAGATAACTACGGTGGACAGATGTCCCTCATTGCTATGTGTCAGTGTTGTGTGAATGACACATGTGAGCCCCCACATGCATGTCTGTGTGCACTACAATGGGAGGATGCAGGGTACTGTACCCATGTCAGGGGTGGGGTGATATTATGGGAATCACATGGGGTAGTGCCACACATTGACAAACCCACATACGTGACACAGTGGGTAAGGGGCAGCTGTGGTGGACCATGCAAGGGTATGTGCAGCAGTGGCAATGGGCCCAGACAAGGGTGGATGCTGACATGGACAAAGCAAGGGGGCTAATGGACACCGGGGCAGGCAGTGCACATGGCTAGGGGTGGACCGAGTGGCCATGGCCACAGGGGGACAGGGGATTGGTGGCTTATATGGGGCACGTGGAGGGATATCCACAGGTGTGGCTGGACATGCGCATATGTTGAGGGTGCAAGGATGTACCTGGGTCCTGGGGTGAGTGTGTTGGTGTGGCGGCGTGCAGCGTGGATAGCTATGCAGAATCCACAATGCACCTATCACAGTCCTGTAGACCGTTAGCCCTATGTGGCGGGGGTGCTGTGGCCCTGAAACGCAGTATGCGTCTGTCCATGTCCATCAGTAGTGTCTCAGGGTATGGGCCGGCAGGGTGGGGGAACCTCCATGGCACACAGTGTAATGAGTTATGCACGGTGGTGTATCTGGTACCAGCAGTGGCCACAGGTGTGATACCAGGGTCGGGCATGGAGACATAGCAACATAGGGCAGGTGGTTGTTCCCTGTCGTCATATGTCTATCTAGTCTGTCCGTCCCGAAGAACTACAACTGTCCCCTCTCAACCTTTTAGCGATCCTCTGTGTCTGCCCCATGCTTCAGTGACATCAGTTACTGTCCGCATCTCCCCCACCTCAACAGGGGTACTATTCCACTGATACACTATCCCCTCTGTAAGGAAAAAGCCACGCAAAGCACACCTGAAGCTATATCTCAACACCCTCACCCCATGTCCCCACCTAGCGGAACCTGCTCTCAATGGAATTAGGCTCCCTCCCTGAACAGGTATGCCACGGAGGTATGTAAACATCCCAACCATGTCACTTCCATCCCGCTTGTCTTATAAGGAGAACATCTTACGCTCCATCAGTCTGTGCCATATGCCATATAATGGAGACCATGAATCATTTTAGTAGCCACCCTCTGCATCGGCCCCATCCCGGTCACATACTTTTGAAGGTGCGGTCAACGAAATTGAACACAATACACCAAATGGGGTCGCAACAAAGGCCTATAGGGAGGCATGCGCACCCCCTTGTTACAGTTGGTCATCCCTCTCTGTATGCACCCATGCATCCCCCTAGCCGTTGCCGTTGCCATCTCTACCTGTTGAACTACCCTGAGATCAGCAGACACAACCTCCCCTATGCCCCGCTCTATGTCCGTGGACAAACGTACCCGACCCCCCATACGGTATTGCTCCTTTGAACTGCTGCAGCCCAAATGCATGACCTCACATCTGTCAAAATGATACCCCAGCTGCACAATCGTAGACCATTCCTCACGCTTAGCTAGATCCCACCTAATGTTATCCACCCCTCCCTGGGTACCCACCCTATTGCAGGGTGTGCTATCAGCTGCACAGAGGCAGGCCATACCTGAATGCCCTTGCGCTATAACATCAACAGAGATGTTACATATAAGCAGAGCAGGAACAGCTCCCTGGGGCACCCCACTGACAACATCCTACCCCTCAGGGCGAACACCATGTACATGTACCCTCTGTCGCCCCCCACCCAATCAACCTCTAACCCAAGCAGTAGCGTTAGGGTACACCCCTAGAGTGCCCAGTCTGTGTTTATGTTGCCTGTGAGGAACATTGTCAAGGGCGGTATGGACATCCACATACACCACATCTAGGGCTCTCCCTCAGTCCGACTCCCTGGTCACCCAGTCAAGGATGGCACTCACATGTGCCTGACAGGACCTGCCTCTGGTGTATCCATGCTGCCTCTGTTCCTGTAATCTGCTGGACCCCAGATGCCTCAATATATGCTCCCCCAGCAGCGTGGCCAATAATGTACTCACTACCACAGTTAAACTAACCGGCCTGTAGTCTCCAACCACATCCTTACATCCGCCTCTGTGTAACAGCACCACATGAGCCTCTCTCCAGTCCTGTGGCACCACACCCGACTACAATGAGGCAGTAACACGGTCAGTCAGTGAAGCTGCTGGAACGTCCCCGGGGCCCCTTAGTATTCACGGGTGTATCCCATCCAGTCCCATCGCTTCGTGTACGTTAGACTGAGATAGTTTCACATGTACAGAGTCGTCTGAGGATTGCTCAGGATGACCTTTGCTCCTGTCCCAATTCGTGGGTGTGGGCTGAGATCCTGCCCCCGGTTCGCCATCTGTGAACACAGAACAAACATATTCGTTAGGCTATACTGCTGTACTTCCATCAGTTCCAACATATTCCTCCCCTGCACCCCTGAGTCTGACAATACCACTCTTGCCCTTCCCTCCTCACCAATATATCTGTATAATGCCCCCCCCTCCTCTTGCATTGGCTATTTCCCCATCCGTTGAACACTGCGCCCTCTTGGCTACTGTGCTAGCTGCCCCAGGTGTCTCCAAAATACTAACATGTGGACAGGTCAGACAGCATGCACATGTCAACAGACGTAGTGGCAGGGACACCTAGCAGAGGCAAGAGGGAGGGCAGAGTGACACACAACCCACCCCTGTAAGGGATCCCCTCTCCCCGAGGAAGAGTAGGAGTGACACAAACACTGCCAGGGATCAGACGTCTCCCACTGGGCCCATATTGCAGGGTCCCCCTGGTGGGGTGAAGGAGGAGGTCACAGAGGCCAGGGCCTCTTAGTCAGGGAATGCAGTGGGTACACAGGTGCAAGAGGGCAGGCCAGGTGGCATCATCTGGGTGTGGAGGGGTGGGGGCTGGAGCCCTGGATGTAGGAACCAAGGCCATTATATGTACGGAAAGGCCAAGGTGGGAGCCAAGCCGTGGGCAGGGGCAGCAGCAGGGGAGATGGGGAAGCAGGACACCAGCATGTTCAAAGCCGAAGCACAATTGCAGGCTGGAGGGGTTTGACTAGTGCAGGGGAGAGAAAAAGTACGGGACGCCCAGGAGGGGAGACTGCGTAGTGGGATCTAGGACGTGTACAGGAGGGTTGGCAGCCAGGCACAGGGGGGTAACCAGGTCAACCTAGGGGAATGGGAGCTGGGGAGAGTGTGAAGGACAGAGAGCCTGCACCTCTGCAGCTGCGTGAGACTGAGGTACATCTGACAGGTGATGTCACCACAATGGACTGTTCCGTGGGCAAAGCCTATCAGCCTGAGGAATAGGGATGACACAGGCTATTCCTGAGAGAGGGTGTACCAGGGAGGGGAACCCATAGTTCCCAGGCCGGGTGGCCCTAAAGCCCTCCTGTTGCTGGGGGGAGGGTCATAGGGACCTGGGCGTACAACCTGATTCTGAGATGGGCTGTCAAGCACCTGCTGCAGGAACAGGGACACTGGGGTGGGGATGTAGCCTTTGTCATGGAGCTGTACCCTACCCTGCATTGTCTCTGTGGTGTAGAGGTATCTGGAACTGAAGGGCGGCTGTGCTAATATGGCCACTGAATGTACGTCTGGGTTTCTGCTTCGGCCAGCACCGCTACCAGGAGAGTGACCTATCCCTGCTGCTGCAGACCTGTGTATCCTGCAATATGGGGAGTCATTACACAGACATTTCTGGCTATCTGACAGGCTCCGAGGGATATGTATGTCTGTCTGTGGTGAAACCGCACCATTGGGTATTATACATATCTGTCAGCTGCCTCATCCCTCGGAGCTCACCTACACGCTTATTGTGTGATGCACACATACAGCCAAGCACTGCCTATGTCCCCCAGATGGCCCAACATTGGGATATTTATGGAAGGCTCGGAGAAGAGGGCAGCAGAGGGTTCCCATAGGGACACACGCCCCTCCAAGCCAGGGGCGAGGGGTGCCGGTGTGGCAATGTACAGGGTCCGATGTATATTTATTTATTTATTTAACAATGATTTATATACCGCATCTTCCATAGTTCAGTTGCGGTTCACAATAAACAACAGTTAACAAATCGGAGTTTGTTTTACATAAAACATCATATGACCAAATAACAATAAGATAAACAACTAGTGTTAATACAGAACAGTATAGAACAGTGCAAACTATATACATTATGTACAAATACACATTATGTGGGGCTTAAGCGTTATTCAAAGTACAGTATCAGCTATGAAGAATTGTATGTGTAGGTCATTTGGGATTTGTTAGATAAAAACTGGTTAGCCATTATCTAAGTCTATTGAGGGATGATCTGAGTTGTAATGTTTAGAAAAGAGATAGGTTTTCACTTTTTTGCGGAATTCGATGATCTCGGTTAGTAATCTTAGATCATCTGGGAGGGAATTCCAGATTGTTGGAGCTGCATGAGAAAAAGCTCTATTGTTTGTGAGTTTATTTGCTTTTATGAAGTCTTTGGGAGTTTTTAGTTTATTTGTTTGTCCTTTTCTTTGAGTAGATTTTGAGTGCTCTTTGCTGATTAGGTTACTTAGGGTGACTGGGGCCATGTCGTTTAGAGTTTTAAATGTGGTTATCAATGTTTTGTATACTATCCTACTTTGTATAGGCAGCCAGTGAAGGGATTCTAGTATTGGTGTTATATGTTGATGTGCGTGTACTTTCGTTATTATCCGAGCTGCTGCATTCTGGGCAAGTTGAATTCTTTTAATGTTTTGTTTTGTTATACCCAATAAAATTAGGTTAGCGAAGTCAAAGTGGGGGGTTATGATGGCTTGAATTATGCTGATGAAATCATGTATGTATACAAGGGGTTTTAGTTGTTTAAGGATTTTGAGTTTGAAATAGATTTTCTTTGTGGTGTTTCTAATGTGGGTGTCTAATGTAAGGTGTTTATCTAGAATAACACCTAGATATCTTACTTCATTTTTTATTTTAATTTCTTGGTTTTGAAGTGTTATGTGTGTAGGTGGAGTATAGGATTGGTTTTTTGTGACGATTAGCACTTCAGTTTTGGAGTGATTTATTTGGAGATTGTGGGTATTTAGCCAGGATGTGACTTCATTGAAGCAATCTGACAGAGATTGCATCGGTAAGTTGGGAATCGTGAACGGAATGTACATCATGATATCATCTGCGTATAGATGATACAGTACACCATATTTTCCGATATATCCGATGTGCTGCGGGGGCACTGCATGGAGATGTATCCGTGGCCACCCCAACGTGCCCCCAGTGGCTGCTGTTGGGAACAGGTGGGGTGGAGGGTGTGGGGGTCAGGGTGGAGGGGGGACCATGCGCACTGGTGGGGCTGGGGGCAGCGGGGTGGTGTGTGCCTGCGGGTGGCTGCACCATGGCAGGTGGGGCAACCCATGCTGGCCACAGCTGGGTTGGTGGGGACACAGGCTGGCTGCATACGTGGCACGGGGTTGGCCCCTGGGGCAGACATGGGTAGGGCTGTGCATAACATGGCCCCCCCACATGTAACACAGGACACATGACATAAGTTCGGCTGCATGTGCACCCATTTATTTGGCACGCCCTCGGCCATGCCTTGTGCGGCCCCTCCCACCCCGTGTTGCTGGTGGCATGCCCGGCACAGCTGCTGCTGCTGCTGCTCCCTCTGGTGGTGGTGGTGGTGGTGGCGGTGACCCCTGCAGTCCTGTTGGGGCCCCCCTGCCTGCCACTAGGAGCTCCAGGCTTGCAGCTATGGCACGTGCTGAGGTCGCCAGGTCATCCAGCCGTGCCAACATCCTTGACAGTGCATGTTGCATGTGGCGTGTCTCATGCCTTTGCCTCCGCTGCTCGTGGGCGACCACACGCAGTACATGCTGTACACCTGGGGGGCCAGGATGTACACTGTGAGACAGGGAACCATCTGCCAGCTGTACATAGGCATACACACACCAACGCGGTTGGCCACTCACCCTCGGCATCCCTCTGTGCCACCTGGGAGTGCGCCCGCATCTCCCCAATGACCCCTGTGATGGCAGACATTGCCTCCTGCCTCTCCCGATGTGGGTCAGCTGCAGACACCACCAGTGGCGTGCCGGCCTCTGCCTGCCATAAGCCCTGCCCGCTGTCCTCCTCCAGGGGTGGGGCTTGACCCCCCGCTCCCACTGCTGTGGCCCCCATTGGTGGCACCTCTGGCCCAGCATCCTCAATGCACCCTGGCCCAGGGTCAGTGTGTTCGTCCACCTCCTCTGCCACCTCAATGGAGTAGATGTCACCTGTAGGGTGAAATGATACATAGGTTAGGTAGGGCATGGCTGCCTGTCTGCCCCCGTCGCACCCTGTGTAGGTGTCACCCCCTGGATCTCTGTCAGCCATGTACTGCCCCTCCACCCCCTAGTCCACACCTGCACATGTGTGTGTATGGTCCCCCACCAGTTCAGCTCACTCAGACCTACCGGCACTTGGGTGTGCCATGTCCATTGCAGGGGGCAAGCCATGTATGTAGATGGGCCCAAGCCGGTCTGCCAGATGCTGCTCGAGCTCCTTCAGCTTGGCCATCTGTACTGGGCCCCCTCCAGTGCCCTGTGCTGCACGTCGCTCCCTGTCCATCTCCGTCCTGATGTTGCGTTTTATTTCACAATACCTCTTCCTGAGGCTTTCAGTGTCATGGTGGGGTCCCCCTGATGCCGCCACCACTGCCTGGACCTCAGCCCATGCCCTGTTGCGTGTGGCACTGGTTGTGGTTGCGCTCTGCTGACCAAACAGCACCTCATAGTGTTCAAGGATGCTGGCCAGGAGTAGGTCATTTTCCTCCTGGCTAAACCTCACCGCCCTTTTTCTGGCCTCCTCTGCCACAGGGGTCCTACGGTGCTTCTGCCCTGGTGCAAAAGTGGCCTGTTGGCCAGGGTGGTGTGGAGCTCCAGATGGCCCTGGCCTTTCACTATCCTCCATGCCAGCAGGTGTGGGCACTGGTGGCTGTGCACTGTGTCCCTCTGCAGCCCCCTGGTTTCCTCCATTGCTATCTGCCATGCTGTGCTTGGGTATGTGTGCTGAGGTGTTTTGCGTTACAAACCCGCCATTTTTGTATGTGTAAAGTGGGCATGGTTCTACGCGCGTACAGCCATGCGTTACACCATGCGTTACACTTCCGCACGCATTCATGTGTCATTGAGCTGGCATATCCTATGTGCGTTACTATAGACGGAACATAGCATTGTGCCCATCTCCCCCTAGGATCCTCCAATATCGGCAAGGTTGGTGTGCACTGCACCATATACGCTGTGATAAGGAAGCTTATCATAGCTCAGGAAGGAACTATAGTAAAGGTGAAGTGACTCTGAACAAGCAACCTGTCAGTTCTGGTAGAAATAAGAAAACTGAATTTTTCCATAAAAGACTACCAGTCCCAGAATGCACCTGGTTTCCAACAGCCATTAGAGGAGCTGAAGTGGGGAAACGTGTGTTCAATCAGGAGGGCTATGAGGTAATCCCCAAGCACTCATCTCAAAGGGCAGGGCCTGATTCAGCACAGCTGTGCTGTGCAATGGTGGAGCACTCATCTAAGCAGAATAAAGGTAGAGTTTATTCTACAGAGAATCATCTTCATGATCTTGGACAGCTTCATCATCTGGAGGATCATCAGAAGCAGAAGCCAGAGCGGACGGACAGAGAGGGCAAGAAACCCTTTGGAAGAAAGAAGAGAAAAGCATTTGGGAGGTCTAAAGGAGTCCAGAGCAGTACGTATACTGGGAGACATTCAAAAGGCCAGCATACACCATTGGACTGGGGAAAACCAGAGGAGTGGTGCTGCAGAGCTAGGAATCTCCAGACGGTACCTGTGAGGGAGACGGCTGCACTTGGAAGGGACCCTAGGACCCGTGCCAGAAGGTATGTGAAGAGAGATCCAGTGTCCATGGATCTGGATTGGAAGGCTGGACATAAGAACTGGACTACATACTGGCCAGGCTATTTAGAGAGGAACTCTAACAGCAATGGAAGCTCAGGTATGAACACCGATCTATGCCCTAGCTATAACCTTGAAAGACAGCAGGGAAACAAGTATTCTCCTGAGAGTGCTCCATTGAGAAATTCCTCTGTGCCAATCCATGATATTGAACCCATGATTGTTGAAGAAGGGGAAGAGGTGGTAGGTACAGGCTGTGAATACATGGATTGCTCTCTGTCTAAACTCCTTTGGTAATTTTCTGTTACAAAGTACAACAACCATCACAAAGAAATACAAACTTGTTCTTTAATCTACTCAGAAAAGCTCCTGAGTAGGATTTGAGCCACGCAGTAGAAAGCAAGCCAGCTAAGGGGTTTCAGCTGGGTAACTGCTAGCAATTGAGCCTTACCTAATTGCTTGTGAGCTCTGAGGAAATCACTTCTGAGTCTATGTGTGAAGATATAAGAAGTTAACCTGAAAAGAACAGTTTTTCCCTACTTTGTGGGTTTTGTTTGTTGATTAAAGCACTGCTAAGAAAATATTAGCTAGAGCCTACAGAAAAGACCAGTTTGTTACCAACCAGGTCTTTATTCTTTTGATTTGATTGCCTGACAAGTTCAGCTGTTGTTTTCCTGATTTTGTTTTTCTAAGTTTAACACTGAAAGCAAGTATCCTGTTTTATGTGCTACCAAGCATATCTGTGTTGGGAGAAATAACCCCATAAATAAATATCTTATTGGCTTTACACTCAAGCACAACTAATTATTGTGAATGGCTGTGTCTGGTGTGAATGGACTGCATTTCCCACAATCCCTTACAAATCATATTGATATATGCACTTGCCAAGACTGTGAACATTCTCACCCAGGCAGCCATGTGACAACGCACCCATTGGCTTCCATCGTGAGTCCTACTGCATGCACGCACGTTGATCGTGCAGTCATTGTTTGGTGTGTGCGTGCGCGTTCCCACGCGTGTATGGGGATCCTGCAATGTGTCGCACACATTACGTCACACGTACGCGCCACGCTACGTCAACGCGCATGAGTACGCGTCGTGCGTTCCAGTCGCACCTAGTTCTCTGGGTGAGGTGCGAGATGTAGGATGCCGTATATTTGCACCATGCTGCGTCAGGGGGACATGCCACCCTCTTCCCCCGCTGGCATCCAACGTGTGCGATCACATACATCCATGTAGTTGGGTCCATTGTAGTGATGCGTGTTCCCACGCACGTTGCATCATTCCAGGCTCATCAGGTGTGTATTGTTGTTCTGAATGTCGACCCCGCCCCACACCCTATTTCCCAGCAACCTGTCCTCCATTCCATGTCTATCATGGCTCAAACTGTGAATGCAGGTTGTGCGGTGGTTGCGTTGCTAGAGCTGGCTGGGCTACACGTTCCAGAGGAGGGAGATGATGTACCTGGGGCTGTGGCACTGGGCATGGGTGCTATCCCGCTGCAACTCTGGCCTGCAGCTCCGGGGGGTCCACAGGCAGATGGTGGAGGACACCGGCACCATAGGTGTGCTGAGGCACGGCCCCGCCTGCAACACCTCTACAGGCCCAGGCCCATGCTCCAGGACATCAGAGAGGACCAGGTAATCTCCATCTACCATCTACAGGGGCCATTAGGGAACTCTACGAGGATCTCAGACCTGACCTCGAGCCCCGGACTGCCCGGTCCCATGCTATACCGGGATTGACCAAGCTCCTGGCTGCCCTACATTTCTTTGCCTCTGGCTGTTTCCAATCCTCAGTGGCCGCAGTGGGTGGGATGAGTAGGCCAACATTCTCTCGCTGTCTCCACCAGGTACTGCGTGCCATGGTCAGCCGGGTTGGGAATTACATTGCAATTCCCAACAGTTGGCAACATTGGGGGGCCCTGGGACAGGCATTCCAGCAGATTGCAGGGATACCACATGTGATGGGAGCTATAGATTGCACACATGTTGCCCTGGTCCCGCCATGCGACAGGGAGGTTGTGTACTGCAACCGCAAACACTTCCATTCCCTGAATGTGCAGGTTGTTTGTGATGCAAGTATGCATATTCTGAATGTGGTTCCATGGTTCCCAGGGTCAGCCCATGACTCCTATATCCTGCAGCACTCGGCACTGTTCGAACAATTTGAGGCTGGGCAATATGAGGACTGTGTCCTGCTGGGTGGGTATTCCCCGTATCTAACATGCACCTATGGTATATGGTTGGTGGGACCCCATTGTCACCTGCGTCCTCTGCATGCCGTACATTGCGGTGGTGTTTTGGGGTGCTGCCTATTTGTGGCACTTCACACATGTGGTGTGTCCCTTCTGTGGCTGCATGTGATACCTCTGGCTTGCCCATGCCGTCCACACCTGGCCTCAGGCATACTGCATGGGCAGTTGTACATATGTATGCCTGTGGGGTGTCTCCCTCTCCCACCCTATATGGCACATGTTTGTGTGTGTCCCATCCAGGTGGGGTGGAGTTAGGGGCACGGACCCATCCACATGATGTAGAGTGTGTATGAGGACCCCTCTCTGTTGGCCATGTAGGGGCGACACATGTTCGGAGCTGTGGGTGCACCTGCTATCACCCATGTCTGATACCTGTCTGCTCACTCTATCATGTTTCCACTGCCCCTCTCACCTGGACCCTCGGGGGTATGTTCCATTGACCTCGGCTCTATGTGCACTGTATCATGGCTGTCACATACTTGCACAACTGCGCATCTCTGCCCCTCCCAGTATTCTGTACTGCTGTCAGCCAAGTGCCCTCACAGCAGCCACTGCTGCTGTCTGGGCACAGGTTTGGGATGTGTGTCTTGACATGGTACCGTAGATGTGTATTGCCCCCATTGGCCTTCCCCTGAGCTCGGGATCTCCCAGCATCTGACTCTGGTGCATTGGCATCATATGCATTGATGTGACATCATATGTTTGTGTCCATGCTTATCCGCTGTCCAGTCGAACATTGCTACGTCATTGGTTCTGTGGGTCCCTCATCTCACATGTGCCTGTGCAACGTTTATATTTGCAGGTGATGCAGGGTATGGGTGTCGTGCCTGGTTGCTGACCCCTGTGCATCTCCCTCGGCCAGGTGCAGAGATGCGGTACAATGAGGCCCATGCCTCCAGACGCTCAGTCATTGAGCGCACCTTTGGCGTTCTAAAGAGTCGCTTCAGGTGTCTGGATAGGACCGGTGGTGCCTTACAGTACAGACCCCTGACTGTGGCACAGATCATTATTGCCTGTTGCATCCTCCACAACATTGTTCTCAGGCACAATGTCCCAGTCGAGATTAATGAGGATCTGGAGGCGGATCCTGTGTGCCCTCCTGCACAAGGCCGTGGTGACCCATGTGCAGGGATGGCAGCCAGGCAAGATCTGATCGAGCAGCTATTCTCCTGTAAGTTCTGCATGTGTGGGCATGTGCTTCTGGGTCGCCATGTGTGAGCTGCTCTGTGTTTTTGATGGCAATGTCATGACATGTCTCTATATGTCTCATGTGTTATGGCTCCACAGGATATGCTGCTGTGTTTAGGCCTCCTCAAGCTGGGCTGCCGGTAATGCCCACTGCTGTGGTGCATATTGGGACTGTGTGTACGTCAATGCAACATGCAGGTGACTGGGGTGGGTGGACATGCAGGTAGGTGTACTGTGGTGGCAGCACAGCATGACAGATATATGTGTCTCCCTCTCCACTGCTCCTCTGGTGTTACACATGTCTTTGGCCTACCACTCCATCCACCGTATGTTCTGTTTGGCTCACATGTGTCCATTGCCTGTGCACATCTTGGGCATCTACATACTGCACCTCCTGCACATGTTACCAGGATGTGTGTATCTCCTGACTCAGGGCATTGTATTGTTTGAGTGCACGTACAGATGTCACTGCCATTGCGGCATTAGACAACTTCGGTGTACCCATGCATGGACTGGGATGGTTGTCTCCACTGGTCCCTGATTGTCCACAGTGCAGCCAACTGCAGCTTGCGGCATGCGTACCTTGTCTAATGGTTTATGTCTCTGTGTCATTGGGATGTGTCTGCCTGCGCTACCCTCTGCTCCCCTCTGCCTTTGTCTGTGTCAGGGATGTGTCTGGTCACCTGTCTAGTGCTGTTCACCCGACTCTCTACGCCCTTCTGCTTATGGCCTTCTGTACATTGTGTGCTTGTGTCATATGTTGTTCCCTGATGTGTCTCATGTTTGATGGCAGGACACTGCACGTGAACGTTTTGTCTCCACGCAACGCAACATTCCTCGGACATGCTACACTGACAGCTGACCATGCAGACGTGGTGATGGATGCAGTTTCTTGACATCTGCAGCCTCCACTCTGGCCCCTTGTGCCCTTGCCTGACTCGGCATTTCCCCATCATACCACTGCTATAACTTTCAGGTAGGTTCCACCTTCGATCATCTGGGACATACACCATGTGCAGATGCTGCACTTGGCCTGTTAGTATCAACGTGCCTTTTTGTGGTATCTCTTTGCACCACCACTGCTGGACATGCTGTGGACCTCTGGGATGCCTGTGTGACATGGGCATTTACATGACCATGTTGAGATGGTGACCTGGTCTGCAGGTCAATCTCCTGCTGTGGTCCATGTGCACTGTGCTGTGTTGTGGCCATGTCATGTTGTGATATCTACGCCTTCATGATGCACATATTGTGATGTCACTGTCTCATTTGTATATGACATATCTATTATGCTCTCCTTTTACAGGGTTACTCTCTGACATACTAATGTATCAGAGGCTCTGTATGGTGTTCACGAAAGTATACAGTGTATCTTCTGCTAACTCAAATTAGCAATGTACGCAGAAATGTCTTCTGGAAGCTAAGCACTGGTGTAATATAATTACAAAACGGTTAATGCATTACACTCCGAAATAGCTTTAAAGTCTGAAAGGGGGTGGTCGCCTCCAATCTGGATCGTTGATGTGAAAGGGCACTTGTCCATTTGACGGAGACAAAGGTCAATGGTAGCCTATCATTGCTGAAACTATGCGATCACTCTGATTTAAATATGAAAGATTGTCAGTGGAAAATGTCAATGTGAGTCAGCAGAGGATACACTGTATTCTTTCGTGAGCACCATACAGAGGTTTTGAAACATTAGACTGTCTTAAATTGTGACCTGATGGTGGGGGTTGGTTGTGTCATTTCCTTACCTTATTTCCACCCCTTTTCACACAGGACACAGACAGCATACATGAGACATCTACTACAGTGCATCTGGAGACCCCATCAGCCATATTTGTTTGGACACGGCACCTCTGTGAAACTGTCCCTGGGTGTAGTTGCCACTGGGAGATGGACCTCTGCGAGTTGGACACAGGCCTTTGTTAGACCTCATTGTTGGCCTGCTACATCAACTGTCACTGGGGGGACTGACACACCGTCGCTGCCATGAACTGTCTGGGTGTCTCGTTGTTTGCAGATGGGGGGGATCACCTTTGCATTGTTGGGGAACATTGATACATCACTGGTGACGTTGCATGGTCCCTGTTGACTTTGCATGCTTCATCCTCTGTCTGTGGGAGGTTGGGGATGATGACCTCTGTACATACGGTGGGGGTGAGCTCACAGCATACGTTTTATCATGGAGACGAGGCCAGAGAGTAGGGCTGCCAGTAGGGGTGTACTGCACTGGTGGTGGATGCCTGCTTGGGCACAATGTTTTAAGGGGTGGTTGTGCAGGGAGGTGGGAGATGAGGGGTGGTGGGACATCACGAGGTCCCTGCATCTTGGTCCCTGCACAGGAGGTCTGTCATGGGGTTGGTAAGGGGTTGGTGGGGCGCTTTGCCATGACCAGACAGGGGGGTGGTGCACCCATGACTAGCATGGCACATGGTGGGATGCAGGGGGCAGGCTACTGCGGTACCAATGGTATGCAATTGGACAGTGCGTGGCCATATTGGCGTAATGTTGATGGTGGGTGGGGCGGGTGTCACTGGTGTTGTAGGGAAGAGGGTCGGGTGCTAACTACAACCTGGCTGTGTGGCGTGGAGTGGGGTGGGGTCCATGGTTGGCACGGATTGCAACCTGGGGACACTGGGGGGGCTACAGAGTTATCCACAGACACCAACAATGGTGGGTGGTGCAGGGCTGTGTAACGATGATGAATGGAAGGTACAGTCGTGGCCATGTCCACTTTCTGGCCTTGGTGAGCCATCTGGGCGCCACTGTTAACATGACAGGCATCACCCTTGGTTTTCTTAGCCTGGGAGGGATCAGGTGTGTGTAGATGGCTCTGTGGGCCATCAGTATCAACCTGGTACAGCCAGCCATGGTTGCTGATAGCCACACTGGGGGACTGTATATGGCGTTACGCACGGGTATCCATGCATGGTCAGTTGCGTACGACACCCGGGTGCATGCATGTGGGTGCGGGGGTAGGTGGTGTTGGGGCTTTTCTGGGCCTCCCCTACCTTTCTTTGGGGACTGCCTATGTTGTTTTTGGTTGTTTGTGTTAGACCCCAACATACATCTACAGGACTCTGGCTTTCTGTGTTACTGGCAACATAGGCGCATAGGATTTGTTTTATTTAGGTTTTGCCAGGCAGGTCAGAACACGCTTTGGTTTGGTAAGGTATGGATTTCATTTTCAAACCGTGGGATGACATACGGAGCACCTGGCTTAGGCATAGTCAATCCTGGCGATGGCGGACAGCTTCACCCCACTGGGATCGGCTATGTCTATGTATAGGGACATCCTCTCCCTGTTTATCTCCACAGCTTTCTGACAATTTGATTTCTTTCATTCTTCTTCTGCATTATTGTTGATATACATTTTGCTTCCCGATATGTCACACTGTAGCATCCTTTCTCCACTTTTGGCTGTTAAATCCTGTTCTCACACACTGTGTACTGACCTTCGAGTCATGTTTCCTGCAGATAAACTGTGGATAATGATGCATTTCAGCTTTGGGTATGTGTTCCTTTGTTCATTTTATAGGCCCATGTTAGCCATGTGATAGCCTCTCATTGGCTGTATGGTATTCTGAGATACTCATTTTGTACACTCTCTGGGGCAGGGTAGAGGCTCGTTTCAATGCTCAATCTTTGCTGGCTTTGCATTTTGAGTGTTATGACGTCAGAGCAAGCTGTCCCTTGGTCCTTAGTTGTAGACGTATACACAGGCGGCATTCCCCATGTACTGACTGTACCTGAGAGGACTCATTTTTATCCCCACAGTGAAAAGGTGTTGCTGATGTGTACCATGTCTGGGTATGGTTACAGCACATATTTCATTTTTTTTAATTGAAATCAGTACTGCCAGCCAAAAAAAACCTCACAGTGCAGTAATCATCAGGTGCCCCATAGGGCGCCCTATAAGGCACCATAAGGTTACATCACTGTGAGGGTTTTTGTGCTGGCAGTACTGATTTAAATTTAAAAAATGAAACTGCCCCAATAAATAACCCCACTGTGGGATCAAACCAACAACCTCTGGCTCCACAGGCAGTGAGGTAACCAGTGAGCTACAGCTCTATAACTACAAGCAGGCCCATGGCTGGCTACAGAGGGACTGCAGGTCACCGCACAGACTGTCTGCTGTGGTTACCAGGATAGGGTTAATCCACTCATACTCATGCTGCACTGCACATGCAAAGCAGCAATCTACAGATGGGCACAAGGTGGGGTATGCCTTGGCGGACAGTGCACATTATACTGTGCCCTCTGGAGTGCCTTGTCGGACGCCTTAGGCGGCACCTTGGGTTACGGCCCTGTGAGGGTGTGTTTGCTGGCACCACTAATTAAACTTATACAACATATGCTTCAGACAGCACTGCTTTAAAGTAAAAGGTGATGTCTCAGCCAGCTTTACTCCTTGGACCCACATGGGGGTTGAACTCACACACCCTACACCATCGGTCAGTGTATTAACCATTGTGCTACAGCTCTTAACACCTTTCTGTGCACCTTATCAAACGCCTTATGGGCGCCATACAGGGCGTCTTGCGTGGCGCTCTGCATGGTGTTTTTTACCGCTCGTTGAGTTATGGCACCTGGTAACGCGCGTTATCGGGAACAATGTACTGCCCATGTCCTTTTTTGGGATTTCTGCCTGTACCACGGATCCTAACGCGAGTCACACTAACGCGGTTTAGTAAACATACCCCTTAGTGTCTCAAAGCATACTGAAGGAACTTAGGGAGCTCTGCTGTTTGACTTTTCTTTTTAATTGAGACTTTTGAAATACACATTCCACAAAATACTGTCATTTCTTGTATTAGCTCATGGTTGATGGCTCCAATGTTTAAATATGTTTATAGATTCATACATTCCATGTGATGCCTGTTGCCTGCACTCGCTGTTAATAGATTACTTCCTCTACTAAACAAAATTTCCTTATCTGATAGTTCAGTTTCACTTTAAGACTTTTACTTATTTGTAATTTTACTTTATTTTATTTTTATCCTTATTCACTTACTAACTTATTATCCCTCCTTTCTCCCAATTGTACTTTCCCCTCACTGCAATTTCTTAGGATGACTTGCTCCTCCCTTCTTATGTCTCCACCTAACTTTTTGTTCCTTTTCTTATTCTTCCTAACCTTCTTCCCTCATTCCATCAACCTAAATTCCCCCCTCCTTTTCACCCTCTCTCCACCTTTCCCATTTCCTCTCCCACTTTGTCCTCCACCCTCTCCTCAGCTCTTGAGCTGCACCTTTTTCTTCCTCTCATTCATCCCTCTTCTTCTTCTTTAAAACAGCCTCATCCTCATTTCCACTGTGCCATCTCCTCTCTCCATCTCACTCTTCTCCTTCTCCTTCTGTCTTCCTGTGATATTATTCCCAACTGTGGCCCACCTTCACTTTTCTCTCACTCTCATATTAGTTGCTTTCTCTACCACCCCAATCTCATCTATATCACTCTCCTTTCCCCCTCCTCATTTCCCTTTTCATGTACCTTATGGAATGCTCATTTCATTTCTAATAAACTTCTCTTTACCCATGATCTCTTTATCTCTCATGCTTTCCATCTTCTAGCTCCTCCCTGATGACACTGCTTCGGTCGCTGCCCTCTGTCACGGTGGCTATCAATTCTCCCACACTCCTCATGCCACTGGCCACGTGTCAGGTTTCTGTTTTCTCCTTCTTGCCAATTTTAGCCCTTCCTTCTACCCCAGTCTCACTCCTCCTCTTTTGAAGTCCACTCCATCCATCTTTTTAATCCCCTATCTCTCCAGATTGCTATTATCTATAAACGCCCTGACAAGTCCATTTCTACCTTTCTCACTGATTTTGATTCATGGTTTTCCTTATTTCTGGATTCTTCTTCCCCCTCCCTTATTCTTGGTGACTTTAATTTTCATGTTGATAACACTTCTGACCCTTATGCATCTAAGCTCCTTTCCCTTACCCCCTCATACAACCTCCAGCTTTCCTTTTCTGCCCCAACTCATCACCATGGTCACTGTGTTGACCTTGTTTTCTTTTCTAATTGTTTACCCTCTAATTTCCATACCTCAGTTCTTTCCTTATCTGACCACTACCTGTTAAGCTTCACTCTTCACTTCCCACCTCAGTCTCGTCCAGTCTCCTCCTATCTTTTTAGGAACCTTCATGGTATCGATCCACTGACTTTTTCTGCTACTATCTCATCACCTCTTTCACTTTGTCCTCTAAATCTGTTAATGAGTCTATAACGTCCTATAATACTGCTCTCTCCTCTGCTCTAGATACTCTTACTCCACCCATTCCATGTCCTGTGAGGCGCACTTCACCTCAGCCCTGGCTAACTTCAACTACCTGCTACCTATGCTCCTGTGCCCACCCAGCCATGTGCACTTGGCTCAAATTCTGTTCCCTTTCTGACTTTCTTCACTTTAAATTCATGCTTACTTCCTTCACATCTGCCATTGCTCTCGCCAAACTGAACTATTTTATCCATTTGACTAGCTTTCTTGCCTCTGCCCCCACAGTCTCTTTGCAACTCACAACTCTCTTCCTAAGGCGCCTCTGCCTCCAATCCCTCCTTCTTTTTCTGCCCAAACCCTAGCCGACTATTTCCATGACAAAATCCATAAGATTACACTCCAATTCTGTACTAAATCTTCTTCACCTCCTCTTCCCCCTCTTCAAAATGAACTTTTCCCCTCAACCTCTATCACCCTTTCATCCTTTTCTAAGATCTCCATTAAGGAAACCTCTCTTCTTTTTTCCTCCTTTAAACTCACTACTTGTTCCTCTGATCCTTCCCCCCCCCCCCAATCTCCTCCTCCGTCATCCCTTCCATCTCACATATTATCAACCTTTCACTCTCCACTGCAACTTTCCCTGCAGCCTTCAAGCATGCTGTGATTGCACCTCTCCTCAAGAAACCTTCACTTGACCCTACTTCTCCTTCTACTTATCAACCCATCTCCCTCCTTCCCTTCATTTCCAAATTCTTGAGTGTGCAGTTCTCCGCCACTGCCTTGAATTTCTCTCCTCTCAAGCCTTTCTAGATCCACCTCAGTCTGTTTTCAGGGTAGGATGGCACACAGCTGGCAGACACACATAGATGGACAGAAGGATGGTTGACAACTGTGATAAGAGTACAATGTGCTAACAACACAGATCTGCACAGATATGGCTGTCACAGGAATCAAAAGTAGCTGGGCAGCACAGGCAAACAAATCAAAGAGAACAGAGAGGAATCAAACCTATGACCATCAGCACAAGTGTCAATGCACAAACCGGTAGGCCACACCACCAACATGAGCTCATTAGCAAAGGCTGCATACAAGAATACTGCAGGGCACCACACTAGAAGCCCACTGGCTGCCATGATAGGCAAACCTCTGTGGAGCAGTGGAAAATATGGAACACAACAAGACAGAATTGAACCTGCAAACAGGCATGCCACAGACCAGCTGAACTGCAGCAATGCCAATCCCCCAAGTGGACTGCCATGTAAACCCCTTAAAGTAAGAGACATATGTAACAGCCAATATGTCATGGATAGGCAGAACAGAGGGCACACTTTGGTGTACAGTGAAGAGATGGAAGTGTGTGTGCATAGGTGATGAAGCTGCAGGTGCCAAATGGTCATGTTATCACAATAGAATAATTTTACAAAAGAAACACATGAGGGGATCAAACCTGCAATGTCGGGGAAGAGTGTACGTGTAGTCCACCACCAAAACACCTAGGACCCCCACACACTTGCAGCTCTGTTGGACGTGTCACAGAGACAGTGTTGCAGAAGAAAACCTGGACAGGAGCACATGGGGATATGTGTGCCAACAGCAAGATAGAGGTTATGGTGTTGCAGGGAAAAGAGGTGAATGACAACATATGTACAATATGACACATCACTGAGGACATGTGTTTCCCCTGACTGTCGTCACAGACAATGTAGCTAGGACCACCTACCCCAGACCACTGCATGTTGGTGACCTACAGTCACCTGCCAATTCACCACAGCATCAGGAGCTCCAACAGGTATGTCCTGTGGATTGGGAAACACAAGGGAAACATACATATGTCATGTTCCAGCTGTGCAACACACACTGCACCTTCCTGTCCACAGCTCCCAGATCCCCCAAGATCCTTTACAGACTGAGTGTTTACCATCACACTGTACAGATCTCTGTCATGTGAGAGTTATCTCTGAGGTTCGTTTGCAAAACTACAAGGGTCTGTACTGTGCCTGTCCCCTCCCACACTTCTGTGTTGCTGTACAAAATGATGAACAGAAGTGTTTGATCACTACCATGTCCCTGCATCACTCCAAGGCTGCAGTAGTATCCTGTGTCCCCCATATCTCTCTCAATGCCCCTCACTGTGTGTCCTGGTGTCTCAATGTCGTCTGCTACCCCGCTGTCAATTCCTGTAACACACGGAACTATGGAGGTGCACCTCTCCATCCTGTGACCATAGACATTTCCGTGGTGTATATATCTCATACCTCTACTTATATTAACAGCTGTGTGATGATGAGTTGCAAATATATATCTGTCTCAACAGCTGAGGTATGTCTGCCAAACCACACCCCGATGTGTGTTTGTGACCCTAACATGATGGCTTCATGTCACCCTATTGTGTGAAATTCATCATGGCAAAGCATGGATAGCCTATATGTCCACCTAACCCCCCCCCCCCATCAGAGCCTCCATGTGTGTGTGGACATAACTCTCCCTCTCTAGGGTCTGCAATGTAGTTGTTCTCTTGGACTGCACTCTCCTCCTCTACACACCTAACCAGCTTCTATGTGAGTGCTGTGGTATATGTCTAGATGTCCTCAGACAGATTTGCCCTGTTCCCCCTGAAAACACCACTAAGACCCACATCCACCCCCATATTTAGCCCTCAGCTTGCCTACTGTAACCTACACCTTTGCTGATCTGGCCTGAATAATCTCTGTTAGTGTGTAAATATGCAACACTGCACTGCATGGCTATTCTACATCCCACAAAATGAGGACAATAATACTCCACCTGGCTGGACACCTCACAGGTTCCCTATCCTTTCCCGCATCCATGTGAGGGTTACGTGATGACCTTTACAGTCATGCACACTGTGGTTTTGAAGTAATGTCCCTTACGGATATCACATATCAGTAATCCAAATACCACTGATCACATAGATATTGCTACGTATCACATATCGTGCCATAGAAAAACAACTAACACTCAGACCCTGCACATCAGAGCATACCAACCTCACAATCAGCTCAAAACACTCAATGAAAAACACACACATCTAGACAATTGGCCCCATCCATGGCCTGGTCTCCCACTGTTAATGCCATACCACATGCCTCTCACCTTGTTGCACCCAAAGTATCAGAACTAACAATGTGTGGCTGCACATTAGCCCCTATCACATGCAGCCACAAACCAGGTATGTCTGCCCAACCCCTCCCACAAGCCTAATACCCCCCACACACATAATCCACCTCCACCTGCTGTTGTGCCCTGCCCACATCTAATGTGTATCAGGCATGAGTAGATATGAAGCTGGTATGGCTAGCCAGCCTCAGTTACATGTCAGTGCAGTGCTGCATCTTACTGATATTGTAATATAAATGGTAACTAGTATTAGCAGTACACACATATTCAAACAAATGTAGGTGGGAACATATGCAGTACTTACATGAGAAAAGCTCCGCAATCAGCTGCCGCCTGACTGCTGTGCCCTCACGTGTGTCACCATGGGCACACGCAGGGGGGCATGTAGGGTCATCCTCCAGATCCTCATTAATATCAACAGGGATATGGTGCCTGAGAGCAATGTTCTGCAGGATGCAACAGGCTATAATGATCTCTGCCACAGTCTGTGGTTGGTATTGTAAGGCCACGCCTGTTCTATCCAGACACCTGAAGTGACTCTTTAATGCGCCAAAGGTGCACTCTATGATGGAGCGGCTGGTGGCATGGGCCTCATTGTACCTCCTCTCTGCACGTGTCCATGGTTGATGCACAGGGGTCAGCAACCAGGGGCGACACACATATCCTGCATCACCTGCAAAAAAGAAATGTGTGACGTTAAAGCAGGAGCTCATGTCCACCCAAATGGACACAGGTATATACATGCAAAACAAATGCATAACACATCCTGACATCAACATATGACATCACATGATGGGACATCACAATTATGCATCAGGGTGTGAAGGTCAGACACACATGACAAGGTTTAGGTGTACGGATTGGAAACAACATAATCTGTAACCACGACACAAATGCTAGCAACCATTCAACTATCAGTACCAAGCTCCATAACAAGGTGGAGTTGGAGGTTACTCCCCTCCCCTTATATCACACACAGAGAGATGACATAACCACACAACAAGGGATACACCTCCAAAACATACATTTGCACATACGGTTAGTCACATGAACAGCATGTGCACATCCGAAATGATAAATACACACCCAGCAATAGACAGTCCTCATACTGTCCTGCCTCAAATTGTGTGAAAAGTGCCGAGTGATGCAGGATATAGGAGTCATGGGTGGACCCTGCAAACCTGGGTACCACATTCAGAATATGCATATTTGCATCAAATACAACCTGAACATTCAGGTTGTATGTGATGCATACACCCTGATGCAAGGCCTGCCGAAGAAAACTACAAATATTCTGCAAATGGCACAAAATGTTGCAGCCAGGATCATCATGCAAAAACAACTCTCTGACCACATTACACCCACCCTAATTGAGCTGCATTGGCTCCCCATCACAGCCCGCATTCAGTACAAATTGCTAGTCACTACTTTCAAACTTATCCATAATATAGCACCCTCTCACCTCAGCAGCTTGATTTCCAATCCACCCAACAACAGAAGTAGGAGAGCAGCGAACCTCAACACCATCTGCCTACCGAGATCATTCACAAAGGCTAATACCTCTACCACTAACAGAGCTTTCTCATTTACAGCTCCTACACTCTGGAATCGGTTACCAAGTGATCTGCGTGAAATCTGTGATCTAAAGGACTTTAGAAAAGAGCTTAAGACGCACCTTTTCAAATCCCATTACAACCTAACATCATGAGCTACACGCGACCGCGTGTAAATATGCATATACAGATCACTTATAAAGTTTTAACAGTTTAGTCAATTGTAAATATGTATATAACAATCAATTGTGAATATGTATATAACAATCAACTATAAGCCTGTAACCTGTATTTTGCTGTGCCCCCACCCCCCTAATCAGAGTGTATTCAACCTAAATTCTGGCCAGTACAGCCAACCTCACCATGTGTTACAACCGCTGCTGATCACTGGAAGCAGCGGGATATAAATGTACGCTAAATAAATAAATAAATAAATAAATAAATGATAGTGTTTGAAGTTGTGGAAGACTACCTCCCTGTGTCTAGGCGGGACCAGGGCAACGTGTGCAATCAATAGCTCCCATCACGTGTGGTATCCCGGCTAATGCCTCAAAGGCATGGTTCAGGGTCCCACACTGTAGCCTAGTGTGGGGAATGGCTATGTAATTCCCCACCTGGCTGACCATGGCACGCAGTACCTGGTGGAGACACTGTGAGAAGGTGGGGTGGCCATTGCCACCCACTTCGGCCACAGATGACTGGAAACAGCCAGAGGAAAAGAAATGTAGGGCACCAAGGAGCTTGACCAAACCCGGTATGGCATGTGACCGACCAGTCAGGGGCTCGAGGTCAGGTCCTAGATCCTTGTAGAGCTCCCTAATAGCTCCCATGCTCAGGCGGTGGAGGGAGATGACCTGGTCCTCATGCATGCCCTGGAGATGGGCCCTGGGCCTGTAGAGTCGAGGCTGGCGAGCCTGCACCTCTGCACGTCTCCTGCCCCGTGCAGGTACAGCCCCTGCCTGGCCTGCCCCTACATCTGCAGGTCTGTGTTGCAGCGGGACTACACCCATGCCCTGTGCTGCAGCCCCATCGACACCATCTCCCCCACTAGGCAACCGCAGCCCCTGCTCTCACTTCCCTCTGCAGCTGCAGCAATCATGAAGGCTGCCATACACTCAACTCGTCCAACCTCTCAACAACACTGAAACACAGACACTCATCTCATTAACCCAGCCACACACCGTTCAAACCACACACACACAGCCAGCCACACAATACAAACAACACACACAAACACAGGCAATACACACAATACACCCTCCTTTGACTCTCCACAAGCTTCACTAACATGGCACGGCCTCTCACTCTCCTAAACAAACCTCTCAATGTGGCACAGTTGTTCAGATGTATTTAAAGGGTATACTTACGTTGCGCGCATTGCGCATGCGCAGACACACGAGCGTGACAGTTGTGCGCATTGCACATGTGTGGACACACGAGCGCCCCAGTTGTGTGTGTTGCGCATGCGCTGCAGGGGTGTGGAAGGTGCGTGCGTGTGACACCATGTTACACATGTGCATGTGTTAGAAATGCACGTGCTCAATGCCCCACGCGCACAGTGCATCTATGACGTGTCATGCGCACGCACCCTCAGTGTCTGTGCAGCGCATGCGGGACACGTGCAGCCGCCGCACGCGCACAAATGTGCATGTGCAACACGCGTTACCCCAAAAAACCCTATATATACACCTGAACACCTGGGTCACTTTGAGGGGGTTTGTGTAGGAGAGAGAGAGAGAAGGCGTGTGGTGTTGGTGAAGGTGAGATAGTGTTTGGAGAAGGTGAGAGGCGTAGGTGGCAGTGTTAGTGAGTAGTGGTGGTGGTGAGAGTGAGAGGCAGTTGGAGAGGTGTTGGAGAGTGCAGAGGCAGGTGGAGAGGTGTGTGGCCAAGCAGAGGAGGGAGAGAGGAGGGGAGGCGAGTAGCAGGTGAGAGAGACAGAAGATATGAGGAGAAGACAGCAGGGAGAGGAAGGGGGTGGCAAATAGGTATGAGGTGGAGCTCAGGGGGTTAGGAGCAGCAATGAGTGATAGGGAGGGAGAGGGAGAAGAGAGTAGGGTGATGGAGCAGCAGCAAATGGCTGGGGTGGAGGAGGGACGGCCACCTACTCAGCAGGGAGGGAGTGGTGGGCCTGGAGTGGTGGCAGCAGGCACATCGGGTGGGTCCCAGCCCACACAGGGGCCCCCCACTGCCAAGAGAAGGCGGATACCGGTGCCAGCTGCTGAATGGAGGAGGGCTGTGCGGTTCAGCCCTCAGGAAAGCCATATCCTGCTGGCCAGTGTTCTGGAGAACTATGAGGTTCTCTATGGGCAGATCAGCAGCACCACCACCACAGTGGCCACACGCACAGAGGTGTGGGAGGAGGTGCAGGTAGCTGTGGCAGAGGCAGGGGGGCCACCCAGGGACCTTGACAGCCTCAGGAAGTGCTTCAACGACATCAAATGTGGTGTGCGAGCACACATGGTTGCTGAAAGGCAACATGCCATGGGCACCAGTGGGGGTGGCCCCTTCACTACAACCCTCACACCTCTGGAGCAGGAGCTGGCAGACTGGCTTGGGCCAATATACCTGCAGGGACTGCCAGAGGCCCTGGACACCGCCCATCCCCAGGCAGGTATGTATGCAACATACACCTTGGTGCTCCCAACCCATCCCTGCAATGCTCTTTGTCTATGTGTCAGCCATCTGCTTGCAACCTCTCATACCTGTTTCTGCACCCTAAGCTTTTGCCTATGCCAGTGGCACATGGGTGTGCTGTACTCCATCACACCCCTTTTGATTCTCAAGTTTGTGTCCCCCTCTCACATGTGTTTCTAACACCATCCCTTTTTCTATCTGCTCTACACATGTCTCCTCACTCCTGCGCCAAACCTCCACCCACACCTGTTATTGCTATGTCCATTAAGATTATAAGGCCTGCTGAATAGGGAATGTCTGTTTGTCATACTATATTCACAGTGATGCGTGTGCTTGCCAGTGCCCTATAGTTGCCTAATAGTAGTAGTTTGAGGTGTAGTAGCATCTATGCAGCACATGTACAGGGCACCCCCAAGCACACATTCATCGTGGGATGGATGTACTACACACGTGTACATTGTTGGACTGTGCAAACCTATCTGTGCTGTGTATGCTTTTCCACAACCCAGGTGACTACACTCTCATGGAGGCACCTCAGGAGGAGGATGTGGCAGGGCCTCAGGGTGGGGAGGAACCAGAGGCCATGGTATCGGGAGACACGCCAGTGAAGGAGGCCAGACACCAGCAAGCTATGAGGTGCCAGAGGCACAGGACACGTCCACCGATGAAAGTGCCACATTGGGGGACTTAGGCAGCACCGCACAGGCTGGAGCAGCTGCTGAAATGGAGGACAGCCACCACCCCATGCAGGCGGCAGGCTCATCAGGCGCAACACCCACAACCATGGCCACGATACTTACGGAGCTGAGGGCCCAAAGTGCCTCAGCATGGCGCGATGCCGAAGGTGGGTAACATCATACACACCAATACCCATGGGTGTGTTGGCAACATCCACAAGGGGAATGAATGTTGACAACATAGCAGATTGTTTATAATGTTGGGGGAGGGGTGTTATGTGGCAGGTATCTTCCACCCTCCTGTAGGATGGTTTGTCAGGTGTCAGCATGTTTGAGGGGCTCAGACACATACATACTGTGCACGGCCATATACTCCAGGTGATCAGACAACGTGAACCACTGATAACAGACCACCCAGCCACCCTGCCCGACAGACACCCCTCCATGGGTATTGTTATGCAGCATAGTCTGTCAACATGATCTGCACTGTGCACCAGCATTGTAGAGAGCAGGGAACCCCAGATATATGTATGTGCATGCAATGACCCCTCACGTCATCTGACCTATCACAGACAACCAGTGTGCAGAGCAAGCATCAACAGATTAACCTGCCGCACTGGCATGTGTGAGATCTGTGATTCCCATGACCCTGCATCAGACCCCTTCCAGGCATGAGAATGGCTCATGGGACACACAGGTCTAACTATGATCATGCGTTGCTAGTTGTGGCATGCATGAATGCTCTGCAGACTGATCTGGTGGGATATGCCTGACCTGTGCATGTGTGACGGTTGGCTACTAGAGAGGTATCTCATATATCACCTTGTGTTCCACCCACAGACACTTGACAGGCTCTGGTGCAGATACACCTGGATCTGGTGGCCAACACCCACGAGTTACAACAGCTGCGGGCAACAAATGAGACCAGTGCAGGGGCGCTCCTCAGAATTGCGAGTGCCCTGGAGGCCATAGTGGCCCAGATGCAGCAGCCAGCACCGGCACCAGAGGCTGCAGCACCTGAGCCACCACAGAGGGGTGGGTTGGGCTGTGGGCGGCATGGGCGTCCACGCAGGATGTGAGGGGGAAAATTAAAAAGCATGAAAATATACATCCTATGTGTTTGTTTCCAATGTGTGGCACTGTTTCCCTATGTAGCCTGCACTGCATGTTGTCTCCCTGCCCACATGAGCCACACCCATGCCCCTCAGTGGTGGGGTGTCTGTACTGCCAGTTCTCAGTGCACAGAGGTCATAACATGCCCTGTGTGTCATCGACTGTGGCAGGTCCCAGCCCCAGGACCTCAGCGTCGGGGTATACCCACCCTCCCCCTGTGGCACAGGGCGAGTTTCATGATGGTACATGTCTGGTGTTGGGAACTGTCACCGTCTCCCACCCCATATACCCCCAACATTGGGCACACATGTGTGACCATTCTCGCTGCCCGCACCACGGCCTACGTGGCTGCCCTCCCACATAGGCTCACATGCGGCACAGGCAGACAAGGGTGGCTTTTGTAGGCTGGCTGCTCATCCTTTGCATGCGCTTATAGTCACCCACCGCCCATCCCTATGACATGCATTGGCCCAGGCCGCCCTCAACAGCTATCCCCCTGAGCAGCTCCTGGGTTCAGCAGTACATCTTACCCTCCATGCAATAACATTGCTGTTTTCCGGTTCCACTATTGGCACACAAGAATGGTTCCCACACATTGCACACAGCATGCACATGACCAGGTACTTTAGGACATGTTCCACATTGGCACATCACAGGGTCAACCTTGGACTCACACACCTACGCACATGGCCAGCCCCCACAACTGCATGTGGAGACGGTCCATGTATGATACCCATGTCTATCTTGCATACACATACCTATCTATACACATGTTCCATGCTTACGTCCATAGTCTGTCTGTAAGGGTGACACATGACCATTGGGATGTTTTTACAAAACTGTATTTACAAATTGTGAAAACACGGTACATGAACATTTAAACATCTGTACATAAGAACATATGATTTGCCATACTGGGTCAAACCAGGGTCCATCATGCCCAGTGTCCCGTGTACAACAGTGGACAGTCCACGTCTGAAGGACCAGCTGTCCTGTTGGGTCATGGAAGACAGGACAGCAAAGGGCATGTGTGTGGGCGCCCCAGGGGCCATCAAACACTCCTGGGACGCCCATCAGTGGATGGCTGTTGAGATGCAGCATCACTACCCACCACACGCTGCATCTCTACAGCCACCCACTGAACGGAACCTGCCAGCACCCGCATGGTGTGTTCAAGTGCCCCCAGGCATTGCACCACGCCATCCATTGCCACAGACAGGTCATGTACACACATACCACCACATACACACATGGTGCCAGGTGTGTATGTGATGGCATGTGCGTGGGCCCTGTCTGTGGCAATGGGTGGCATAGCCACACCCACACAGACACCATTCCCCCACACATATGGGGGCTGGCAGGGACCCACAGTGTCCTGTGCTGTCCTGTGTTCTACCCATCCCTCCCTGCCCTCAGCAAAACCCACCTCCCCCTCCCCCTCCCCCACCCCCTCCCCCAGCATCTCCCACCAATCCTCAGTGCCCTCCATGCTCCCCTCCTCCTCCTCCTCCCCCCCAACATGACCCACACACACTCACCCTCCCCTCCCACCCCATTCTCCACCCCCTCCATTCCCCCATTGCCCTCATCTGACTCAGGGGCCTCTGCTGCCTCCTCCCCTGGCACCTCCTCCTCCTCATCCACAGCCTCCACCACCTCCACTGCCCCCTCCTCCTCCCCCTCCTCCTCCTCCACCTCCTCCTCCTCCCCCTCCTGCTCCTCCGTTCTTCGTTGGGGCGTGGGCCTTGTCACCGTGTATAAAGATTGTGCTGTGCCCTCACGAGAGGGATCCTCCTCTGTGGGGGATGACAGTCATTAGCACACTCATATGTGAGTCACATAAGACATGTAAATAGTTTGGCCCCGCACAGGCTGGTATGCCACTGTGACATTATCTACAGAGCTGCAGAGGTTGCGGCACTCACCTCCCCGTTGGAACAATGCCCGCTTTCGTAGCCGGTCCAGGACCTCAGGGCATCTGAGACGCATCTCCCGGCCCTTCTTCAGTAGGTCCTTTACCTAGGGGGGAAAAGCAATGGGAGGGTGCATTAATGACCATATCTTTCTGGTGGGTGGTCAACACATATCACACATCTTTGTGAACAGCATCGTGCTGCTCCTGCTCCTCTGCTCAGTGTCTACTGTACTAACAGTTGCCAGTGCCCCCACATGTGTGGCTGTGGGTATGGCCATGTGACACATATGTGTCCTGTGCATATTCTCCTTGCATGACATGGCAGCACCATGCCACGTGTGGCTTGGCCAAGCTGATGTTTACGGGAGGACCTCACCAACCCCCTGTGTGGTCTGGCAAACACATGTGTGTTTGCCTGACCTGAACATATCAGCCAACACACCTGCCATGGCACCATGATATGCAGACACGCATGGGTGATGGTCCCTAACATACAGCAGAAGGTGGGTGGCCATGTGCACCTTGCCAGATGCCAATGACATGACACCTGCCATTATACTGTACCTCTATGGTCATGACTGGGGTCTCGTGTGATCAGGGCAGTTATGGCTGACTACAACAGGGGCATGGCCACCACACCTAGCTGGCCTATGAACATCTGTGTGTCTATCTGGGGTTGTGACAGAGCTGTGCAAACACAACAGGTGCATGTACCCTTACACCAACATATATACTGTCGTTCCTAGAGTGGAATACATCACATCTTCACAATCCCTACTCAACAAAAACATAACATACTGTTGCACATCGTACCATATTTAGTATAGTTCAACATTCATGTATATATATCACTGTTAATTATATGTTGTTAGAAACACATTACTGCACAGGTCTCAGTAGCCAGCGGCTAACAACATGTATACAACAGACTAAACTGTCATCATGCACAAGCCCTTATAACATCAATGACCTTCAGTGCAGATCCCAACAAGCCAACAAACACAATCAATGCGACAGCACTTAACCGTCAGAAACATGCTTTGAACCTCAAAGGGTGGCCATCCTGCTTCCCATTCCATGACACATCAACGCAGAGCCCATAGGCATTTCACATGCATCCTTGTTTCATCGGGGGAAAAGCAACTGTTCAACAGGAGATATGCCTAACATGACATCTACAATTCCCTGGCTGTTTGCTTGCTAATGTTGGATAGGGGTGAGTACGGGGCATGAGTTGGGCGTGCTGGATTGTGCTGTTGGTCTTCACAGATTGTATATTTCATGTTGGTTATATGTTTTGATGGACAGTTGCTTTACCCCTGGTGACGCAGGGATGCTTGCAAAAATGCTCTTGTGTTCTGAGTTGAGGCGTTGGGGAATGTGAGGCAGGACAGCCACCCTTTGGGCCACAAAGCATGGTTTGGGAAGTTAAGTTCTGTCTCATTGATTGTGTTTGGATGTCTTGTCGGGATGTGCACGGAAGGTCATTGCTGTTATAAGGTCATGTGCATTATGACCGTTTAGTCTGTGGTATGCGTGTTGTAGGCCCATGGTTACTGAGACCTTCAGTGCAGTATTGTGTCTTTAAAAACATATTATGAACAAATATATATATATATACTCTGATTGTGCAAGATAATGAATATGGAAACATTTGAAACATGAATTCTTGTGTTTGTGGAGTGGGCAGAGTGAGATTTTGTACACTTACACCAGCATCTATAATGTTCCTCTGTTACGGCCCTCCTGGGGAGTGACCAGATATGTGACCACAAACTGGGTATACATCGATGATATATGGATGTGTTTCACACCTTCTTAATCAGGTCTCATGGCTCCTAGGGGTGGGATGCTTTACAGCACATCCACAGCTGCACCTACCATACAGTCAGGATCCAGAAAGGACATGTGTCATGAGGTCTGGGCCTCAGGGGAATAGGGCATATGCATGTCCAAACACAGCATCACCTACCACAATATCTAAATGCCATACCCACCTTTGCAATCAGTTCTCAGGCCCTCTGGGGATAGGGCAGGGTGTCTTAGCACACATCATCTGCAACATACACCATATCAACAGGGTGACTGACATAACACTTTCAGCAGGTCTCCGGACTCCTGGGAATAGGGTAAATTATATGATATCAAAAGCAGCATAAACCATATAACCAAGGTGAGTGACAGCCCACTTTGATGGGCTCTCAGGACTCCTGGGGGCAGGGTGGAAGTTAACAAAGCAACAGCAGCATAAACCATATCACCAAGGTGACTGACAGCCCACTTTGATGGGCTCTCAGGACCCCTGGGGGTAGGGTGGCTGGTTTAAGCTGCAACCTCACTCACAACCATATCACCAGGGTGACTGACAGCCCACTTTGATGTACTCTCAGGACTCCTGGGGGTAGGACAGATGTTTTAAACTGCAAAGGCACACACAACCATATCACCAGGGTGACTGACAGCACATTTTGATGGGCTCTCAGGACCCCTGGGGGTAGGGTGGCTGGTTTAAGCTGCAACCTCACTTACAACCATATCACCAGGGTGACTGACAGCCCACTTTGATGGACTCTCAGGACTCCTGGGGGTAGGGCAGATGTTTTAAACTGCAAAGGCACACTCAACCATATCACCAGGGTGAGTGACAGCCCACTTTGATGGGCTCTCAGGACTCCTGGGGGTAGGGCAAATGTTTTAAACTGCAAAGGCACACTCAACCATATCACCAGGGTGATTGACAGCCCACTTTGATGGGCTCTCAGGACTCTTGGGGGTAGGGCAGATGTTTTAAACTGCAAAGGCACACTCAACCATATCACCAGGGTGAGTGACAGCCCACTTTGATGGGCTCTCAGGACCCCTGGGGGTAGGGTGGAAGCTAACAAAGCAACAGCAGCATAAACCATATCACCAGGGTGAGTGACAGCCCACTTTGATAGGCTCTCAGGACTCCTGGGGGTAGGGTGGATGTTTTAAGCTGCATATGCACTCACAACCATATCACCAGGGTGAGTGAATGAGCATTTGGATCAGGTCTCAGGATCCCTAGTGGTAGGGCAGATGTGGGGGGAGGGGGAAGGGGGAAGGGGTGGCGGGGGGGGGGGAGAGGGGGAGGGGGTAGGGGGAGGGAGGAAGGTGGGTGTTTGGACCCATAGGCAGACCTTCTGCTCCTGAACACACTGACTGTGTGTACTGCACCACACTGTAGCCACAGGGACAGTTCATTCCCTGGGGATACCATGACTGTTTGTCAGACAGAGCCTGTCTGTTGCAGTGCACAGCACCCACCTAAACGGGGCTAGGCCATGGTCTGCTGTGGGCAGATGCCACTGCCCCCTCCATCACCAGTACCCCTCTGTCGCCATGCTGATATGCCCTTCTGCTGGTGGTGTTGGTGGTGCGCAGTCTCAGGCCATCCAGTGTGCCTGTAGGTGGCTGCCCATGGTGCGGATTCTGGGGTAGGGGTGCCTGCATAGATGTCCACGCTTCCCTCCAGCACCGCCTTCCAATGTTCTGTGCCCTTGGGGGTACCTACTGGGTACTATCCCCTGTGACACTGTGGGAAACACACTCATGCCAATGTTGGGCCCTCATCAGTTGCTTTCTGGCGGCTCTACTGTTTCAGCATTCCTATGGGCCACCTAGGCATCACCCTAATCCACACTGTGGCCCAGCTGCACCACAGCATGTGCAGCCTGCAGCCCTCTGTATCCCCTTTTCCAGCATCTGTCCAGTTGTCCATTCCGACATGCCCACTCTGCTGTTGTGGGACATGTGCACGCCATAGGAAACCTGTCCAATAGAAAGGGAAAACCCTGATCAGCGCTATTTCACTGTGGGATCATTCACCTTGTATGGGGACAGAGCATAGACCCTTCCAAAATTAATATCATTTTTTTGGAGCTTTCTCAGTAGTGTTTTTTTCTGTTTCCCATTAATATCACTATTGGCCAGCTTGGTTATGTTTTTTATTCCATTTTCTTCTGGTCATTTTCAATGTTTATTTGCCCTTTTGTTCCATGCACATGTATCACACTTATCACTTTTGTAGGTTTCCCTGGCTTTGCTGTACATTGCTGACATAAATGGTTTCTCTTCCCTTTAAATCTGTTCTAACGCGAGGGTTTCACAGGCGTTAGTTTTCATCCCCAGATTCCACAGCGTTAGTGTGCAGGGAGCCTCTCCCCTCCCACTCTCCACCCATTGACCCTCTCTCTCCACCCCTGGGGAGCCTTCCTCTCCCCTCTGGGAGCCTTTCTCCGCCTTCAGCGCTCGTTTGCGCCGCTGCGTGCGTTATCGCGCGCTAAGGTACCTTTGCGCCCAGTAAAGCGCCATTATCGCATGATAATGTGCCTTATCGCCTGATAACGTGACAGCAGAGCAAATAGCGTCCTTTAGTAAACATACCCCTAAGTCTTATCTCTCCCCTTTTGAAATCTATGCTAAAAGCTCACCTCTTTGAGGCCAGTTTTGGATCCTTATTCGCTTGTTCTCCTTGTGTCTCCTGTCCCTATTTGAATGACTTGTTTCTCTTATATTGTACTGTCTGTCTTAATTAGATTGTAAGCTCTAACAAGCAGGGCTAGCCTTCTATATGTTCTTTTACAGCACTGTGTATGTCTTGTAGTGCTATATAAATGATTAATTGGTTTGCAGCTTGTCGTGCTGTGAGGGCTTGCGTGCATCAGTGATGCTGAGAGCTAAACTATCGGTAGTTTAACTACTGGCAGGGTCTCCCAAGATGGACAGGTCTCAGCTGAGGTGCCAGACGAAGACAAACCACCCATCTGGGCAGCAGCAGAATGGGATAGTGTTGACGGCGGAGGATCACATTTCTGTGACAACGGCCAACAACACCAAACTTAAACTGCGCGGAAGGAAGGCCCGGCCAATCTACTTCTGTATCTTGCCATGAAAACCCCAATGGATGTTACAACAAAAACAAATTGTGCTATGGTGCTGGAAGATGAGACTCCCAGTCGGAAGGCACTCAACTAGCTACTGGGGAAGAGCTGAAGACTTTTCAGAGTAAAGCCACATTTATGATGTGGTTGGATCAAAGCCCTCGGGAAGTCTGACTGCTGAGGTAGCTGCGCATGAAATGAGAGTCAGATGCTGTAAAGATGTCTTACACATTGGAACATGGAACGTACGAAGCATGAACCAAGGGAATTGGAGGTTGGTCAAGAATGAAATGGAAACTTGTAAAACTTGATCTGTTGGTTGTCAGCGAACTGAAATGGACTGGCATCGGGCACTTTGCATCAGATGATCACATGGTCTACTATGTTGGAAATGAAAGACAAAGAAGAAATGGTGTTGCATTTATAATAAAGAAGAAACTTGCAAGAACTGTAATGAAAATACATGCAGTCAGCGAACGCTTAATCTCTATTCGTCTACGAGGATTGCCTATCAACACAACTATAATTCAAGTATATATGCCCCAACAACAGCTGCAGAAGAGAATGAAAATTGAAGAGTTTCTATGAACAAGTACAAGCTGAAATTGACAGAACATGCAAACAGGATATCCTGATAGTCATGGGTGACTGGAACGCAAAAGTTGGCAACAAAGAAGAAGGCAAAGTAGTTGGAAAATATGGACTTGGCAACAGAAATGAAGCTGGAGATAGATTGATAGAATTCTGCAAGTCCATTGATCTATTCATCTCAACCACCTTCTTTCAGCTACACACGCTACGTATGTACTCATGGACTTCACCCAATGGATTGTATAAAAATCAAATTGACTACATCTGTGGAAGTCAACGATGGAAAAGCTCTGTAACATCAACAAAGACAAAACCTGGAGCTGACTGTGGTACAGATCATCAAACTACTAGTATGCAAACTCAAGCTAAAGTTGAAAAAGAGCAAACCACTCATGAATGCACCAAATATGACCTTGAGAATATACCACTGGAATTTAAAAGACTGCCTGCAAAATCGATTTGCTGCTTTAGATACAAATGACAGAGCTCCGGAAGAGTTATGGAATGACTCAAGAAGGTTGTGCTGGAAGAAAGCGAGAAGTCTCTACAAAAGGTGAAAAAGCAAAAACGGCCAAAATGGATGACGGAAGAAACTCTGAAAATTGCCCAGAAACGCAGAAGAAGCTAAAGCCAAAGGAGAAAGAAAGACAATCGCAGAACTCAACAGAGATTTCCACGTGCAGCAAGACAGGACAAGGAAAAGTACTACAATGACACTTGCAAGGAAATAGAAGCAGAAACTATTAGAGGAAGAACAAGATCGGCTTTCCTAAAGCTGCGAGAGTTTAAAGAAAAAGTTCCAGCCCCCGAATTGGAATGTTACAAGATGCTCAAGGTTCTATGTTGAATGATGCTGAGAATATCAAGAAAAGGTGGAAGGAATAACAGAGTTTTTATATGATAAAGATCAAGTGGACCAACAGCCGTTTCAACCTATACCTTATGATCAGGAACCATTGGTGATGAAAGAAGAAGTTGAAGCAGCATTGAAAGCCTTATCAAAGAACAAAGCACCAGGCATTGATAGCATTCCCATAGAAGTATTGCAGCAATCTGATGCAGCTGTTACCGTACTTACAAGGCTCTGCCAAGAAATATGAAGACAACCTCATGGCCACTGACTGGAAAGATCTGTGTTTTTATACCAATACTAAAGAAAGGTGATCCAATGACTGTGGAAATTATCGCACAATCGCTCTGATCCCCACATGCCAGCAATATTCTACTGAAGATTATTCAAGAGACTACAGCCATACCTATAACAAGAACTACCTGAAGTGCAAGCAGGGTTCAGGAAGGGCGAGGAACGAGAGACATCATTGCGGATGTGAGATGGATCCTTGAAAAGACTAAAGAATACCAAAAGGATATCTATTTGTGCTTTATCGACTATAGCAAGGCTTTTGACTGTGTAACCATGAGAAACCTCTGGGCCACATTAAGAAGCATGGGTATACCAGAACACCTGATCGTTCTCTTGCGTAATCTGTACATTGATCAAGAAGCAACAGTTTCGAAACGGAACAAGGAGAACAAAATGGTTTAATATAAGCAAAGGTGTAATAAATGGCTGCATACTTTCCAAATAACTGTTTAATTTATATGCAGAACTAATCATCAGAGAAGCAGGACTGTATGAAGACAACATAGGTGTGATGATTGGTGGAAGACTCATCAACTACATTCGCTATGCTGATGATACCACATTACTGGCTGAAAGCGAAGATGATCTGAAACATTTGCTTCTCACAATCAAAGAACATAGTCTCAAAATGGGCCTGCACCTTAATGTAAAGAAGACAAAGATCATGACAACTGGCATAATCAACAGGTTCATCGTTGAAGGAGAAGAAATTGAAAATTGTGAACAACTTTAACCTACTTGGATCAACTATCAATAAAGAAGCAACAAGCAGTCAAGAAATCAGACGACGCATTGCTCTTGGCAGAATGGCTATGAAAGACCTAGATAAGATTCTCAAGAGCAAGATGTGTCTCTCCATACAAAGATTCGACTTGTTCAAGCCATGGTATTTTCAATAACATCATATGGATGTGAAAGCTGGACAGTGAAAAAGATAGACAGGAAGAAAAATTGATGCCTTTGAATTATGGTGCTGGCGGCGAATACTGTGTATACCATGGACTGCCTGAAGAACAAACCCAGTCGGTACTAGAGGAGATCAACCCTAAGCTTTCTTTAGAAGCTCAGATGACAAGACTTTCGGCTTTCATACTTCGGGACACATCATGCGAAGAGAGAGATCATTAGAGAAAGACATCATGCTTGGCAAGATAGAAGGTCAACGCAAAAAAGAGGAAGGCCAGCAATGAGATGGATCGCTACAATAACAGCAGCTACGGGTACCAGTCTGTCAACAATGAGCCGCCTGACTGAAGACCGAACACAATTTAGGATAGCTATCCAGAGGGTCGCCATGAGTCGACTCCGACTCGACGGCACTTAACAACAACAGTAATAGTAGTAAAAAATATAAGAAAAACTTTTCAATTTAAAAAATACAACTTACTGAGAAAATCACAAAAAAAGAATAGTTATAATGAAAAGATATAGCCCCCGTTACAGAGAAATGGTGCACTAGTAACAAATGACAGAAAAAGAAAATTGTAGCTTATTAAACCAAACCAGGTGGCATATACCATTGACCCCATTTCCACCCAAACCCTAAGTTCTATTGTAAATTATTCCTTCCTATCTGCAAGAAACTTCTCCAAATGAGATACATCTTGAAACACAAAAGTGTCACCGCCATCACCAAAATATGGGCCCTTAACTGAAGAAATTGCTTCCTTCGAGGATGAGTGCTCCTGGTAACATTCGAGAATATACTCAGCTTCTGTTCACAAAATTGAACATCTTTATTTTTAAAATAAGCTCTAAGAATCTTAAACTTTTCAAACTCAGAATAAGGGTGGCTTGCCCACCTAGATATGGTATCAGTTGAGTCCTCAAGAAGAGCAGTACGATTTTGGCTCTCATTGGGTCTAATTACATCAAAATCTCCTTCATTGGGGTTCTCACTATTTGATTTACTTGAAACATAATATAAATGATAGCTAATATCTTCAGCTTCAAAACATCAGCTAGATATTTTTTTCAAAAGAATCTCTGAGGAAATCAAATGAGTACAAGGAAAATTTATAGGAAAAAGAGAGTTCTCAAGTACCTCCAGTTTATAATGAACTGAAAGAGAATATCTGAGAATCAATCTTCTGCAGAGAGTTATCCAAAATAACCATTTTAGCATCCACAGATTATAATTTACAGTAACAACCATATCTTGTGAAAAAGAACATAAAGACATCACTATATTAGTTAACTTAGAGACAATACCATTTATAACCACCCATAAACCTTTCATAAAGATCTCCCATCTGAAGGAGGAGAAATTAAAGAAGATGCAATTTTAAAATCCTGATGCTCTTCATTCTCTTGTCCACTACTTATGTGTTTCTTGCCATACTCTAGTCCACAGCTTTGCAATGTTTTTTCTTCTTGATTAAATGCTTGAGGAAATGCTGAGAGAAAAAAAGGTTAACAGAAATCACATGGGAGAGGGACAAGGTAAAAAATGAATTAAAAAAGCAAAGCTAGATAAATAAAAAAAAGATCAAACTTGAATAATAATTAAAAAAGAAATATAACTAATGATAAGAATAGATTAAGAAATACAAAAATTTGAAAATATTTTGTCATGTCACCCTTCTGCAGCTAATGTGATAGGCGATGGCCTACTTCATCTTGTAAATGTAAGAATGTGGCAGAGGCCTGTCTCTGCCTGTCTGTCAGCTCTGCGTGAGTCCTCCCCCCCTCTACCTCAGAGTATTATAACTGACTCTGGAATATTACAAAAATTACCAGTAGCTGTTAGAAACACTTCTCAGCTTTGCTTTGCCTTGATAAGAATATCCTCTGATAAGAACGTAAAACTCTTCTACTGTTTTTGTTATGTTTTAAGCACAGATGTCTGTTCCAGTATTATTGCTTGCACACTGTATTCTTGCTAATACACTGACCTTATAGACAGAAGCAGATTGAAATTCAGCAGAATATGTTATGTCTGAAGTTTTGAGCCATGGCGAGAGAGATGTGCACGGGGGGAACAAGGGGGTAAGCCCAGTCACAGATGGCTATTGGATGAAAGTAGCTGGGCCACCAAGACCAATGAGGAGGTTGACCTGTATTAGATTGGGGAAGAAAGGTATATAAACTGTCATTTTTCTGAGCTCTGGGCTCAGCCATTTTGTATGTAATCATTGTCTGAGTCTGTGCACATTAAACTGGCTTGAATTCTAGTCAATAGACTCCGGGTTTTATTGGTTGCGGACACTTCGCTATTACATATTCTTGGTGCGTTGGCCGGGAAGGTGTAATACGCAAACGGTCCGCAAGTGATACTACCACGTATTACCGCCTCCAGGTTTGGTCCGGCTGGGACCGCAGCCGACCGACGTGGAGAGGATCCCAGGCGCCGACCGGTCCCTTGCACAGAGGGTTACGCCCTGCCTCGGCGGCCTGCTGGGTCCAGCTGGCCAACACCTCGAACCCAGGGGAGTCCAGGATTCAACCCAAGGTGGAACTGGTTGCGCAGCGCATTAGCTACCGGATCCGGTGAGTATTGATTTTTCTGGTTCTTAGTCAGATAGCTTTGGGAAAGTCTCGAGACAACTTTGGTACAGTAACAGGTAAAGGAAGTCTGATCAACTTCCAGGGCGGCACTAGTAACTCTGCATGAGTATGCGCGGGGCGAAGCTGCTGACCCTTTTGGTTTGGTAATTTTGGTTTAGTCAGTTAGCCCGGGAGTTTTGGAATTTGGGAAATGCTAGCATGTTTGGTTGTGTGAAGTGTGCTTGAGAGGTCTTGCAATACAGGCCAAGCGAGAGCGGACTCCTAAGTAGCGCAGTTCCTGGCAGGGCGACCTCGCCCAGGTCGCGAACAGGAGGAAGCGTTTGTTGTTTGTCCCCCTCATTGTTTTGTGGGCTACGCAGACCCCTTACCCGTAGCCATCCTACCTACCCTTTGTGTTTGCTGTCTTGTACGTTATACGTTATAATGGGAGGGGCGGAGTCCCTACAAACTCTGCTGAACTGTATGATCATGAATTTTAAGAAAGGTTTTAGTGGTGATTATGGGATAAAAATGACAGTGACCTGCTTAGAAATATTGTGTAGTAGGGTGTGGCCGGCGCTGGACGCCGGGTGGCCACCAGAAGGTACTTTTGATATCCAAATTGTGACCCGTGTGCACAAGGTAGTGCGCAGCTATAGTCCTGATCAGTTTCCCTATATAGATTCCTGGTTAGGTATATGTGAGAAACAGCCCTCCTGGATGAAGAGTTGCAGTGAGGGACAGAGTAAGATTATGTTAGCAACTGCCACGAGAGTCCCTGCCAAGAAAGAAAAGCCCCCTATTTATGTAGCCCAAGAGTCTCCAGGGATCCCAAGGTATCCGCCCGCCTTCCTGTATACTCCTGTCCCATCAGCTCCGCCAGTACTCCAACCCCAAGCAGTACCCCGAGTAGAGCCGGAGGTAGCGAGCGCACCTCTAGCCGAGGTGCCTCCACCCGAGCAACCACCCCTAAAACTTGAAGAGCAGACCCCTCCCCGCAGAAGTCGGAGCCCTAGTCTTGAGCAGCGCTCTGACGTGGAACAATCATCCCCCGAAGAATCCGCTAGTGGAGAGTCAGATGCCAGTCCAGGGCCATCCACTAGTTCAGACACCGATAGTAGAGCCACCCCCAGGTCCGCTAATCTGCGTTACGTCCTTAGAAGCAGAAAAGCGGGCCCGAAAGAAGTCCGCCAACTGCCACTGCGGCAGGTCCCGGGATTACCCATTCAAAATGAGGAGGGTCAGGTTGTGCCCGGACCTACCAGTCTAGTCTATGTGCCTTTCTCCACAACAGATTTATTGAATTGGAAAACACATTATGCCTCCTATACTGATAAGCCCCAAGATTTGAAAGAGCTAATGACTAGTATTATGCAAACCCATCAGCCCACCTGGTCTGACTGTCGCTAGCTCTTGGCTACCCTCTTTACTACTGAAGAGCGGGCACGGATAGTGCGAGCAGCCACTAAATGGTTGGAAGAGAACCCTGAAGTTGGGAGAAACCTAGATCTAGATCCCCGGCAGGCAGCAGCTGCAGATTTCCCCAATGAAGATCCCGGATGGGACCCAAATAGTGATGTAGGAGAAAAAGCCCTCACCCGGTTCCGCCAGGCTCTACTGCAGAGCCTAAAGAAGGGAGGCCAGAAAGCTATGAATATTGGGAAAGTAGCGGACGTTCTTCAGCGCCCAGATGAGAGTCCAGCTGCTTTCTATGAACGATTAACTGAAGCCTATAGACTTTACACCCCTTATGATCCAGCAGCCCAGGAGAATTTACGCATGGTAAATGCTGCCTTTGTGAGTCAGTCCCAGGGAGACATAAAGCGAAAACTGCAGAAATTGGAAGGATTTGCGGGCATGAACTCAGCACAGCTAATGGAAGTCGCACAAAAGGTATATGTGAATCGTGATCAAGAAAGAAAACGGGAAAGTGAAAGAAGGATGAGGAAGAAAGTGGATTTTCTCGCTGCAGCACTAGTGGAAGGACGCGGAGGAGGATATCCTAACCGAAGAGCCAGAGGACAGGGAAGGGGCCGAGGGAGCTCTCGGCCCCCCTTAGGTGCAAATCAGTGCGCTTATTGTAAAGAGGAAGGACATTGGAAGGATACATGCCCGAACATGAACTCCGCCCCCTGGAGGGGACGCGGGAGCGCCAGGAGAGTGGGGGGGCGATTCCAGCCGCAAGGGGGGATGCAGCGCACACAGTTTCAACAATTGCAGCAAAATGAGACTGCCATGCAGGGAGTGGCAGTCACCGAAGCAGATTTCATGGATGATGAGGAATAGGCCAGGGTCTCCAGGAGCCTATGGTCAAGTTAAAAATTGGAGACCAGCATATGGACTTTATGGTAGACACAGGGGCTGAGCATTCAGTAGTAGCCAAGTCTGTGGCCCCTGTGTCCTCTCGATCTGTTACAATCGTGGGAGCTACAGGAACAAGAACCACGAGACCTTTCCTGCAGAACCGCGCCTGTGAACTAGAGGGGCAGCAAATAACACACCAGTTCCTGTACATGCCTGAATGCCCAGTTCCCCTTTTGGGCCGAGATATGTTTGCAAAGCTTCAAGCACAGATATCCTTTGTTGAAGGGGGAAAAATGGAAATAACTATAAACTCAAAAGCCGCTGGCTTGATGGTGTTAACTGTCCCCCGAGAAGAAGAATGGCAGTTCTATTCATCTGCATCCAAAGCAGCAAGTTCCTGTATACTTACCAGCATTGCAGCCCCACCTGGAGTATGGGCAGAGAATAATCCACCTGGCCTAGCAAAGAATAGAGCTCCTGTACTTGTTACCCTTAAGCCAGGAGCAGAACCAGTGCATGTGCGTCAGTATCCCCTCCCACGACCAGCAATTGAAGGTATTCATCGTCACCTGAAGAAATTACTGCAGTATGGACTTCTTAGAGAATGCCAATCACCCTGGAACACCCCACTTCTCCCAATCAAGAAGCCTGGGACAGGTGTCTACCGTCCAGTGCAGGATCTACGTCGAGTAAACAGTGCAGTTGAAACTATACATCCAGTAATACCAAATCCTTACACCCTCCTGGGACTGATTCCAGCAGAAGCCACTCATTTCACTGTTTTGGACTTAAAAGATGCTTTTTTCTGTATACGCCTGGCAGAGGCCAGTCAGCTTTTGTTTGCATTTGAATGGGAAAACCCTACCACAGGAAGACGAGGACAACTCACTTGGACTCGATTACCCCAAGGATTCAAGAACTCACCCACTATCTTCAGTGCAGCCCTCAGTCAAGATCTGTCAAGTTACCCTGTAACTCCGGGAAAAAGAATTCTACTCCAATACGTAGATGATTTGCTCATAGCCACCAATAACGAAACTGATTGTGTGCAAGCTACAAGTGATCTCCTGCACCTTTTGAATGAAGCTGGATACAAGGTCTCAAGAGCCAAGGCGCAGCTGTGTCAGACAGAAGTGAAATACTTAGGGTTCCACCTGTCCAAAGGAACCCGGAAATTAGGACTTGAGCGGAAGGAAGCAGTATGCCGCATCCCAACCCCCACAACCAGAAAACAGGTGAGAGCTTTTTTGGGAGCGGCAAGCTATTGCCGAATATGGATACCAAATTTTGCGCTCATGGCAAAACCCTTGTACCAAGCCACCCAGGGAGTTGAACGATCCCCCCCTGGAATGGGGCCCAGAACAAGATAAAGCATTCAAATCATTGAAAACAGCATTGATGTCATCCCCAGCCTTGGGCTTACCGGATGTGCAGAAACCCTTTCATTTATATGTCCATGAGTCAAGCGGAAACGCATTAGGAGTCTTGACCCAGCCTCTTGGGTCCTGGCAGCGACCTCTGGCCTACCTGTCAAAACAATTGGATCCTGTTGCCAAAGGCTGGCCACCTTGCCTGAGAGCTGTAGCAGCCACAGCCCTCTTAGTGAGCGAAGCTGACAAGCTCACCTTAGGACAAAATCTTCAAGTCACTGTACCACACTCTGTTCTAACCTTGATGGAACACAAAGGAAACCATTGGCTCACTAATGCCCGAATGTTGAAGTATCAAAGTATGTTATGTGAGAATCCGCGATTGCAATTGAGCGTCAGCCAAACTCTGAACCCAGCTACCCTATTGCCAACTGGTCCAGGCCCTCCTGACCATGATTGCTTGGAAGTAATGGATACTGTATATTCAAGTCGCCCAGATTTAACTGATGTTCCCCTGAGCCATCCAGACAAACTTTCTTCGTAGATGGGAGTAGCCTCATAATTGAAGGACAGCGATGTGCTGGTTATGCAGTGGTGACTCTGGACATGATAGTGGAATCGTCAGCCCTAGCCCCAGGAACCTCAGCACAGAAGGCTGAATTGATAGCTCTTACACGTGCACTCAGAATTGGAGCAGGAATTAGCCTGAATGTATATACAGACTCTAAATATGCTTTTACAACACTACATGCCCATGGGGCCCTGTACAAAGAACGTGGATTGATCACCTCAGGAGGCAAGTCTGTCAAGTATGGCCCAGAAATATTGACTTTGTTGGAAGCAGTATGGGCCCCCAAACATGTTGCTGTAATGCATTGCCGAGGCCATCAAACTGGAGATGGAGAAGTGTCCCGAGGAAACAGATTTGCTGATGCCTTAGCCCGAGAAGCAGCTATTGCAGGACAAATTATCACCCCAAATGTCACAATACAAGCAGCCATATTTCCAGTACCTCTTAGTGCGTGGACACCCAGATATACCAAATGGATAGTGTTGCCACCGCCTGAAGGGAGCTCCACCCCTGGTATGACCGTGATTCCTGAAGCACTAGGCCCTGCCTTTGTTCAAGCCTTTCATCAAGCCACACACTATGGAAAAACAAAGATGGCAGATGCTCTGAAGCCATATTTCTATATCTCCTTGCTAGGACCTTTGACCACCTCAGTAGCCCGACGATGTGTGACTTGTGCCAAGAACAATGCCCGGCAAGGTCCTGTACCACCCCCAAGAGTTCAGTCAGTAGGAGTTACCCCCATGGGAAATATCCAAATAGACTTTGCAGAAATGCCCCGAGCAAATGGATATCGTTACTTGCTAGTCCTAGTTTGTACTTTTTCTAGATGGGTGGAAGCTTTTCCCACCAGAACTGAGAAGGCCAGAGAAGTCACTAAGGCCTTGCTCCATGAGATCATTCCCCGATTTGGAATACCATTGACTATGGGGTCTGACAATGGGCCCTCTTTTATATCACAAGTAACTCAGCAGCTAGCCCATGCCCTGCAAATACAATGGAAGTTACACACAGCTTATAGGCCCCAGAGTTCAGGGAAAGTAGAGAGAATGAATCGTACCCTGAAGTCTCAGATATCCAAACTTTGTCAGGAAGCCCACCTGAAGTGGCCCCAAGCTCTCCCTATTGCCCTTCTCCGAATACATTCAGCCCCCACCACACCATTAGGAGTATCCCCATTTGAGATTTTGTATGGGAGGCCCCCGCCAATAATACAGGGGATAAGAGGGGATATGAATCAGATTGGATCAGAAATCACTAGGCAAGAATTGTTGGCTCTAAGTTCTGTTTTGCAGAGCCTTCATACCTGGGTGCAGAACCAGTTGCCTATCAATCTAACAGAGCCATTGCATCCCTTCAAGCCTGGAGCCTCGGTGTGGGTAAAGGAGTGGAAGAAGACACCATTGGCGCCTCATTGGAAGGGACCATACATCGTTTTGCTATCCACCCCAACAGCAGTTAAAGTGGCCGAGATTGACTCCTGAATCCACCACAGTCGAGTGAAATCAGCCACAGTACCTGAGAGTCGCCCCTGGACTTTGATCGCTAATCCTGCAGCACCCTTGCGACTCACGCTGCGAAGAAAAGATCCGTCATTGTAAAGGCTTTGCCAGCCTGTTCCTGAAAGAGACATCCTTCAGTTTTTGTATCACCCAATCAATCCTTATCTATCTACCTCAATCAACCAATAACTACCTCAGTAATCATCAAAGACTATAATCATGATGATTACGAATTGCTGATATTTCCTTCTTGTGGTAGCCCTGGGACTCTTGAGAACCACTCTTGCTTTGCCCCCTTGTGCAGCCTGTATAACCACCACCCGAACTGGAATGCAAGTCACTCAGACTCTACTCTATCACTCTTACTATACTTGTACCGGTGTAGTCAGCCGGTGTATCTATAATGGTACAGAACTGAATGTCTGCACAAAAGGAAAGACTCGTACTTGTTTCAGACCTCGACAGAATCCATCTTACTATGTCCTGGAATTGAGATGGAATGATGAAGATGGAGCCCTTATCAATGCTACAAGTCAACTCTCTGATCCCAGCCAACCTGCTTACCTGTATTTTGATGCTTGTGACTTGATTAATAGAAATAATTGCTACAGGTGTGGATCATGGGAGCAAGCTTACTATTATGATGAGAAGTATATGTGTCCTGAAGGTGCGTACAACTGGGGAATATGCACTGGGATACATTCCCCAACAACATATAGCAAATCATCAGAAGCAGACTACTTCTGTCCGAAATGGGATTGTGTGCACTATGCTACCTGGTCTGGTAGCCCTACAGGACAGACTTGAGATAATCGCAAGGCGCTGCTGGAAAGATTACCCTTACTGAAACCTGAACAGTGCAAGAAAAGTGCCTGCAATCCCCTACAACTTCAGATCTTCGACCCCAGCCAGTGGAAGCAAGGATTTTGATTCGGCCTGCGCATAGCAGGAGGTGGAACTGATCCTGGAGTCATTATGTTCATTCAGCTGAATGTAAAGACTCATGTTTCTTCACCTTATTGCATACATCATACCTTCCATGAGGCCATGAAGGCAGAATTTGTTGTTCCCCACACTTCGCAGAATTTGTTCATCGAACTAGCTGGAGCTGTGGCATCCAGCCTCCAGATCTCGGACTGTCTCTTTTGTGGAGGAACTCAAATGGGAGACCAGTGGCCTTGGGAAGCACAAGAACTGAACTATTCCGTACCATATAACCAAACTGATGTGCATAACACTACCAATGAATGGGTCCTAGCCCACTCCATAGTGGGTAGACTATGTTTTCTACGAGCAGGACCACAATTGACTGCATTGGTAGGACAACTGGTCTGTTTGAACCAAAAATATTACAATGCCACAACTGGAAAGACTTCTTGGTAGTCAGGTGCCAATACTCTTCGCTATTACACTACAACTAAGCAAATGGGAAGATTGAGATGGTGGCAGTGGTAGGCCAGTAAGAAAGAGTAGGGGATGATAAGGCCATGCCCTCCTTCCTGCCACCCCCCCTGCCCATTTGTGCTGCTGGTGCCCCTCCCTCCTGCACCCATTGCTGTCCCTGGACCCTCGCTCCAGGGCTGACAGTGGCAGCAATTACCCCTGAAAACATGATTCATCACTTCCCTCTGTCTCCAGGGCTATGTTACAGTTTCATTCTATTTATTCTTCTGCTTTGGCACCCCTTCCGCTGCAGACTTCGAGTTTTTACAAAATCAGAAGTCTGGGGTCAAAGTGGCAGATTGAATAGAATGAAACAGTGATGCAGCTCTGGAGATAGAGGGTAAGTGCTGCATTGCATTTTAGGGGTAATTGCCACTGCTGTCAGCCCTGGAGAGAGATACCAGTGGTGGCAATGGGTGTGGGGATGCCCCCGGAGGGCTAGCACTCTAGGCGACCACCTAGTTTGCCTAATGGTATTTTATTTATTTATTTATTTATTTACAGTCTTTTTTATACCACGCTATTCGACATAAGTGCGGTTTACATGAAACGTAAACTTAAACGGTGCAGGGGACTGTTCCGTATTTACAATAAACAGGTGCTTAAAACTTGGATAAACTGGGGTAACTATTTACATATAGGCTTCATATCAGGTCCTATCGTAGATTAATGATGGTGTGTTGGTGTATGTAAGATGGCTGTTGGTACACCTACGTCTAGGTAGTGTTTGAGGAAGAGGTGGTGTTTTAAAGCCTTCCTGAATTGTATTAGGTCAGGGATTGCCCGGATGTCAGGTGGTAAGGCATTCCAGCATCTGGGTGTGCAGAATCTAAATGCCCTGTTTACTGTTGCCTACATGGGCCCTGCCTGTCAGGTTCCCAAAAAGGTTTGCAGATTCCATGCTGCTTATACCAAGGGTAAGCAGTGGATTTTCCTGATCATTTTTAATAATGGTTTATGGATTTTTCCTCTATGAACTTGTCCAAACCTCTTTTACACCCAGCTACACTAACAGCTTTTACTACATCCTCCAGTACCAAATTCTAGAGTTTGATTTTACGTTGAGTGAAAAAAAACATTTTCTCTGATTAATCTTAAATGTGCTACATTGTATCTTCATTGCATGTCCCCTAGTCTTTCTAATATTGGAAGGAGTAAACAACCTGTTCAACTCCACTCCACTCATTATTTTATAAACCTCTATCATATCTTCCCTCAGCCATCCTTTTTCCAAGTTGAAGAGTCTTAACCTTTTAAGCCTTTCTTCATAGGGGTATACTTCCATCCTCTTTATCATTTTTGGTGATGGTTCTTTTTTATCTTTTCTAATTCTGCTATATCCTTTTCAAGATATGGTGATCAGAATTGCACACAATTTTCTAGGTGAGATAACATCATGGAGTGATTTATTTATTTAACTAGGCTTATATACTGCTTTTCTACCAGTCAAAGGAGTGTACATTCAGGTACTGTATATATATATTTATATTGTCCCCCAAAGGGATTACAATCTATGTTTTTGTACCTGAAGTAACAGAGGGTTAAGTGGCTTGCCCAAGGCCACAAGGAGCACCTGTGGGACTAGAAATCCCAGTCCTTCTGGCCCAAGGTTGCTTTTCTCTAGCAAGATATGAAACCCTGGCCCTCTGGCCCAAGGTAACTTGCCCCAACCACTAGGCCACTCCTCCCTCCAGTCTAAGTCCATAAACCGTTATTAAAGAGGACCAGGGAAATCCATTGCTTACCCATTGGACAAGCAGCATGGAATCTGTGTAACCTTTGGGAATCTGACAGGTCCTTGTGACCTGGATTGGCTGCCATTGGAAACAGGATACTGGACTTGATAGACCCTTGATCTGACCCAGTATGGAATATTTTAGGTTATGTTATCGTCATTGGTTTTATTCTTCATTCCTTACATCAAGCATGGGTGTCATTTAAAAATACTATCTTGGAAGCCCAGACCAGCTGTATTCCACATTTTAAGAAAAGTGGAAGGAAGTCCAAAAAACTGCCAGCATAGTTTGAAAGTGAGGTCAGAGAGGCTGTTACTAAAAAAGTGACTTTCAGGAAATGGAAAGAGAAGTCAAATGACCAAAACTGGAAACAACATAAGCACTGGCAAGTTAGATGCAAGGCATTGATGAGGCAAGCAAAGAGAGAATTTGAAAAAAAATCTTTCTGTGGAAGCAAAAACATATAATAAAACTTTTTCAAGTACATTCACAGCAAAAACCTGTGAGATAGTTGGACCAATTGATGATAGAGGGGTAAAAGGGACACTAAGAGGGGAAAAGGCTATAGTGGAGAGACTGAATGAATTCTTTGCTTCAGTCTTTACTGAAGAAGATGGGAAGTTATACATGCCTGATATGTTATTTAAAGCTGATGGAACAGAAGAACTGAAAGAAATATCAACAAACCGGGAAGATGTATTACAACTATTTGATAAACTGAATAGTAGCAAATCATCTGGACCATATGGTATACATCCAAGGGTGTTGAAAGAACTGAAATATGAGATTGCAGATCTACTATTACTAATTTGTGAACTATCATTAAAATCATCAGTAATACCTGAAGATTAGAGGATAGCCAATGTAATGCCAATTTTTAAAAAGAGTTCCAGGAGTGATCCAGGAAACTACAGACTGGTGAGCATGATGTCAGCACCAGGAAAAATGGAGAAACTATTAAGAACAAAATTTCTGAACAAGTAGATAGTCATGGTTTAATGGGAGACAACCAACATGGCTTTAGCCAAGGAAGGTCTTGTCTTACTAATCTGTTTTATTTTTTTGAAGCTATAAATAAAAAGGTAGACAAAGGTGTGTCAGTCAATGTAGTGTATCTGGATTTTCAGAAAGTATTTGACAAGGTCCCTCATGAGAGACTCATGGCAAAATTAAAAAGTCATGGGATAGGAGGCAGTATACTATTGTGGATCAGGAACTGGTTAAAAGATAGAAAGCAGAGGGTAGGGCTAAATGGCCAATTTTCCCATTGGAGAAAGGTGAATAGTGGAGTACTCCAGGGATATGTGCTGGGTCTGCTGCTTTTTAATATATTTGTAAATGACCTGGAAATGGGAATAATGAGTGAGATAATCAGATTTGCAGATGACAAATATTATTCAAAGTTGTTAAAACCCAAGAGGATTGTGAAAAATTGCAAGACTGGTTGTTCAAATGACAAATGAAATTTAATGTGGACAAGTGCAAAGTTATGCACCTAGGAATGAACAACCGAAACTATGGTTACATGATGCAAGGTTCCACATTAGGAACCACCACCCAGGAAAAAGATTTAGGCCTCATCGTGAATAACACATTGAAACCCTCTGTCCAGTGTGCAGTGGCATCCAAGAACGCAAGTAAAATGTTACGAATCAAAGGGAAAAGAATGGATAATAAAACAAAATATATTATAATGCTTCTGTATCATTCCATGGTGCGACCTCATCTCAAATATTGTGTGCAATTCTGGTCACTGTATCTTAAAAAGGTTATAGCAGAATTAGAAAATGTACAGAGAAGAACCACCAAAATGGTAAAGGGGGTGGAAAGATACCCTTGTGAGGAGAGGCTAAAAAAGTTAGGACCCTTCAACCTGGAAAAGAGACGTCGGAGGGGAGATATGATAGAGGTCTATAAATTAATGAATGAAGTGGAACAGGTAAATGTAGATCTATCATGCCAACCCTTCACAATCCAGTGCAAGTACCATACTATTTTTCAGCACATCTCAATCAGTTGCCTCAAGACAGGGCTGCTGCTTCCCTTGCTCCTCAGGCCTTGGGAGTCAATGACAACCAGGTGCAGCAAGAGTGTGAAGCATGTAATCCCCTTAAAATCCCATTCTTCACTGCCCTGACCATATCCATGCCACCACCTGTTACAAAAAATTTTGGAAGCATGATTATCTGTTTGTGTCTTATGTGCCAACCTCTGCAACACTGACCTTATTTCTGCTTACCTGGGCACATAGCACAGCCCATTTGCACCCTCTTCCCATTGCTCCCCCATTAAATCTACAGCTTGGGCCTTTATAACATTTTGACTGTTCTAGCTGCCAGTGGTGAAATGCATGCTACCACTGGCTTCTGCTTTTATCCATCTCTGCATGCAGCTTGTGACAAAGATGATTATACTGGCTTGGGATCACCTGCCTACTAAACGTTGTCCTGTGGGGCACTCAATAAGCAGGAACCAAGAGATGCAGCAGCCTTGTAAACCCCATTTTCAGGGGATGGTCATCCGGGGCTATCATGTTGTCAGTAAACTGTGTTACCACCCTTGATGCTGCCTACCAACTGCCCCATAACTGTGCTGCCGACAACCATCCCATCTCTTCCATAGTGACTTGCTTTGATGCATGCTGATCCTGCTGCAATGCTATCTGACTGGTGAAGAGCCTAGGGGCTCTGCTTGAGAAGGGGATGTGTTTTGTCCTGTATCTTTCCTACCACTGTTATATCCACTTCTTAGTAGAATTTCCAGTCTAGGATCAATGATCTCCTTTGTACTGAGCTGGAAAGATTGCTGTTTTTCCAAATGATGCTGTTTGTAGCTATTCATATGATAACCCATCGTTCTCCCATACTAATCTGTTTGCTACAGTAATTACATTTACCATACCATGGGTCCGCAAGCACTTTAAAAAGCTTCTATAGGAGTGAGGTTTTACAAGTCTTCCCACATACTTCTAGGGGGGGGGGGGGGTTGCTGCTCTTGGTGAAGCTGCTGGACCTACAATAAGGCAAGGGACAAAGGAGAGGATGAAAAGCCAGTGCCATGATTACCATTTTCTATTGTTCCTTCTATCTGTGTGGTGCTTTCTACCTCCTCACCAGTTGGCATACTAACAACAACCTCTTCAACACCCTCCGACAGTACATGTTCAGTATCTAATGATTCAGATGTAAATCCCATCCATGTGGATTTCTCAGATTCTGTGTCTGTGAAGACCAGATCCACATACTTTTCAGAAGGAAATACAGTGCACATGCTGCTAGGCTGAGTGGCCTTTACCTACTGCTTCTCTTGTGCCCCCAGTCTTGCACTATTCCTTTGCCCCTTCCCCCCTCCGTGGATATGACACCAGACATCTGTTCTTTCTCTATTGTACCAGGATCTGCAGCTCTTAATTCTCCTTGTAAAAAACATCTCTAGCTTGGGCAGTAGACTAGACGGATCATATGCACACCCTGGGAATGACCTGTCTCTTTCTGCACATTTGTGCCAGTACTGCTCTCCTTCCTGCTCTTTGTTTCTTCTACAACCATTTTATTTTTCAGGAGTACCCTTCCCAGGCATTATGTTATGCCTGAGGTAGACCCTGTTGCACTGCCTGCCTGCTGATATTATTCAAAGAACTGGGGAGATGGGGCATATGTCTTGCTAATGATCCTATTCATAGTTCTTGGACCCAGAGACTACCTATCTTTTCATGCTTTGCCTATCCAATAGGCCTGTGCCATCCTGGAGTACTGTCAGCCCAAGTATGCTGCCTCAAATACTGTGCCCAGGGCCCCCCATACAGCCTAGGGGAGGCCCTGAAGTGCCCAATTATACTGCCTGCTTGATGATACTCTTCAAAGACTGGTCATGAGGGATGTGTTTTCTTTGCTAATGCTTCTATGGGACTAGATTCTCATCTCCTGAGACCAGGGAATGCTTGTCTTTTAGCTGTTATTTAATATTTAGCTCTACTTAACTGCATACTATGAATATAAGATGGAATAAATAGATACAGTAAGATACCCTCCCACCTCCATAGCTAATGTTACTTACAATAGGTGAACAAGATCGCTACAAAAAATATTTCACATTCATTGCACAATGGAATCAATTAGATACAGAACAGAAAAATGTCCTCCACTGCTGCCAGTGGCTGTGTTGCACAAATAAGGTGCACAGCACACCTTCTTCCATCAATGCTATGGAGAGTAAAAGCAATTGAATTAGGAAGCTGTAAAGGCAGAATTGTCCTTGCCTTTCTCTGGTATTCCTGATTTCCACCATCCTACCTAAACTTTCAACCACCTAGTTAAAAAATAAACAAACATTAAGCACTAAGGGAGAAAAGAGCACTCTGCTTCCTTCATGCTGGTTTTTTTCTCTTTTTTTTGGAGGGGTTTGGGTGTTGTGCTTTGCACTATCAAGCCCCAGCAATAGTGGCTTCAAGTTCTCTCAGCGCAATGCAGAAACTGTGCTCTAGAGCTCAGTGCTAAGCTATAGTGCAGTTTCCTATTGCAAGTTTAATTCAGATGTTTTGTTCAGCAATACTGTAAGCAAACAGCATTCAAATAGGCTGTGAGCAAAAGATCTACACTAAACAAGGAAAGAAAGCCAACCACGTGCACAGGGGCCTGAATTATGTTGGACACCTGTGCACATATGCAGATATACCTCTAAATAATCTCCTTTCCTGTCAGTGTGTGAGCGGGAATTGGCTCATGCACTTACAGGAAGGAAGATAAATAAAAGAAAACATCCACTCCCACCTGATCTTCCTCCCCTAAATAAAATAATTGGTGGCTCTAGTGAGCCTGACTTCTCCGCCCACCCTAAATGACCAAAACCAACCATTGGTGACCCTAGTGACCCCAACAAATCCCACCCTACCAAACAAAATAATTGACGGCCCTAGTGGGTTCCAACATACCCCAACCCATGAACCCCCAACATGGGCTGGACCAGGCCTCCCCCACCCCTTTCCCCATTCTCTGACACCACTGATGATAGGAGGCAGGCGCATAGCCCATATATTCCTGCCTCTGTGCTGCCATCTTTGCCCTTGAACTGACAAACCTAACCATCAGTGGCCCTAGTGAGTCATGACAACCCCCTACCAGCAAACCCCAAAACAAGCCAGGCTAGGCTAAGTCTAGCCTGTACACCCTTATCCTCTGGTACCTCTAATGATGAGAGACAGGAGTATAGCCCCCACAATTCTGTCTCCACACCATCATCTTTGCAAATGGCAGCACCTGCCCAATATTTGACAGACGAAAAATATCCACCCTATACAGATGAGGACAATCAACTGACAAGCAGGCGGATGCAGAAAGACTAGTGCGCCCTTTGCGCACAGATAATGCAACTTATACAAACAAGTTCCACCATGCCAAATGCAGAAAAAAATTTGATGCACATGTAAAGAGGAAGTAAAAGTATATTCACACAGCAATACCAAGCATATTTGAATTATATATGACCTCGCTTCCGCCCCCTGGCCTGGTCACCACCAGTCCAGTTACCCCCACCCCTGCCCGACTTCGCCATATCACTAGCAAAAGTCTGCTCGGGGTTCTCCGGGTCGCGGGCACCCTGCCCACGGCCAAGTAGCCTCCGGCTCCAGACCCCGGAAACCTCCGGGATCCCGCCGACAAATTCCCCCACCCAGCTGTGACACCCCTATGTCCCCCCCAACTGACCCTCCCAATAATGGGCGGGAGGGCGGGACTCCGTTCACCGCTCTGCTCTTCGGCCATGTGCTGAAGGCGCGTTCCGGATGCCCCAGCACATGGCCCGATTCCCTCTCCTGATTGGCTCTTGCCGCGCGCGACCCCGTGGCAGAGCCAATCATTTTAAATAATGCCGCAGGCATCTCCTTCGTGCCTGCTTACCCCCTTCGCACACACCCCCCCGCTGCTTCTTTTTCTAACGGCAGGGACCCGCGCTCAATGCCACATTTGCCAAATATAAAGGAAAGATTGTAGGGACTCTATGTGGATGTAATCTTTTTTCCCAAGCATTTTCCAATACAGATAAAGCTGCATCTTGTGGAACTGAAGTATACAAAGTCACCACATCTTAAAGGCCACAGGGCAGGGTCTCGGAGGCCGCCGTTAACCAGTGGCTCGCACTGGTTAACGGCGGCCTCCGAGACCCTGCCCTGTGGCCTTTAAGATGTGGTGACTTTGTATACTTCAGTTCCACAAGATGCAGCTTTATCTGTATTGGAAAATGCTTGGGAAAAAAAGATTACATCCACATAGAGTCCCTACAATCTTTCCTTTATATTTGGCAAATGTGGCATTGAAGAAGAACTATTTTGTGTATAAGTCAGAGTTTTTTCAACACATTTCTAGGACAGCAATGGGTGCAGGTTTTGTCCCTTCTTTGGCGAATTTTGTTTATGAACTTTTTTGAATCAACATGGGTATATTCTTCGACGTATATGGTCCATATAATTAAATGGTATAGGTACATAGATGACATCTTCCTTTTGTGGAGAGGTACCTATGAATAGCTGGAGATGTTTTTTGATTTTTTGAATCATTGTAATCCTCACATCCAGTTTGAGATGAAAAGTCATGAAGAAGTTGTTCATTTTCTGGATGTGCAAGTTCAAAAAACCCCTAGAGGGTTTTCTACTACCATTTTTACTAAACCTACAGATAAGAAAACTTTGTTACATTTTTCAAGTTATCATCCTGTGCACTTGAAGAGTCTTCCGTATTCACAATTGTTAAGATGCAGGTGAATTTGTTCATCTGAAGGAGAATTTAAAGTACAGTGGAAGTAAGTCAGCAGAAATCTTCTGATAAAATAGTGACTTGTGTCATTCAACATTCAAGGCTGTCTAGACCAGCGTTTTTCAACCACTGTGCCACGGCACACTAGTGTGCCGTGAGATATTGTCTGGTGTGCCGTGGGAAAAATTCCAATTTCATCCTTAACATGTGGCCTCGGCTCACAAATTAGGGTTGCCAACCGGCCGGTTTTCAGCCGGCCTGGCCGGTTTTTCCATGGCCAGGCCGGCTGCCGGCACAGTTGTAAAACCGGCCCTTGAAAAGCCTTTTTTTTGCTCGGGCCGCATGATCGGGTGCGCCCAGCGAAAAAAAACGGCTTTTGTGCCGAAGTCCGCTGCGCGAACGCGATCGCGATTCCCTATAGCAGTGCAGCCGCTGGTTCTGCTTTGTACAGAGCAGCGGCTGCACTACACTTACATTGAAAAGTAAAGAGAAACTGTGTCAGGAGCCCTCCGATCATGCAGAGCCCGAGAAAGTGATGTCATGGGGGCGGGCTCCTCACAGGCTGTCTTTCCTTTTCAAATTAACTTTAGCTGTAATAAAGTTAATTTGAAAAGGAAAGACAGCCTGTGAGGAGCCCACCCCCATGACATCACTTCCTCGGGCTCTGCGATGACCGGAGGGCTCCTGACACAGTTTCTCTTTGCTTTTCAATGTAAGTGTAGTGCAGCCGCTGCTCTGTACAAAGCAGAAGCAGCGGCTTGGGCAGAGGGGTGTGTGTGTGTGTGTGTGTGAGTGAACCAGCAAGGGGGGGGGGAGTGTGAGTGAACCATCAAGGGGGGGGAGTTTGAGTTAAAAAGCAGTTGAGGTGGGGGGTGGTGTGAGTGAACCAGCAAGGGGGGGGGGGGCGATGGTGTGAGTGAACCAGCAGGGGAGGGGGGGTAAGTGAGTGAGTGACCCAGCAGGAGGGGTGAGTAAGTGACAGGGGGGTGGGTGAGTGAACCAGCAGTGGAGGGGGGGGGGTGGTGTGAGTGAACCAGCAGGGGAGGGGGGTTGGTGTGAACCAGCAGGGGAGGGGGGTTGGTGTGAGTGTTTGATTCCTATTCAAGAGAATTACTTTATATATAGTCAATATAGGCACAGAGGTAAATTTTTTTAACATTTTCTAATGGTGGTGTGCCTCGTGATTTTTTTCATGAAAAAAGTGTGCCTTTGCACAAAAAAGGTTGAAAAAACACTGGTCTAGACAATTAGCCATGTCCGTTAAAAGGCGATGGAAGACTTTTTTCTGCTCATCCAGTATTGCAGAACATTCAGTATCGGATTGCGTACAGTCGAGGATGTAATTTAAAGGATTTATTGTGCCCTGCAGTTCAAAGAACATCTTTAATGTTGGAAACAATAGGACATGCAAAGTGTATCAAATGCATTTTTTGTGCTAACATGGAAGAGGGAAATATATTGGCATTGGACAATTGTGTCTATTCTTTAAATGTACATTCAACCTGTGTGACTGACCATGTGGTATATGTCTTGAAGTATTCATGCCCAAAACTTTAAATTGGAAAGACAACATGTGCTTTGAGAGTGCGGCTGGCTGAGCATAAGTACAGCCTTACTAAGGTATGTGTGGAGATAACTTTGGTTAAAAATTGTTTAGCTCTGCATCATAAGTTTGAGGATTTACGTTGTCAGGTCATTGACCAAGTTCATCAGGATATATGGTGAGGAGATCGGGGAAAATTGCTTTTACAGCAGGAACAGTTTTGGATATTTTACCTTGATTCTCTGGAGCCTAAAGGATTGAATGATAAGATTGAATGGACTTTAGGGGTTTTTTTTACTTTTTTCTTTGGCTGTTCTTGCTGGTGTTGAGCCGTGGAGTTCTGTTTTTATTGCTTCCTTGAGCACATAGTTGGAGTGTATTATCAAAGCTATGAGTTTGATCTAGGCATTAGGGACTTTTTCATTATGTAGGGTAATTTGTTACGCTCTCCTTGAAGTGAGGTTTTGGTGAGAGGTTTTGATTGTTTGTAGACTGCTTAAAAAGACTGATGTCAGACGCTCAGGTTTGAGCTGTTGTCTGCGGTTTAAGTATACCCCTGATGGAGCCTTTTTTTAAGGAGAAATGAGGATCTTTGTTGGGTTAGCGATTGAAGTTCAGATGGCAACGTGTCATGGAGTTAAGAGATTGTCGAAGGTGCAGTTGAGAAAAAGTTGGAAGTGGCGTTGGAGCCTAGAAGATAAGTAGAATTTGTGCTTTATGGTTTTAAAAGAATGGCTACTTGCTTTTGATATTCTGTGTCTTTTACAGAATTTTGTGGTGGAATTTCCTGATGGTGTGTTGGAGAAGTAAAGTGGAATATAAGCTTCTTTAGAAGAGTGACAGTAGTATTTTATATCTGGTTAAAACATTTTACAAAAATAATACCAAAAGGAATTCTGTGTGATTTCCTAATAGTCTAGTGAGATAAATTGGTATTCATAAGGGAGTTTTTTTGGGGACTGGTGATGCATAAAGCTTTAAACCCCTATGGTGATAGTGGGAGGTAACATATTGATCTGAGGTCTCTTTCTCCCATACTGTACTGTACTGTATATAAAAAAGTTTAGGTTTGATTAAAAGTGTGGGAGTGTGATATGTTCAAGTATAATTAATGGACTTGTAAGTCTAAGGGTGTTTGTGTGTTTTACATACATGCGTAGTGCCATTGAATATCCCCATCTATGTTCCCTATGCGCCCCGATGCTATCCTGCTAGCATCGGGGCATTTCAGGGGTGTTCTGGGGTGGAGTGTAGGCAGGAGCATGAGATAACACAGTTAGTGCTCTGTGCCAAAAAAATAAGCAAGGAAAACCCTCGCCTATCTTTACGTTGCAGGCACTAACCGGGCAGCATGTAATATCACTGCTGCTCGGTTAGCTTTGGCAGCTTCCGGATTATGCAGTGATACCCTGATATTCAATGTTGGGGCATGGCCCCAGCATTGAATATCTGGGTTTAAAGGTTGGCGGGCAGGGCTATGCACCGACACAGTGCATAGTCTGCCCAGAAGAATATCGGGCCCAAAGTGTCTCTTCTGGTGGTTTCACCTCTACCACCATCCTGATTTCAGTTGGTGTACCTCAGGGCTCTGTTTTGGGACCTCTCCTTTTCTCTCTCTACACTTTGTTCCTTGGTGCACTTATTTCCTCTTATGTTTTTTAGCACCATCTTTATGCTGATGACTCTACTGATTTCTTATTCATTTCCATACCCAGTTCAAATGTCTTCTACTGACCTATAAGTGCACTCATTCTGCTGCTCCTGACTACCTTTCCTCTCTTATGTCTCCTTACATGCCTTTTCAGGAACACCACTCTTCTGGCAGATCCCTTCTATCTGTGCCCTTCTCTTCTACTGCCAACTCCAGATGCTGATCCTTTCACCTTGCTGCTCCTTATGCCTGGAACAAACTACCTGAATCTGTGCATCAGGCTTCATTTCTTGCCCTTTTCAAATCCAGGCTGAAAACTCATTTCTTTAAGGATGCCTTTGAATCCCGATCTGCTTAGTCTCATATGTGTTTTCTCACCTTTCTCCTAGACATATCCTTGTCCTTAGCTGTTATCTTGTCTGTCGACGAGATTGTAAGCTGTGATGAGCAGGGACTGTCTTTTACATGTGTCTGTAAAATGCTACATACACCTTGTAGTGCTATACAAATAAGTAGTGGTAGCAGTAGTGTTGTAGACACATGCATCTTCCCAAGAGCATGGACTCTAAGGAGGTAAAACTACTTTCTTCATTCCCCACAGTTTCACAAATATGACAAGATCTAATTTTTGAGCTTTTTTTCCAAACTTTCAACACTTCACCTCTTTGTACCCAGTCCTCCGAGAGTGCTGTCAAATATAGATCCTGCAGTATATTCATGCCCAATATTTCTGGCACTGCATCCCCTGACTTTTGACTCGCAGCATCTTGAACATTGAAAATGCATCTTTGCTTGAAAAATTGTCCAAATCAAACACCTGTCTCCATGAAGCTCACGACAGGTAATTTTATACCATTCACTCATATAAGCTTCACCCTGCTCATGTCTTCTATTGGAAACTTCTTGAACCTCTGTTGGAAACAAGATGTAGTGATTGTGGATACATCTGACCCTGTGTCCATATGACACTTAACAGGAAGTTGTCCTATGAGCACTTTGATTATGGGAGTCTTCCCAAAAACACTCTTCTTTCTGTATGGGGACTCCTTCATCACACCAGCTTGTAGTCTTACATTGGAAGTGGATTGAGCTGTGTCTTTAAAGGAGTTGACTTCTTTTTCAGTCCTTTCTGCTTATGTTCCTTCTTTTCTAATGAACCTTCTAGGCTCTGACTCTTGTACATATGAATCTCTCATTCTTGACTCCATCACTTCCTTCTCACTAACACAGTTTTGAGCTATATGCCCAGATTTATGACAGCTGTAGCAAATCATCTATCCCATCTCTCCATCGATTGGCAGCTTGTTCTGCATAAACATTTCTTCCGATGCCCTCACCTCTTGCTAGAACTGCTCTGGAGTGAAACATCTGATATAATCCTTGATGTTGCCACTCCAATTTTCCCATACAAATACAACAGAGCACTCCACCATACCAAAACTGATGTCAATATTCCATGAAACAACTTTAAAAAAAAGAGAGAAGCATATCTTCTTATCACACAATCTCTCTGTAGCACATTTATCAGCTTGGAAGGAGGTTTCAGAATTTTAGGGCTACGGTATAAGATACATTGATTACATCAATCTTTGTAAAACCATTTGCCCTTTCACATCAATGACCTCCCCCATAGCACATTAATGCCAAAAGAGCAATATGCAACAAAACGAGCCAACTTAACTTTTAACACAGCTTCGATCTTATCTGAAGCCGATGCCCCGATGCCTCACTTGAGCGCCCCTCAAGCGTTTTACTCCACGTTTCGTCAGGGGGTGTAATTGCTCCCACAGGCTACAAAAGACAAAACCCAAACATTAAAACGTTCTCCCAAACTATAACACACCAATTCCTATAAAATCCATGTGACACTTACCAATATACATTTACTCCACCTTCCTGCGATCAACTCAGTCTAAAACAATGTAATCAACGTATCTTATACCGTAGCCTCTGTTGTATTTGTATTGGATCTTCACTCCAACAGTTGACCACTTTTTCGTTGTTGACTCCAATTTTCCCTGCTGATCATTAAACTTTTCTTTATCAAACTTTACTGAATAGAATTGTCTCATATTTTGATCCTGTTTTCTGAAGATTTATGCAAGATTTCCGAATCGCTATTATTTAGTTGGCAGTTGAAAGCCCACAATTTCAGACAAGCATTTTCTATATTATGTTGATAAATGTGTATTAATTGAAAGTATTTTATGTTTAATTTTAATTTGATGTTTTTGTCTTATGTTATTTGGGGATTTAAGTATTTTATGTTTTATATTTATTTCATTTTATTTCTAAGATTATTTATGTGCTTCTGTAATCTGCCATGTTAGGGTATTGAATATAATTTTTTAAATATATAAAATAAACTTGTCACCATCTTACTTAAATTCTTGATATCCATAGCTAGATTAATTTGCACAGAAGCAGCTCTAACGGTTGTCTCATTTCTTCTTCTCATCAGCAATCTCGGTCTTTCCTTCGTGAAAGCAGCCTCATCTTCCTCAGACCATATAATTACTGCCTGCAACAACTCTGGAAAGGATAAATCTGAACAATTCATGTTTCTTTTTATTTCTTGGTGCAAATAGACATCACAGAGAACAAGCATGAAGTGCTTATTCAGCATTTTCTCAGGATATCTCAAGCAATCCTCGTCTCTAGCAATAGCTCTGGCTAATTTTTCTTGAAGACTGTAAGCATAAGTTCAGACATCTTCTCCAGGCTGTTGCTTCATGTCATAGAATTCTTTTAGGTATATGCTAACCAGCACCTTATCCCCATATACAGTTTTCAACAGGTCAAGAAACTCTTCCACATTTCTTTGTGCATCTGGTGCCACAAATCTGATAGTATCTCTAGCTTGGTCCACTAACTGAACCTTTACCACTTCCAGCTGATCCTCTGGAAGTTCATGACTGCTCTGGTTCTTTCTACCCACTCCTCCACTGTAAGATTTCCGTGTTTTCTCAATATTGCCACTGCCTGGTTAGCTTCTTCACCTTTGGAGGCTGTGCAGTGACCCCGAATATTCAATACTGGGGCCAGAAATCATCCCAGCATTGAATACCTGGATTTAATGTCCAGCACCAGAAGCTAGCTACTGTAATTGCGCTAGAAGCCAGTGCTGATTATTAGGGCCATAAAGCTTAAGTAAGATGTATTTAAAGAATATTTTTTCTTTGTTTGAAACCAGAGTATAGTAAAGATGTTTCCTTTGTAATATTAAAGCATTAAAGTGTATATAAAAGTGTTGCACTTTACCATAAACAATACTTTGTTGCCAGTCTTGTCAAATACTCTTTCTGTTCTTACAGTCTTGTATTGACCATACTCATCATACAATACTATATCAGATAAGTATAATCTCTTTAACAACTTTGTCTCTGTTACACTATTTTTGCTCTTATTATTTAACTCTTTTACAGTAAGTTGTGATATTTTATGTTCCCTTCTTACTTACAGCATCAATCAATTCTGTACTATGAAGTCAGATAAGTATTTCACTTTTCTATACTTATGGTTGTTTGTCTGTATGTATGTTCTAGCTTGCATGTACTTGTCTTGCACTTAAAAAAATGGCAAGAATAATAACCATTAGAATGTAATGTCCATTTGCTAGTCTTTTCTTGTACAGTAACTACTGCTGATATAAAAAAACAACAACCTCTGGCCAGGATAAAAGTCTGTTGATGAGCGCTTATCTCTTTAAAGCTGGGTCCACTGATATACTTCCGGTTCATGGTGGCTGGGTTGTTCCCTCTCTCAGTCCTGTTCTCCCTCTGTTCTTCTTCTGATGTCTGGTTCCATCTTGAAGAGTACCTACTGCCTAACTCCAAGAATTCAATAAAGAAAAAACCTTGTGTAGTATTAAAAAAGAACAACCCAACAACTTTCTTGTCAGCTGTCTATCATTTAAGCTAAACTAAGATAAAATAAATTGATAATTAGAATTTCCTAACTTTTCAGATCACAGCTGAGCATATGAATTCTTCATGCTCACTTTCATGCAATCACAGTCTGAAACAGGCCCACATTAGGGTTCTAGGGCTTTCTCATATATTTATATGTACTCTTTCAGAAGCAACTGCACTCTCTCTGCTGTGTTGTACAATATTCTAGCTGCTCTCAGCAGTGCTAAAGGAGATCCTTAAATCAACATTACAGGGATTTGTTTAATTGATACCATGTTCCAATCTTCCCTTTTGCTCTGTAAGGCAATTCCTTTAGCCCACCCTATATATCAGCAGCTCGCATTAACACTTATTCATACAAAGTGATATTAAACGTGAACTACTGTAATAAAATCAAGCACTTTCATTCAATTTCATTCACTAAACCAGAGAACTTGCAGCTTTACAACTCGTATTTCATTCAAAAACAATTTGCTCTCTTCCAGCTCAGCAGCACAAGTCCTGGTGATCTCCCACTACATCATCAGGTTACCTTGGTAATCTTCAGGATTCTAACTTGCTCTCATTGGTGCTTCCAAGGTGTCAATATGGAATAACCAATGGGGCGTCGAGTAAATGAGTCCTCTCCAACCTGGCATTCTACAACTGCGTTTACAAGAATGTTTGACATTTTCATCTGTTGCAGGGGGAAATGCCATAGACTTTAATGGGACCCATTGTTTTCTATGGGGCCATTAATTTCTATGGTAAATAATAAATATAAACTCTGTGTCACCAAAATTGTCAAAAACAGTTGTAGTCATTAATATTACCTCTGAATCAATAATTCCTTTTATCTGTCTAATAAATCAATTTTTTTTTACAATGCTAGCTCATTCCACTGTATTTATCTATTTTGTACCTCTTCTACAAATGTGGCCAACTCATTTGCTGCAGCCTACTGCAACTTCCCTCTTCAGTGGGTCCTGACTCTCCCAATGCTGCCACCTCATGTCTGCTCACCCCGGACCTGCGGTAACAATGGAACTGCCTCCTGATGCTCCACACAATCAGACCCAGGTAATTAAATTATTTTATTTTACCCCTTGTTTAAAAGCGGGTAAATGAGCACTAATTAACTTGAGGGATATTAAGCTGGCAACAGGGAAGATGACTATAAACAAAATGAGTTGGCCACATTAAGAGAAAAGGTAGAAAATAGGTATGTAGCAGCAAAGCGCAGACAAACCAATGATACCAGGAGTCTGTTCAGAAGGTCCAAATCATTTATTTGTGCACAAGTCTCAAGCAAGACAATTTCAAAAATGGCTGAGCAAAGTTTTCAAGCATTACAACAACTTTTATAGACTTCTGTTCCATTCTAGGTATAGAAAAACACTTCATTGGTCCCGGTACGCTCCCGTACCTCCCGTAGCCCTTCTATTGGTCCCGGTACTGAGAAGGTTCTCCAATTATGTTCCTTCTGTGGGCTTCTGTGAGCATGACACCTGCCTGCCCCCCTTCTAGTCCCAATTACAATGGTCAGTTCATCAACTTGTTACTTTCACACTTTCAAGGCTATGGGACCATTTGTGCGTGCAGAAGAGCAAGGTTCTGTAACTCATCTGTCAGCACTCCTCAATATTTCTCTGCAAATGTACTCTTTCTTATCAGTAACTTTAAAACACATCTTTTCTGTATTTTTCCATTTCTTAATTCTGCAATTCTGCTTATCTAAGCTAATTCAATATTTCTACTGAGTTCTTTCTTACAATAGCAGCATATTGGGGGATGTGCAATCCTATATGCCTCTCCACAGGCCTCATTTACAGGTCAAGCTAGCCATGCTGGCCTGCCTATGTCAGACACCGTGGGTCACAGGCCTGCACCTGCCACATTCCCCCCTTTGATTAATCTCACCCTATTACTTAATAAGGTGTGAGAATTAAATCACTTTCCAGAAAATCACATCCTGATTAAGGGATTCTTACTGGTTCCACTAGGGCTAGCTTTGTATAAAGCCATTATTCTAGTTGCGGTCTTCCGCTCTACTGTACTATCAATAGCACTATGAAGGGAACGCATGCAACATGGGATTAAACATGGTAAGCAGAGGACAACAGCAACAAGGATTAGTACTAAGACAACGAAAGTCTTAAATCCTCCCAGCCAAGAGAAAAGGTTAGCAAACCAATTAGGAAATTTCAAGGCGTGCCAAGTCTGTACTGGCACATAAGCATGTCTCTGCATATCTTTAGCAATTTCTTCAACTACTTGACCTTTATCATCTATTTTCAAACAGCAATTAGTTAAATTCAGTTTACCACATACTCCTCCTTCAGCTGCTAGCAAATAATCAAGTGCTAAACGATTTTGGTATATGGCAGTGCGCATCTGAGTACTTTGTCTAGCTAAGAGCGTGAGAGCATGACTAGTTTCATTGGTTATTATTTCAACTACTGCTTGTAAGCGAATAATACGATTGATCATATAAATTGGGGTACGATAACCATACATACCATCATCATTCCAAGTGGCAGGTCCATAATACTCAATAATTCTTTCTGGTGGCCAATCATCACCTTGCCACTTCTCCCACTTGCCTATCTGTAAGGCCTCTCTTTTCTGTCTTGATGCTCCTTGTGTTTGTGGGTTGTGTATACAGGGTATCCTAATTGTTCTCCATGTTCAGTGTTTAACAGGAAGAAAGAAGGTCTGATGGTTCCTAAGACACATGCTCCTCCCCATTGTGGTGGGAGTTGCGCATATGCTCGGTTTCCACAGATCCAATATAGGCCAGGTGGGGCTTGCCAGGCTTGGACTTTGGCAAGGTTAGTCCATAGACCTGCAAGTTCAGGAAATCTGGCTAATGGGTTAGGAGGTTCAGGATGTCTGATTCCTGACCACCATGCTGTCTTTTTAGTCGTGGCATTATAGTACTTCTGGCTAAGACAGACCAGCTGTCCTACTTTTTGGGTGAACTGGGGTCCAGTTCTGGCAAAGCAAAGACGTCCAACGATTGAGTGCGCTAACACCCATTCACTGGTTGTCTTGTGTAATTCAGTCTGATTGTAAATCATGGAATAATTCAATTCTTGGGCTTCCCAGGGCCATTGATCTCCCATTTGGGTTCCGCCACAGAAATAACAATCTGTGATCTTAAGACTAGATACTACTGCTCCGGCTAATTCTAGAAACAAATTCTGTGAAGGGTGAGGGATCTCAAACTTATTTACATGCATAGCTTCATAAAAGGTATTATGAATATGATATTTAGATGACTTATGGGCTTGAGTATTTAATCTAACATACACAATGGTCCCTGGATCTGTTCCTCCTCCAGCAATACGTAAACCAAACTTATATCCTTGTTTCCATGCATGAGGGTTATGTACACGCAAATGTAAGGGGTTACAAGCATCTTTCTGACATTTATCATTTGTGGTTGGCTTGGTTAGCGTAGCCATCCGCTTATCTATTTTCTCATCAGTTATACCAGTGTTCCAGGTAGCATAGAAAACACATTCCCAATACGGGCAATAGTAGTCTGCCGCTGTAGCAGTACTATACCCTGGTTCCTTTTTACCTGTACACTTCCTCCATCCTGTGGCTCCTTCTGGACACATATACTTATGGTCATTTCGATACGCTTTCTCCCATGTACCACAGGTGGACTGACTATCTCTATTAATAGCATTACATGCATCAAAATTCAAAACAGCAGGTTTAGTAATGTCCTTAAGTGGTGGTGTAGCAGCTAATATAGGTCCATCTGCATCCTTCCATCTTATTTCCAACGTGTAATAGGATGGATTCTGATGCGGATTATAGCATGCTTTAATTTTGCCATGAGTGCAAACATTTAGTTCAGTGGTGTTATAGATACACCGAGTTATTGTTCCCTTGCAGGTATAGTAAGAATGGTAAAGCAAAGTCTGAGTTACTTTCAGTCCAGTTCTAGTAGAAGTAATGCAAGCTGTGCATGGAGGTAGAGCATAAGTCTGTTCAAAACCTCCAAAGAAGGCAACCAAGGCAAAGCAGAAGCAAAGATACATGTTGATGTTGATTGGAGTTCTTCTGAATCCTCAGCTTGCTGATCTTGATCACGACGGTCTATTATTCTTCGTCCCGTTTGCTAATGAAGCAATTTAACGGGTGCTGAGTGTTGATTGAAGATCCTCAAGATGTCCAGCACACATTAACCAACTTAGCAATTCAGTTGGCTTGTGAAGTCTGGCTTAGTCAATGTAGTCTCAAGGTAGTGTGTCAAATCACACACAGATTGGGTTCGTTGAAACAAAACTGTTGCTGCATGGAAAACAGCAATCCTCTTCGAAAGACTTGGCTACTGCAAAGCACTTGTGATGAAGTGTCTATGCTGCTGGTTGCCGTCTCAGAGTAACTCGCAAGGGTACATCAGGGTGCTGCTCTGCTGTCCACCGCTCTGGTTCAGGATCGGCGGCGGGCTTGACTCGGCTGTGGTGGATCCAGGCGTCGATCTCGGCTACCTTTACTGCAGTTGGGGTAGACAGGATGACGGTGTATGGTCCCTTCCAATGGGGTTCCAACGGTATCTTCTTCCAATCTTTGATCCACACCGAAGTTCCAGGCTGGTAGGGATGCAAGGGTTCCGTCAAGTTGATAGGCAACTGGTCTTGGATCCACGTATGGAGAGTCTGCAGAACAAAACTAAGAGCTAGGAGTTCTTGTCTGGTTACTTCTGAACCAATCTGGGCTAAACTTCCTTTGATTCCCTGCACTATTGGTGGGGGTTTACCATACAAAACTTCAAAAGGGGAAAATCCTGTTGACTTTACAGGGGCTGAGCGTATTCTGAGTAAAGCTATGGGGAGCACTTGGGGCCATTTCAAGTGTGTCTCCTGACAAAGCTTGGACATTTGGGCTTTCAAGGTACGATTCATTCGCTCAACTTTCCCTGAACTCTGGGGTCTGTATGCAGTGTGGAGCTTCCACTGTATCTGCAAAGCTTTTGCTAACTGCTGTGTAACTTGGGAGACAAATGAGGGTCCATTGTCTGACCCTATTACTGCTGGGATTCCAAATCTGGGGACAATCTCTCTCATTAAGGCTTTGGTAACTTCTCGGGCTTTCTCAGTTCTGGTTGGGAATGCTTCTACCCACCCAGAGAAAGTACAAACTAATACTAGTAGGTAATGGTATCCATTGGCTTTTGGCATTTCGGTGAAATCAACTTGGAGGTTGTGCATGGGGGTCACACCTCTTGACTGAACTCGGGGTGCTGTAATAAGGCCTTGCTTGGCATTATTCTTGGCACAGATTTGACATTGTCGGGCTACTGAGGCTGATATGGTTGTCATTAGAGGGATGTAGAAATGTGGTCTGAGTGCTTTCTCCATAGCACTCTTTCCATAGTGGGTGGCTTCATGGAAAGCTTTGACAAAGGATGGTCCTAACAGTTCAGGAATTACTATTTTCCCGGAGGTTGACTGCCTTCTTCTGGTGGCAGCTCAATCCATCCATCTTTCAATACTCCATTTTCTTTGTCACAATAGTAATCTAATTCTTTGGTGGTATATCGTGGGGTCCATAGATTCAAGGGTACTGGAAACAATGCTGCTTGCATTGGCATAGCTTGTGGGGCAATCTGTCCTGTCATAGCTGCTTGTCGTGCTGAGGCATCTGCGAATCTATTTCCTCGAGCAACTTCTCCTTTTCCTGCTTGATGTCCTCTACAATGCATGACAGCTACACGTGTTGGGGCCCAGACTGCATCAAGTAACATCAATATCTCGGGACCATATTTGACTGATTTTCCTCCGGATGTGATGAGTCCTCTTTCTTTGTAGAGAGCTCCATGGGCATGCAAGGTAGTGAAAGCATATTTGGAATCTGTATATACATTTAGCACAAGTTTTTCTCCTAACAACAATGCTCTGGTGAGTGCTATCAATTCGGCTTTCTGGGCTGATGTGCCTGAGGCTAGGGCTGATGATTCAATTACTTCGTGTTGAGTGACGACTGCATATCCGGCACAGCGTCGTCCGTCAAGGATGAGACTGCTCCCATCAACATAATAGATCTGGTCAGGATTGTCTATGGGCACATCTGTTAGGTCAGGTCGACTAGAGAACACAGTTTCCATGACTTCGATACAGTCATGTTCTGGGAGTTCTTCACTGATGGGTATCAAGGTAGCTGGGTCAAGGCATGGCTCACTTCAAGTTGTATCTGTGGGTTTTCACATAACATGCTCTGGTACTTCAACATTCGGGAATTGGTGAGCCAATAATTTGCTTTCTGTTCCATAAGGGCAAGGACTGCATGTGGCACAGTGACTCGTATGTTCTGTCCTAATGTGAGTTTGTCTGCTTCACTCACTAGTAGTGCTGTAGCTGCAACTGCTCTCAAGCAGGGTGGCCATCCCTTGGCCACAGGGTCCAATTGTTTCGATAGGTAAGCTACAGGTCGTTCCCAATTTCCTAATTTCTGAGTCAACATGCCTAAGGCATTTCCCTGTGCTTCATGTACAAACAAGTGGAAAGGTTTGTGGACATCTGGTAGTCCAAGTGCTGGTGATGACATCAATTCTTCTTTTAACTTCTGGAAGGCTGTATCCTGCTCAAGTCCCCACTCCAGTGGTGACTTCTCTTCTCCTTTTGTGGCTTCATACAGTGGTTTGGCAATTTGGGCAAAGTTGGGTATCCAGATTCGGCAATATCCTGCTGCTCCCAGAAAGGCTCTAACTTGCTTTCTGGTTGTTGGAGTTGGAATTCTACATACTGCTTCTTTTCTTTCTCTGCCTAATCTTCTGCTTCCTTGGGTAATACGAAAACCCAAGTATTTCACTTCTGTTTGGCATAGTTGTGCTTTGGCTCTGGAAACTTTATATCCAGCTTCATTTAGTAACTGCAAGAGATCTTTGGTGGCTAATATACATTCTCTTTCTGATACGGCAGCTATCAACAGATCATCCACGTACTGGAGAAGTACTCTCTTCCCCGGGGCTACTGGATAGCTTGAAAGATCTTGATTTAGTGCAGCACTAAAGATGGTAGGTGAATTCTTGAATCCTTGGGGTAATCTTGTCCAGGTGAGTTGGCCCCCTCTTCCAGAGATGGGGTCCTGCCATTCAAATGCAACAATATTTGGCTTACAGGGGCTAATCTTATGCAAAAGAATGCATCTTTTAAATCCAGTACAGTGAAATGGGTAGCTTCAGCGGGTATCAATCCTAGTAGAGTGTAAGGATTGGGTACAACTGGGTGTATAGTTTCAACTGCATCATTTACTCTTCTCAAATCTTGCACTGGGCGATAATCATCTGTCTCAGGTTTCTTCACTGGCAAAAGTGGGGTGTTCCATGGGGATTGACATACTTTTAGTAGGCCATACTCGAGCAATCTCTGTAGGTGGCGATGAATACCTTCAATTGCGGCTCTTGGGAGAGGGTACTGTTTGACGTGCACTGGGGTAGCGCTAGGCTTGAGGGTTACAATCACTGGTGCTATATGCTTGGCTAGGCCTGGGGGACTGCCTTCTGCCCACACTTCAAGTGGTGCATGAATGTTCTTTAAAGTTTGTTCAAAATAGGTATCTTGAATCGAATCATCAATGTAGTATCTCCACTCTTCTTCTCGGGGTACTGTCAGCAGCATTACTCCTGCTGGTTTGGCTTGGGAATTCACTGTCATTTGCATTTCTCCTTGTTCGGAGAAAGATATTTGGGCTTGAAGCTTGGCTAGCATATCTCGTCCCAGTAGGGGTACTGGACATTCGGGCATGTAAAGGAATTGATGCGTTACTTGCTGTCCTCCTAGACTGCATATTCGGTTTTGTAGAAAAGACTTTGTGGCCTTGGCACCAGTTGCTCCTATAATGGTGACTGCTTTTTTGGTGAATGGGGCTATCTTTTTGTCTATTACTGAATGTTCTGCTCCAGTATCAACCATAAAGTTCATAAATTGGTCTCCTATTTGTATTTCGACCATAGGCTCCTGGAGACCTAAAGCAAACTTGGAGCCCGGTCTGTCCTAATCCACGTCATCCTCATCATGGGCCTGGGTGGCCAATGCTTGGATGGCTCCTCCTCCCCTCTCTCGCTGGAATTGTTCTCGATTGGCTCCTCCTCGGCCTCGGGGACGGCCTCGTCTTTCTTCTCGCCACTGATGATCGTATTCGTCATCTTGCTGGGCGTCTTCGAGTTGCGGGCACGTATCTCTCCAATGTCCTTCCTCTTTGCAATAGGCGCATTTGGTTCACGCCTAGTCTCTGGGTCCGGCCTCCGCCTTGACCCCGCCCTCTTCCTCTGCTCCTTCGATTAGGGACACCTCCCCTTTTCTTTTCAACTATGGCCGCAGCCAAAAAATCAGCTTTCTTCTTCATCTTTCTATCACATTCTCTCTGTCTTTCAGTATCACGATTCACATACACTTTATGAGCGACTTCCAATAACTGTGTTGCATTCATGCCCGCAAACCCTTCTAATTTCTGTAATTTACGTCTAATGTCTGGTTGAGACTGGTTTACAAAAGCAGAATTCACCATGCATAAACTTCCTGGTGCCTCGGGATCATAGGGAGTATACATTCTATAAGCTTCAGTTAATCTTTCATAATAATCTGCTGGGCTCTCATCTATCCCTTGGATAACTCCTGCTACTTTGGAAAGGTTCATAGCTTTTTGGCCTCCTCTTCTCAGGCCTTGTAAAAAGCCTTGGCGAAAACGGGCTAGGGCGGTGGATCCTTCATCTGTATTTGGATCCCATTGGGGGTCTTCATTCGGGAATTCTCTCTGAGCTGCTTCTCTACGATCTATTATATTCTGCCCCTGCGCTGGAGCTGCAGGGTTTTCTGCCATCCATTCGATAGCTGCTTTTCTAATTCTCGCTCGTTCCTCTGTGGTAAATAGGGTGGTCAGGAGCTGACGGCAATCTGGCCAAGTGGGTTGGTGAGTTTCCATAATACTAGTTACTAATTCTGTCAGCTCCTGGGGCTTGCTAGTATAGGAGGCATAGTGCGACCTCCAATTTAATAAATCAGTTGTAGAGAAGGGAATATACACATAAGTTAGGGGTCCCGCTACCACTTCATCATTATCATTCTTTACGGGCACCCCCGGGACCTGCCTTAAGGGAAACAGTTTGGCTGTCGTCCCAGGCGTCATTTGGGTCTGGGATCTAAGGGCTATTGTCGTTGTCTTTGCAGGAGTTGCTTTCTTTTTCTCAACTGGTTTTGCTTTGGGTTTTTCTTTCACTGGCTTGCTAGTGCTAGCGCTAGCTTTCTCAATTATTTGTACACTGTCCTCTTCTTCTTCTTCTGGGGGATTCCTTCCTACTTCTTCTTCTAGCTCCGCTTCTGGCTCACCTTTTACATCCTCCTCTTCTCTTCCCGCTAATTCTTTCTCTTCCTCTCCTCCAGGAGGAGGGGGATCAGGGGTTGGGTCTCGCCTCGGCTCCGGCGGTCTCTGGGGATCTGGGGCAGGACGCCGCCGGGCTATTCTTACTGGACCTGGGGTTCGGGGCTGCCTGAGGACTACTTCTGGGGAATCGGGATCTGCCAAGATGGGTTTCTTCTTGGCTTTCTTATCCTGTTCGTTCATTCTAGGCTGTTCCTTTTTCTGTCTAGAATCTGTTTTAGCTAACATTATTCTGCACTGTTCCTCATAACAGCGCTGCGCCCAGGAGGGCGGATCTTCACAAATACTTAACCAGGAATCTATATAGGGGTACTGATCTGGGTGCGCTACCCGCACTCTACGATGTATTGACTGGATAATCTCTACAGTGAACGTTCCCTCTCGGGGCCAGATGGGGTCTAGATCGGGCCACTCCCTAGTACACAAAATCTGCAAACGGGCTGCTGTCATTTTAATACCATAATCTCCTGAATATCCCTCTTTAAAATGTGCGATCATACATTCTAATGGAGTGTTCCTAGTAGACTCCGCCCCTCCCATTTCGATGTGTGCGCGCAACAACAGACAAAAGGGAAAAGGTGGGCGGACCGTGGGTAAGGGGTCCTCACGGCCCTGGAAACATACAGGGAATACAAATAACAAGACAAGACGACAATCGCTTCCCCCTTTTCGCGACCTGAACGCGGTCGCCCGGTCAGGAAATGCGCTAATCAGGGGTCCGCTTTCACTTGGTCCGTGCTGCCAGACCTCTCAATCACACTTCGTTCACACAATCATGCTAGCAACGTATTCCCAGAATGCATTCGTTTCTATCTGTTCTGACTAGTCTTTTTTCCCAAATTACAAAAAGGATGAGGGTTTCACCTAGCGCATTCCCATGCCAGGCTACTCGGCTCTTCCTTGAGAGTTGATCAAGCTCTCTTACCAATTCCCAATATCTCGAGATTACAAATTCCAAATTCCAAGTTCCAATGGCAGTACTGCTCTTTCTATTTCTGTCTAGACCCAAAATCAAAACTATACTCACCGGATCCGGTCCTCAAAACTTCCCAAGCAGGCGCATGAGTTGGACCTCGGACTCCCCTCACTCGGGTTCGAGGCGTTGACTCCAGCCGGGCTCGTCACCCGCCGAGGTCCGACCAGCTCCCTCCGATACAAGGGACCGGTGGCGCCAGGGAGCGGCCCTCGTCGGAAGGGCGCGATCCCGGCAGGACCAAGCCTATAGAGGCGGAAAGTCGTGGTATATTGCCCTATATACACTTTGATTCCACAACTTCCCGGCCAACGCACCAAAGAATATGTAGCAGCAAAGCGCAGACAAACCAATGATACCAGGAGTCTGTTCAGAAGGTCCAAATCATTTATTTGTGCACAAGTCTCAAGCAAGACAATTTCAAAAATGGCTGAGCAAAGTTTTCAAGCATTACAACAACTTTTATAGACTTCTGTTCCATTCTAGGTATAGAAAAACACTTCATTGGTCCCGGTACGCTCCCGTACCTCCCGTAGCCCTTCTATTGGTCCCGGTACTGATAAGTTTCTCCAATTATGTTCCTTCTGTGGGCTTCTGTGAGCATGACACCTGCCTGCCCCCCTTCTAGTCCCAATTACAATGGTCAGTTCATCAACTTGTTACTTTCACACTTTCAAGGCTATGGGACCATTTGTGCGTGCAGAAGAGCAAGGTTCTGTAACTCATCTGTCAGCACTCCTCAATATTTCTCTGCAAATGTACTCTTTCTTATCAGTAACTTTAAAACACATCTTTTCTGTATTTTTCCATTTCTTAATTCTGCAATTCTGCTTATCTAAGCTAATTCAATATTTCTACTGAGTTCTTTCTTACAATAGCAGCATATTGGGGGATGTGCAATCCTATATGCCTCTCCACAGGCCTCATTTACAGGTCAAGCTAGCCATGCTGGCCTGCCTATGTCAGACACCGTGGGTCACAGGCCTGCACCTGCCACAGGTATATATAGAGGAAAGAGCTAGTATTGTGAAAAAAAGGATTTTATTGGGGGAGATAAAGGGAATTATTGAATTAATGATAGAATTGATGAGTTTAACTGTGTTTGGCAATTTTGGGGATGCAAAGAGCTTAAATTTATTATTTTCCATAGGAAGTAATGGCTCCTTTAAATTTTCAGAAAGCCAATCCCATCTTAGTCCTTCCAAGTTCCTATTCTGTCCTCCACCCATACTCAGCCATCTGTCCCTGCCTCAAGTTGATCCTCAGCAAACATTCACAAATTCCAGGTACGTGATCTGTACATGATCAAGTCTGTTGAAACCCTTTACCTGTTTCTAGCTTTGAACGCCACTTGCTGCCCTTTTATACACTTTTCTTAAAAATGGCACATGCCCATTTAAATTTTAAAGCCTTTTTTTTCTGCTCAGCACTGCTCTTTCTCTCTTCAGACCAGCTGAGCTCCTACAGTCATGGCTCCCTTTCACAGGCCCTAAACAGCTGGAAGGCAGAAGGTCAGTGCTCTTGCCTGTCTTCAGAGGAGCTACATTTTCCTGCCTGCATAACACCATCCATATTTCAGATTGGCAGTACTTGGGCCACTCTCAGTGCATCTATCCTGTGTGGTAAAATAAGGCAAAAGGAGTTAGCAGACTTTCTGACACAGTGGTGTGCATCCCAGCATTCACCAAAAAGGGACTGGGGGTCATGATCTGGCTTGGCCTTCTAAGATGACTTTTTTTAAATTTTGCTCATGGTGGCAATAGCACTAAACAATGTGGGGATGCACCTGAATGTATTTGTGCAACGTTTTGCACACAAAAGATTTCCTTGGTTGTTTGTTACTGCATCTGTAAACAAAAATTGTCTCTGCTGAATCACAACACACAGTGCAAAGATAAGGTTGTGCCAGGCATGTCTTGTGTGGAACACTCCAGTAAGCTATGGTGCCTTTACTAAAGCTGCTTTTAAAAGAAGCAGGGCCATACCATGCTGGTCTGTATTATGTACATAAAACGTAATCCTCAACAACCTTCTACTGGAGATCATTTTTCCTCACAGCATCTGGAACAGTGGCTGAGGAACAGCTCAAAGTTTCAGGCAGCAAGTCTAGATCTGTGTCATCTGGAATCCCATGACTTAGGATGATGTGGTGAAGCATAATAACAATGTCTGCAATTTTTTTCAGGTGTATACTACAATGCTTCTCCAAAATGATCCAAGCAGTGGCAATGGCTATTTGGGCTCCAAAGATTTGCTCAATAACTGATCTCATGGCGCATTGTCTCTCATATCACCTGTTCTCTGGTGTGCATGGTGCAGGTGAAGGAGGGGGAGAGGGTGTTGGGGCTTTTCTGGGCTTCCACAAAATTAGGGATTTTCTATTTTTGTTTTTGGCTGTTTGTGTTCGACCCCAACATACATATACAGGACCTTAAACAAATTGCTCATGCCACCATAAAAGCATGTAAAAAGTTTTATTTTATCTTATCAGGTCTGTAACATCACAAGCTTTACTTTTGTACAAATTTCAATATCAATCCACAACATCAATACGTTTACAAGCAAGTAAAGCACCTAATAAAAGAAGGTCCTGGGACAGAGAGAGCCTTACTCTAGTGAGATCAGCTACCATCTGTCTATCTATTAAGATTCCTTATTCATATTTATATCTAAAAATTGCTGATAAATAGATTTCCTCTCATTCTCTATTATTCTATAGAAAATCTGCCCTCTGATCCCTACCCTCTGTAGCATTCTGTTCTCACTGGCTCGATATCCTGTCTCCAGTCTTACTAGCCTTGTCTCTGTATGCTGGCTTTTGTTTCCTGTTTTTTTCCACTTGCCTTTTGCGAGTCGTGTTTCCTGTTAGATAAACTGTAGATAATGATGTTGGTCTTTGTTGTTTGCGTTTTCCTTTGTGCATTCGAGAGGCCCATGTAGGCAACCTTTCATTAGATGTATAGTGTCCAGAGATTCTCATTGTGTAAGCTCTCTGGGATAGGATATGAGTTCATTTCACAGTTCAATCTTTGCTGAATTTGAAGTTTCAGTGTGAAGAAGCCAGAACAAGCTGTTTTTTAGCAAGCTGTTTCTTAGGCCTAAGTTATAGACGTTAGCACAAGATGGATTCAACCTGTAATAAAGGTACCTGAAGGGGATTCATCTTTTCCCCACATTCCCCTCTTGAATCCCATTCAGGTCCCCTCTGCTGTCTCCATAGTGTGCCCTTCTACACTCGGCTATCCGGAACTTCCAGTGAGACTCGCTGAAGAGATGGAGACATGATGAGACCAGGTTGCTACATGAGATCTGAAACCCATTAATTCTATACCTAACATAGAGAACTTGAAAAGAGAAGAAATCCATATAGAGTTACTTGTTACCTGAATATTGGACCGCTACCAAGTGGAACCCCTCTGGTATAAGAGGATGGGCCTCAGACAGGTTACCATTTATATTATTAACTCTAGGTCTACGAGCTAGAGAAATATATTCATTGGCTTGATTTTGGGAAGTAAGAATTAGAGTTGTGGTAGATACCTTAGTCAAACACCTTCTACAGAAAGCTAGAATAAATGAAAAAATACAGCAGCTAATTGATAAAGCAATGAGCAGACCAAACAAGGCTATAAGTAAGCCACGTAGGCCAGAACCTAGGCCTGTAAACCAAGAAGCAGCAACGTTCCACCATGCTCCAACCTGAATTCCACCTTTGAAATCATCCAGATGTAATTCTGACAAGTGTCTAATTCTATCCATTGCATTAAGTACAAAAGTTGTGTGGTTTGCTATGACTGTGCAACAATTTATTTCATTAATGAATTTACATGCTCCTCCCTCAGCTGCTAACAACAGATCTAAAGCTCGTCTATTTTGCAGAGTCATTTGATTATTTTGTTCAAGGGATTTGGCTAGGAGAGTAATGGATTCAGTGACAGAACGCATTTGGACATGAAGCAAACATTGCAACCTACGTATAGCCATACCTAGTTCAGCAGTAATTGCAGGGGTTTGAAATATAGGAATCCAAGAGGTATAACTTAGGGCATCAAGTCGTGTTTTTTGTCAGTGGATATGTGGAATTAATATATTCATAAGAGGCCATGAGAGCAGCATCTTCAGATTTATCATACCAGGGGGAGGTGTCTCTTTTGTGTCTGTGAGTGTTTGTATCATAGTGACTGACATTGAGAGGGATTAACACTGAATAGGTCTCAGCCCTAACCAGAGCACAAGGAAGATGATTCAGACCTATAGCCTGATACAAAAAACCCTGACAATACCAATAATGGCCTGCGAGGGCTGAGAATCGGGTATTTTTGGTCCAGATCCAGTTCATTTTGTGTCCCCATGCAATTGAAGTTTGCCTTATGGTTGATTGATCATTACGGGGAAAATAACAAGAGGAATAAGGGGTACCAGTTTTGTATCCAGATGTCTGGACTGCTGAACCATCTTTATAAATAGGACCCACCATGTATGTGTTTTGCCAGTAAGCAGAGGTAACATTCAAAGATGCATTAGTGGTTACAGACCAATTGTCCCGGCTATAAGGAGCCGAAAAGTTATAAGGAATTATAGACCTGGGGAAAATAGTAAATCGCTGTTGTGAAGGATGGTAGGTGATATTACACTTCAGTGAAGGGTGTGTGTCTGAATGGACTAGCCCTCCATTACCAATACAATATGGATATATCAAATGAGGAGGGGCATAGACTTGAACTGAGACCGGGTTAGATAAATTGAAATGTTCCCAAGTATGGGAGCAGTTAGAAGGGGCCCAGCATGGAGTAGTGTAGTATTCGGTAGGGTCCTGGCAAGCCAAGTTCCCTGAGTACTCCACTGGTTGTACTGGTACTATATTGACTGGTGCATACTCAACTCCCTTTGGCAGGGGGGTGCATATGATACAGTCTGAGATATTCATTAATTGAACAACCTCAAGAACTGTGGATTTCCATAGATTAGTTCCTGGGGTGGACCTTCGGGATCGTAAGGGACTACTCTGGGAAATATTAAAGGAACTATTGAAAGAACTATTCAGTTTCTGTGTAGAGAGATTCAGAGGAGCAGGTTGAGGAATATATAAGTGTGGAAGGAAAAGAACTAGAAGTGATCCTACCAATGCTCCACACAGAATTGCCCATACCATGAAAGGGGAGGGATTCAATGGGAATTGGCAGGCCTTATGCATTATATAAGTAATCTAAAAACAGTAATACTAAGCAAAATACAACAAATATGATTACTAACAGAATATAAATTACAGGAGGCGAATCTAACACAGACGGACTAACAAGAGATGAATAGGCTTCAGATAGTATAACTGATTAATGTGTACACTAATATCTTAAACAGGCACTAGGTAAATGTCTTTATAGTGGGTCCAAGCGGAGCTTCACTTTTTCCAGATCTCTCGGAGAAGTGTCCGTCGTGAATGATATCACTGTTCTGTACCCACCGTTTGTTGAACACTACTGGTGGTAGGGGCTGGAAAAATATCTTTGCTGTGTATCCACGAAGTGCCGTTATCAAGCTGAATAGCGGTTGGAGTCACAGCTGTAACAGTGTGTGGTCCAGAGTAGATAGGATGGTACCACTTGTCCGTCACCTGGATCCGGCAGTAGACAAGATCACACAATTCAAAAGCATATGGGACTAACGCTGTTGGTGGTATGCGGGAAGCCAACTTCCTTTGATTCAAGGATTCACTGGTCTGAAGTCTTGTAAATTAAGCAGAAAACAAGTCAGCCAAATTTTGGGTACCTGACTTCATAACTGGGCACATGCTCCTTCTTCCAGTTATGATTTTGTGAGGAGTTAGACCTAACCGCTTGATAGGATTATTTCTCAATAGATACAGGCAAAGAGGTAAGGCTTGCAGCCAGGTCTGGCCACTCCCAATCATTAGCTTTCTTAACCTTTCTACAAGGCCATTTGAGGGTGGAGAATAGACAGCAACATATCGCCATCTAATGGGAAATTTTTCAGAAAATTCTTTAACTAATTGATTTTTAAAATGGGACCCATTATCTGATAAGATTTGGGCAGGGATCCCATACTGGGGAATTATATGTTCCATTAATACTTTTAGGACTTCAGCAGCAGTCTCTTTCTTGCATGGAAATTCTTCAACCCATTGTGAGTAGGGACAAACCAGAACGAATAGGTATCGTCTACCCTGACATTTCACCTGCATATCAGTGAAATCAATGTGCCAATGCAGAAAAGGTCCTTGTGGTCTTGGATTGCACCCCCACTTGGTTTAAGACGTGCATGGGGGGTGCTAGTGATACAGGTGTGGCAGCCACTAACTACTGCCTGAACCAACTTACGCATATCAGGACACCACAATGTATCCCCAAGATGAGAGACCAGGGCTGTCACACTGCAATGATCTGCATAGTGCAGCATAGTTGACAGATTTATCAAAGTAGCAGAGGAAACACACATCTTCCCTGAAGGGTGCATCCATACTTTGTGGATCTTTTTACATCCAGCATTCACCCATCGCTGTAGTTCATTCTGTAACACATTTTCCTGTAAATCCTCCAGTTTACAAAGGTCATGCTGGCTATTCTGCTGACGGGTTACTACCATAGTCTCAGGAACTTCAGGATAAGTGGTTTCTTGTGCTAGGCTATCAGCTATCGAGTCTCCATATTGTTCCCATGTCTTAACTTCCTGATGTGCTGCAATCCACTCACATGCTGTCAAATAGCCCTGCTCTGCTCTTTCTCTGAGCATTTCAAACACTTCCATTAGGATCTCAGCTTGTTGGAGAGGTTGGTCTTTAGCTGACAAATATCCCCTCTTGGCCCAAATGGTACTATATATGTGTACTGAGATTCTTACAAACTGAGAATCGGTGTAAATTACTAGATGTTTATTTTCATTTTCTCTGAGGACTTGTGCTAGTGCTGCGATTTCTGCACTCTGTGCGCTGTATCCTAGAGGCATCTCATACTGTGCTGTGGAAGTAACTACTCCCTGTGGGGTTACTCTACAGATAGCAAAACCTGCTCTGCCTTCTCTCTGGGATCCATCTATGAACCAGCATTCAGCCTCTTGTGGCACATCTGAATGTGGCACTTTTCCTAACGTGGGTCTGACATCTTCTCCTACTTGCTGCAAGCAGTCATGTGTGATAGTAGATACCTGGAGGAGTTCCTGTAAATCCCTAAAAGGATTCTGCTTTGGTATCAAGTGGTGTCTAATATGGCTGCGTAGCAGCGCAACTACACACTTACCTACTCTGGCGGGTAAGAAATGAATGGTACTGGACTTTAAAAGCGCATGCAATGTATGATCAGTATATAAATTTACCTGTAAGGGAGCCATATAACCATACAATTTTTCAATTGCTGCACTAGCGGCCACTAATCCCTGTTCACAATTTGTGAATCCTTGCTCTACTAGAGAAAAAGATCCTGACAAATGTCCCACTACTTTACCATCTCCCTGTGTGGCAACTGCCACCCAGGCAGTGGGGCTGTGAAACACAAAGACATCCACTGGGAGGCTGTGATCAGGTAAATAGGGTGATGGCAAATCATTCAGATCCTTCAATAAGGTTTGCAAACATAACCTTTCTTCCTCACTAAGAGTTATAGGCTGGGAACCTTTCGGGTTCCCTTTCAAATGTCTCCTGAATGTCTGAGTCCTCACACTATATCCTGGCACCCAGAGACGTCTATAGTTTAACAGTCCCAAGAGTGCTCGTAACTCTTTCACAGTGCGAGGTTCAGTGACCTTGAGCACAGCTTCCTGAAATATGGGTCCTAGTAGTTTTTCCTTTTCACTGAGTGTCATTCCAAGGAATGTAACCTGTAATTGACAGTACTGAAGTTTCTCCCTGTTCACTCTGTAACCACCCTTAGCCAATAACACTAACAATTCTCTGGTGTATTGTTTATACAATTCCTCAGTGTCTGCTGTTAAAAGTAAATCATCTACATACTGGATAAGTGAAACTGAACCAGGTAGCTGGCGTTTGAAAGGAGCTAGATCTTTGTCTAAACATCGAGTAAAAATTGAGGGACTATCTGTGTATCCCTGAGGTAGTCTAGTCCACTGAAAATGTTGTCCATTATATTGAAATGCCAGCAATGGTCTACTGTCAGAATGGACCGGGACCCCAAAAAATGCATTTGATAAATCTAAAACAGTACTATATTTCCTTGGTGGGTTTTGCTGTAACAATGTAGCTGGGTTTGCTACAAGAGGGAATTCTGCCTCCACCACTGAATTAAGTCCTCTCAAATCATGGACTACTCTCCACTTGCCACTGGGCTTTTTAATAGGAAACAGGGGTGTATTAAATTGAGACGTGCTGGGTTCTATAATACCATTTTGCAATAACATATCAATCTCCTCACTTGCTCCTACTACAGCTTCTGGCTGTAGTGGATATTGAGCAATTTTTGGATCCTGACAATTTTCTTTTAATGTAATTTGGACAGGTGATGCAGAACTTATTAGGCCAAAAGGGTTTTCTGGGCTAGCCCAAACTTCAGGTGGGATATTAGCAAAATTTGGCTGTCTCTCTGTCTGCAGGAGCAAAACAGATGGTGTGCTGATAAAGGTCATCTGTACCTCAAAGGCGGATAGTAGATACCGTCCCATCAAATTAACTGGACAGTGTGGGGCATACAATAGGGGTTTACAGATATGTTGCCCCATGAGTTCTACCTCAATGGGTACTGTCATTTTGGTAGTAATTGGGTCTCCATTAAACCCTGTTGTCACAGTAGTTTGATGAGAGAGGCTTACACCTGGGGGTAGGGAATTTAGTACTGATGTTGTTGCTCCGGAATCCAACAACATTTGCACTTTATACCCATTTAGACGGACTTCAATTATCGGCTCACGCTCATTGAGCATGGCCCGCATCACCATAGAGAGTCATTGTGGTCCCCCTTGAGGCGGCTGCCACTGGGGAAACCTGCTCTAAGGACCCTGATAGGCATTGGGTGGCCCTTGTGGTTTTGCTGATCCTTGGGCTGGAGGGCTTCGGCATTCACGCTGAAGATGTCCCCTTCTGCCACAGTTCCAGCAACTAAGGGTGCTTCTTTGAAAACACTGTGCCTGAGATGGTCCTGCCTGTCCCCTTTTCCAAGTACATAAGAACATAAGATATGCCATACTGGGTCAGACCAAGTACCCCCATTGTTTGGTCCTGTCTGGTTCCAAGCTTGAGCATATAAACCAAAATTCTCCCAGGGGTCTTCTTCTTCAATATCATACTGTTCTAAATCTCTAATAATTTCATTTTTCTGCTTTATAATGGCCCAACGTTTTTGCTTTTCTGTCTCATGCTGCTTTTCTGTTTTATTTAAACCTTCTCTTTCTTTTTCCTTCTCATCGTCCTTTTCCTTATCCTTCTCTTTAATATTACTTTTATCAAAATCCTCCTGCAATTCTCTCAGTTGTAATGCCATTAATTTTGTCTGCAAACGTTTCATATCTTTCTCGGGTTTTATCTGTTCTTCTTCAGCTAATTTAACAAAATGGTGTATATGTAACTGCTGTCTTGCCCAGGACTCATCTTCTAACCCCACAATCATGTTGAGTCTTGATTGAACTGATTTAGGCAAAGTATTGCTAAGTGTTTGGAAAAATAGGGGCACGAAACCTGGGTCAGAATAAACCATCCCAGTCTGGGTTTCCCACAAATCTTGAAATCGGGCAATATATGCACTAATATCCTCTCCTATCTTAAAACGCATTTTCAGTAATGGCCCTAAATTCTTCTGGGTGGGGTATAGTTCTTTTATAGCATTCCAAACTCTGGGTCTGTGCTCATTAAACCCAGACCCATCATACCGTGTCTCTGCTACAGTAACTTGGGGTAAATTAGCTCTGGCAAAAACTTGATTTGTTGCATGCGTTCCCAGGAGTTTTGCTAACAGTGCTTTAATATCCCCTAGCCCTAAAGTATACCCTGCCGTAAACCCGCTCAAACTTTTGAATCCAGGAAGCCCCCCTCTACTAAGAGGAGGTAAGGCACTAGCTATATTATCCATATCAGTAAAATTCCAAGGGACATATCGAATAATTCCTCCTCTTCTTGACGAGTCCTTTTCCATTCCTCAGTACTGGCTTCTAGTTCAGCTTTCCATTGTACTAATTTGTTCTCACAAATTGGCTGTTTACAATATTCTAATTTAACTGTCCCTGATATCTCTGCCCATTTTTCCTTTTCTTTCCCTATATCTTCACACACTGCCCTCATCTCAGGATCTTCTATCACTCCCGGGGGCATTTGGTTATAAAATCTCCTTTCGGGTGAGGTCTCTTTCAAGTTACTGTGGAGGGTCCCCTTGGATTGTTTAGGTTCCTGATCTATAGGAATAGGGTCTTGGTATCCTATAGCTGCAACTGCAGTTAAGGTAGGATATAGTCCTGTTTCTCCCAGATTATGTATAGGATTATAAGGAGGGGGCTCCTCACCACATTCTTTTGCTACCTCCATCCATAATGTAACATGTTGTAAGTGTTGCACTAATTTCTGTCCTGTTTTGTCCTTTTCCATCTTAGTTTGCAAGTCATGTAGCGAACGTGGGTCTAGAGTACCGCTTGCTGGCCAGGCAAAAGCGGAGTCTCGTAGTGCCCAGTTACGCCACTTCTTGCAGAACTGTTCTAAAGTTTTAGCAGCAAGTGGATATCTCTTACTAACTTTCTGTAATGCAGTCTGCTCTTGTACATCCACTTTTCTAGTATCAGAATCAGTTTCTTTTGTCTTTTTCTTAAACATCCTAACTAGTCTACAATATCCTACGTATGCAAAATTTTATTTTCTACTAATTACTACACCTATGCAAAATGAAAAAACAACAATATATATAAGAAAAACGTCTCTTACCCTCTTGACGTTTCCTCTGCAGGAATTCAAAATCACGCTTCGTCCAGCGAACACGGGAGAACACTTCCCAGTGACGTCACTGTGCTGTGAGTCACCAAAATCACGTCAGGGTCACCAAAATGTTGGGGCTTTTCTGGGCTTCCCCAAAATTAGGGATTTTTTATTTTTGTTTTTGGCTGTTTGTGTTCGACCCCAACATACATATACAGGACCTTAAACAAATTGCTCATGCCACCATAAAAGCATGTAAAAAGTTTTATTTTATCTTATCAGGTCTGTAACATCACAAGTTTACTTTTGTACAAATTTCAATATCATTCCACAACATCAATACATTTACAAGCAAGTAAAGCACCTGATAAAAGAAGGTCCTGGGACAGAGAGAGCCTTACTCTAGTGAGATCAGTTACCATCTGTCTATCTATTAAGATTCCTTATTCATATTTATATCTAAAAATTGCTGATAAATAGATTTCCTCTCATTCTCTATTATTCTATAGAAAATCTGCCCTCTGATCCCTACCCTCTGTAGCATTCTGTTTTCACTGGCTCGATATCCTGTCTCCAGTCTTACTCGCCTTGTCTCTGTATGCTGGCTTTTGTTTCCTGTTTTTTTCCACTTGCCTTTTGCGAGTCGTGTTTCCTGTTAGATAAACTGTAGATAATGATGTTGGTCTTCGTTGTTTACGTTTTCCTTTGTGCATTCGAGAGGCCCATGTAGGCAGCCTTTCATTTGATGTATAGTGTCCAGAGATTCTCATTGTGTAAGCTCTCTGGGATAGGATATGAGTTCATTTCACAGTTCAATCTTTGCTGAATTTGCAGTTTCAGTGTGAAGAAGCCAGAACAAGCTGTTTTTAGTAAGCTGTTTCTTAGGCCTAAGTTATAGACGTTAGCACAAGATGGATTCAACCTGTAATAAAGGTACCTGAAGGGGATTCATCTTTTCTCCACAAGGGACAGGGGGTCATCAATCACGGCTTGCAACCATATCCAGCATCATCATCCAATGTAAAAAAAAACAAAAAACAATAAAAAGATATGAACATGTGCTAATCCTTGACTGTGTCAATCCCCCCATTCCATGACTATCCAAACTAATTTATGAACTGTTACCACCATCATATAAACCAAACAATTATTATGCTGATGTTACCTCCTTTTCCCCTATTTTATATTTACAGTGAGAAATTTTACACAAATAGAGGCATAGCCCTGACATCAAATAGCATTCATCCAGGAGACAGTCTTTGCCATATTTCCCCTTATAAAATTATGCTCAAGCACTCAATTCACCAAAATATAGGACTAGTGGAAGCTCCCTAGAAACCTCCTGGATATTCAATTAGTAGACATGTTTCCTGTTGCAGTGCCCTTTCTCTGTCAGATGGCAGTCTAAGAGCAACATGAGTGCAATCTATTGCACAAATCATGTTTGGCATTTCAGCAATGAAGAGTCATAAGATGAAGGAGACATGGGATAGACTCAGGAGCAATCTGAGGAAATATTTCTTTACAGAAAGAGTGGTACTGTAGATGTCTCCCAGTGGAGGTGACAGAGATAAGGGTTGTATCTGAATTCAAGAAAAAAAGGGACAAACAAAGAGGATCTCAAAGGGGAAAAAAGGGACTTTGGGAAGTTGTCCATATATTTTAAACCCAATTCTACTACATGCTTTTACTGCATCCCCCGACAATAAATTCCAAATATTAAATATATATTGAGAGAAAAAAGTATTTCTCCTGTTTTAAATATACTACTTTGTAGTTTCATGGTGTATCTCTTAGTCATTGTGCATTTTGAAAAAGCAATCGATTCACATCTATCCTTTTCACAACACTCAGTTTATAGACCTCTATCATACCTCTCCTCAGCTGTCTTTCTCCAAGATGAGGAACCCTAGCATCTTTAGCCTTTCCTGAAAGGAATGTCATTCCATCCATTTTAATCATTTTTGTCACCTTTCTTGGTACCTTTTCTAATGTCACTACATCTTTTTTGAGATGCAGAGACTAGAATTGCACACAATACTCAAGGTATGGTGGCACAATGGAGCAATATAAAGGCATTATGATATCCTTAGTTTTATTCTCTATTCCTTTCCTAATGATTCTGAACAATTTATTTGCTTTTTTAGGCCATTGCCACACACTGAACAAAATATTTCAATGTATTGTCTTAGACTTTAGGAAAACTAACTTTGCCAAGATAGGGCAATACCTCAAGGAGTCCTTAGCTGCATGGGAACAACTGGGGATGTAGAAAAGCAATGGGCAAAACAGAAGGGGGATATTTTAAGGGCAACAAATCTTTTTGTTAGAAAGGTTAATAAATGTAAAAGGAAAAGGAGGCCACTATGGTTCTCGAAAGATGTAGATCAAAAGGTGAAGAAAAAGATGGTGGTCTTCATAAGATATAAGAGATCACACAGAGAGGAAGACAAACAACAATATTTGGAAGAACTTGGAGAAGTTAATAAAGTAGTCAGGAAAGCAAAGATACAAAAAGAAGAAGAGATAGCACATGAAATAAAATGGGGGGATAAGACATTTTTTCAGATATGTTAGTGAGAGGAGGACGTGCAAAGATGGTATTGTCAGAATCAAGGGGAAAGGGGAGGAATATGCAGATGCTGTTGAGGATAAAGCAGAATTGTTTAACAAGTATTTTTGTTCTGTGTTCACAGATGAAGGGCCAGGAGCAGGACCTCAGAAAACATCCACAAATATGAGCAGAAGTGAAGGAGATCTTGAAAGATTTTCAGAAGACTGTGTTCATGAGGAGCTAGCTAAACTAAAAGTAGATAAAATAATGGGGTTGGATGGGATGCATCTGAGAATACTGAAGGAACTTGGGAAGGTTCTAGTGGTTCCACTGACTGACCTTTTCAATGCTTCTTTAGGGTAGGGAGTGGTCCAAGAGGACTGGAGAAAGGCAAATGTGATCCCAGGGGTGGCTCTATAATGAGGCGGAGTGAGGTGGTAGCCTTAGGCAGCAAACATTTTGAGGCGGCAAAAATGCCTCCAAAACAGCTGCCTCACTCCTCCTTCAGTTTAAAAAAAATGTGGACAAGCTGCAGTGGCTGTGATAGCAGTAATTTAAAATGAAAGGATACCGGTGCGGAGCCTCCTGGCACTAAGGAACCCCTGCAGCCACGTCCCGCTCTAGAGTCACTTTCTTTTGGGGGCAGGATGCAGCTGCAGGGGTTCCATAGGGCCAGGAGGCTCCTCACTGGTTTCCTTTACATTTTAAATTACCACTGTCTCAGCCACAGAGGAAGGGGAAGGAGCAGAACGCAGATGACACAGGCAGCAGGAGAGGGAGTGGAATGAGCTACATGTGGGGAAGGAGAAGGAGTGGAATGAGCTACATGGGGGGAAGGGGAGGGAGCAGAATGGAGCTACACAGGGAGGAAGGGGGGCAGAACGGGGCTGACATGGAGGGGAATGAGGGGGAGCCGAACAGAGCTGACAGAGGGGGAAAGAGAGGGCTGGAAGGGAGCTGACAGAAAGGGAAAGAGAGGGCTGGAAGGGAACTGACAGAAAGGGAAAGAGAGGGCTGGAAGGGAGCTGACAGAGGAGGAAAGAGAGGGCTGGAAGGGAGCTGTCAGAGCGGAAAAGAGAGTGCTAGAAGGGAACTGACACAGGGGAAAGAGAGGGCTGGAAGGGAATTGACAGAGGGGCAAAGAGAGGGCTGGAAGTAAGCTGACAGAGGGGGAAAGAGAAGGCTGGAAGGGAGCTGACTCAGGGGAAAAGATGGCTGGAAGGGAATTGACAGAGGGAGAAAGAGAGGGCTGGAAGGGAACTGACACAGGGGAAAGAGAGTGCTAGAAGGGAACTGACACAGGGGAAAGAGAGGGCTGGAAGGGAGCTGACAGGAGGAAGGAGAGGGAGCAGAACAGAGCTGACAGAGGGGGAAAGAGAGGGCTGGAAGAGAACTGAGAGAGTGGACGGAGATTGCTGGAAGGGAACTGATATGGGGGGAAAGAGGGGGATGGAAGGGAACTGACATCTGGGGATGGCACTGGAGGGAGATTGGAAGGGAGCTGACACCTGGAGGTGGAACTGGAGAGAGCTGATACTTGGGGATTGGACTGGGAGGTGGCTGGGTAATGGGGAGGAGCCTGGCAGGGAGGGGGCACTGGGACAGGAAGGGAGCTGATACATGGGGAGGATTACTGGGACTGGAAATAGGTTGATGGAAGGAAGTGAAGAAAACAAAAGAAGAGACAAGAAATGACAGAGTGCTAAGAGAAGACAGGAAAGCAGAAGCCTCAGATCAGGACCAGCATGACCAGAGAATAAAATGGTCAGACAACAAAGGTAGAAAGAATAATTTTATTTTCAATTTAGTGATTGGACTTTGTGCTATCTTTATAGTTTACACAGTATGGGGAACTACAACTCTTATCTGGTGCTACACTGCATGCAGAGTCTGGCTTCTTGGGGTTTTGGTTTAATTTTTGTCTAAACATTTTATTTTTACTTTAGATTGTGATTACTTATTCTGAACTTGGTGAGAGCCTGTGTTCTGAGTGTGTGGCCAAGTCCATGTGTTCTGTTAACATGAAATTTGTATGCAGGGATCTGGACTGTAGTAATTTGTCTTGTTCAGCTTTTCAAATAGGTGTTAGACATTCTAAGACCTGCTGCAGTATTTATAGTGCTGCTTTTTCCTGGATAGGCACCTTGTATGAGTTTTGGAAGTTTATGCTGGTATGTATGGTAGGGTAGATTTGGCCTTGTAGATCTTTGGTAACCTTTGTAGAGTTTTATATTAGTTCCCAATATGCCTGGTACTGGAGAATATTTGTTAGTGAGATGACCAGAATCAGATTTTTTTTTAAGATATTGAGTTCTGTGGGTGAATGTCTTGGTTCTGCTCTGCACCCAGTGTTGAAGGAGGGGGTTCTGTGGATGCAAAATATATGTTCAAAAAGAAAAAGCATGAACCATAATGCAGTTTATAACAAAATAAAAATGAGATATAATTTAGCTTTATAAAATGTGCTGTAGTTCTTGCTCATTCTTTTAGTTCCTTGGTGTGCAAACATCTGCATTTCCTCCATATTATCTAATCAACTTTTTTGGTTTGGTTCAGTCCCTGGCTGGAGTTTTGAGAAAGCGACCCCCCCCCCACACACACACACACTATGGGGGGGGCATGGGGGGGAGGGGAGCGCCATCTCATCCCTTGCCTAAGGCAGAAGATTGCCTTGAGCTGCCCCTGTGTGGTCCCTTTATATAAAAGTGGAAGTAAGAATGAGGTTGAGAACTGTAGGCCGGTTAGTCTGACCTCTGTGGTGCATAAATTAATGGAAACATGCTAAAACAGAGTATTATGAGGTTTCTGGAGTCCATTGGATTGCAGGATCCGAGGTAGCATGGGTTTACCAGAGGTAGGTAAAAGCTTTCACTTTGGTTTGTCTTGTGCCGGTCGAAGAATTTCACCTCTAGGAGCACAATATGAATGCCTCCAGCTGTCTATCTTAATTACGGCCCCAGTTCCGAAAAACACATTAATGGAGTCCTATTCCATTATTCCTAGCTGAAGTATTCAGGCAATCAGCCTGCTTTGAACACTCTAGGCAAGTCACTTTACCCTTCATTGCCTCGGAAGAAAAGGCCTGGCAGTCTACTTCTGGTTATATCTTGCCAAGACAATCCAGGTGCTTCTGGGTCGTCAGGAGTCAGCATTGACTTGACGACACTTAAAAAAAAACACACAAATGCATTACCATGCAATTAGAATAAGCAATGTATTAGTAATTAGAATATGCAATGTATTAGCATATATTAGGATGACGTTAACTCCATACCTACATTCTGCATTTGCAGTAGCACCAAAAATTATTTGCATATGCTCTGTGGTCTGTGCTACCATAAAAATGCTTTTCTGCATCGAGGTCTCTTTCTCTCTGTCACTTTCTTCGTTCTTCTCTGTTCGCTGTTCTCACCTACTATTTAACATCCCACTCTTATGTTAACCCTTTCAGCCCCATAGGGGTAATTTTATAGGGTCATTTCAATTCATATGTGACAATATACATATGTAAAATGGCTCATAAAATTGCTGCAGGCATGAAAGTATGTGCAATGGCATGAACTTGCATACTTTGCTTTATATGTTGCCAGGGGCAATCTTGACACTGTTGCGAAGTACACACACACTTGTATACTCAATGCATGGACATTTGCACCTGCTCTTGAGAAGATGCAATGTCTGCACATTCAATATAGGTGCTCTTGCTGTTGCATTTGCATTAATATTTTCTAAAGGCATAGATATTTATGTATCTTTATAAGATTGCGCTGAAACAGATGTCTTCCTGCTCACTTAAACTAGATTTCCTATAAAATTATCTTTAGTGTGTCAAACTTTATCACTTTTGTATACTGATATAAAGACAAGCCTTCTAAAGAAAAAGATGACTAAGACTATTATTTATTGTACTACATGATTCCTGCAAAGAATTTTCAGTACTCAGGGAACAAAATTTGTTACTATAACATTGCCTAGCATAGCACATCCACACAATGCAGACAAACCTGGACAGCAGACCAAGCACTAGAAATTGAACTGGAGGGAAGGGATAGAATATTACATACCACCCACCCATAATTCTGAGTGTGTGGAAGTCCATGGCTTTTTGCTTTCTGCACTATAAACAATATTGAATTATGACGGCTATGCGCCGCTACAATGCATAGCCATCTGCGCCGATCCTTAACCCCAGATATTCAATGCTGGGGTCATAAGCGGCCCTGGCATTGAAAATCCAAGTTTGCCGCACAATCTCCCAGCCATAGTAGCTAACCGGGCAGCAGCGATATTGCATGCTGCCCGGATAGCCCCTGCAGCTAAAAGAGAGGTGAGCTTTTGATATGCCTATCTTTTAGCCACAGGCGGTTAACTGGGCAACATGAAATATCACCACTGCCTGGTTAGTGATTTTCACCACCTCTGCTCCTCCCTGGAACGCCCATGACACACCCCGATGCTAATCAGTTAGCATCAGGACATATAGGGGAGATGATCAGGGATATTCAACGGCACTAACCGTGTTAGTGCCATTGAATGTCCCATTGAGTGGCATTTATATGGTTTAAAGGACTGTAAACCATGTAAATGCCTTTCGAATATCGGGTCCTAAATTAAAATCTTCTGTAATTGGTTTGTAACCGAAGTAGCTCGGACACGGTGCTCCGGCCCCTCTAACCATCCACCCCTCCCCCACCTTTAGTTCCACCATCCTTTCCTACAAAATACACACATACAACTGCTCTTGGGAAAATAACCGGTCGCAGCTTTATTAACTTTTATAACATACCGAACATTACAGTCCAAGAATAATCGTCTTAACAATCCAAACAGCGGAGCAATGCCTCACCAGCCATGGTATTAGCAAGGTGACCCTGCCTCCGCTTTGGCCATGGTCATGCCAATGGCAATCTTCCTAATCTCCTTTCCCTGACCTTGCCATGTAATTAGCAAGTCAGCCAGGGGTTGCCTGGGCCGGGGGCACCCCGCCCCCGGCCCAAGTATAGCCTAAGACTCCAGACCCCCCCCCCCTGCTGTGACACCCCTTCAGCCCCACCCAACATCCCTAACACAGGGAGGGAGGGAAGGAAACAGGCACTGTCCCCGAGGAGGAGCAGGAGCTAAGGCAACCATTGCTGACTCCTGTCTCCTCCCCCCCCAACGCCGCACAGCCTCCCTCCTCCCAGGCTCCACCACGCCTTGCATGCGGGTGGAGCCAATCATCGCCACCAGCGCCCTTAACGTCATCACTCCTCTGCCCCCCATGATGATGCTGCCGTAAGCCAGGGTCCCCGCACCGGCCGAACACCCGGTTACAAGCGGCGCCGGGACCCTGCCCCGCAGCCTTGCATTAACAGAGGTAGCTCGGACATGGTGCTCCAGGCCCCTCTAACCATCCACCCCTCCCCCCCCTTTAGTTCCACCCTCCTTTCCTACAAAATACACACATACAACCGCTCTTGGGAAAATAACCGGTCACAGCTTTATTAACTTTTATAACATACCGAACATTACAGTCCAAGAATAATCCTCTTAACAATCCAAACAGCGGAGCAATGCCTCACCAGCCATGCTATTAGAAGGTGACCCTGCCTCCACTTCGGCTGCAGTCATGCCAACGGCAGTCTTCCTAATCCCCTTTCCCTGATCTCGCCATGTAATTAGCAAAAGTCGGCCAGGGGCTGTCTGGTTCGGGGGCACCCCGCCACCGGCCCAAGTATAGCCTAAGGCTCTGGACCCCAGAAACCTCTGGGATCCCGCCACCAGCACAGAGGACATTAATATAGGGTCGAAGGCACCCCGCCCCCGGCCCCAGTACGGCCTACATCTCTGGACACCGGATACCTCCGGGATCCATCCATTGGTACTGGTGACATTAATGTCCCATAGCCACCCCCCAGAACAAAGCTGCGACCAATGAGCCCCCTGCCGAAGCACACATTCCAATACCACCTGACAGTGGTTGCTAAGCAATTCGACACCCATTGCAAAGCAATTCAACACCCCTAGGGGAAAAGTGCCCTCCCTCCCCTAACTACCATGCACACTCGCTCTCAACTCATGAATGCCTGATTAGCTAACTGCCTGTCATGGACCCCAACAGGCGCCCAGCCGATTGCCCCCTTTTTTTTTTATTATTAGCCAGCAGGCCTTGACATTATATCCGACCACATCAATACCGCCTTGAAACCTGCAAAGAAGTCCGATCCACTACCCTGTCGTTACCCCCAAAATGTAACCAGAGCTATGCTGGCTTACTCCTTGATCGCTCATGGTGTCCAAGCAAGATATTAGCTGCAGCCAACTGCGACCATGCTCACCCAGCCATAAAATGACTCCACCGCTGGATCCCAACCTCATGAGTCCCCGCCGGCCACATCGATTCTCCCTAACCATCCCCCGCCACGATGGAATGACCCATCTGCCAACTGACCCCAGGCCTTTGTCCCGCCTCTGCACTCCAACCGGCTAACATCAACCATTACTTGACCCCTCACCTCCCTAAAGCCTAACCCTGCCCGATAACACTGGCACTCCCTCCGCCGATGCTTGTAGCTCTTAGTCCGGCAACCCCGCCATGACCACACCGGTCGCTGCCCTAAATTCGGATGAATGTGCTGTGAACTACCGCGGGCCATCTCCTACATGCTGCAGCACCATCCTCAGCACCGCTGAACCTACAAAATGCATCCGTCTCCTACATGTTAACGCGGCATCCTCAGCCAAGCTGAACTTACAAAAACGCGTCCATAGCCATGCATCCTCCTAAATGAAGATTCCCCTCCCGCGCGGTCGTAACTGCCCCTAGACCAACAAGGTGTCCACTGGGCATAACCCTAGTCCAGCAATCCCCTCCAACCTCCGAAATCCCTTCCCTTGCAGTCCATCTCCAATTTCGCTAGGATGACCCGCAACAGCCCTTCGTCTGCCCATACCTGCTGTCAATGTATACCGCTACCCACCCCAGCTTTGCTGGATATCGCTACTGACCCACCAATATAGCATACGCCAAATTTATACCAGGTGACACTGCCTGGAATAGGGAGGCATCATACTGTCACATCACCCCCAGGGTAAGGCAGAGCAGCACCTCCCCCATAGCCCCTGTGTAATAGGCCACCTGGAGTCAAGAGGCATTTATCACAAACACCCCCACCCCTGTAGCTACTCGTCATTCCCGCATTTCTCCCGACCAATAGTCCATCATTTCTGCGGGACCCCTCATCCTTTCTGGTCCGCCCTGTTCCCCCTTTTGGATGGGAAAGAGCGTCCACATCCCTTTAGAGCAGTGGTTCTTAGCCTTGTTGGAGGTACTGAACCCCACCAGTTTCATTTGCACATTCACCGAACCCATCTTTATTGAAAAATGAAATATGATTTTTTTTCAAATTCAAGACATAGGTATATGTTTTACTGGTTCACAAAATGAATCGTGCATTAACATCACTGTGTTCAAAGAACAAAACCAATACAATGCATGAACTCACAACAAATTACATACATAACTTTTCATAAAGACATGACCTTTTTTAATACTACCACACTGAAATGGTTTTAATTTTTAACCTTATGTATTCCAATAATGAACTTATTGTATTTATGCTATTTATTATTTTTAACATTTTAACACACATCTGTCACCTAATTTCCATCAGGCTACACTGCTTCAATAATAATGAATATTTACTGCTAATCAGTGTGACTTCTGCTGTTGCCTTTGAGAGACCAGTTCAGAAATGCATGGCTTCACCTTGGCAAGTGCCACTCTCATGCCATTTTCACAGCAAAGTCTGTTCCTTTTCTTCGTTTTTATGTCCAGCATCCTCGAAAAGGATTGCTCGCAAAGATATGTTGTAACAAATGGTATAAAAATTTCCAGGGATTTCCTAGCATAAGAACATAAGATATTCCATACTGGGTCAGACCAAGGTCCATCAAGCCCAGTATCCTGTTTCCAACAGTGGCCAATCTAGGTCATACGTACCTAGCAGTTTCCCCAAAAGACAAAGGTTCTGCAATGCTTGTACTAGGTCAAGCATTGATATCCTTGGTCCTTTCTTAATAATGGTTTATGGACCTTTCCTCCAGGAACTTGTCCAAACCTTTTTTAAACCCAGCTACACTAACAGCCTTTACTACATCCTCCGGTAACAAATTCCAGAGTTTGATTACATGTTGAGTGAAAAAATATTTTCTTTTATTAGTCTTAAATAGTTTACCCTGTAGCTTCATTGCATGTCCCCTAGTGTTTCTATATTCTGATAACGTAAACAGTCGATCTACGTTTACCCATTCCACTCCGTTCATTAATTTATAGACTTCTATCATATCTCCCCTCAGCCATCTCTTTTCCAGGTTAAAGAGCCCTAACCTTTTTAGCCTTTCTTCATAGGAGTATCCTTCCATCCCCTTTACCATTTTGGTAGCTCTTCTCTGAACCTTTTCTAATAACGCTATATCCTTTTTAAGATACGGCGACCAGAATTTCACACAATATTCAAGGTGCAGTCTCACCATGGAACAGTATAGAGGCATTATAATATGTTTTGTTTTATTTTCCATTCCTTTCCTTATGATGCCTAGCATTCTATTTGCTCTCTTGGCTGCCGCTGCACACTGGATTGAGGGTTTTAACATGTTATCCACAATGACGCCTAAATCTTTTTCCTGGGTAGTGGTTCCTAATGTGGAACCTTGCATCGTGTAACCATAGTTTGGGTTGTTCTTCCATAGGTGCATAACTTTGCACTTGTCCACATTAAATTTCATCTGCCATTTTGATGCCCAGTCTTCCAATTTATCAAGATCCTCTTGCAATTTTCCACAATCCTTTTGGGTTTTAACAACTTTAAATAGTTTTGTGTCATTTGCAAATTTGATAACCTCACTCGTTATTCCACTTTCCAGGTCATTTATGAATATGTCAAAAGCAGCGGACCCAGCACAGATCCCTGGGGTACACCACTATTCACCTTTCTCCATTGGGAAAATTGGCCATTTAGCCCAACCCTCTGCTTTCTATCTTTTAACCAGTTCCTGATCCATAGTAGTACACTGCCTCCTATCCCATGACTCTTTAGTTTTGCCAAAAGTCTCTGATGAGGAACCTTGTCAAAGGCTTTCTGAAAGTCCAGATACACTATATCAACCGACTCACCTTTGTCCACCTGTTTATTCACACTTTCAAAAAACATAACAGATTAGTAAGACAAGATCTTCCTTGTCTAAAGCCATGTTGGCTGTCTCCCATTAGGCCATGACTATCTACATGCTGAGTAATTTTATTCTTTATGATGGTTTCTACCATTTTTCCCGGTACTGAAGTGAGGCTCACCGGTCTGTAGTTTCCCGGATCACCCCTCGAACCCTTTTTAAAAATTGGTGTTACACTGGCGATCCGCCAATCTTCAGGTATTAGTGATGATTTTAATGATAGTTCACAGATTACTAATAGCAGGTCTGCAATCTCATTTTTCAGTTCTTTCAACACTAGCAATAACAGGATACATTACCATTTGTCGACACCAAAACGTTGAGAGCATTGTTGTTCTGAAGAGTTGCTGTTGAACCTGGCTCTGCTGAATTTCAATGATTTTGTCGAGGTATTCATCATTGACATCTGCTGTCTCAACACCAAACGTGAACGGCTGTCTCACCCATGCTGGATATGACTCTCTTGTAGGGAAGTATCCGCCGAGAGACTTTGCAAGCTCATCTAAGTGCGTGGCAATTGCTTGCTTCAGTTCCCTGGGTACAGAAATGTCTCTGATTCCAGACACATCTTCGATCTTATGTCTCACCCATGCTGGATATGACTCTCTTGTAGGAAAGTATCCGCCGAGAGACTTTGCAAGCTCATCTAAGTGTGTGGCAATTGCTTGCTTCAGTTCCGTGGGTACAGAAATGTCTCTGATTCCAGACACATCTTCGATCTTACTTACACAGTCGTCTAGCAGGGGAAAATTTGTGAAGTTATCGTTCTCTGTTCATTGTTTCCATAACGGTAGCTTTTTTTGAAACACCTTCAGGTTTTCTTCCGCTTCGATGATGTTGACTCCACCACTCTGCATCTGCTGATTGAGATGATTGAGAGATGTGAATATATCAGCCATGTACGCTAAAATGAGAATGAACTTAGAATTTTTGAAGCAATCTGCATGACAATGTTGGTGCTCTTGCAAAAACAGGGCTAATTCCACACGCATGGCAAAAAAACAATTCAGCACCTGTCCCCGGGATAACCACCAAACGTTAGAATGGTACAGAAGTACCTCAAATTCAGAGCCCATTTCTTTACACAGCTCACTGAAGATGTGGTGCCTCAGTGCACTATTTCGCATATAGTTCACACATTCCACTACAATTTTTTTTTTTTTTTTAAACTTTTATTTTCATTTTGCAACAAACAAAAGAAACAACACACCAAAGGAGACAAAACAAGTATACAATAAAGAAAAGTAAACCCAATTACCCCCCACCCCCACGCTTCTTCTCTAGCTGATTATGTCAGCATGTGAACGCTTCCAAACAACAGTGATTATACATCAAAACAATCAAAAGAGTATCTGCGATACAGAATAATCATGGGACAAAGATATATACAAATTTAGACAGTCAGATGAGAGCATTGAGCAGAATGTACATAGTCATTGAGCATCTTCCATTTAGACCGATGATGAGGTCTGAATGGGGGAAGCAAACATACGAGGTATTTGTTCATATTTACTGTAGAGACAGACATGATTCCACCATTCATTGGGGCTCAGATGAGAGCTATTTTTCCAGTATTTCGTAATTAGGGAAATAGCAATGCCAAGCATAAAGTCCAAAAGGAAGTAAGCCGTTTTTGGAAGAGAGGGGATCCCCGCAGCTGAGCGAAGTCCCACTATCCTCCAAGAAAGGGGCTCTTGAAAGTGCAAAATAGACTGGATACGACCCCAGACCCGACGCCAGTAATACTGTAGTGCGGGACATTCATACATAACATGAGGTAGTGAACCAATGGCCGCATGACATGTCCAACAACTATTGCCCTGAGTAGTGTTCCATTTGGCTAATCTGTCAGGAGTGTAAAAACACCGGTGGGCTAGAAAGAAGAGTGTCTGAGTGAGTGAGGCGGATCGGGAGACCCGTGTCACTCTACTCCAGACAAGACTCCATTGTTCCGGGGTCAAAGTCACATGCAATTCTCTCTCCCATGCTTTCTGCGCTATAGGGGTATCTCTAGTTATAGCATTACATAAGGTTTTGTAAAAATTGGATGCTACTCCCGGTGAACTACCGATAGATCGGATAGTCTCCAACCAACCTTGTGTAGGGGAGGCCGATGGCGGGAGCACCTTAGCACTCCGAAGGCAATGCTGAAGTTGCACCAACTGAAAGTAGTGTTTCGCTGGGAGACCAAATTCAATTTGCAATTCCCTAAAAGTTTTCCAGCGACCTTCATGGAACAACTGACTAGGAATCCAAATGCCCCTAGTGTACCAGGGGCTCCACGCCATCGGCTTATTTTGTATTCGAAATCGAGTGTTGTACCAAAGTGGGAGCTTGTCTAACGGACAGAGTCGGGAGTCTAAAGATTGCATAAGATTATTAAAGGCACCTAAGGTGTCTAAAAGCATTGGTGGAAAGTGGGAGTCTGATGGGAGAGTCATACCAGGGAGAAAAGTAAGAGGAATCGGTTTGCAAAGGTCCTCTTCTATGTCTAGCCACACAGGTCTACTCGGTACTGGATCTTCCAGCCAACGAGCGCCTTGTTTGAGAAGAAAAGATTGATGATACTTCAGGAAATCAGGGAATCTGACACCCCCATTTTCCTTATCTGCTTGCAGCTTATGTTTCGCTATCCTAGGTGTCTTGTTTTGCCACAAGTATCTAGTCAGAAGGCCCTCTATATCTTTATATATACGTCGAGGTAAGAGACAGGGCAACATTTCTAAGATATAATTCACTTTCGGAACAATCATCATTTTTATGGTTTCTAATCGACCCCACCAGGTAAGTGTTAAAGGAGTCCAGCGGTGAGTAAGCGCCCGGACTTTAGAGGTTAAGTCTTTGGCATTGAAGGAGATAGTGTCTTCCAAAGGCGAACAATAGTAAACCCCAAGGTATTTGACCATGCGAGGTTGCCATAAAAAGGGGAAGGGTTGCATATCTGCCTGATGAAGCAAAGGATTTAATGGAAAGGCTACCGACTTGGTCCAATTTATCTTATAACCGGACAGTTGTGAGTATTTACCAATTTGCTCTAGGACAGCCGGTACTGAGTCTATAGAGACAAAAAGCATAAGGTCATCAGCATACGCTGAAATTTTGATTTCCCTATGGGTGAAGGGGACTCCATGAATCTCCTCCGATTGCCGAATTAGTAAAGCCAAGGGTTCGAGTGCAAGATCGAAGAGAAGTGGAGACAGTGGGCATCCCTGGCGAGTGCCGCGTTGAAGGGGAAAAGGCTGAGACTTTAAAGCATTGGCACATATACTGGCTGTAGGCTGTGCGTACATGGTGCGAAGACAACGGAGAAAACCTTCCCCGAATCCGTACCAGCGGAGGACTGCAAACAGGAAGGGCCACTCTAAGCGATCAAAGGCCTTCTCAGCATCAAGTGAGAGACCAACAAATGGGCGATCAAGATTAACTGCGGTAGTCAGTACATGGCATAGAGTCCGAGCATTGTCAGCAGTTGATCTACCAGGAATGAAACCGCATTGATCTGGGTGTATTCAGGTAGGCATCCTATCAGAGAGCCGGGTAGAGAGAATGGTGGCAAATATTTTATAGTCCGCGTTTAGGAGGGAAATTGGACGATAATTAGCTGTTAGTTGCGGGTCTCTCCCCTCTTTCTCAAAAACTACTACATTTGCCATTGAAAAGGACCCAGAAGGAGAACCCTCCTCGGCCAGAGCAGAAAAATAAAGTTTCAAAACTGGAGCTAAGTCAGCGTGAAAGGTTTTGTAGAATTCAGCAGGGAGACCGTCTGGGCCTGCGGCTCGACCTGAGGCACATTTCTTGATAGCAGAATGAATTTCTGAGACAGTAAAGGGTGTGTCCAAGGCCACTCTATCATCGTCAGATAGGGTCGGTCTTTGTACCCCTGAAAGTAAGCGTTCAAATACATCTGGCTCAAAATCACATTCAGATTGATAAAGCCGAGTATAAAAATCACGAAAGAGTTCTAAGATTTCGGTATCTTTAGTGACCAAGCCCCCCCCGACGGATTACGGAGGGCGGTAACACGCTTGGCTTCTTTTTGTCCTTTAAGGGCATTTGCTAATAATTTGCCAGCACGATTATTTTCCCGATAATATAGCCCTTGTTGTGATTCAATATTTTTAACAGCAGCAGTGTACAAAAGCTGATTGTATTGAAAACGCAAGCGTTGTAAACGGAGTAAAATACATGGGTCAGTACGGGACGTGAGAAGACGCTCCCCAGCTTGTATCTGCTGCTCTAGAATCAGTAAATGCTGCTTTCTTTGTTTCCCCTGCCGAATTTGATAGCTAGTTATAGTTGCGCGGATAGATGCTTTAAAACCCTCCCACCAAGCCCAGCTCGCTGTGTCATGGGGTGAGTTAAAATGAAAATAATCCTGGATAGCGGCCTTTATACCAACCTGAAAATCTTTTTGACCCAGTAAGGATCTATCAAAAAACCAAGCTCGGGGAGAATCGTCCCGCGCAGTAACATGTAATGATAAAGATATGGCAGCATGATCTGAAATATGGAGAGGATGAGTCCTAGTCGTGTCTACTTGAGAAATCATTGCTTTGGAAATGAGAAAGAAATCTATTCTAGATTGGGAGTGATGGGGGGCAGAAAAGAAAGTGAACTCTAAGTCGGAGGGGTGAAGCAGCCTCCATATATCTACCAGCGCAAGATCTTGCATCAGAGCTGTAAGGGTAGCAAGACTCTTGGGTGGACTACTCGTTCTAGGCGGCTGTCTATCTATCAGAGGGTCTAACACTTGATTAAAATCACCACCAAGTATTAATGGAGTATTGGCAGAGGCCTGTGCCAACTGCGCAATACTTGCATAGTAAGCAGGGTTGTCCACATTCGGGGCATAAATGCAAATACATGTAAATTCACTATCTCCAACCTTAAGATGTACTCGGGCCCATCTACCCTCCTTGTCAGCGCTAGTATCAATTACAGTAGCTTGCAAAGATTTCTTAACCAGAATGGCTACCCCGCACCGTTTGGAAACGGCGGGAGAATAGGCAGCCACCATGTAAGGCTTAACATTGAGTTTCAGTGTTTCAGCAGAGTTTAAGTGCGTTTCCTGAAGAAACGCTAAATCAGCATGCTCATGGCTAAGATAGCTAAGGATTTTCTTTCTTTTGATTGGACTATTAATGCCCTTTACGTTGAGTGATAAGATTTTACATAAGGCCATTTAGACAAGTTAAAAATTCTGAGCATGATAGCGCACATAAGTTCACAATGTCCCTCATATTGACTGTATCTGGCTGTACATATGGCATAAAAGAAAATAAGCTTAGATAATACAATGAAGCGCCCCACATTAAAAAAGAAAAACCGCAGCGCGGTAGAGAAGAAGCAGAACCCCAAAAATTACTGGCGACCATGTGTCTGCGGGGAGAAGCCCCAGAGAAGGCCGAAATTGAAAAAACACATAACCTGTAGGACTGTGCGTGCTCCGAATCCGACCGAGGCACACATCATGGAGGGATAGGAGACCAAAAAAACAAAAAAGTCATAGAAAGAAAGAAAGAAAGTCCAGGTAGTCTCTGTGCTTGACTATGACCGCCGCATCGGGCCCTTCAAAATGGCGGACAGAGCCGGCAAATAAAAGTCCAAGTCGTTGGATTAGCGCATCTGCTCTGCTTCTTTGGAGTCTAAAAATGCTGATAGTAGATCAGGATCTTCGAATGTCCTGGTTTGGTTGTGGAGAGTCACTCGGAGCTTCGCGGGATACAACAGGCCAAAGCGAGCCTGTAGCTGTTGAAGTCGAGGGCGAAAAGCAAGGAGTTTCTTCCGTCGGTCAACGGTAGGCTTTGCCAAATCAGGGAAGAAGGAGACTTTGTGGCCTTCAAATTCCAAATGATGGTTCGCCCGAGCAGCATTTAAAATTTGTTCCACTTGTTGATATCGTAGCAAGCGAAAGATAATAGGCCGGGGGGTCGTTCGGTTGAGCGCCATGTGGGTAGGAACACGGTGTGCACGATCGATTTCCAGTTCTTTATGAAAGGTGATCTTCAGCAAGGAGGGAAGAGTTTTGAGTAGGAATTCTCTCATATCTCCCGCTTCCACCCCCTCCGGTATTCCAATGAGCCTCACATTGTTGCGACGGGCTCGATTATTGCTATCTTCTAACTCCTTTTGAAGATTCTGTATCTGGCGCTCAGCCTTGTCCAGTGTGCCCAAGCGCACCGCGTGCGAGTCGAGGACCCCCGCCATATTGTCCTGCCGTAATGAGAGACTTTCAAGTCGGTCCTGGAGCACTCCAAAGTCTTCTCGCATGGCTCTAAGCGCTTCTCCATTGGACTGCACCAATTCCTTCACGCCGCGTATTTCCTCTAAAATCTCCAGGTGCATTTCGGGGTTTTCTCGAAATGGAGCCATCTTCTGTGGGGAAGACACCTCTGTTTTGGAGCGTTTTCCGTGAGAAGAAGAAGGAGACCCGAAGTCCAAGCGCGCTGGTTTATGGGCCGCCATCCCCCCCGAGGTACCCCGGTCAGCCCGGAGCGAAATAGTAAGTTTGTATAGGTATTAAGTCAGGATTCTAAGTAGGCCTCTCGGGAGCTTCAGCGCGAAGCGTCTTACCCGCTGGACATCAGGCTCCGCCCCCCCATTCCACTACAATTTTTAATACTTCTGTCATTTCTGGAGGCAAGGTATTTGTTGCCAATGCATGCCTGTGCAGAATACAATGCGTAACAATGATGTGTGGTGCATCGGCTTTCACTAGCACACCAAAACCAGACTTTCTTCCCAACATGACTGGAGCTCTGTCCGTACAAACTGCAGAAACCATATCCCACGAAAGATTGTTGTCTCTGAAGAAGTCATCCACAAGTTTCTTCACATCGGCTGCCTTAGTTGTTGTTGTAAGAGGCTTACAAAATAAAAAATCTTCCTTTATCATGATGTCTTTCACATAGCGCACAAATACAGCAAGCTGACTTAGATTAGAAACATCTGTGGTCTCGTCGAGTTGGAGGCTGAATTTTGCCGGGCTTGAAATCAGATCTGCAACTACTTGAGTCAAGATGTCTTTGCTCATGTCCTCTATTCTGTCGCTGATAGTGTCATTTGAAAGAGGAATTTGGGATAATTTAACTTCGGCCGCTTTTCCCAGCATCAGATTCGCCATCTTCAACACAGGTGGTTTTATGAGTGTTTCACCAATGGTGTGTGGTTTGCCCTGCTTTGCGATCAGGTAAGCAACTTCGTACGATGCTGTGAGGATCGGTTTGTTGATGGGTACAAAGCCGAGAGCAGGCAGAGTAGCCTTTTCATCGAATCTGGCTCTCTTCACCTTGAATTCAGCAAGCGTTGTGTTCTTGTATTCCCCATCTCCATGCATCCAACCACTTTCTTTTTTGCTTGACATAGTTAGTATGGATTAAAATATTAAGAAAGAAATCACATGACATACCATCACGACAGTCACAAGTTGACTACTGAGTGCACCAAATTCCCTGCAGCACAGATTGGCCAAGCAATGTAGCGTGATCACATGCAGCCAATGATGGCCAAGCGGGGCGTGTCATCACGAATCATATGAGTCGGGTGCGTGTCTTGTGTCTTGACCTCCACCGAACCCCTGAGACTGACTCACCGAACCTCTAGGGTTCGATCAAACCCAGGTTAAGAAACACTGCATTAGAGTCTTCTGGGATATGCCGAGACGGATTCCCCACATTCCTACGCAAACGTGATCACACCTTTTCCCTCCTCTGACCACTGCTGAATTGTCACTCCCCCACACTCCCCTGCCGCTGCACGCTTATCGAGCCAAACTGTCTAGCCCCTACCTGGGCGACAAATCCCGGAAGGCTATTTCCAGTTAGGCAGGATTCATGCTAAGCTTGCTATGAGCAGTCTGCACGCTACGCTCCCCTGACATAATTCCCGTACCTATCGGCTGTTAGTCCCAGCCTAGCACGACCATCAGGCAATAGCTCCTAACATCCCACTGATGGTACTGCTCCCACGCGCCCATTTTCTACTCCTGAACAACATTTTTCCAGCCTACCGTCCGCCCCCACACCCATAGTCAGAAAGTACGAAATCTCCAAACCGACACGGCACAGCCCATAGTCATGCATTTTCGAACTAACCTCCCCCATCCCAGCTGTCCAATGTCCGATCAACAATGAGCACAAACCGTACGCCGCTCCACGATATGCAATCATTCACCTGCATGCCCAACGGAAATGAAGTTATGAATCTGCGGGAATCTCCGAGGTTCTTTTTTTTTTTTTTTGTATGATACCTTTAAGGGGGGGGGAGGGTGGGCTTCCGCCTAAAGTCAGCTCGACCTCATACCCATACCTAACCATGCATTGAAAGTGCCACAACAAAGGCGAATTTCGCGCCTGGGACGCTCCCGCATTTCCTTGTACCAGACTCACCAAAACCTTCCTAAACACCCCCCCCCCCCCACCTTCTCATCTCCGCTGCAGGTCTTGCCCAAGCCCAGTCCTTAAGGCCCCTAGCCGAATTAGTGTAGTAGGCTGGCTACCCCTTCTTGAGTGCTTGGGGGGCCGGCACGGAGGCCCAACGGGCCCCTTTTTTTTTTTTTTTTACACCTTTCCTGCCGAGTGTCTTCCCTACAGACTGAGTCCACAGTTCGATATTTGCAGTCACAGATGGGCAAGAATACTTGCGAACCTCCAGCATGATTCATCTGCCCCGCTACCTCCTATCTGTTGTATCACTGCCGCTCCTGCCTGACTGGAATGCCCCACTGTCTCCCTTCAACCCCATGGGCACGCAGTACCTGCCCTGTCCGACATTTCAATGGCGTGGTCTAATCCTGTGCAACCCACGACAACTGGCTCTCCTTCCCCTCTTTTTTTTTGACTCATCGCACCTGCTCGTCTGCTTTTCTCTTCAACGCACTCTCCCTTGACCGTCGTCTGCCCTCTAGCAGGCAGAAAGATCTATATATCGCTGCTTCCAAATCCTCCGGTGCAAAGTCTTCGGACTCTACTCCCAAGCCAATTGTCCTCTAACTCACTGCTTCCTGTCTCTTGCTCAACAACATCTGCCCCCAGCGACGAGGACGAATAGTCTGTGATGAAGAGGGGGATGACTCCAACAGTGGCGCTGCCGACACTAATGCCTCTTTTTCTTGCGTGCTTTACCCCCGCTCTTTCCCGCAATCTCGGTCGCGGCACCTTCCCCGGGTCCGCCTGCAACTCACCTGCTGCCCCTATCTTGGCCCCCATGCTGCCAATGGATGCAGCATCAAGTGTCCACCATCCTCAGTCCACTGATGCAGCCTGTCCTGTGCACTCTTATCGCAGTTGGCCTCCTCCACTCTACCTGTCAGCATGCCAATTTCTCACGTGAATGTTCTGGGGTCCACAAGGCAGAGATTCACAGCTGCAGCAATGCACAGAGCAGCCCACTCCCAGCCACTGGCTTGGTCCCTCAGGCTGGCCTCCACATCAGACTCGCCTGAGCTGAAGCCCAACAACACATTGCCTGCCATAGCCGTCAGACTCTCTCGGCCCCTACCACTGGCTCGTGCCTGACAAATTACATCACTTTCTGCCAGCCTGGCTCCGATCTTCAAGCCCCCTCCATCAGCCTCCGGCCCAGCTCCCACTGCGGTGGCCAGAACTGCCACTGGAGTGCCACTGCTGCAACTGTTTCGCGCCTTGTCATTCCACCTGACGGGTCTCTGTACTTGCTCTTCACGCAATCTCCCCAGCTCTTTTTGGTAAGCCGGCCGCACACTCTCCGTGACCGGACCTGGCGATGCCCCAAACTGCCTTCGTTCAGAAAAGCAGGCACCCTCCCCGAGGAGGAGCAGGAGCTAAGACAACCATTGCCGACTCCTGTCTCCTCCCCCCCAATGCTGCACCGCCTCCCTCCTCCCAGGCTCCACCATGCCTTGCACGCGGGTGGAGCCAATCATCGCAACCTGTGTCCTCAACGTCATCGCGCCTCTGCCCCCCATGATAACGATGCAGCGAGCCAGGGTCCCCACACTGGCCGAACACACGGTTACAAGCGGCCGCCAGGACCCTGCCCCACAGCCTTGCATATATCTGATTAGAAGAGACCGTAAATTCCTGGGACAGAATTCTGATCTTCAAGTTGACTGGCACAGTACAGGTAGAATTCACATCCTTCAGGAGGAAAAATGTGTCCATTACTCTTGACCCAAGGAAGGGGTTTTAGCTCCCAAAAGCTACTCAAAACTGAATTGTTAGTCCAACAAACAGGTATCTACTTATAGGTCTTCTTATGTTTTGCTTTTATTATTAACCTTTATTTCTATACTTTCAAGTGAACTAACTTGGTGACTTTTTCATATTTTGGCTGCATCATGAGAAGAGAAAGATCATAAGAGAAAGACATGCTTCACAAGGTTGAAGGTCAGGGCAGAAAAGGAAAATCAGCAATGTGATGGATGGATACAGTAAAAGCAGTGATGCATTGCCAGTTTATCAACAATTAGCCATCTGACAAAAGACTCAGCACAGTTTAGGACAACTATCCAGAAGGTTGCCCTGAGTTGACATTGACTCAACAGCATTTAACAACAAAACAACTTGGCAAGCACATTAATTCATCACTTTTGGCATATAGGATACAATTTATTTTTACTTTTCCTGCCCGTAAAACTCTGTTTGACCAACATAAAAGGGGTTTTACCATATAAATTACCCCAGATGTTGCACAAATAAACGAACACACAGTGAGAAGAAGGTGCATACTTTTATCTGATACACGTGTAGGTATGTTCAGGGGTGGAGTTTGGGTGGAGCATCAATGGAGTCACAAAGTACATTTGTTCTTTTTAAAATTCATGCTGTTTCATAGATTGTATGCACATCTTTTTACTTGACCCCAAGCTAGATACTGATCCCCCTTCCCTCCTATTGTTTCTCCTTGCAATTATTTGTTTAACAGTTGTTGTTCTTGGATTGAAATTGTTGTACAACTCCTCTGTCCCCTCCCTCGGTGTTTCACTGCTTGTCCTTTGTCTATGTTTTGTTTGTCCTTGCAGTTCTTGCGATTAACAAACTAAGTATTATTTGTAAATCACTATGATGTGCTAAACCATTAGCAGTATACCAAATCACTACAAATAGATAAATAAAAGATCCATTACTTCAGTCTAGCTGTGATTTCTGCTGGTTTATCCTTAGTATTTCATAAAGACACACAGGCACCTATCTGTCCTTGTAAAATAGGATAAAAAAAGGTGCTTTCTTATCCTCTTAACTTAGATGACCTGTTACAAAATTGCCCCTTAGAGTTTGCATATACATGTTCTGGAGTAAAAAGCAGCTTGTCTGCCCTTGTCAATGTCTAGCTATAATAAATGAAAAGATATACAAAGATGCAAAAGAAGGTATAAGTTACCAGATTCAACACAGAACCAGTTCCAATTTAGTTGGAAAAAGTCAATAGCATTGAACCAAAACACATAATATGCCAAGAAGAGAAAGCATTATTTTTAAATTCCATTAACTTGTAACAAAATGCACACCGCACATCAGGTTGTTTGGAAAACACATGAAATTTGTTGCCATCAATAGTCATATACTATACCTTCACTTCCTTCCTTAAAGATAATTGAAAATAACTATGGCAAGTTGTTTGAGTCTGCCAAAATGACTGAAACTCCTGTTTACATGGGAAGAGCTGCCACAATCATGACTCTTAACTATTAGTAATTTTCCACCTAAAAATGTAGCTATGCTTTGCTTAGGTATCATTTAAATGATGTACTATGCACAGTGACATATTCAATGCCTGTGTTTGCACCAGACACTTTGTATGCTCATTCAGAAGCATGTTTAGCAAAGTGCACTAATTGTTAGTGTGGGATTTAGCACATGATTTAAGTGCAATGCTACACAGTTATCCTGGGATCCTGTGCTAAAAATCCCACACTAATCAGTTAGTTCATGATTGGGAAAAGTTAGGGGTGGAAAGTGGCATTAATGGAGCAGCACAGTTAGCACAGGCATAATTGGTGTACACTAAAACTGTTAGCACAGGTATACTTAATACCACTTCAATGGGTGGCATTAAATGTACCTGTCTGGCAGCTAGTGTGATGCCATGCAGTAGCAATGTGCTAGTGGTAGAGGGATGGATGCACACACTCCCTGGGCCTACCTGCTAGATCTGCAGTCCAATCACATGCTAACTTTGTGTACTTTAGTAAACATGTCCTTCAGTGTGCTATGATATCCACAGCAGGTGGATATCATAAAGATTTAAAAAAAAACCTGCTTTCATATATTCAACAGAAGAGAGTACTTTATGTTAACGGTAGGGCTAACTTACAATATCTTCCCTATTGAGACAGGGATAGGATAAGGGAAGAATAACAGAGAAAATAAACAAAAGAGGTACACTGGGAAATATGAGAATAAGCAGAGTAGATTTATGGGCACAGAAAGAGACAAGATGCATAGCTGGAAAGGGTAAAAGGATAAAAAAAAACAATGAAAAAATATAGATATGAAAGTGTGTGGGGGGTGTAAATAGGAGTGGAGGAGAAAGAACAATGAGAAAAAGGAGCAGAAAGCAAAGGACTGAAGCTGTTAGGGATTTTGTAATCATCTGAGATAAAATGCTTCAAAATAATAAAAAAAAAAAGATTTCTCTAGTTCGTGCCGTTATTTGTAAAGTAATGACAGCACAAAAAGGATATAGTTATAGTTGCCATAGGAACCAAAACTCAGAATTTATTGACTTTTGAGAATGTTTTACACTCACATTTTATATCTACCGGTAGGTTTACCATTGTGTGCCACTACCTGCATTCTTCATTGTTGACTTCATTTCTGTAAGCAGTAAACTCTGTTTTACATGGCTCTGCTGCTAATCTGAAGGATAAAGGGAATAAACACAGAAGAAAAAGCGTAAAGAGAAATACAGAAATAGGTGGATTTTTAAAAGGATATACATAGAAGCAAGGTTGCATATGGATATCTAGATCTTTAGCTCGTTATCTCTCTCTCAATTTCTTTGAATTCTGACCTCCCTGTCACCCTTACTTTGCTTGCTATCTTTTGTATGCTATTGTTTGACCTTTGGTCCTTTTCTCTCAAAGTCTTAATTTGTTTACCTCATTTGATTTTGCTTTCAGGTGGAACAATCTGTAACTTCCCAATCATTTTGCTTAAGTGTTGGTCTAAATAAAGCTTGAATGGCAGGTAAGGACAATAGTATGGTCTCCCCAAGAACACTCTCAACCCACTACAACTCGCAATGAACGCTGTGGCTCATGTCCTCTGTGGTTTCGTCAGATCAGATCATATCACCCCGATACTTAAGGATCTCCACTGGTTACCAATATACTGCAGGTTAACATACACAATTCTTCTCATTATATTCAAGATCATTAATAATCTAGCCCCCACAACACTCAATGACCTCATCACTCCTACCCCGAAAAACAGAACGAGGAGGACAATAACAGACAACACTTTGATAATCCCTAAAGACTCCATTAAGTGTTCTCAAACAACTAGGAGAAGAGCGTTTGCCTTCTACGCCCCTAAGTGCTGGAACGAACTCCCACCTGAAATAAGATCGATCAAAGACCTCATTCAATTCTGGAAGGAAATCAAGCACCACATTTTCCTCCTACACTTCGCACAAGCATCCACCCCACCACCGATCAATCACCCACCGACCCCAACTAACTCCCCATACACTACATAGAGAGAGGGGTCTAGAGTAATAGCTCCCCTGTCTATAGATTTGTGTCATTACCGACCAATTCATAACCCTATGCTCTATGTCAATATGTTTACAGTTGCCTTAAGTTAATATGTATATAGTTACCCTGTTTTGTTCCAAGTTTTATCTCCTATTACAATGTAAGCTCAAAATCAGTTTTGATTGAATTGTGCAACCTTTGTTGAATGTAAACTGCACTGATAATAAATAGCGCGGTATATAAAAGATGTTAAATAAAATAAAAATAAATAAGTAAAATAGTACCCTACTTGTAGGACTTTCTGAAGAGCCTTATCTCCTCAGATACATTGCAGTTATCCATATACTCGAAAGCCTCCATTCCATCACTGATTTCATTGTCAAGACTTAGGGGTATGTTTACTAAACTGTGTTAGCAGCTTCCGTGCGATATCGGAGCTGTGGCCACATTGATTTCAATGGGGCCGCGGCTCCGATATCGCATGGAAGCCGCTACCGCTATTTAGTAAACCTACCCCTTAAAGTTATTTTGTGTGTCTATGTGTATATATACAGGGTGGCCCAAAAAAGTAAGAACATCTCATAAATTAAAAGCTCAAATAGTTTACTTATTTACCTTTGTTAGGTATATAACATCTTTATTTTGACAATTTCCGGTCGCCATCTTTTTTTTTTAAATTTGTCGATCGTTTACATCTGTCTTTTTGAATTTTTAAATAACTTCTATGCTATGAGATATTCTCACTTTTTTTGGGCCACCCTGTTTATATATCAGAGAGAGAGAGAGAGAGAGATGCATACTGTAGATCAGTGCTTCTCAATCCTATCCTGGAGGCAGAACCAGCCAGTTACGTTTTTAAGATTACTAGAGTGAATATGCATGAGATACATTTGCATATACAGGATGACCCAAAAAAAGTGAGAACATCTCTTAGCATACAAGTTATTTAAAAATTCAAAAAGACAGATGTAAACGATTGACAAATTAAAAAAAAAGATGGTGACCCAAAATTGTTGAAATAAAGACGTTATATAACTAAAAAGGGTAAATAAGTAAACTATTTAAGCTTTTAATTTATGAGATGTTCTCACTTTTTTTGGGCCACCCTGTATATGCATATTCATTGTGGTAATCCTGAAAAAGAAACTGACTGGCTAGTTTGTGCCAAACCAGCAGGAGAAGGAGGTATCCGCAAATAAACAGAAATAAACAGAAGCGTAACACCAAAAGCCACAGCCTAACACAAATTGTATTGTTGCAGGAAAACTTTATTGGTAGACCCAACTAAAAGGTTTCAGCCAGAGGCCTTCCTCAGGGGTCTAAAATAAACATAGACATAAAATTATACATACAAACATTAAAAGTTAAAAATACTTGTATAAAACCATAAACAATATATGCATACATATAAAAAAATACATTACCACAAAAGATAGAAAACAACGTATAAAATGTGGAACAAGCCACTCTTCCCAAATCTGTATTAGGCAAAAGGAAAACAAGAAAATAAATTAATATACTGGATTACATATGCCCGACACAGGGGTGAGATGATTTCCTAAAAAACAATACATAGTAGATAGGTATATAATGTGCAAGCTACCATAATATATATATATAAATATATATCCCATTTAAACAGACATGCATGACTCCTTATTGATTAGTACACTCAAAAAAAAATTTGATCAGACTTGACAAATAATATAATATGTAACATATATGTATCACAATTAACTAATATTTGGATAAACATACATAGCTCATTACTAAATAGTAAGCTAATAGAATAAGACTCAGCAGAACATTTCACTGTGGGGAAGTGCACAAAACAATACTTCATAATTGGCATAGAGGTGAGAGGAAATACGGAGAGCTAACACAATAACAAAACAACCAACAAAGAGCTGCTCTTTAAAAAAATAAAAACTAATAGTAACAAGATGCCAAACGCAACATACAAAAGAGCAGTTCCATGGAGGAGAAGACAGAAACATACACATGAGTTTCCAGTGACACCAAAACGACAAAAAATCAAACATATGAATAAACAATATTGTTTCCGGTATAGGCTCTGTTTTAGAACCTCTTTCGAAATTCATTGACATTTTTTTACGACCTTTCATCCCCTGCATTTCCTCATATATCAGAGACGCTGCAGATGTTATTTCTTTTTTGGATGGTTTTGGTTCCGACATTTGTAATATTATTTTGGTGGCGTTGGATATTGAATCCTTGTACACTAATATACCACAGGAAGATGCTTTAGTGATTATCACCAAATATTTAGATTCACACCCTTCACCAGTTCGTACACCCACTCATTTTTTGATAGAATTAGCACAAGTTGCATTGACTCACAATTATTTTCTTTTTAATGGTATATTTTATCAACAGATTAAAGGTACGGCCATGGGTGCAGCCATGGCACCGGATACAGTCAACCTATATGTGGCTGAATTTGAAGAGACTTACCTAAAAGATTGCCCTTTCTCTTCTTTGATGTTATCTTGGAAAAGGTACATTGATGACATTCTCCTATTACGGAAGGGTACCGAGATTCAGCTACTTGAATTCTATGATTGGCTTAATACTCTTGATATTAATCTCAAATTTAATATGCAATCCAGCTCTACAGAAATACCATTCCTAGATATACTTATCAAAAAGTCCACTACCGGTTTCAAAACTACTATCTTTCGGAAACCTACGGATAAAAATAAATTACTCCGTTTTGACAGTTTTCATATCAGTCATACAAAGAGAAATTTACCAACTTCACAATTTTTGCATCTCTGCAGATTATGCACAGATTATGATGATTTTAAAAGTAAATCTTATGATATGGCAGAGCGTTTCATGTTAGGGGGTATCCATTAGACTGCATTAATAAAGGGTTTCGTACTTCTGTACGCCTGTACTTCTAACAGACATGATTTACTTCTACCAAAAGTAAGAACTTTAGATGATACGTTTGTCTGTGTTCTTAAGTTCTCACACCTATCTTGGAAAATACAGAAGATTCTGAAGGCCCATTGGCACATCCTTCAAACTAGTCCCTGTTTTTTTAGTCAGCGTCTTACCATTGCCTATAACAGAGGACAAAATTTAGCTGATAAATTTGCATATACAGGATGGCCCAAAAAAAGTGAGAACATCTCTTAGCATATAAATTATTTAAAAATTCAAAAAGACAGATGTAAACGATTGACAAATTTAAAAAAAAAATGGTGACCCAAAATTGTTGAAATAAAGACGTTATATAACTAAAAAGGGTAAATAAGTAAACTATTTAAGCTTTTAATTTATGAGATGTTCTCACTTTTTTTGGGCCACCCTGTATATGCATATTCATTGTGGTAATCCTGAAAAAGAAACTGACTGGCTAGTTTGTGCCAAACCAGCAGAGAAGGAGGTATCCGCAAATAAACAGAAAGAAACAGAAGCGGAACACCAAAAGCCACGATTTCCTAAAAAACAATACATAGTAGATAGGTATATAATGCGCAAGCTACCATAATATATATATATATATATATATATATATATCCCATTTAAACAGACATGCATGGCTCCTTATTGATTAGTACACTCAAAAAAAAAAGTTTTGATCAGACTTGACAAAAAATATAATATGTAACATATATGTATCACAATTAACTAATATTTGGATAAACATACTAACCGGGGAGCCGTACCCAGTGCTTCCCCCGTCCGACCCCCACCAACCTTGTCCTTACCCGTTGTGTACTCCCACAAACTTCACTCCACACATACTTTGGTAAACCAACAGGTCGCAGCTTTATTGCCCAATAACATATTAACATTTGAACAATAACAACCCAACAGCCACCCCCAGCGGAGTGTTACCTCACCAGCCATATCATTAGCAAGGTGACCACACTACCGCACCTGCGCTGGTCAAACCACCGGTCACGTTACTACCACCCCTGCCTGACTTCGCCATATCACTAGCAAAAGTCTGCTAGGGGTTATCCGGGTCGCGGGCACCCTGCCCCTGCCACAAGTAGCCTAGGGTTCCGGACCCCGGAAACCTCTGGGATCCCGTCGCCTACTTCCCCCACCCCCACTGCGACAACCCCAACGCCCCCACACCTCCCTAGCACTAAAGGGAGGGAGGGCAGGACACCGGCCGCTCACCCTCCGTCAGCACCATGTGCTCAGCGAACATCCGCACTGCTGAAGCACATGGCCCCTCTCACATCGGATTGGCTCCAGCCGCTCACAACCTCGCGGCTGAGCCAATCCATTTAAATGACGCACCCTGCGTCATCGTGCCTTCCGCGCTCGCTCCCACCCCCTCTGAGTCTTCTGCTTTCACGCAGGCAGGGTCCCGCCCCAAGTAGCCTAGGGCTCCGGACCCCAGAAACCTCCGTGATCCCGCCACTGGCACAGGCACATCACTGTGCCTTTGCCGCCCCCCCCCCCAACCTGAGCTCAAGCTGCGACCTGCCCTGTCTGTCCCGCAACACTTGCTCCAGTGCCTCCTGCCAGTCATTCAGGAGTAAATCCACCCCGACTGCAGACAGGTGCACACCATCAGTTCTTTACAAACCCGCACAAGCCACATCCACCCAATCATGCTGCACCTGATATCCCCCATTCTCACAAACCCATCTCCCAATCTGCCTATTGATCTTCATCAACCCCTGCGACCAGCACCGCTGCCCCCAGCACGCTGGCCTCGGGATGACATCCGACCAAATCAGAACCACCCTTGGAAACATCCTCCATAGTTGAGCCAAATCTTCTTTAGCCGCATTAATCAGTTGTTTGCAAGCCCATGCCACTAAGTCATTCTTCCCCAGATGCAACAGCACAATCCCCGGCGGTGTCCTCAGTCACGCGTGGTGACGAAGCAAAGGCATCAGCTGCATCCACCGCAGCCTCCTCTCACCCAGCCATAAAATTGACACCACCTCTGGCTCCAGTCCAAGGTTCCGCCCGATAGGCCACACCTCTGCGCGTTGACCAGCCCAAAACACAAACAAATGCCCCAGCAGCCAACATCCCTGCACACTTCTGCCCCCATCTGTAAAAGAAAACATTAGTTATAATACAGCACATGTCGCATATCCATTTTCTCATAAACAGACATAACCCCGAAAAGCCATTGACCTCCAACGGCCTATAGCTTGTATCTGTAATCCCGACAGTCCGGCACCAGCCACACTAGTCGCAGCTCCGATGCGAAAAGAATGCGCAGCGAATTGGGTAGGGTCCTCACCCATCTGCTGCAACCTTAATCGCAATACCGCTGTCACCTGATATCGCGTGACCAACTGTGCATCCCCATGAACAAATAGCCCACCCTCCGCCAACGGGCGGACTCCCAGATATGCCTGCATGGCCGCCACTGGGCAAGTGGGGCCTGCAGCACTACCCACATGCCTCATCCCTGCTGATCTGTTTTTGACCTTCTCAAGAGGACCTTTAACTGTCCCCCCTCCACCCGCACGTGCCACCATTGCAGGCTATTCCCCCTTTCCCCACCCTTAGAATCCGCCACTAATTCCCCCACCCGAAATGCCCCAAAAAAGGCCAAACAGAAAATAGCCCTGAATAGCGTGGCCTCGTACCCAGTCAATGCCACCCCTGGCACACCTCGCAAAGCCCTCTGAGCAATTCATGCGTTACCGGCCGCCTCTGATCCGCCGGAGAAGGATTTGCCCACCCTCACCCCTGCATCAACTTCCGAGTTAAGAACTCCCCTCCAGATGGGCCCCAACCCACCGCATTGGCAAAAAACGCGAAACCTGCTAACTGCGCCCAGACCGATGCCCGAGTCACTCCACGTCCTTTTGCCGCAAGGATGTACCTCGCCAGTAACTGATCAGCAAATGCCCCCCCTTACTATCCCTTACCCTGCAAGAATTCAACCACCCTCCCGCAGCCTCTGCAATATGCCTCCCATGTTTTCACTGTCACTGAGCTCTTCAACATCTCTCTCATCTCAGCAGGCCAACGTTCCATAACTTCCAAGGGACAGCCAGTCCCTCCACATCTGCCTCCGGTGCCATCTGCCAGAACCGATCCCACTGTAAATGGGAGAGAGCATCAGCAATGCCATTATTAAGCCCTGGAATATGCCTCGATTTCAGCCCCACATTCAAATGCAAACAGGATAACACCACCTTTCTCATCAAAGCTGCTACCTGAACACACCGCGGCGTATAGTGATTGACGACGCTCACAACTGCTGCGTTGTCGCACCACCAGACCACTTTCTTGTTGCGCAATCTGGCCGGCCATAACTCCAGTGTCACTAAGATAGGAAACAGCTCCAAGAACGTGATATTCCTCACCAGTACCTGTTCGCGCCAGAACGTCGGCCAACTGCCCACACACCATGCCCCCGCAAAGTAAATTCCTAACCCAATGCCCCCAGCCGCGCCCATGTACAATTGCAGCTCCTGGCTAGAACGCTCATCCTCCATGATCACAGGCGACCCATTGAAATCCTTCAAGAACACATCCCACACTCGTAAATCCTCACGGATGCTCTTCGAAATCCGGATTCAGTGATGAGGTTTGCTTCCCCCCGCCGTTGCTGCCGCCAGTCGTCGAATGAATACCCGCCCCATCGGTATCACTCTACACGCAAAATTCAATGACCCTATCAATGACTGTAATTCCCTCAAAGTGAATTTTGATGATTCCAATGCATTCGCGACCAAGACACGCAACTTCACTACCTTTTCAGATGGCAAGCAGGCCACCATTTCCACTGAATCCAATTCAATACCTAGGAATGTAAGTCTGGTCGTCGGCCCTTCCGCCTTCCCATCAGCCAAAGGCACCCCCAACTCCCCTGCGATGCCCACAAAACCCTCCAGCAATGCCGGACACATGTACGCCTGCGCTTGCCCCACAAACAAAAAATCATCCAGGTAGTGCACGACGTTAGCACAACCAACCCGCTGTACAACCACCCACTGTAAAAAGGTACTAAATTTCTCAAAGCAGGCGCACGAGACTGCACAGCCCATCGGCATGCATTTGTCAAAGTACAACTCCCCTGCAAACTGGAAGCCCAGCAGGTGAAAAGAGGATGGGTGCACCATCAACAAGCGAAAGGTGGACTCAATGTCCACCTTTGCCATCAATGCCCCCTTCTCTGCACTTCTCACCAACTGAACCACCTTGTCAAACTATGCATAACGCACCGTGCAGCACTCACGTGGAATGTGGTCATTAACGGACAACCCCAAAGGAAAGGACAAATTATGAATTAGCTGAAACTTACCCGGCTCCTTCTTCGGGATAATTCCCAAGGGAGACACCACAAAATTCTTGAACGATGGCTCCAAAAAAGGACCAGCAATCCGGCCCAGCTTCAACTCACTCGCCAACTTGTCACGAACGATCGCTTCAAAACGGCCCACTGATGGCAAATTTTTTGCCGCCCGTGCATCCACCCCGCCCCAAACTGGAATAAAAAACCCCGCCGAGAACCCTTTCTCCAAAAACCCTCTATTCCCCTTTTTTGGGTAGTGGCGCAGCCACTCCCTTAATACCCTTACCCGTAGGGGCAATGGGGCCACACTGAGGAAAGCACCCTTACTTAGAGGCCAGTAAGGCGACCCCTGAGACCGCTTTTTTAATACACTTTCCCGCCGAGTGCCCCCCCCACACACGGAACAGGCATGCCAGAATTTGCAGTCCGGAAATGGGCAGGATGACTTGTTGAACCTACAACATACGTCCCCTCCTCCGACTGTCCCTTACTTACTCGGCAACCCGACCCCTCCCACATGAAAAGATTGACCCCCGGGTGCATTAGCCCCCTTACCAAACTTCAATCCGCACCCAAGCCCCCCCCCCCCCCCGCATTCGATCTTACCGACATCTGAGTGAGCCACAAATTAATATCTTGGGTGCCCCATGTTAAGAACTTGTTCTCCTCCATCTTATCTCTAAACTTCTCATCGTAGTTGAGCCAAGACCACCCGTCATGGGACTGCAAAGCTTCCAGGATCGAGTCCGCATAAGACAACAGCATCCCATATTGCTTCGGGTATCTCTGACTCCATACACTCGCCAGACGCAGAAAGGCCCTGACCCAGTTCACCACCGTCCTCAACATCTTTCTAACCCTCCTGGCCTTTTTGTCCTCCTTGCGTTTTTTCCTACTATCACCCGACCGTTTACGACCTTCCAATAAATGGAATATGTCAATATAACGTCTGTTCCTAATTTTCTTCCTCAGCTTCCTAGGCACCCCTTCCCACAATTCGGACAATGCTGTCACAGCTGCTGTCCCCCCAACTGTTGCGGTCGCCACAGAAACTGCACCCCGTCTCCCTGTGCCACCCCCGTCAGCACTTGATGAACAAGAGGAGGAACTTGTTGATGTAGAAGTGGACGAACCCGAATCACGCCGCCTCCGGCAAGCATGCTTCTTCTTTCTGCTCCTCTTCCCTGCTTGCTCAAACTGCCTCCTCTCCTCCACCACCCCAACTGCTTGCTCCTCATGCAACTCACCATCCTCCACCGCCGCCACCGTCTCACTCCTCGCCGGTCGCGGCCGCTCCTGTGAAATCTGGCTCCGTGACTGCTGTGTTCCGGGATCCTGCACCGCAGCCGCTACAGCCGGACTTCCTTGGGTGTCTAACGAGCGCCGTTCGTCAACCGGCAGCCCGAATTGCTATCCCATGCCATGACTCGGTCCAGTCGCCGCCATAAAGGGAATCTGTGGAGACAAAAAATGCAACAGTGGAGAGGGGGCAACCCCGGACCAAACTGGCTGCCAAGCCCCTGCCCAATCCACCCTCGAAGGGCCCTGTCCACCCCTCTGCCACTGGTCCCACACCTGATGCCCCAAAACCCCGATACCACCTGGACTCACCATTCCTCCCCCTGGGAAGATCCCCATTCTCCCCTCTCCCCCGTGAAGCCCACACCCCGATGCATCACCCACCCCCCACTCTCTCCCCCCCTCTGCCCTGCCCCCAACCCCATTGTAGATTCAATGCTCTCCACCCCTCACCCGTCAGCCCCGCCCCCCTCAGAAATCAGCAGCCTTTCGTTGACCATGGCCTCCCTTCCCCTTCTGATACCAGATGCCCCCGCCCCCTCAGTCTGCGCCCCACCCTAGACCTCTGTCCCACCGACCGGAGCCCCTTGGGCCCCAGTTCAGTGGACCTAGGGCTCACTACCCCCCTACCCCCAACCCTACACCTCCCATGTACAACAGAACCCCCTTTTCGCCCCTTCTTTCCCCCCTACCTCTCTGTGACCCAGCCGCCCCCTGCAACTCGACTCTGATTCTCCCTCAGCCCCTTTTTTACCTCTTTTGTTCCTTTGGCATCTTCCCCACTGCACCACAGCCAAAACCCCAGCAGAAACCTTTTACTTCTTCTTTTCCCGATTTGACTTTATATTAGCGATTGCTTATGTACCTATGTATTTGAAAACTTGCACCTCCGTCTCCAGAAAAGCAACTCTCACCCCAGCAATCGCCAAACTTTCTCCTGAGGCCCCCCACAATGAAAAAAAACCCTCTTGCCTGTCACTGCTATGATCCCCGTCTCTGTGGGCCCCCGCTGTCTGCCCCCTTTTCCGACACCGCACTCGCCGCCACTGCAAGCCGCGCAGAGTCTCCACACCGGCCGCTCACTCTCCTTCAGCACCATGTGCTCGGCAAACATCTGCGCCGCCTAAGCACATGGCCCCTCTCACATTGGATTGGCTCCAGCCACTCGCAAACCCATGGCTGAGCCAATCCATTTAAATGACGCACCCTGCATCATCGCGCCCTCTGCGCTCGCTCCTACCCCCTCCGAGTCTTCTGCTTTCATGCAGGCAGGGTCCTGCGCCGGGGCGCGCCCCTGGTTACATCCGGCCGCCGGGACCCTGCCTGCGCCCTTCTATTATAGCTCATTACTAAATAGTAAACTAATAGAATAAGACTCAGCAGAACATTTCACTGTGGGGAAGTGCATAAAACAATACTTCATAATTGGCATAGAGGTGAGAGGAAATACGGAGAGCTAACACAATAACAAAACACGGAACTGCTCTTTTGTATGTTGCGTTTGGCATCCTGTTACTATTAGTTTTTATTTTTTTAAAGAGCAGCTCTTCGTTGGTTGTTTTGTTATTGTGTTAGCTCTCCGTATTTTCATATGTCTATGGTTCAATCTCTGTTTAAAATAAAAGATATTTTATCAAAATATAATAACAACTCTAAATGTATAATGATAACATTTTTGGATATTCTCTCATGTAGATATGACAGTAAACATTTTCAGCTTGATGCTCTTTTAGATTATGAATAATTGCTACCCCGGTTCTTCCTTATTAATGTCCAGAGGACTTATTTATTACCAAAAATTTATAGAACTGAATGACATGTATTACTCCTTCATAATAATTAGATCTTTGTTATGAGTCTGTAGGATCTTTATTCAATTAAGAGATATATGCATCACTTGTCCATTGGGAGTGTGTTTGGAAAGTAAATGTACTAATTCCCTTTACCTTTCAGTTGACCTGATCATATTCTCATTTTATTAGGAAAGCAATTATGTGCTTTTGGATTTGCTTTCTCCCCTCCTTCCTTCCCTTCTCCTTTTTGTCCTTCGTCTCTTTCTCTTCTTCCCCCTCCCCTTTTCCCTCTTCCCCCTTCCCTTTGCCCACCTTCTCCCCTTTCTTTCCTTCTTGGCTTTCAATTGGCTTTCCTTGTCTATCTGTAGTCATTTTGGGGGTTCCATCTTGAAGTGATCTCTGTACCTTTATGATTATCAAATACCCCTAATTTTTTTTAATATCTCTGTGATTTCTCCTTCCTGGGAACATTTATGTAAATACTTGATTATTATTTATTTAGCAATAAGCTACACACCGATGGCTGCCAACCACAGCTATCCAACCATAGCTATTTAGCAATAAGCTACACACCAATGGCTGCCAACCACAGCTATCACTGCACAATGCTGCAATAGGAGTGTGTGTGTGTGTATGTCTATCCATTGTTTTGTGGCTGCCCACTCCTAACTGGGCACACAATGCTTACACTGTTTCCAGTGTCTGCCTACAAATGTGCATAATGAGGAGCAAGGTATTGTTGGTATGGCACAGACAGGGCAGGATGCATCTGCACAGGGTGTAGGGCAATGTCTGGGACATTGTAGTGCCCAACCACCACCTGCATGGACAAGGTGGCCACATCACATCTTGCTGGGAGAACACTCTCACTCTGACAGAGCAGTGACCATGGCACAGCTATGTTCCCATATAGTGCTACATAGTATCTGTCTCAAGTGATATATGTGTGCCCCTGTTTCTGGAGGTCCAATCACTAAGGCAACTGCCGGGTGTCTGTGCCATACAACCCAGGTCTGGGTGTGCATAGTTCCTCTGTGAACATGCAATATAGACTGGCTAGCAGAGTGTCTGCAGTTAGTTTGTGCATGGCTGGAACACCTGCTGATGTGTGCTGGTCTGCCCTACCCCCGGGTGGCCCCATGCCTATTTACAGAGGTCTGTTAGTATTCCTGGTGCTATGGTAGGTGCCAAACAGCAGGAGAAGGAGGTATCCGTAAAACGTACAGGGGAGAGTAGCGGAAACCACAAACCATGGCCAAGCTCAGTAGGGGTATCCAAGAAACTTTATTAATAAACCCAACTTAACCAGTTTCGGCCCTAGGCCTTCATCAGGGGTCTAAGGGCAAACATGAACAGAAAATTAAAATATGAATAATCATAATACAAATGAATTAAAAATTAAAATACATAAAAAGTTTGTAATACATTGAAAAATATATAATACATTACCAAAGGGGACAAAACAGAAACATCTAAGATGTGGACCAAGCCACTCTTCCCAATCTATGGTGAATAAATAAGCAGAATAGATATAACATATTATGTACATATTATGTATAAGATTCATATGTTAAAAAATATATATATAATTGGTAAACCATAAATATAATATATAGAGAAACTTAATCACAAAAACATAATTAAAAACACCTACAAAAACATATTAACTAAAACATATGAACAAATAAAAAAGGATAAAAAACAAAATCATATGTTATAATGTAATCCATGATCATAAAAACGTTAAGGGTAAATACCTTATAATGTACTATCAAGGTAGTATAAAATGCACATAAAACTCATGAGTACAATGGCATATCAAGAAGTAGATGGATAAAAATAATATTCATCACAATAATCTTTTCAACTAGTATTTAAAATTTGTATAACCAGTAGTATGGTTTCCCCTATTTCAGAATTTTGGTTAATATCCCCTTTTGTAATTTTACACAAAGCTGATGTTTTTGTTATACTTTAACCCCCCCCCCCCCTCTGTCAATCAGTGTGAAGTTCGTAGTGGGAGGTGCCATCGTAATGGGAGGTGCCAATGGAGTGGAGGAGTGGCCTAGTGGTTGGGGCAAGGTACTTCAGGCTGGAAGGTCAGGGGTTCAAATCCCACTAGAGGACAGCAACCTTGGGCCAGAAGGACTGGGGTTTCTAGTCCCACAGGTGCTCCTTGTGGTCTTGGGCAAGCCACTTAACCCTCCATAGCCCATGTTCCCTGTAAAATAGTTATCTCAAAGTTATAATGCCCTGTTCAATGTAATTTCAGTTTGTTCAATGTAAACCGCACTGATGCAGAATAGCATGGTATATAAGAGAATGTAAATAAATAAGAGAATGTATACGTAAAATTATTTCCAAAGAATCTGCCCCATGCCTCTCCCCCCTTCTTCTTTCATCCAATAACACAAGACCACACCGCTCTATTACCAAAAACTTACTGACCATCCCTATAGACAAGAGAACCTGCAAACAATCTACTAATAACAGGGCCTTCTCCCTCTATGCCCCTTCCTTATGGAATACCCTTCCTCCTGAACTTCGGAACTGTTCATCCCACTCTGAGTTCCGTAAGAAGTTAAAACCCCATCTTTTCCTGGAACATTATTCCCTCCCACCTTAGCATTTCACTTGTTACACCCCCTCCTTCTCCTCCTCCATCACTTAAACTCTATTACACTACAGTTGTCCCCTCATAATTTCATATGTAAATAGTTGATCTTTGATCGCTGTACATAGTTATTCTTGTTACTATATGTATCCAATGTTATGTTCCATGTAAACAGTTGAAACACACTGCTATAAATTGTTCTATGTAAACCGTCTTGACTTGTAGAAAGACGGCATATAAAAATTGTTAAATAAATAAATAAATAAATGTAAATTACTGTGTCTATAATGCTTGCTTTGCACCTGCGCGGCGTTTTCCCACTCTGGCACTGCTGACAGGTAAGATCATTCGCTCACTGCATTCTTTATTTTTTTCCATTTTTCTTTCATTTCATTGTTTCATTTTTCATTGTGTTCACTTTTATGGCAATTTGTATGGGTGATGCAATTGAGTCCATGCACCCTTGGCTTTTATTCTTTTGTGTTTGTTTTTAGACAATCCTTTCCACTCGGCTTTTAAGTTCTAAGCGTTTATCTATTAATGCATCTCTTTTCAGTATAAGAAGTCGAACACCATCACTTTTCAGCTATCCATTTGTATGTTATTGTCACCTGTTTTTCCTTCTTTTTAGTGACCTCACCCTTGTGTTCTTTACGAAGGCCTAGGGCCAAAACTGGTTAAGTTGGGTCTATTAATAAAGTTTCTTGGATACCCCTACTGTGTTTGGCCATGGTTTGTGGTTTCCGCTATGGAAGGTGCGCCTGCTGATGTGTGCTGGTCTGCCCTATCCCCAGGTGGCCTCAGGCCTATATAGAGAGGTCTGTGATTGATCCTGGTGCTATGGTAGGTGTGCCTGCTGATGTGCGCAGGCCTGTCTTATCCCCAGGTGGCCTCAGACCTATTTACAGAGGTCTATCATCAATCCTGGTGGTATGGTAGGTGCGCCTGCTGATGTGCGCAGGCCTGCCCTATCCTCAGGTGGCCCAAGGCCTATTTACAGAGGTCTGTTATCAATCCTGGTGGTATGGTAGGTGCACCTACTGATGTGCGCAGGCCTGCCTTATCCCCAGGTGGCCTCAGGACTATTTACAGAGGTCTGTGATTGATCCTAGTGGTATGGTAGGTGCGCCTGTTGATGGGTGCTGGTCTTCCCTATCCCAAGGTGTGCCAAGGCCTATTTACAGAGGTCTGTTATCAATCCTGGTGCTATGGTAGGTGCGCCTGCTGATGTGCACAGGCCTGCCCTATCCCCAGGAGGCCCAAGGCCTATTTACAGAGGTCTGTGATTGATCCTAGTGCTATGATAGGTGCGTCTGCTCATGTGTGTTAGTCTGCCTTATCCCCAGGTGACCCCTGGACCCTACAGAGAGGTCTGTGATACATCCCCTGTACCCATGTAGGTGTGTCTGCTGCTGTGTGCATGCCATAATGGCTACCCACATGTGCAGCACCGTCGCCACTGTGTACTGTGGCACGAGCCTATGCAGTCACAGCATATGATAGCCACACGTTGCTGTCATGCTGAAAGGTAGAGAGGACATGCAGATTCAGTGCATATGTGTAGGTTGTGGTCAATGTTCCCTCTAATTTTCTGTAGGCTGTGTGTGCATAAAATATCAGTTGTGTGCAGCTTTTGAAGGAAGGTTAAATTTTTGTGTGCCACATAACGACACTCGGAGTTATATACTTTAAAACCTGATTACACGTCAGAATACAGTATGTACACCACATTGATTTTAATCAAATTAAATGAAAATAGACGATTACTAAATGAAGTGGGAAATTTCTAGTAATTACAATCATAAATTTAAATTTTAAGACGTCTGTGTTGTTTTCTATCAGAATCAGAGCCGTAATTTTTGTGCGCTCTGTTGTAAAGTATGTGCGCTCATTCGGCGAGGTGTGTGCGCGGCACACACGCACAGCTTAGAGGGAACAGTGGTTGTGGTGCATGCCCCAACTTCCCCTTGCCATCCCATCACATGGATAATGGTGCCATACAGCACGGCTGGTATGATGCACATGATTTGCAGCATGACAATGCCACATATGCCATGGGGCGACCATGTCACGCAAGGGAAGGCCATCAGGTAGGCATTAGGTGCTCAGGTGGCAGCACACAGGAAACAAAGGGGGCAGTCCAAACATGCCGAGGCACACACACACACATGCAGGCGGCAGTGGCAACAGCTAGCAGTGGACCGACAGTGTACAGCAGGAGCGGCCTCCCGCTGCATACAGCTATGCGTGATGTGCAGCAGACGATGACCAGGGATGTCTGCTCCCTAACAGCCCCTAACCATTGCTGTATCCACAGGTGGAGGATCTCAGGAAGAAGGGGAGAGAGATGTGGCTACGTTCCCCGTGGTATCTTCAATGGCTCCAGCGTGCAGCGGTGGCCACATGTGACGGTGAGTTATACAGCCCTTGTAGTGCACAACAGCATGTTCCAATGCCCCACCAGCCTGTGGGGCCACCTACTATGTCCCCATGATGTGTTGAATACATGACTGATGTGGCAATGTCTGGTTTCCCCCCACAGTGGATGAAGATGCTGGTGAGGTGGTCCTCGCAGGCATGACATGATGGCATGAGGGGGGGCACAGGCACTGATACAGCTGGCCAGCCCCCTGGAGGTGGAGGACGTGGAGGAGGACGAGGAGGAGGAAGTGCAGAGGAAGAGGAGGGGGAGTGTGCTGGCGGAGAGGGGGAGGCCTGGGAGGGGGAGGAGGAGGGAGAGTTTGGGGAGGGGATGGGGAGGAGGAGGGGAGGCTGGGAAAGGGGTGGGGTGGCTGGGGAGGGGAGGGACAGCGCGAGTGGGTGGGTGTGGGGCAGGATGCACCCCTGGAGTTGTGTGATTTGTCAGGACCTGCGGTCGTGCATGTGGGCCTGGCAGGTACACACACCTCCATGGGTGCATCCCACTACACTGGGTAGGTCATGGCTAGTCCTGAGTGGCACAGGCCAGCACAGGGAACTGGGGGCTGGCATACAGTGACGCAGATAGGACATCTGCACATGCCACCACACAGACACCAGGCACATGGTGTCTGTGTGGGGGCATGTGTGCACACCACCTGTCCATGGCACTGTGTGTCATGTCACATGCCCAGGAGGATCAGAACCGCACCATGGAGCAGGTGGTAGATGTCGTGGGGCAGATGACTGATGAGCTGGCACCCCTGCCCTGTGCCATTCTGTACCCCGAGACTGCCTCCACCTCCAGGGCAGTGGGGGGGGGGCACGTCCCCAACCAGATACAGCCTGGACAGCTGCAGGGGCATGTCTGTACACATGTAAATAGTTTCCTACAAATACATTTTGTTACCATATCACAATGGTCATGTATATCATTTCCTGACATGCCAGTGCAGTGAGAGTGACACATGTGAGCATGTCCCTGTGAGTATAGGTGCAATACATCTGTCACATACATGGTACAGTCCCCACAGCAAGTGTAAGGGATAGGCATGGGCGCTGGAGTATGTAGCCCTTGCAGCCACCGGAATGTATCCATGTGTTGGTATGACCAGCAGACATGGGCACATGCATAGTGGCACCAACATGCCAGCAGTACACACATGGCATGGTGCACAGCACAGGTGGCATGTCAGAACATATATGTGCTGAATGGTTTCAAAGCAGAGCCCCCCCCCGTGACATGGGATGGGGACAGGGAATGGTGTGCCAAAGGGTGTACATGCCATGGCAAGGCATATGTGATCAGGGTGACCACATGGGGGACAGGGTAACCATGGGAGCACAGAATGCAACACTGGACATGTGCCTGCAGGCTTGTTGAAGTGAAGTTGCCTTAATTCAGGATTACATAGTGCCCCTTCCCCCACACCTACACCTGCGTGCCTGCCCACAGCCATGCCAACCACAGCCCCTCCCACCACTTGGTGCTGTTGCTGCTGCTGCTGCTGCTGGCTACTGGCCATGGTCAGCCATGGCCTCAAGTGAATCAGCCACCTGTCCAATCCTGGCCACCATCGCTTCGGATGTCCCACGCAGCTGGCCAATCTCGGCACATAGGCCCTGCACATCCTGGCGGAGTCCCTGCATCACCTGCATCTGCTCCCACCTCTGTTCATGTTGGCCATGAAGCTGAACAACTATAGCCTGCAGCACCTGCCATATGCCTGTGGGTGAGACATGGTGTGACCTGTGAGACATGGGTTACACACGCCACCATAACACTGCGGTGCTACCCCTACACCTGCACCTGTCTGGTCAGTCACTCACCTTCAGAGTCAGCATGGGATGCAGCAGTATGGGCCCGCATCTTGGCAAGAACATCCCCCATGGCAGCCTGTGCAGGTCACGGAGCAGGTTGTGGTGCCAGACACCCCTCTGCAGGAACTGGCGCAGCTCCTGCTATCTTGTTGCCCTCACCATCCTACATGCTGATGCTGCTCCTGTACATTTCCCCCTCCTTCCCCAGTGCATCGCCTCCTGCTGGTGCGTCCTCTGCAGTGGGCTGTGGCCCCACCTCATCAACTGCCTCCATGGCCTGTGTGTCGCCTGGGGAGGAATATGGTACACTGTTTAGCTGTGGTGTACCTGGTCATCTACATACATCTCTATGTTATGCCGTTATCTAATGGGATATATGTACCACCATAGACCTATGCCCCTGTGGTTACAATGAACTCCACGCAGCACAGACTGATGGGATGGGACAGACAGAGAGGGTAGCAGCCGCACATCCATACTAGGCCCAGCATAGGGTCCAGATAAGCTAGCCAGAGGGCCTACATGTGGAAACGGCAGACAGTAGGCAACAGCAGCTCCTGCCACCCTCACATAGCACCCTGGCATGCTGTCACACGGCACAGGTGGGATAGCCCTCCACCGCCAGTGAGCTTGTCCTTTGGGCAGGGGGATGGGGCAGGCCAGTGCATGTGGCAGTGTGACGGGTCATGGCCCCATGCATATGTGGTTGTTTCAATGCCATATGGGGGTGGGTCCATTGACTGCCGGTATACGTGGCAGTATTGGTTGCATGTGGTCACCTGGGTGTAGTGTTTCACTCAGGGTGCACTCTGTGACATGGGTATGTTGATTGAGTTGACTGTACATGCAGGTCAGCGGCTCAGATTGGATGCATATTGGTGTATGGGCATTCATTGGCAGGGTTCCTGGATGATGGGCTGGGTGTGGGACAATCATTAGCCTGTGGTGGGGCCAGCAGAGCATTGGTCATGCCTTCCAGACAGGGCTGGTGCAGACGTGGGGGGTCTGTGAGTGGCAGAGGATGGTATGTGGGTTACCAACTGTTATGTTATGGTACTTTACCCCTGTGGGGACCTACAGGCATGGGTGGTGGGCCCCAACATGCGTCCACAGCCCTGTCATGGGCAGGGGTGTGGGAAAGTTGAGGGTAGAGTCGGGGGGGCCAGGTGGTGGTTGAGGGTTACATGGGATGCACAATGAGCAAGAGTCGAAGAACGTCAGGATAAATTCAAAGTTCTTTTATTGAAGTGGTCCCCAACGCGTTTCGGCATGAATTGCCTTCCTCAGGGGGTAGCAGCTAAAACATCAAACATAATAACTCATAACGATAATAATGAATCATAGACATAAATATTAAAATAAACCCTAATGACACTTAAGACTTTAAAGCTCAAAAAGAACCTTAAACTATAATTACTTGCTCCAAAATTAAATGTAAACGCAGGACAGAAAGAGTTCACATAAAGAAATATCAAAGAAACTTGTGTGTATGGAAACATATATATGTATAAAAATTGTGTAACATAAGATATGTATAAAAATCCGTATGTATAAAAACAGACAACCAAAAGAAGATAGTGTCAAAGACATTATACATGAATATGTACTCACATTAGACCAATTCTAAATTTCCTATTGTATCATAGGTAAATGGTGATGTCGTACTAAAAGATAAAATAAATAAACCAGTACAGTTGACCAAAAATAAATTAGTGCAGTTGATCATAGATGATGTTACTACTATCACTATTGCATATGTAACCATAACATATAAAAAATACTTGTCTAAATGTTGTTTGAATTGATCCCATTGGCTCTAAAGTAATTAATACATTCCAAGTGATCTAGAATTAAAGATGTCATAACAAAGCACAGGACCATTTAATCCATGCCTATCATAAAAGCTTTACAGAAGAATTTGTATATATAGGAAGTAAAATGGGCTAACCTGCTTCTGAAGTTCTAGTGTAGCATAGCATCAATCATATATTCTCAGGAGGTAGACCATCTTTATATGGTAAAAAACTAAAAAACATATACACTTAAAACAATGCTCTTAAATAGAACGTTATCTAAAAGTAATATAATTTAATATAATTTATAACTGCACTAACATTTCATGTGATAAAAGGTAAAAGGTGATAAATAATGACAATTAACACTACCTTTATGGTCTTAGTTGGATTACGTTAAATAACAATTGATGAACTACGTTTCTGAAAATTATAATCTATGGACATAATAAATATAGTTGTTCTAAAAAATGTAGTGAATGCAAACTGAGGACTTAAACACAGCGTATCTATCTCATTCTATCATATTTTAGATGATAAAATTCAGCAGATGGAATACATCTCATGCTGTGTTAGTGCTAGGCTTCTAACCCAACGTGCAATGCATTGTATGGCGTATGCGTGACTGAAAACTAATAGCACTTCCAATTCAAAAAAATGTATGACTGCATGATGACAGATCGCCATACAATTGTTGGATTGTTATTATCATGGAAAATTGCTGAGCTTCTACTTTAGATAAGGTATCATTGTTGCAAATATGATCCCGAACTACTATTGTTTATTATTAATTAAAAATGTCAATGTGTCTTTTTAGAAACATCTTGTTAGTTGCAAGAGCGGTGCTCCTTGTTGTGTTTGGTTGAGGGTTACATTACATGACCATGATGTATGTCTGTGGGTGTCTGTGTTTGGTGCTCGGCACAACAGTGAGGGGTGCATGCATATGTGGTCAGGTGTGCATGGAGTGGCACCCTGTTGCAGAAGCAATGTACTGGCATGGACCAGCACTGGAGGTGCCGAGGAGAGGGTCAAAAGACTAGCATGGCCAGAGTGGGTCTTGGCACAAGGTGCTGTCTGATGACTGCATTGGGGTCCCCCGACGTGTGTGTGGGCTGCCAGATGGTGCACATTTGCAGGATGTGGGATGGGGAAGGGAACAGGCGTGGGTGTGCATGTGTGTGCTATAGGCATGGGGGCATTGCCCCTCTACAACCCTCCCGTCGTCCCTACCGTTCTGCTCGTCACCCTTGGTTTCACTCAGGACTTTTTCTTCACCGTAGGTATCTTCGCCGAGCTGAGCGTATATGGCGTAAACACCCTGACCCTTCTACTTTAGCTTCCTTCCGTTCTGCTCACCATCATTACCGTTCCCTCCTACATTCCGCCAAACAGACTTATTTTTCAAATCTTATCACCACTTCTTCAAATTCCTCCCGCCAATTGCATTCCATCCTCCGCTCTCTTTCCACTCTTCATTCTTCCCCTATCCCTTCTTCCGCTCCTTCTATCCCAGATCCCTCTTCTCTGGCTACTTTCTTTGTTTCTAAAGTTCAGTCTCTTCGTCTTTCTTTTCCTTCTTGCCCCCCTCCCTATCCCCTCCCCCCTCTGTGACACCCCCCTCTCCTACTCCGCTCGCTTCCCCCTCCACCCTTCCTCCTCTCTCACATCACTGGTCTTCCTTTGAGCCTATCACTCCCACTACTCTCTCTAAGGTCTTTTTGTCTACCCGTAAAACCTCTTGCCCCGCTGATCCCATTCCTTCTGCTTGGCTACTTGAACCCTCTCTTGCTCTGTCTCCCTTTATCCTTTCACTGTTTAACTCTAGTCTTTCTTCTGGTACTTTTCCTTCCCCTTGGAAGCACGCCTCTGTCCGTCCTATTCTGAAGAACAGCTCCCTTGATCCTTCCTCTCCCTCCAGCTGGCGCCCCATCTCCAACCTCCCTTTTCTCTCTAAACTTTTGGAAAAACTAGTCTTCTCCCAACTCTCTTCTCACCTTGAGGTTTCTTTCACTCTTCACCCCCGTCAATCCGGTTTTCGCCCAGGTCACAGCACAGAATCTGTTCTTCTTTCCCTCCTCAACGATCTGCACATTGCTCATGACCGTGGTTTACTCTCTCTTGCTGTTTCACTAGACCTCTCCGCCGCTTTCGACTTGGTTGATCATCGCACTCTCCTATCTCGTCTTCAAGATGCCGGCCTCTCTGGCCGGGTCCTCCGTTGGTTTCACTCCTTCCTGTCTAATCGTTCCTTCTCGGTTCACACTGGTTCTGGGTCTTCACCTTCAACCCCCCTTTCATGTGGTGTTCCCCAAGGTTCTGTTCTTGCTCCCCTTCTCTTTAATGTGTTTCTGGCTCCCCTTGCTCTTCTTATTCAACAGCACGGTGTCTCTGCCCACTTCTACGCTGACGACATCTTTCTCCTCTTTCACACTGACTCTGCTGCACCTGACATCACTGCCTTTAACTCCTGTCTCTCTTCCGTTGCCTCCTGGCTTTCGACCAACTTCATGCACATTAACCTCGCAAAAACTTCAGCTATCTGGTTCACCTTTGGTTCTTCCCCACCCAACCTCTCCCCAACATTTTCCTCTGCGCCTATACCCACTGTTTCTTCTATGCGGTACTTGGGTGTAACTCTGGATTCCTCCCTGTCCTTTAAAGAACATATTTCTTCTGTGGTTAAGCGCTCTTTCTTTACTTTAAGACAACTTCGTACTGTACGCCCCTTCCTTACCCCTTCCTCTTTGGCCACCCTGCTTATCTCCCTTGTTATGTCGCGTCTTGACTATTGTAATGTCTGTCTTGCTGGGCTTCCCCAATCACAAATTTGTCGTCTTCAACGGGTCCAAAACGCTGCTGTTCGTATTCTTTCTCACGCTTCTCGTTTTGATCACGTCACTCCCTTGTTAATACACTATCACTGGCTTCCTGTTCCTTTTCGTGTCCAATTTAAAGTTCTTATCTTTGTTCACAGGGTGATCCACTCAGGTGTCCCCTTGTATCTTGCTGATCAAGTTCGTCTTCATACTCCTCACCGCTCCCTACGTTCCATCCACGCTAATCGTATGTTTCTTCCCCCTCCCTCTCAAGCACACTTAGAACTAACTCGATCTTCTGCTTTCTTCTTTCTCGGTCCAAGGCTTTGGAATTCACTCCCCCACTCCCTACGTTTAGAGACCTCCTATCAATCCTTTAAAGCCAAGTTGAAAACTCACAGTTTCTGTTCTGCTTTTAACCTCCCTCCTCCAGCCCCGTCCTCTTCTTCATCATAGGACTAATCATGTCAAATCCTTAAACCCTCCTTCCTGCACCTTGTGTGTTGTCAATGTCTCCCCTCTCCCTTCATGTCTGCCTCAACCTCCACCTTCCAGCCCCACCCTCTTCTCCTACTTAGTAAACTTATGTTAGTTCCTAATTCCTCTTTCCTGAGCTTCTTTGTTTTGTCTATGTGCTCCCTTCCTTCCCTCCATGTCTGCCTTCTGTATCCCCTGACTGCTATCTGTTTCTATCCCTGTTCTTTGATTTTATGGCGTTCTTTTCTGTTTCTTTTTCCGCAGCCTTCCTTTTAAATGCTTTTATGTATTGTAAACCGCCCAGATGCTATTTTGTATTGGGCGGTATATAAAGTTTTAATAAACATAAACATAAACATAAACATATTGATGACACTGGGTGTGTGGCCATGGATGGTGTGTTTCACTGTCACAGGGACAGCGGGATTCCGTTCGGGTGAGCCTATGTGATGGGGGATGGCATGGTACTGTGCCAACTGGGGGTGAACAGGCATGGTTAGTTCAGCATGCATGGGTGTGCAATGCTGCAGGTGGCCACTATTGGAGGTGACCCAGCTGGACACAGTCATCATACGTGTACAGGGGTGTGCGGCGGGATGGGTGGTCATGGGGGATGGCGGGCCCAGGGCTGCAGGGTTGGACGGCCCAGGGGAACTGGGAATACAGTGTACATGGGGGGGACAGCACAGAGCCATGGGGTGCACATCCCTGTGTGTGTGGCTGGTCAGAGGGGCCACCCAACATGGCATGCATGAGGGCCAGGGATGTACGGGTGCGGAGATATGTATGGTACCATCGTATGTCAGTGCCCTGGGTGCCAGCATTGCCTCACTGGTGCCCACATGTGGGTGCATCTGGGAATGCACCACATTGACAGGTATGCCTGTGGGGCTGGATGTAATGGGTCTACTCTGGGCTTGGATAGGTTTGCCCTGTGGGGGGTCCTGGGATTTCTGTGCATTGGTGCATGCCCCAGAGTGGTGGGGAGCCCCGGCGCCGTGACTGGCGTTGGTCATTGGGAGGGTGCACGGAGAGGGTGCATGGGTGGGTGTCAGCCACATGGGTATGTGTTGGGCCTGCTGTGCCAGGTGGCCTGCCAGGTGGGGGAACAACCTCATTGGCATATGACATGGGGAGTGCCTGGGCAGGTGTCTAGCAGTGTGCGGGTAAGGGATGGGGGGATGGGGGCATGGGGGCGGGAGGTACAGGTCTATGTTACCCCTCTCTGTGCGGCCAGTGCCACCCGACTATCATTGGGTCGGAGTGTGCTCCCTAACCACTCTGCCCCTTATTTATTGCTGCACCTTTTGTTCAGCTTCCTCAGCTGCCAAACCTATACCCCTCCCCCCTCCCCTCTACGCACTCTCCCTGTCTCTTATAGTTGTCATCCGCTCATTACCTACCTCACACACAGGTACGGCCAATCTTTGTCTCTCCCACATTCTATATTACATAAGAACATAAGAACATAAGATATGCCATACTGGGTCAGACCAAGGTCCATCAAGCCCAGTATTCTGTTTCCAACAGTGGCCAATCTAGGTCATATGTACCTAGCAGTTTCCCCAAGAGACACAAGTTCCACAATGCTTATACTGGGTCAAACATTGATATCTTCGGTCACTTCTTAATAATGGTTTATGGACCTTTCCTCCAGGAACTTGTCCAAACCTTTTTTAAAAACAGCTACACTAACAGCCTTTACTACATCCTCCGGTAACAAATTCCAGAGTTTTATTACACGTTGAGTGAAAAAATATTTTCTTTTATTAGTCTTAAATAGTTTACCCTGCAGCTTCATTGCATGTCCCCTAGTCTTTCTATATTCTGATAACGTAAACAATCGATCTACGTTTACCCGTTCCACTCCGTTCATTAATTTATAGACTTCTATCATATCTCCCCTCGGCTGTCTCTTTTCCAGGTTAAAGAGCCCTAACCTTTTTAGCCTTTCTTCATAGGAGTATCCTTCCATCCCCTTTACCATTTTGGTGGCTCTTCTCTGAACCTTTTCTAAAATTGCTATATCCATTTTAAGATACGGCGACCAGAATTGCACACAATATTCAAGGTGCGGTCTCACCATGGAACGATATAGAGGCATTATAATATCTTTTGTTTTATTTTCCATTCCTTTCCTTATCATACCTAGCATTCTATTTGCTCTCTTGGCCGCTGCTGCACACTGGGCCAAGGGTTTTAACATGGTATCCACAATGACGCCTAAATCGTTTTTCCTGGGTGGTGGTTCCTAATGTGGAACCTTGCATCGTGTAACCATAGTTTGGGTTGTTCTTCCCTAGGTGCATAACCTTGCACTTGTTCACATTAAATTTCATCTGCCATTTTGATGCCCAGTCTTCCAATTTATCAAGATCCTCTTGCAATTTTTCACAATCCTCTTGGGTTTTAACAACTTTAAATAGTTTTGTGTCATCTGCAAATTTGATCACCTCACTCGTTATTCCACTTTCCATGTCATTTATGAATATGTCAAAAAGCAGCGGACCCAGCACAGATCCCTGGGGTACACCACTATTCACCTTTCTCCATTGGGAAAATTGGCCATTTAGCCCTACCCTCTGCTTTCTACATTTTAACCAGTTCCTGATCCACAATAGTACACTGCCTCCTTTCCCATGACTCTAGTTTTGCCAAAAGTCTCTGATGAGGGACCTTGTCAAAGGCTTTCTGAAAGTCCAGATACACAATATCAACCGACTCACCTTTGTCCACCTGTTTATCCATTCCTTCAAAAAAACATAACAGATTACTAAAACAAGATTTTCCTTGTCTAAAGCCATGTTGGCTGTCTCCCATTAGGTTGTGACTATATACATGCTGAGTAATTTTATTCTTTATGATGGTTTCTAACATTTTTCCCAGTACTGACGTCAGGCTCACCGGTCTGCAGTGTCCCGGATCACCCCTGGAACCCTTTTTAAAAATTGGTGTTACATTGGCGATCCTCCAATCTTCAGGTATTAGAGATGATTTTAATGATAGTTCACAGATTACTGATAGCAGGTCTGCAATCTCATATTTCAGTTCTTTCAACACCCTTGGATGTATACCATCCGGCCCAGGTGATTTGCTACTCTTCAGTTTATCTAATAGTTGTAAGACATATTCCCGATGTATCGATATTTCCTTCAATTCTTCCGCACCTTTAAATACCACTTCAGTCATGGGTAACATCCCTACATCTTCCTCAGTAAAGACCGAAGCAAAGAATTCATTCAGTCTCTCCGCTATCGCCTTGTCGCCTCTTAGTGCTTTTTTAACCCCTTTATCATCTAATGGACCAACTGACTCTCTCACAGGTTTTTTGCTACGAATGTACTTGAAAAGGTCTTTATTTCGCGTTTTTGCTTCCGCAGCAAGCTTCTTCTCAAATTCTCTCTTTGCCTGCCTTATCAATGCCTTGCATTTGACTTGCCAGTGCTTGTGCTGTTTCCAGGTTTCGTCGTTTGGCTCTTTTTTCCATTTCCTGAAAGATGCTTTTTTGGCAACAACAGCTTCTCTGACCTCACCTTTAAACCATGCTGGCAGTTTTTTGGACTTCCTTCCACTTTTCTTAAAGCGTGGAATACAACTGGTCTGGGCTTCCAAGATAGTATTTTTCAACAACACCCAAGCTTGATGTACGTCTTTAACCTTTGCAACTGCTCCTTTTAGTTTTTTCTTAACTGTTTTCCTCATTTTATCATAGTCTCCCTTTCGAAAGTTATTATCTGGCCTTTGTTTTCCTATCTACTCCTTCACTATGGCTCCTCATCACATTGACGTCCTCCTTTTAAACTAACTGTCTCCCTTCCTACCTGCACCCTCACTCCTCCCCTCCCTTTCTCCTGTTTACCATCCTTGCATCCCCCTCCATTCTGTCCTCTACCCTATCATCAGCTCTTGTGCAGCACTGCTTTCTGCCTCTAATTCATCCTTCTCCCCTCTCTCTAAAGCAGCCTTGCCCTCGGTACCACCGTACTGTCTCCTCTCTGCCCCGTACTCTACTACTCCTTCACCTTCTCTCATCCGGAGATGTCAGCCCCAACCCTGGCCCCCCTAGACCTCTGTCACACTCAGAGAAGAGATTGTCATGCAGTACATCTAATCTTATCCATATCCCTCTCCTTTCCCCTTCCACTCTCTCTTTCTCATGCGCCTTGTGGAATGCACACTCTGTCTCTCATACACCTGCTTTTACTCATGATCTCCTTATCTCTAATGGTTTACCTCATCTTGCTCTAACTGAGACCTGGCTCTTCCCAGATGATACTGCATCTATTGCTGCTCTCTGTCATAGGGGCTATCGATTCTCCCACACACCTCGTCCCTCTGGCCGTGGTGATAGTGTTGGGCTCCTACATTCTCCCTCCTGCCACTTCCAACCCCTCCTGCTGCCCCAGTCGCACCCCTTACCCTCTTTTGCTGTTCCCTCCATCTGTCTTTTCACTCCACCTCCTCTCCGTGTAGCTGTTATTTATCAACCTCCTGACAGGTCTGCTTCTACTGTTCTCACTGCCGTTGACTCATGGCTTTCCTTCTTTCTGGAGTCCTCTTCCCCCACTCATATTCTCAGGGGTCCTAACATTCATGTTGATAGCCCCTCTGTTCCCTATGCTTTGGAGCTACTCTCTCTTACCTCCTCATTTGACCTCCTGCTTTGTTCCACCGCTCACACTCATCAGCATGGCCACTGCCTTGTCCTGGTATATTTCTCTAGTTGCTTATTCTCAAGCCTCTGTAGCTCAGTTCTTCCCTTATCTGACCATCATCTTTTATGTGTCAATCCTCATCACCCACTGCCTCATTCTCGTCCTATCTCCTCCAGTCTATTAAGATATCCTCATGCTATTGATCCTTTGGTTCTCTCTTCCACTCGTTCTTCATCTCTTTCTCCCACTATGTCACCTAAGTCTGTTGACGAAGCAGTAACGTTTTATAACACTGCACTCACCTCTGCTCTGGATGCAGTTGCTCCTCCCATGCCACGTTCTGTGGGCCCTCTGCATCCCAGCCCTGTCTTCCATCCACTACCTGCTATCTACATTCCTGTGCTTGCTCTGATGAGCCTGCTTGGCTCATATCCCGCTCCCTTGAGGACTTTTTAAACCTCAGGTACATGCTTGTCTCTTTCCAGTCAACCATAGCTCTTGCCAAACAGGACTATTATGTCCATCTGAATGACTCTCTTGCATCTGGGCCTCACCATCTCTTTACTACTCTCATCTCTCTCCTCAGGGTGCCTCCACCTCTGATCCTTCCCTCCCTTTGTGCCCAAACCCTGGCTGACTATTTCCATGCCAATATCCACAGAATCACCCTCCAATTCCTCACAAGGTCAGCTACAACCCCTCCTCCCCCTCTTCCCTCCCAACTTTTCTCCCCTACCTCTGCTACCCTCTCTTCCTTTTCTGTGATCTCCGAAGGGGAACCTGCACACCTTCTTTCACCCTCCAAACACACTACCTGCTCCTCTGATACTATCCCCACCCGCTTCCTAAGCCCCATCTCCTCCACTTTTGTCCCTTCCATTTCTCATATTCTCAACCTTTCGCTCTCCACTGCAACTGTCCCTGCAGCCTTCAAACATGCATAGGTCACACCTCTCTTCAGGAAACCCTCACTTCATCCCACCTGTCCCTCTGATTCTCGACCCATCTCTCTCTTTCCCTTTGTTTCTAGACTACTTGAATGTGCTGTTCACCGCCACTGCCTCGACGTCCTCTCCTCTCATGCCCTCCTGGATCCTGTACAGTCTGGCTTTCGTCCTTTACCCTCTGCTGAAATGGTTCTTTCCCAGGTCTCCAGTGACCTGTTTCTGGCAAAATCCAAGGGCCTTTACTCTGTTCTCATCCTTCTTGACCTCCCTGTTGCTCTTGACATTGTTGACCACAATCCTCACATTGATACCCTGTCCTGGCTTGCTGTTAAGGGCTCTGTACTATCCTCATTCTCCTCCTATCTCTCCCATTGCTCCTTCGGTGTGTGTTCTTGTGGCTGCTCCTCCTCTGCTATCCCGCTCCCAGTTGGTGTACCCCAAGGATCTGTCTTGGGTCTGCTCCTTTTCCTCTCTATACTCAGTCCCTTGGTGCGCTAATCTCTTCCCATGGTTTTCAGTACCATCCTTATGCTGATGACTCCCAGATCTACCTCTCTACACCTGACATCTCTCCGGCTATCCAGACCCGGATCTCTGCCTGCCTTTCTGATATTGCTGCCTGGATGTCTCACCGCCACTTGAGATTGAACATGGCCAGGGCTGGACCTCTTATCCTTCCCCCTATACCCTCCCCGCTCTTCCTCTTTTCTCCGTCTCTGTGGATAACTCTGTACTCATTCCTGTTTCCGCGGCTGGCAATCTTGGAGGTTGTCTTCGACTCTACTTTCTCCATCTCCGCACACATTCACCTGATAGCTTTGTCCTGCCGTTTCTTTCTCTATAGTATCAGCAAACTCTGTCCTATCCTTTCTAAACACACTACTAAGATGCCTATCCACTCCTTGATCACCTCCCATCTTGACTACTGTGACCTACTTCTTGCTGGTCTCCCCTTGAATCATCTCTCTCCCCTTCAATCTGTTCAACACTCTGCTGCGCGGCTAATCTTCCGCCAGCCTCAACATGCCCATATTACTCCTCCTCTCATGTCACTCCACTGGCCCCCTATTCGTTTCGGCATCCAGTTCAAACTTCACCTACTGACCTATAAATGCATTCACTCTGCAGCTCCTCACTACCTTTCTTCTCTTATCTCTCCTTACAAAATAGTAACATAGTAAATGACGGCAAATAAAGACCAGTATGGTCCATCTAGTCTGCCCAGTAAGATGGCAGAAGTAGGTGCACCTGCCATTCTGTGCATGCCACCCCTCCCCATTTCTTTGTTTTAGGGGTGAAGCCGCTGCTCCGTGTAGGACACCCCTATTTGTTGAGAAATTAGATGGTTCAGTTTATTTTGATTTTATCCTGTTGCTGTAAAGGGATCCACTGTGTCTGTCCCATGCCACTTTGAACTCCGTCACTGTGTTGGTCCCCACCACTTCCATCAGGAAGGCATTCCAAGCATCCACCACCCTTTCAATGAAAAACTATTTCCTGACATTGCCTTTCAATTTACCACCTTGCAGCTTCGTGTTATGCCCTCTAGTTTTACAGCCTCCCCGTCTTTGGAAGAGGTCTGTTTGTTCATTATTTCTCTTTAAGTATTTAAAGGTCTGAAACATATCTCCCCTATCCCTCCTCTCCTCCGTAGTGTACATATTTAGGTCTTCAAGTTTCTTTTTTTTTAAATTCTTTATTTTTGTTTTATAACAACAGAGGAAAAGGAAGACATACAGCTAAAAGACAGATACATAAAGTGTAATACATACACCAAAGTAAACCCCTGCCACCCCCCTCCCCCCTGCTTCTTCTCTAGAAAACTAATCATTCCCGAAGCGGGCGTGTACTTACATTATTGTGTTACAAAACCTAACGGTGATCTGAAACATGATGAGTGCACATTAAACAGGCATGTCGGAACAATGAGCAGATTGTACATAATCATTGAGCATCTGCCATTTAGATAAGCGAGAGTGAGTTTGGGCATGGGGAATAGCTCTCCGAGGTATCTGCTCATATTTACTATATAAGCAGACGAGGTTCCACCATTCATTGACAGTAAGTCGAGAGCTATCCTTCCAATTCCTCGTGATTAAGCATATGGCTATACCCAGCATGAAATCAAGGAGAAAGCGACCCTTCTTAGGAAGAGAGGGGACCTCCGCCACAGAGCGGAGTCCCACGATCTTCCAAGAGAGAGGTTCGTGAAGGTGTAAGATAAATTGAATACAACCCCAAACCCGCCTCCAATAAACCTGTAGTTGAGGACATTCATAAATAACATGAGCGAGGGTTCCCACAGCAGTATGGCAAGACCAACACTGGTCCCTAGCAGTTGTGTTCCATTTGGCTATTTTTTCTGGAGTATAAAAGCATCTGTGTGCAAAAAAGAAGAGAGTTTGGGTAATAGAGGCAGACCGGGAAACCCGCACTACTTTGCTCCAGAAAACGCTCCATTGCACAGGGGTTAAAGTGGTTTGCAGTTCGCGCTCCCAGACTTGTTGGGCTCTAAAAGTGGCAGTGTCTGTACCCTGACATAATATTTTATAAAAGTTAGAGGCTACCCCATGTGTACTACTAATAGAGTGAACTAACTCTAATAGCCCGTCCTCAGTAGGGGCAGAGGGCGGCATGATTTGAGCACTTTTGAGGCAGTGTTGAAGCTGCATCAATTGAAAGTAGTGTTTCGCTGGTAACGCAAATTCCTTTTGTAAATCAGAAAAGGTTTTCCAACGAGCTGCAGAGAAAAGCTGTTGGGGTGTCCAGATCCCCCTTGAGTACCAGGGTTTCCATGCTATCGTTCTATTTAGGACTTGAATTCTGGGGTTATTCCATAGCGGGAGTCCGTCCTGAGGACATACGTTCGGACCCAGTGATAGAATGAGAGTGTTAAAGGCCGCAAGAGTATCGACAATCATTGGTGGATGGCGGGTGTCTACTTGATAGGACATACCGGGGAGATGGGTCAACGGAATTGGGCTACTAAGCTCCTCTTCTATGTCAAGCCAAACTGGTCTGCTGTCTGTTGAGGCATCTAGCCATCGGGCACCTTGCTTAAGTAGGAAGGCTTGATGATATCTAAGAAAATCAGGAAATCTGGTACCCCCTATTTCCTTTGCAGACTGTAGTTTTTGTTTAGCTATCCTTGGTGGCTTGCCCTGCCAGAGATAACGGACGAGAAGGCCCTCAATATCTTTATAAGTATGTAGCGGGAGTAAGCATGGCAGCATTTCTAAAATGTAGTTCACTTTGGGGACTATCATCATTTTCACAGTTTCTAGGCGGCCCCACCATGTAAGAGATAAGGGAGACCAACGATTTGTGAGCTCACGGACTTTGGAGACTACCTCTTTGGCATTAAAACTGATAGTGTCTTCCAAAGGAGAACAGTAATGGACCCCGAGATACTTCACCATGCGGGATTGCCAAAGGAAGGGAAAGGCCTGCATGTCAGCCTCATGTACCCAGCGGTTCAGTGGGAATGCTACAGATTTGGTCCAGTTAATTTTATAGCCCGATAATTGCGAGTATCCGTCAATCAGATCCAAGACAGCTGGAACCGAATCAAGGGATACGAAAAGCATAAGGTCATCTGCATATGCAGAGAGTTTAATCTCTCTATGACTGAAGGGGACACCTCGAATACGTGCGGACTGTCTAATAAGGAGGGCTAGGGGTTCAAGAGCTAGATCAAAGAGCATTGGTGATAGGGGGCAACCTTGACGCGTGCCTCTTTGGAGATTAAATGGCTGAGACTTGATGGCATTTACACAAATACTGGCGACGGGTTGAGTATACATGACTTGGAGATATCGGAGGAAGCCCTCCCCAAAGCCATACCATCGGAGAACTGCAAATAAGAAGGGCCATTCTAGGCGATCAAAGGCTTTTTTGGCATCTAGGGAAAGACCCACCCATGGATGATCTAGATTGGCAGCACTGGATAGCACATGGCACAAGGTCCGAGCATTGTCAGCGGTGGATCGGCCGGGTATAAAACCGCATTGGTCAGGGTGGATTAGGGTGGCCATCCTGTCAGATAGCCGGGTGGCCAAGATCGTTGCGAAGATCTTATAATCGGCATTAAGTAGGGAGATTGGACGGTAGTTGGTGGTTAGCAGCGGGTCTCTGCCTTCTTTCTCAAATACTACCACATTAGCTGCAGAAAAGGATCCCAAAGAGGATGTATCTACCGCAAGGGCAGTAAAATAGAGTTTTAAATAGGGAACTAAATCTGCACTGAACGTTCTGTAGAATTCGGTCGGGAGACCATCGGGCCCTGCGGCACGGCCCTAGGCTGCTCGTTTTAGGGCAGATTGGATCTCTGAAGTAGAGAAGGGTTCATCCATTGCATCCCTATCATCTTCAGAGAGGGTCGGCCGCTGAATGCCAGAAAGCAATCGCTCGAATGTCTCTGACGAGAACTCACATTCAGATTGATATAGGCGGGTATAGAAATCCCGAAAGAGTTCTACAATGTCGGAGTCTGTGGTCAATATGCCCCCTCCCTGTGAGGCTCGAAGGGACGCTACGCGTTTGGCTTCTTTTTGACCTTTCAAGGCGTTGGCTAAGAGTCGACCGGCTCGGTTATTTTCACGATAATATGTCCCTCGTTGAAGCTCAATACTCTTAGAAGCTGCAGTTGAGAGGATTGAATTATATTGAAAACGGAGACGCTGTAATCGAATTAATACACATGGATCAGTACGTGAAGTTAGAACTCGTTCGCCTGCTTTGATTTGTTGGTCTAGTATGAGTAGCTGCTGTTTGCGTTGTTTCCGCAGGCGGATTTGATAGCTAGTGATCGTTGCTCGAATGGCCGCTTTGAAGCCCTCCCACCAAGCCCAATTCGCAGTATCCTGGGGTAGATTAAAATGGAAGTAATCCTGTATGGCTGCTCGAATTTCTAACTGGAACTCTGGCTGAGTTAACAGGGCTCTATCAAAGAACCAGGCCCCCGAATTCCCTTGGGGTGCAGTAGTGTGTAATTGAAAGGAAATAGCAGCATGATCTGAAATATGTTGGGAGTGAATCTTTGCAGTGTCCACCTGAGGAACTAACAGTTTTGATATTAGAAAGAAATCTATGCGAGACTGGGATTTGTGAGGGGAAGAGAAGAAGGTGAAGTCAAGCTCATTGGGGTGTAGTAACCTCCATAGATCAACTAAAGCAAGATCTTTGATCAAAGAGGTAAGCGTGGTGTGACTCTTGGGGGGACCACTTGTCCTAGGCGGCTGTTTGTCAATCAGGGGATCAAGGACTAAATTGAAATCCCCCCCAATTATCAATGAAGTATTAGCAGAGGCCTGCGCAACCTGAGCAATGGTAGCAAAAAAGGCAGGGTCATCCACATTAGGAGCGTAAAGGCATATACATGTAACTTCAAGGCTACCTATCTTGAGGTGAACTCTGGACCATCTACCTTCTGTATCTGAGCTAGTCGCAATAATAGTAGCATGCAAAGATTTCCTAACCAGTATGGCAACCCCACATTTCTTAGAAACGGCTGGGGAATAGGCGGCCACCATGTAAGGTTTAATATTGAGTTTAAGAGTTTCCTTCGAATTTAAATGCGTTTCTTGGAGAAAAATCAGATCCGCAGCTTCCTGACTTAGGTAGCTTAGGATTTTCTTCCGTTTTATCGGATTATTGATTTCTTTTACGTTCAATGAGAAAATCTTACATGGTGCCATCAATCGGTAATAGACATTTTAGGTAAGGGTGCTTGAAAACATACAACATAATCAGAATCTGTGCAACAATGATATAATCACCGAGTATGCTGGCTAATACACCCCATATTGAAAAGTATGTACTAAAGTATCTTAGAGAAGAAGCAAAACCCCCAATGAATATGGCGACCATGTGTCTGCGGGAGGAGGCCCTAGAGAGGAAATAGAAAGACATGAAAAAAAAAAAGAAGAGAAACACCAGAGTCCATAATTAACACTGTCTCTGATACTCATCGAGGCTACTGTGGGTAGATGGAGTCGGGTCACAGATATCATCAAAAGTAAGGCAACAAACCGCCCTCGCCAGACTTTTTGCTGGGCTGCGGCAGATCCAATATGGCAGATACAGCGGATATAAGAATACTTGCAGGAATATTCTGGAAGTCAGCGCATCAAGTCGGCTTCTTTGGAATCCAAAAACTCCGCTAGTAGATCAGGGTCCTCAAATGTTCTTGTCTGATTGTGAAGCGTGACTCGGAGCTTGGCCGGGTACATCAGGCCATAGCGTGCTTGTAGTTGTTGAAGCCTCGGCCGGAATTCCAGAAAGCGCTTTCGGCGGTCGACCGTGGGTTTAGCCAAGTCAGGATAGAAGGAGATCTTGTGGCTCTCAAACTCCATATGGCCCTTTGCCCGAGAGGCACTGAGAATTTGCTCCACGTGTTGATATCTCAAAAGTCGAAAAATGATAGGCCGCGGGGTCTTCCTGTTGAGCGTTATGCTTGTGGGTACACAATGAGCGCGATCGATCTCCAAATCTTTGGTAAAGGTGATTTGGAGCAGAGAAGGGAGGATTTTGCATAAAAACTCTTTCATGTCTCCCGATTCCGCTCCCTCCGGTATGCCCACGAGTCGTATGTTGTTGCGGCGCGCTCTATTATTGCCATCTTCCACTTCTTTCTGCAAGGCCCGTACCTGACGTTCAACTTTGTCGAGTTTGGACAACCGGGCCGCATGGGAGTCCAATATGCTCTCCATTTTGTCCTGACGCGAAGAGAGCCCCTCTAGCTTGCCCTGCAGTACACCAAGATCTTCCCGCAGCGCTCGGAGTGCTTCACCGTTTGACTGCACGAGGTCCTTGACCCCTCTAATCTCTGCGAGGATTTCCTGCTGCATTTCGGGGCCCTCGCGCAAGGCCCGCCCCTTCTGCGGGGACGGGGGTTCAGTTTTGGAACGTTTGCCGTGAGAAGCCGCTGGAGATCCGAATTCCAGGCGCGTGGGTTTGGTCCCCGCCATCTCACCAATGTGCCCCGGCAAGATCAGAGTAGAAGTTCCAAGTATGTACGGTGTTAATTCAGGATTCTGAGTAGGCCTCTCGGGAGCCTCAGCGTTATGCGACCATCCCGCTGGACATCAGGCTCCGCCCCCCAGGTCTTCAAGTTTCTTCTCAGGAACTCCGCTCTTCTGGCTAAGTGCTTCTATCTGTGTGCCCTTCTCCTCCATTGCTACCTCCAGACTTATCTCCATTCACCTTGCTGCACCTTATGCCTGGAACAAACTACCTGTGTCTGTACGCCAGGCACCCTCTGTGGTCCTCTTCAAATGCAGGCTGAGAACTCACCTCTTTGCTGCTGCTTTTGGATCCTGACTCACCTGCTCTCCTTTTTCTTTTCGATTCCCCCCTTGTTTTATCTCAGCCTACACCTCCTATATTGCCTGTCTTGACTAGATTGTGAGCTCTGATGGGCAGGGACTGTCTCTTACATGTCTGTGAAGCACTGCGTATGACTTGTATCGCTATACAAATGCTCAGTAGTGGAAGTGGTAGGATGGGTCCTCCATGGGGCCCTGTATCCATCCCTCTGCTGTGGTTGTACTGGGGGCCAGCATACCATGTATGTGTGCAGTTTGCATGGGTGTCTGTGTGGCCCTATGCTGCGCACTGCAATGTGCTTCCTGATGGGTGTGTGGCGGTGTATGTGCCCTACATCATATAGGAGCGGTAACAGCATGTCCACGTGTTCAGTGCCGGTCCGTCCATCTCGCAAGGCTGTTGTTTGCACAGAGCCACACAATCCAGGTGGCCATGCACAGACAACATCCGTATCTGCGATTGGGCAGGTTGGCAGGCCTTGGGTGGAGCAGGGGTGGCCACAGCCTCTTGAACAGCTGCAGAGATGGGGAACACCCGCCCCCTTTCCAGGGGGCATGTGTGTGGGTGTGCCAGGCCCTTCCCAGCCCCCTTTTCTATGGCCGCAGACCTCTTCCAGGTGGCGGTTGGGATTTGTCTGCTTTGCCCAACGTGGGGTTGGGGTGGGGTTCCAGGGGCTGATCGTGGGACATTTTGGGGCCTGGTTGGGAGCGAGCACTGGGTTGGGCTGGAGCTGTATAGTGACCGGTGTTGTGGCTGGGCCACATTGGATGGGGCTGGGGACCTGACATGGTGGTTGTGGGAGTGGTCAGTGTGGGTGGGATGGTATCTCTACATTGGGCCAGGTATTGGGTGTTTAGCTGGGGACTGTGGGTGGAAGGTTACACTGTGAATGGCTGACTGGGGACTACAGTCTGGGTGCGGTGTTGGCATGCTGCAAAAGGGTTGTCATTTATGCCATATGTTGCGAGAGACTGGCTGGAAACATGAGGTGAGATGACTGGACACCCGCACAACAGGCGGCAGGGTGTTCACAGCAGACATGTGGACAACAATGCAGCCGGTTTGTTGGCAACAGGGTATACACAGGGATGAGAGGTGGGGTGCTATATTTTACTTTGATCCTCATAGCTATTTCTTTCCTCCGGCCCTCATATCTATCTCTCTCCTCTGGCCCTCATAGCTATTTCATTCCTTTGACTCCCATTGTTATCTATTTCTTCTGGTCATCATAGCTATCTCTGTCTGTTGACCATCATACCTGGAATGTGTCAGCTCTGGGATTTGTGTATCGTGAACGTCTGCGCTAAGTGTTGTACAAGGGGTCAGTACTGTATAGCTCACCACCTACAGTGGTGTTGTACCTTCCATGTTTGGCCCTTGTGATTTCCATGTCATATACTTGTCCTCCTGGGTCTATATTGTGCTTCATTGTCCTTTGTTTGGTGATGGTCTGTGGGCCGCATGTCCAGTATGAGCTGTGTTATGCTGTTACTGTGGAATATGGTTCTCACTGCCACCTGTTCACATCCCCCAATAGGCCATGTGTTGTCATTCTCTGCAATGGTTTGGTCTGCTATTTGCACCGCTGCCCTCTGATCGGTCTGGTATGGTGCATTCTGTGTACTGGTAGTGCTGTCATGGTACGTCAGGTTTGCTGAGGGTTCTATGTGGCCTGTGTTTGCAGTGCCTCCTACTCATGATGCCAGTGGGCACTGGAATGTGGTACTGTGGATATCTGGTACCCCTTACATGTCCATGCACTCAGTGTGGGGCATGTCCGACATCATTTGGGGTAACCTAATGGAATGCAGGTATTGATGCATCTGTGGCCTCTGCTGGACATGTTGCCACACACTGAGTCTCAGAAAATAGCCCCGCACCCCCTGAGGCAGTCCCTGCATGTGATGGGTTGTTAGCTTTCCCTGTACCACATATCAAAGTCTTACCTGCCTGTGGATGTGCTGTGTCCAGCGCTGGGGACAGGCTGTAGAGGTATATGTGCCCCAGCCATTCAGTGAGCTGCTGCTCCATGGGTGTTAGGGCAAGTCTGATGGGTCCCCCACCACCAGTGGCCACTGCATGGCATCTCTGGTGTGTCATGTGTGCACGGACCTCCTGCCTAATATCGTTAAAGTGCTTCCGTATGCACTCAATGTCTTGGTGAGGGCTACCTGCCTCTGCAACTGCTGCCTGAATGGCCTCCCAGGCCATAGAAATATAGAAATATGATGACAGAAAAAGACCACATGGCCTATCTAGTCTGTCCTTCCATATCAACAACTGCAACAATCCCCTTTTTACCTTTAGAGATCCTCTGTGTTTGTCCCATGCCTTTTTGAATTCAGTTACTGTCCTCATCTCTACCACCTCCACTGGGAGACTATTCCATGGATCCACTACTCTTTCCGTAAAGAAATATTTCCGCATATCACTCCTCAATCTATCTCCCTTCACCCTCATCCCATGTCCCCTCATAGCAGAATTTGCTTTCAATTGAAAGAGGCTCTCTCCCTGAACATTTAGGCCACGGAGGTATTTAAACATCTCAATCATATCACCTCTATCCCACCTTTCCTCTAAGGTGTACATATTAAGATCCTTAAGTCTGTCCTCATATGCTTTATAATGAAGCCCATTAATCATTTTAGTAGCAACCCTCTGCACCGACTCCATCCTATTCACATCCTTTTGAAGGTGCGGTCTCCAGAATTGCACACTATACTCCAAATGAGGTCGCACCAAAGACTTATACAGAGGCATTATCACCTCCTTTTTTCTGCTAGCCATTCCGCTCTGTATGCACCCAAGCATCCTTCTAGCTTTTGCCGTCACCTTTTCTACCTGTTTAGCTACTTTAAGATCATCAGACACAATCACGCCTAGGTCCCGCTCTTCTTTAGTGGACAAATGTACTTCACCCACTATACTATATTGCTCCCTTGGATTGCTGCAGCCCAAATGCCTGACCTTACATTTTTTAACATTAAATCCCAGCTGCCAAATTCTAGACCATTCTTCAAGCTTAGCTAGATCCCTCCTCATGTTATCTACTCCTTCCTGGGTGTCTACTCAATTGCAGATTTTGGTATCATCCACAAAGAGGCAAACCTTACCTGAAAGCCCTTCCGCTATATCACTAACAAAGATGTTAAAAAGAATCGGACCAAGGACAGATCCCTAGGGCACACCACTGATAACATCCTTCTCCTCAGATAGAGCTCCATTTACTTGTACTTTTTGTCGCCTCCCACCCAACCAATTTCTAACCCAAGCAGTAACTTTAGGGTCCATCCCTAGGGTGCTCAGTTTGTTTATAAGTCGCCTGTGAGGAACAGTGTCAAAGGCTTTACTGAAATCTAAATGCACCACATCTAGGGCTCTCCCTCGGTCCAACTCCCTGGTCACCCAGTGAAAGAAATCAATCAGATTTGTCTGACAAGACCTGCCTCTGGTGAATTCATGCTGCCTCGGATCCTGTAATCCGCTGGACTCCAGAAACCTCACTATTTTCTCTTTCAGCAGTGTTTCCAATAATTTACTCACTGCTGAAATTAAACTAACCGGCCTGTAGTTTTCAACCCAATTCCTTACTTCTGCTTTTGTGTAAAGGCACCACATGAGCCTCTCTCCAGTCCTTTGGCATCACTCCCGACTCTAACGAGGCATTGAAAAGGTCAGTCAGTGGAGATGCTAGAACATCCCCAAGTTCCCTCAGTATTCTCGGGTGTATCCCATCCGGTCCCATTGCTTTGTCTACTTTAAGTTGAGCTAGTTTCTCACGAACACAGATAGAAACATAGAAATATGTTTACCTTATGACTGCACTCTTGCCTGTTTGAAATATACACAGCAACATATGAATGGCACAAGAAGATACAAAGCATGTGGGCTACAAGAAAAGAGTACATGCGGCCTACTACTGTTATAAAGCCTAAAAAGCCATACTTTGGACAGAAGTGTTCAAGGATATAAGCCTAGGCCCAGACAAACAGGTCAAGCCAGGAATTCAACAAATACTCTTGCCCTGAAGGTTTCAATTAGTGCCAGGAGATGAAAAAACACAGGAAGAGGCAGAGGGCTATGATCAATTGCATAGATAAGCAAACCTTGATAAGCAGATCCAGCTGCATATACATGGGAGGTCCTGGGAAAGAGCTTTGCAGGAAGCCTGCAAATGACCTAAGAATTTATGGAAAAATACTGGAATTTGCCACAGAGAGGTATATAAAAGAGGGCAATTAGAGAGCACCAGTGGGCAGTGCTTTCTCCCCTTGCAGAGAGAGTGCTGCCTGCCATCTCTCAGACAGACATTTGCTATTCTGCATTTATAATTCTTTTTGCTATGCTAAATAAAAAGTTTAAGTTTTTGTAGCCAAGCAACTGTTGTCTGAACTATTCATTGGTAATTGGTAATATTTGGGGAACATTTGTGGGAAACCAGGCCCAAAGAGTACAGGGGAGAGGGAGTTGTATACATATTTTCATTTATAGATTATGAATAATCATAAGGTTACCAGATCATAGAGTCATAGGTAGTGACATCGGTACATCTCCAGATTTGGTGGAGATGTCATTGTCATCACAAATACTAACTTACATGTAGGGTAAATATGGGTCTGACATGCTCATCAGCTTATTCCTTCCCTTCCATCCATCACCTCAACTGACTTTCACAAGGGCTCCCTTAATGTCCGTTAAGTTGACTGCCATTTTCAGGCATTAAGGTGCATGTCAGGCATCTTAACTCATGGTGTCTTGTTAGCGCATATTAAAGGGTGCATTGTGCCCTTAAAGCTGGATTTCCTCCTACCCACCTAGTGCCTTTATCACCCAGAAAACCCCTTATCGCTGCCATTAATGCTCCCTTACTACCCTTTAGTAAACATACCCCATGGTTTAATGGGAGAAAGCCAACATAGATTTTGCCAAGGAAAGTCTCGTCTTACTAGTCTATTATATTTTTTTTGAAGATGTGAATAAACAGGTAGACAAAAGTGAGCCAGTCGATATAGTGTATCTGGATTTTCAGAAAGTCTTTAATAAGGTTCCTCATGAGAGACTCTTGGCAAAATTAAAAGATCATGGGATAGAAGATCAGGAATTGGTTCAAAGATAGAAAGGAGAGAGCAGTGCTAAATGGCCAATTTTCTCAGTGGAGAAAGGTGAATAGTGGAGTAGCCCAGGGACCTGTTCTGGTCCTGCTGCTTTATTTATTTATTTGTCCCATTTTATATACCACTTTATCCTTAAATCAAAGTGGTTGACAATACATAGTAAAGGGAATGACAAAGACATACATTACATGACATTTGATATATGGTTTACAATAATACATCAAAACAGAATACATGAAAAGAACACCATCTAAAAGATAGAAAAGAAATAGGAAATATAGTGAGAGGAGATCAGGAAGATACAGCAGTAACAGGGAGGTTCCATACAGAGGTAGATGTCTTACCACTGAGGAGTATGTTATTAATGTCTGAGTGACTACCCATATTGTCCAGGTCTTATAGCAACTGTATCAAACTTGTTATCCTTCATTTTCTCGCTACAGTCCTATGCCTGTGGGCCATGCCAAAGGGCTCTCTGGTGAGGCCCTCAGGCGGGGGCGCGCCCCTGCAGTGGCGGTTTGAGGCAGTTGGTCTTGCGATCTGATTGGCAGGCTCTGTAGGTGAGGAGGAGCTCCCGCTCACATCCTCTGATGTCGGCTGCTGCTTTATAACATATTCATAAATAACCTGGAAATGGGAATAATGAGTAAGGTGATCAAATTTGCAGATGACACAAAATTATTCAAAGTTGTCAAAACGCAAGAAAATTGTGAAAAATTGCAAGAGGATCTTGATAAACTGGAAGACAAATGTCCAAATGGCAGATGAAATTTAATGTGGACAAGTGCAGTTATGCGCCTAGGAAAGAACAACCCACACTACAGTTACATGATGCAAGGTTCCACATTAGGAACCACCACCTAGGAAAAAGATTTAGGTGTCATTGTGGAAAATACATTAAAACACTGCACCCAGTGTGCCACAGCAGCCAAGAAAACAAATAAAATGGAGAAACATAAGGAAAGGAATGGAGAATAAAAGAAAGGATATTATAATGCCTCTGTATTGTTCTGTGGTGCGACCACACCTTGAATATTGTGTGAAATTCTGGTCATCGTATCTTAAAAAGGATATAGCAGAATTAGAAAAGGTATAGAGAAGAGCTACCAAAATGGTAAAGGGGATGGAAGGATACCCCTATGAGGAAATGCTTAAAAGGTGAGTGCTTTTCAACTGAGGGGAGATATGATAGAGGTCTATAAATTAATGAATGGAGTTAGAACAGGTAAACGTAGATCGGTTATTTACTCCATTGAAAGGTAGAAAGACTAGGGGACACATAATAAAGTTACAATGTAACCCATTTAAGACTAAGAAGTGAAAATATTTTTTCATTGCATGCATGATCAAATTCTGGAATTCATTACTAGAGGATCAGGGTCAGCCCAAGAGTTTCTGGTCCTTCTGGAAGCATCCGTATAAAGCTCCAGGCCACTGTTGGATATCTACATAAACCTCATTGAAATCCCACAGGAATCCCAACTAAAGGGACAAATCTGCACACACCCCACTGCCAAATCTGCTAAAATGATGCTTTCTTACCACTACCCTAGTTAAGAAAGCAAGCCTCCTCGTGAAAACCCTGCCAATGGGTATCACCCTACAGGCAAAATTAAAGTGCACCAAAAGTTCTTGCACCTGCTTCAAGATAAGCTCCAAGTGAGCTACTACCTTTTGGATCAGATGCACCAACTTCCACACCTTCTCAACAGGCAGATGGGACTCTACACGTATGGAATTTAACTCAATTCCCAGAAACATGAGTGAGGTACTGGGACCCTCCGTCTTCTCCGCTGGAAACGGTAAGTGAAAAATTGCTGCTAGCTGTTGGAATACCTCAAGTAACCTGGCACACTCACCTGAGCTAGCTGGGCCCACAAATAAGAAATCATCTAGATAATGCACCATAAAATCAGAGCCAGCCACCAGCTGAACCGCCCAATAAATAAAAAAAGAAAATGCCTCAAAACAGATGCAAGCCACCAAGCAACCCACTGGCATGCACTTTTCTACATAGTATTTCCCCTGAAAATGAAATCCCAGCAAACAGAAGGAGCTGGGATAAATAGAGAGCAATTGAAAGGCTGACTCATCAACAGTCTTTGCCATTGTATGGAATAAATTGCAGACTATGTGCAGCTTCGTTCTCAGAAACAAGCTAGCAATGGCTAGAAGAAACAGAAAGAAGCCATAAAACAGGCTGGGGGTACTGGGTGAAAAAAACATGATGTGATAAGAAAATGCAGATATTGAGATGCCAACACTGTGTCTAGTAAATGTGTAAACAAGGATAGTGTGAGAACGGCAACAGCAAATAAGGGAGCACCCGCCATGGAGAAACTGCTAAAGAAATGAGCTATAAAAGAGGTACCTGTGACAAGCATTGCAGGAGAGCAGTGAGACAGGACACGGAAGGTGGGCTGTATCAGTCTCTCCAACTCCCTTCTTATCTTCATCTTTATCTTTTTGCTTTCTCTATTTGGCATCTAACTTGTTTCATTCCTATATTACCTGTGCAGGGCTCTGCAGATATAAGTAATGCAATTTAGTGTGCTGTATGAAATTGTGATGTATGTAGGAATAAAATGAAAAGAATTATTGCTAATGGTGTGTCTGTTCTGTCCTGAGACTAGCAAGGCACGGGGAGTGAGACTGTATAGGGGAAGTGCCACTACAGGAGTCTTATAGGGAATTACAAGATCAGGTAGTGTGCTCAGGGCCCCTCTAGGAAGGGGGGACCAACACCATTAGAGTGCCATAAAAGCCAAACCATTGAATCAAAAGAAGCATATTGTACTAAGCAAAGAGCCACGTCAAAAAAGTCAGTCACCCTACTCCCTGCGGGTAAGACAGATTGTGAATTAAGCGATACTTTCCAGGCTCCTTCTTCTCCCCCCCCCCCCCCCCACTGTGGATTTCTTTGGAGCCATCAAATTAGACACACTTAAATGTAACAATGAATAAATAAAACAACAACACATACCAAGGAAGCTAACAAATGAGCCAAATAAATAATAAATAAATAAATAGCCCTCTCACTTGGTTTGCAGCTTGTCGTGCTGTGAGGGCTTGCGTGCATCAGTGATGCTGAGAGCTAAACTATCGGTAGTTTAACTACTGGCAGGGTCTCCCAAGATGGACAGGTCTCAGCTGAGGTGCCAGACCAAGACAAACCACCCATCTGGGCAGCAGCAGAATGGGATAGTGTTGACGGTGGAGGATCACATTTTTGTGACAATTGCAACAACACCAAACTTAAACTACACGGAAGAAAGGCCCGGCAATCTACTTCTGTATCTTGCTATGAAAACCCAATGGATAGTTACCACAAAACAAATTGTGCTATGGTGCTGGAAGTTGAGACCCCCAGGTCAGAAGGCACTCAACTAGCTACTGCGAAAGAGCTGAAGACTTTTCAGAGTAAAGCCAGCATTTATGATGTGGTTGGATCAAAGCTTTCGGAAAGTCTGACTGCTGATGTAGCTGCGCATGAAATGAGAGTCAGAAGCTGTAAAAATGTCTTATGCATTGGAACATGGAACGTACGAAGCATGAACCAAGGGAAGTTGGAGGTGGTCAAGAATGAAATGGAACGTGTACAACTTGATCTGTTGGGTGTCAACGAACTGAAATGGACAGATATCGGGAACTTTGCATCAGATGATCACATGGTCTACTATGCTGGAAATGAAAGACAAAGAAGAAATGGTGTTGCATTTATAATAAAGAAGAAACTTGCAAGAACTGTAATGAAATACAATGCAGTCAGAAAACGCTTAATCTCTGTTCGTCTACGAGGATTGCCTATCAACACAACTATAATTCAAGTATATGCCCCAAAAACAGCTGCAGAAGAGAATGAAATTGAAGAGTTCTATGAACAAGTACAAGCTGAAATTGACAGAACATGCAAACAGGATATCCTGATAGTCATGGGTGACTGGAACGCAAAAGATGGCAACAAAGAAGAAGGCAAAGTAGTTGGAAAATATGGACTTGGCAACAGAAATGAAGCTGGAGAAAGACTGATAGAATTCTACAAGAACAACGATCTATTCATCTCAAATACCTTCTTCCAGCAACACAAGCGGTGACTGTACACATGGACTTCACCCAATGGATTGTATAAAAATCAAATTGACTACATCTGTGGAAGTCAACGATGGAAAAGTTCTATTACATCAACAAAGACAAAACCTGGAGCTGACTGTGGTACAGATCATCAACTACTAGTATGCAAACTCAAGCTAAAGTTGAAAAAGATCAAACCACTCATGAATGCAGCAAAATATGTCCTTGAGAATATACCACTGGAATTTAAAGACTGCCTGCAAAATCGATTTGCTGCTTTAGATACAAATGACAGAGCTCCGGAAGAGTTATGGAATGACATCAAGAAGGTTGTGTTGGAAGAAAGCGAGAAGTCTCTACAAAAGGTGAAAAAGCAAAAGCAGCCAAAATGGATGACCGAAGAAACTCTGAAAATTGCCCAGAAATGCAGAGAAGCTAAAGTCAGAGGAGAAAGAAAGACAATCGCAAAACTCAACAGAGATTTCCAACGTGCAGCAAGACAGGACAAATAAAAGTACTACAATGACACTTGCAAGGAAATAGAAGCAGAAACAATTAGAGGAAGAACAAGATCGGCTTTCCTAAAGCTACGAGAGTTAAAGAAAAAGTTCCAGCCTCGAATTGGAATGTTACAAGATGCTCAAGGTTCTATGTTGAATGATGCTGAGAAGATCAAGAAAAGGTGGAAGGAATATACAGAGTTTTTATATGATAAAGATCAAGTGGACCAACAGCCGTTTCAACCTGTACCTTATGATCGGGAACCATTGGTGATGAAAGAAGAAGTTGAAGCAGCATTGAAAGCCTTATCAAAGAACAAAGCACCAGGCATTGATAGCATTCCTATAGAGGTATTGCAGCAATCTGATGCAGCTGTTACCATACTTACAAGGCTCTGCCAAGAAATATGGAAGACAACATCATGGCCAACTGACTGGAAAAGATCTGTGTTTATACCAATACTAAAGAAAGGTGATCCAACTGACTGTGGAAATTATCGAACAATCTCTCTGATCCCACATGCCAGCAAGATTCTACTGAAGATTATTCAAAAGAGACTACAACCATACCTGGAACAAGAACTACCTGAAGTGCAAGCAGGGTTCAGGAAAGGGCGAGGAACGAGAGACATCATTGCGGATGTGAGATGGATACTTGAAAAGACTAAAGAATACCAAAAGGATATCTATTTGTGCTTTATCGACTATAGCAAGGCTTTTGACCGTGTAAACCATGAGAAACTCTGGGCCACATTAAGAAGCATGGGTATACCAGAACACCTGATCGTTCTCTTGCGCAATCTGTACATTGATCAAGAAGCAACAGTTCGAACGGAACAAGGAGAAACAGAATGGTTTAAAATAAGCAAAGGTGTAAGACAAGGCTGCATACTTTCCCCCTACCTGTTTAATTTATATGCAGAACAAATCATCAGAGAAGCAGGATTGTATGAAGATTCATACACCTCTTCTAAAGGTGTGAAGATTGGTGGAAGACTCATCAACAACCTTCGCTATGCTGATGATACTACATTACTGGCTGAAAGTGAAGATGATCTGAAACATTTGCTTCTCACAATCAAAGAGCATAGTCTCAAAATGGGCCTGCACCTTAATGTAAAGAAGACAAAGATCATGACAACTGGCATAATCAACAGGTTCATCGTTGAAGGAGAAGAAATTGAAATTCTGAACAACTTTAACCTACTTGGATCAGCTATCAATAAAGAAGCAACAAGCAGTCAAGAAATCAAATGACGCATTGCTCTGAGCAGAATGGCTATGAAAGACCTAGATAAGATTCTCAAGAACAGAGATGTCTCTCTCCATACAAAGATTAGACTTGTTCAAGCCATGGTATTTTCAATAACATCATATGGATGTGAAAGTTGGACAGTGAAAAAGACAGACAGGAAGAAAATTGATGCCTTTGAATTATGGTGCTGGCGGCGAATACTGTGTATACCATGGACTGCCTGAAGAACAAACCAGTCGGTACTAGAGGAGATCAAACCTAAGCTTTCTTTAGAAGCTCAGATGACAAGACTTCGACTTTCATACTTTGGACACATCATGCGAAGAGAGAAATCATTAGAGAAAGACATCATGCTTGGCAAGATAAAAGGTCAGCGCAAAAGAGGAAGGCCAGCAATGAGATGGATCGATACAATAACAGCAGCTATGGGTACCAGTCTGTCAACAATGAGCCGTTTGACTGAAGACCGAACACAATTTAGGATAGCTATCCAGAGGGTCGCCATGAGTTGACTCCGACTCGACGGCACTTAACAACAACAACAAATAAATACCCCACCCCTCAAATAATAAAAATAGAAATAGGACCCAACAAAACTCTAACCCCTTTCCCAGAGAAGCCCCAGACCTAAAGCCCTGACACCCCCCCCCCCCCCACAGATCACTAACTTTCCCCCATTTATATTTCCTCCTCTCTAGCCTGCCACTGTAAATTGTATAATAGGCACTGGAGTCCCTGCAACCACTAGCAAATTTGTGACAGGCCAGAAACCAGGAGAAACTGAGCAATCAAAACAAACAGCAATTGCAATGAGCAAACACCCTGGAACTCACCCAGACAATACCTGTCATCCCCAACAAAAGAAAACACAGGCAAAGTAACAGCAGGCACCAAATGGGCTCCCCTGCCCCTCAGGCACATGGCAAATCATGGGGTTAAAGGAACAAAGCACACCCAAAAAGGCAGCCCACCTCTCAAAGCCCTTACAAAATCAAAACCAGAGCCCACCCTGCACCTGTATTTAAGGCACAGAGGGCTAAGTGGACAGCATCAAAAATCGCTGCTACCCGTGTAGCTCCTTCCTCTGCCCCTGCTCCATCCCGGAGTGTCCCTAACATGCCCCAATGCTATGCGGATAGCATCTGGGTATATTAGGGACTTAGCCAGGATTTTCGAAGGGCACTACTCATGTAGATACCCTTCGAAAATCCTGAATAAGGCGTTTACATGGGTAACTAAGGAAGTTACCCATGTAAAGGCCTTTGAAAATTGGGCCCGTAGAGTTTTAGGAAAAAGGAAGAGATGGTTCATTCAAAAGTGAGGGTCTTAGATTTTAGAAAAACTAACTTTGTCAAGATGAGACAATGCCTCAAGGAATCATTAGCTGGATGAGAATAGTTAGAAAAATGAACAAAACTGAAAGGTGATATATAAAGTGCAACACATTATTTTAGAAAAGTAAATAAAGGTAAAAGGAAAAGGAGACCTCTTTGGTTCTCAAAAGAAATAGCTGAAAAGGTGAAGAAAAAGAGGATGACCTTCATAAAATATCAGAGATCACAGAGAGAGGAAGGCAAGCAACAATATCTGGAAAAGCTAAGAGAAACAAAGAAAGTCAGGAAATCAATGATGCAAATAGAAGAAAAATAGCCAATGCTGTAAAATGGGGGAGAAAAGACCATTTTTGAGATATTTTAATGACAGAAGGAAGTGCAAAGTGGTATTGTCAGACATAAGGGTAAAGGGGAGGAACATATAAAATCCGATTAGGATAAAGAAAAATTGCTTAACATATATTCCTGATATGTGCTCACAGATGACGGGCCCAGTGTTGGCCTCTCATTCCTGCCAATTTAAACTACTCATTCCTCCTCAGTCTCACTCCTCTTCTTCCTTGAAGTCCACTCCATCTGTCTATTTACTCTACATCTCTGTGTGGCTGTAATTTCTCAACCCCCTGACAAATCCACTTTTATATTTCACAGTAACTTTGACTCCTGGCTTTCCATCTTTCTCTTAAGCTTAGGAATTTTAACATTCATGTTGATGACCCCTCTGACCTTTATGCCTTAAAGTGTGTTTCCCTAACCTCATTCAACCTCCAGCTCTGATCTTCCTCTACTGCTCACTGGATGAAACTTGGGAGTTCACTTTGCTATATAAGGCAATTTTTGCCTTGTATGACAGTCTGACCCCACCCAGTGCATCCCAGGATGCACTGTGCAGGGCCAGGCACCATGTGGGCAACTCTCCTGCCCCATCATTTAAGGTATTGAAGGGATGGAGGGATTCAGGGCTGCTGGGTCAACAGGGTTTAGTTTATTTGGGAGGATGGGGATGCTGGGCTACCAGGATTTTGTTTGTTTGAAGGGGGATTGAGGCAACTGGGCCACCAGGTCTTTTGTGTGGATGGGTGGGGGAATCAGGGTCATTGGACTACCAGGTCTTTTGTTTCTATTGGGATGTTGGTGTCCAGGAGGGCTCTGCCCCCCCCCCCCCTCGGCAGTGTGTCAGTGGCATCTTGGGAATTTCCCAATGCCTGGATCATCTGAGGTCAGGCCAGCCCTACCATTGAGCAACTGTGTTTTTTGCACATGGCCTCGCTTTTCAGCCCCACTATTCAACCACTATTGACTTATGCAAATGAGGCCCCACAGTCAGTCTCTGCACATGGCCTCCCTCTCTCTCAGGTCATCCCTCAAGCCACACATAGACAAAACAATACAAAAAGTCTACTACAAGATGCGAATCATCAGGAGACTGAAACCACTCCTTGCCCCAGAACACTTTCGTACCGTCCTCCAAGCACTGATAACCCCAATACTGGACTTCTGCAATCCGATATACTTGGGACTACCGAAACAAGCCCTCAAACCACTCCAGCTAGCACAAAACACTGCAGCACGAATAATATCCGGTACTGCAAGACAGGACCACATCACACCCACCTTAAAAGACTTACACTGGCTCCCAATCGGTGCACGAATCAGATACAAAACTATCATAAACCTATTTAAGATAAAACAGCACACATCAGCCAACAGCCTACACACCCTCATTCAACCAGACAACAGCACTCGTCCTAGAAGAAAACAAACACGCAACCGAGTCAGCACCCCAGGTGAATTCAAACACACACGCAAGGACACAACAGACAGAGCTCTCTCCATGGCTGCTCCAACTATATGGAACAAACTACCAGACGACTTGAGGACAACTACAGACCTCAAAGACTTTAGAAAACAGCTAAAAACCATGCTGTTCATAGAACACTATGGACACATCACATAACCTAAGAGAATGTATAACAGCACATATTGCTGCCTGTACAGATAATGTTTTACTGCACCACTGTATATAGCCCACACTGTACATAGCTCAAACCATTCTAGCACGCAACACACCACACCTTGTACATAGCTCACCCCAATCTAGCACACGATACAACACACACTCAACTAAATTGCACCCTCACTGCATGATTAACACACTCACTTTACCCGATTGTTTGCTGTGATACCACCTTGATTAATATGATAAGGCGGTTTAAAAATACTGTTAAATAAATAAAATAAAATCCCTGTCTGAGATGAAGTGTCAAACTTCACCTCAGATGACCCATTTGTCCAGGACAGCATGCCAAACTTGCACCGATTTCTGTGCGTATGTTTGGCTTGTTCTCCCAGTTTAATGCTGATGTTTTGTGCACTGGGTAATTTGCATATTGCATCCCAGAGCAAAACGTCAGCGTTAAACTCGCACTATGAAACCCTGCGCTAGAACTTTAAGCACTGGGCTGTAGCTTGGGTTTTTTCATTAGTCTGTTGGTGCCTAAATGTAAGTGCCCCCTTATAAAATTATCCCCATAAAGTTAAACACATAAGGGCTAAAGCTTAACTTTAAATTATGGCCGTTCTCCCCTAAAATCCAGCCCTGCTTGTTTAAAAGCCAAAGAATTTAGATTAAAGCTTCTGTGTGTATAAATTATATTATTTGCTGGGTAAACAAACAAAGAGAGGCAAGCTCTACTGCAAATTAGAGTACTAAAAGAAGAGAGAGCAGAAGAAATTCACAAACCAATAAATACTATTAAAAAGTTAAAATAAATAGTAAATAATGAATAGTAAATAATAATTCTATTAAAATAACAAACTGTCCAGAAAAAAAAATATTTATTTCAAATAAAACAATAAATATGAAGAAATATGATACAGACATCAACACAAAAGATCATCTGCCACTCTATGTCTTTTGATTTTTAAAGCTCTATGTGTTGGATCATTCAGAAATATATTAATTTCCATCAGAAGGTGAAAGAGAGCTGTGATATTGATTTGAATAGGTGTTTAAAAAAGTACTGTAAGAGGTAGAAAAGGAAAATAACTAAGATAGTCACAATTTCAAACTAATTGCAATGTGAATCATCAATAGACTGGTTAGAAGTAATTACCATAGAAGCACAGTATATAGTTCAGCACATGCTCAATTAGTCAGTCTTCAAGGAGTTCTGAGATAGGTGCTATCTCTACTGGTGAGAAATCTGGATTTGTAAGTATGATCTTGCTGAGAAATTGTGCGTCTTCATATGCGGGGACAGGAGAAATTGAGAAAACTGATTAATCTTGAGGCCCAATGCACCTATTTCCTTCTATTTAAGTGGTGGTAAAAATATCGGCACTATCTGAATTGGTGACAGTATGCACCAATAAGTTACTGTATGCTGTCTGCAAGGCGTATCCCATGCCCATTCCCCATTCATAACCCACCCATTCCCCACTCTATTGCATGATATGCAGTCAACCCGTAAGTTAGCACACTCTTTCATTCATTACATGGTAACTGCAGCAATGTACTAACAGTTACAATCAACTAACTGAGATGGCAACTGTGTACTGCACTGTGTGTATTTAGAAGCCAGAGGTATGGATGTGGGCAGGCAAAGAATGTTAGTTCATTCTCAGAAAATTTGGCATTTTTCCCAGTTTTTGTTACTCATTTTTCAGATATTTTTCACACATTTGTATAAATAAAAATTGTTTATCCTGCCTTAGAACTTTTTTAATGTACCAGTATTGTACACAACTTATTAATTCATAGTCAATGCACATTAAATCTAGTTTGAATTCATTACAATTTTTAAAGTGTTTTAATGAACCAAATCCATGTTAACAAATACACATTGCTAGTCAGAAAGGAGCTTAGATTAAAGTGACTGTGAGTTTAGAAAGTAGAAGGAGCTGCAATTGTGTCTTGAGCTCATTTACTAACAGCTAATGTTCCAGTGCCATTAACGTGTTATTTGTCGTGGGGTTCATTGTATGTAATGCACAAAAACAAGCCTTAATAGCATCAGAATGCACTCCTCTCCGTATGTTTAGAGGCCCAAAGGGAGCTTTGATTAAAATCTATGGCCCGATATTCAACTGGGGTAACTATGCACCATCATGGCGACGACATTATTCTACTTTTCCATACTTCTCCATTAACCCTGGACATTTCCCAGCTTAACCTCTGTCTTGCCCGTATTGCTTCCTGGCTTTCACAAAATTTCCTACATTTAAACCCGTCCAAGTCCACAGCCATGTGGGTCTCGTTGAGTGGTCGCTGCCCCACTCTCGCCCCCTCGATTGATTCAACTTCTATTCCACTGGTTTCTTCCTTCTGTTACCTTGGAGTGATCCTAGATTCCTCGCTTTCCTTTCACGATCATCTAACTTCCCTTATCCGGCATTTGTATGCTGCTTTGCGTCAGATTAGGGCTGTCCGCTCCCTTCTTCCCTCAGATTCTCTGGTCACTCTTGTTCTAGTCTTGGTTATTAGCCGCTTGGACTATTGCAATGTCTTTCTTGCTAACCTCCCAAATTTCCAACTTCAACGGTTGCAGCTCATTCAAAATGCTGCAGCCCGTCTCATTACGTTTTCCCATCGCTTTGATCATATCACCCCTATTCTTTTTCGCTTGCATTGGTTACCCCTCCGCTATCGTTTTCATTATAAATTTCTTATTCTGATACACCGTATTATCTACACTAATAATCCTTTATATCTTGCAGACCACATCTCCCTTCATACCCCCTACCATCAGCTTCATTCTATCCATGCTAACCGTTTGTCATTACCCTCTCCATCACAAGCTCATCTGGAACGAACCCGCCATGCTGCTTTTTTCTTTCTGGGCCCTGTGCTGTGGAATGCACTACCACCTTCTCTCCGGTTAGAACCCTCTTACTCTCAATTTAAGATATCACTCAAAACTCATCTGTTTCAGCAAGCCTTTAACCTCTCTCCCGATGTTCCGCCCTAAAGCTGCTGTTAGTCTTGTTTGTTTGTTTGCTCCTATGTTTGTCCTGTCTCCCCTTGTCTGGGCCTGTCGCCTTGTTTTGTAATTGTATCATGGAAGTCTTGGTTTAATGTCTATCTACTTGTCTGTACTTTATTTTACTCTTTGCTTTCCTATTTTATTATGGCATTCTTTTCCATGTTTTGCATTGCTAACCTTTTATTGTACACCACTTTATGTTTCGACAAAAGCAGTCTATCAAATGTTAAAATAAAGATAAAGATAAAGATAGCTGTCGCTGCAAACCTCTAACCACGGATATTCAATGCCGGGACATATGCGGCCCCAGCATTGAATATACAGGGTCACTGCACAGCCTCTGACACCGCAGAAGCTAAATGGATAGCAACAATATTGCACGGCTATCTGGTTAGCTTCTGCAGGTAAAACTAGGCCAGCTTTTGCTTCACCTAGTTTTACACATAGGTCAGTAAACTGTGTAAATGCCTTTAGAATATCGGGCCCTATATGTTAGAAGCCAAAAAAGAGCTTTATTTAAAGTCTTTATGAGGGCAATTCTATAAAGAGACATTTAAATTTATGTGCCAATGTGTATGTAAATTGTGATATTTAGTGATTTACATATTGAAGCACTTACGTGCATAAATTATGCATTCACAATTCTTTAAGTACATGTACGGAGGCCATCACATTTATTTTCATAGTGGATGTACACATGGGTGGAGCTTGGGTGGAGTGTGGGCAGGGCATGCACTTAGGTGCATACTGTATAAAATATGGGCATATATGCATAAGATATGAACTGTCATTTACACCAGTTTTAGAGCTGGTAATGACCATGGCTTAAATTCATATGTGTTAGTGATCACTTACGCTAGTATCTACAGTGCATTGCAAAGGTATTCATCCCCTCTATGTTTGTCCTGTTTTGTCACAGTACTATCTGGAATTAAAATGGCGTTTGGGGGGTTAGCACCATGTGATAAACACAACATGCCTACAACTTTGAAAGTGCAAAATATCCTTTATTGAGACACAGACAATAATAAAGCAAAAAAAAAAAATCATGAAAGCAGGAGTGTGCATAAGTAGAACCACCTTTTGCTTTAATTGCAGCTGCAAGTCCCTTGGGATATGTCTCTATTAGCTTAGCACATCTAGTTACTGGTATTTTCACTCATTCCTTAAGGCAAAACTGCTCCGACTCCTTCAAGTTAGATGCATTGGTGTACAGCAATCTTCAAGTACTGCCACAGATTCTCAGTTGGATTGAGGGTTGGACTTTGACTAGGCCACTCCAAGACATTTAAATATGTCCCATTAAACCAGCTTTAGCAGTATGTTTAGGGTCATTGTCCTGCTGGAAGATGAACCTTCATCCCAGGCTCAAATCTCAAGCAGACTGATACAGGATTTCTGCAATAACCGCCCTGTCTTTAGTGCCATCTATCGTTCCTTCAATCCTGGACAGTTTTCCTGTCCTTGCCAATGAAAAATATCCCCACAGCATGATGTTGCCACCACCACGTTTCACTGTGGGAATGGTCTTCTTGCGGTGATGGGAAGTGTTGGGTTTGCAACACACATGGCATGCCCTATACTGGCAAAAGGTTCAATCTTCATCTCATCTAACCAGAGAACCTTCTTCCATGTGTTTGGGGGGTACGCCACATGCTGTTGTGCAAATTCCAAATGTGTTGTTTTATTTCTTTCTTTGAGCAATGGCTATTTTCTGGCCACTCTTCCAAAAAGCTCCACTCTGGAGTGTATGGCTTAAAGTGTTCCTATGGACAGATACTCCCATCTCCACTGTGGACCTTTGCAGCTCCTTCAGTGTTATCCTTGGTGTCTTTGTAGCATCTCTGATTAATGCCCTCCTTGCCTGGTCTGTGGGCGACCTTCTCCAATCAGGTTTGTAGTGGTGCCATATTCTTTATATTTTGTTATAAAGGATTTAATGGTGCTCTGTGGGATATTCAGAATTTGGGATATTTTTTTTATAATGCAACCCTAATCTATATGTCTCCACAACTTTGTCTCTGACTTGTTTGGAGTCTCCTTGGTCTTCATGTTGCTTGCTTTGTGGTGTTACAGAGTCAGGGGCCTTTTGGAACAGGTATAGTTATACAGGCATCATGTGATATATCATGTGACACTGATTGCACAGAGGTAGACCCTAATCAACTAATTATGTGACATCTGAGGCTAATTGGTTGGACCAGATCTTATTTAGGGATTTCATAGCAAAGGAGATAAATACATATGCACTCACAACCTTTCAGTTTTTAATTGTTTTTTTATATATACAAGCTATTTTATTGTTATTTCACCTCACCAGTTTGGGCTATATTGCTAGGTCCATTACCTAACATCCAAATAAACCTGCATTTTCATTCCATGCTGCACGTAATGCGACAAAACAGCACAAATACCAAGGGGTTGAATACATTTGCAAAGCACTGTATAAAGTCAAATCCATGCGGACTTAATTTTATAGAATAGGGGTGTAACACACATAAAAGCATGCACTAGCTACCTGACTCTTTATAGAATTACCTTCTATGGGGTTAATTTAGAAGTCCTGTTTATTATTTACATGGGTATAATCTGGCATAAACACATGTAAATCACATCCACGTATAAATGCCCATTTTTGAAAGGGTCCAGTTTACACGTAGATGTCCTTAGTACGTGAAAATTAAGAGGCTATGTGTCAGGGTGTGGCCTGGGTGGAACAAAAGATCAACAAATGTATTTCTCATTTCATATAGGGAATACACATGTAGGCCAAAAATTCTCCACAGCCAGATTGACATCTACTCCCTGGCACATATAACAATCCAAAGGTGTGAGTTACAATTAGTGTGGACATTAGCTCGCACTGTCTTGACTCTGCGCTAGGTGTCAACGCATGTCATAGCATAAAACACACTGACTTCTAAGTTTGTGAAATGGCTCACATGCACGCCCCAACCTGAAAATCTCATTTCCAATCGCCACGTATATCTAAAAAGTGCCTTCATGCATATAGAGTGATTCTGGGAGGATGTGAGAGAGAATTGTGATATTAATTTGAACAGATTAAAGCATTGTAAGAGATAGAAAGGAAAAACAGCTGAGGGGATCATGCTGTCAAATGAATTGTAAATGTCTGCTAAAGATTAAGGTTCACTGGTACATTTTCTTTTTGCCTCATTTGTTGCATTTCTTTATGAATTCTGAGAGGTGGATTGTATCTGAAGTCCATTGCTCTGGATAGGTTTTATATATTTAAGAATAGATTGGGGAATATTATGTATTTTGCTTTTTAGTAGCTGATGTTTCCTTACATCTACTGTTTGTAATGTTGTTTTGGTTTTCTGATTAAAGGTTTCCCTAATGTAATTATATGGTAAAAAATTTAAAAATTCATAAAAGCTAACATTAATATTCTGAAGCTGTCTAATTCAGCTAACACTTATTTGGGTGATCATGGGTGTAAATGGAAAGCATTCACTAGGATGATAACTTTAGTAATTACAGTTTTCCTCCTTCTACGATCTTTCATAAACTTAAAGTACTGAAGTTGTGAAATGATTAATGCATACATATTCTAATTTGTACCTTGAGTGCAGGCACTAACATTTGCCCAATGATCTTATTTTGTACAGAGAGTAAGAAAATATTAAAATTTGTGCAGGGAAAAACTTCTGGTGGAAACATGGAATAAGCACAGAGAATAATAAAAATTGCTATTTTAATATATGGGGCTACTATATTGAAGAGCAGCCAACTCTGCAGGAATGGCCCAGCACCATGAGACGTTTTTCTTAATGTGGAGGCCTATCTAGAGTTAATTTAATTTGAGGTTGCTTACTATCATATAATTGTAAGGATAGCATTAAAATTTACCATTAGACATGATATGCAATCATTTGCAGGGATTTATTTTATACAGCAAAGTCATCTCAAAACCAAAGACTAACTACACCTTCCTGAGGCATAATTATTTACTCAAAAATATGATTTTATGCTTTTTTTTCTATAAAATTTACTGTAGCTATGGGACCCTAGGTAATGAATTATTTTCCATAATTAATGGAGGTCAGTGCATGTTAGGCATATGCATTAATATTCATAGATTTCCGGTTTATTCCAGGGACAAATAGCGCATGCTCAGGAAAACTTCCCAAATCACCATTTGTTGACTTCATTTTATTCAACCATGCAGTTGTTGTCAGACACACTTGAGGTAATCTGTGAGGGGGAGAAGTTTAAGAAAATGTGAACAGCAGCCAGCAACAAGGCATTTGAGCCAATCATGTTGCAAATCATTGATGGGCAGCCAGAGAAAGGTATCCCTGCCTCGGTTCTGCAAATCCCACAGAGGATGAGGTCAAAGCAGAGCTTCAAGATACATCCTTGCCCAAGCCATTGAACCATTTTGTCTGTGACTTTCAGAGAGTGAGGAAAAGGTAATAGTAGTTAGGATTGGAAAGGAGAAAAAACAAGGATTGAAAAACACAGCTTCAAGTCTGTCTTTGAGTGAGTGGGGAAGTGCTTTTGGGGGATTAGGACTTGAAAGCAGAAAAACAGAGATCTTCTACTACAACTGCTACTGCTACGTGACATTTGTATAGCACTACAAGGCATACACAGTGAATTACATATACAAGTAAGAAACAAGCCCTTCTAATCAGAGTTTACAATCTAATCAGCTTCAAGTCTGATACACAAAAAGATACACACAGTGATTTAAAAAATGCCTTTGAGGGAGCAGTGTGTTCTTGTTTTTGTTAATGCTGCTTTGTCTGACTGCTTTTATAACTAGATGGAAGAACGTTTTGGTAGACTTGATTTTCTCCCTCTGTCTGCTGCTCTAGGGAGTGTTTCTCTTAGGTTGTTGGAGGGGGGGGGAGGGGGGAGCACAAGAAAGTCAGAGAGTGGCTAGGAAAATTCTGCCTTTACAGTTTCCCAATTGGTAATTACTTTTACTGTGCTAAGCAATGGTGGAAGGTATGCGTACATCTTATGTATTTGTAGAACTCAAACACTAGCAGTAGAAAAGGACTGTTTGCTGAATCTAATCTATCTATTCCATTTCACACCAAGATGATACAATGAAGCTCTTTATTCTAGTTCACCTATTGCCTGTAGCAGCAGCTGGGGGGGGGGGAGGGGGTGGAGGACCTCTCACAGTACCTAGTTATTCCATCACTTGAACCCAGAATACAATTAAATAAAGCTAAGTTAAATAAAAGCTAAAAGACAGGCAATCCCTCGTCCCAAGAGTAGGGAATCAAATCCAATAGGAGCATTAGCCAGGCAAATACATTCCCTCTCTCCCCAGTCCATTGAAGAGTGTGAGCAGCAAAGCAGAGTTACTGGGCAGTGAAGGGCCTACTACAGGCCAGACAGGTGAATATGAGTGTAGTTTATGAAGCAATATAACTTTAGGATCTCTAGAGGGAATAATCAATCTACTCTGGGGGTCATTTCGAGCCATGTTTAGTGGGGATGGATGTCCGGGTCAGACGTCCATCCCCACTAAACATCGGGATGGTATCCCTTGCCCAAATCTCCTTGCACATACATAGGAGATGTGCAGGGAGTTCTAGATGGGGGCAGGAGAGAGGGGGCTAGGGAGGAGCGAGGGAGGAGTGAGGGTGGGTGATGAGCGGGGATGCGATCCCTGATGTACAGGGCCGATCCTGAGGTTGGCCTTGTACATCCAGGGTCACCAACATTGATGGGGGACTTATTGCACCTTGGAATAAGTCCCCCTGGATGTCAGGGGATGCCAGTGTAGAGCCAGGTCAGTGGGGTGAGGGGGTGGAGGAGCTTCCCGGCTGCATGACCCTGCCTTGAGAAGGCCACATCGGGGGTCGGGTTTCAGGGAAAGAACATTGTTGAGGTGACCGGGGATTATGGCTCCTTAATGGCGCTGTGGTGCCATGGCACCGCGGCTCCATTAAGGAGCCTGGTTGAGTTAGCTAGGCAAGTGACTGGACATCTGGGGTACCAGAATCAGGGTACCCCCTGGACATCCAGCCACTATGCTGTGATTCTGCTCCCATGGGGATGCCTAGTCCCCGTGGGAGCAGAATCGGGTGCATCTCTGGGCCAACCAGATTTCTGGGTGTCCGGACAGCCTGGACATGCACTTCAGAATGGGCCTCTCTGTGTCTTTAATTCCTACCATTTTTAAAAGTCCAAGAAAATATTTTGTCTGACTTTTTGCATTCAGACACTATCTTATAACGAGCAAATTCCACTTAAAGTCAATTTTACTTTACTTAGATCTTTATCTTTCAGCTAGCCTTTGACATGCTCTCCCCCCCCCCCACCAGCCCCTCATGAGAGCCCTGTCATGTCAGTTTACCCATTCATCACCTGCTATCTCATACTGTCCTGCCTTTTCTTGTTCTCTGCCCTCCCTTTTTTCTCCTCTCTACTGTCCTGTCAGATAATTGGCATTCCTTTCCTTTTCTTTTTGCTTGCAGTCCTTTGTATTATAAACCACTTTTATGCTCCGGCCCAAGTGATCTATCCAGAAACAGAATAAAGATAAAGATACTTTATTTAGATATAGAAATTTTTGATAAAAGTTCTCTTATAGTCCCGTTTTTTATCTTAAACACAGAGTCCTCTATTCAACTTACTAAAAATCAACACAATGTCATGTTTTGAACTCTTAAGTCATGATTTTCGAAAGGCATTTACATGGTTTACAGCCCAGTAAATCATGTAAATGCCTTAAATAGAGATATTCAACAGCACTTACATGGTTAGTGCCGTTGAATATCCTCTTCTAACTCCCTACGCGCCCTGATGTTATCTGGTTAGCATCGGGGCATGTTAGGAGCATTCCGGAATGGAGCAGAGGTGGAAACCTTCGCTAACCGGGCAGTGGCAATATTGCATGCTGCCTGGTTAGCAACCTGTGCCTAAAAGATAGGCAATGAAAACCATCACCTATCTTTAAGGTGCTGGAAATAACTGGGCAGCATGCAATATCGCTGCTGCCTGGTTAGGTACTGCGGCTTCCAGTATGTGCAACGATCCCTGGATATTCAGTGCCAGGGCTGCATATGACCACAGCATTGAATATCTGCGGCTAAGGGTTGGCGGGCAGCCTACCCAACTCAATATTGGGCCCTTACTTTTTTTTTTTTTTTTTTTTTTAAACTTTTATTTTCATTTTGCAAAGGGCCCTTACTTTTTTAATAGTTCTACATCACAATAATATTACTCTTTGTATTTAATTTATAAGGTAGTAACAACAATTTCTTCCTCTTTTCTTTTTAATGCCGATCTCCCCTTCATGGTAGTGCTCATTTGAACTTTTGCAATCCTGGTCTAACAGAGGAGCAACAGAAGAAAGGTTCCAATGGGTTGTGCTGCACAACCAGGAAATGGATGACAACCATATGTGGACCAACATTTTACTGTAGCAGAAATAAGGGCAATGCTTCAGGGCTGGTAGGTAGGGAACAAACAGAACACCATGCTTCCAGGTTTCTTTGTAAAAGATGATGGGACAAACATGATAAAGGCAGGGGAGGGGGGGGGGTACTTTCAGTGGATCAAATGCTTTTCACATTTGCTGTACCTGGTTGTCAGATATGCCCTAGACCTTGGGAGCAAAAGAAGGAGCAGCGCTGTCCTGAGGCTACTAATCAAGGAGTGCTGAAAAACATCTGGGAATTTTCACCAGCAGGTGGAGTGAACATGAACTTCCTGAGAAGCAGGAAGCAATAGGAATACCTGTGCACCAGCTCAAGCAGGGTGTTGACACCAGGTAGAATTCAACATGAGTTTGGAAGAATAAGAGGCACCCTTGTAATGGATGTCAGTTATTGGAGACCAATATCAATATGAAAAGGTCCCTGGGTCACCAGGATTGAGCAAATTCATGCAGGTGATGGAGGTCCTAAAGCCCTTTAAGGATGCCATGGAGGAGCTGTGTGTCACAGGGCTACCCTGAACCTTCTCATCCTGGTAGTGAATTCAGGCCAAGTTTGAGAGTGTTCGGTAGCAACAGGGATTCACAGCAGAGGGTTTGATAATGGTGGATTTCTTGCATAGTCAAGTGTGAAAAAGACTGCAACCCCTTATGAAGGAAGATGCCTATATGCTATCTAATATCTGTGACCTGTGGATGAAAGAAACTGTCACCCTGCAGTGCAACTCTCTGACAGAAAGAAAAACTGGGGACTGAGATGGAGGATAGGGAAGGCAGAGGCAATGCTGATAAAGAAAGGGGAAATAGTAGCCACACCGGCAAGCAGTACTAGTAGCATGAGTATCACCCTGTCACCTATCACTCTACCAGCCAGATTTACATGCTAGTGGTCCATGAGTCCCAGCTAAAATGCTAAGCTGCAGAGATGAGTCTACCACAAGTTGGTTTCCTGCATGGATTTCAGTGTCATGCTACTGGCATACTGGGCCAGACCTGACAAAAGTTGTGCAGCATTTCCTGTCCTGCCCTCCAACCAATATACACAGCAAATATATATTCTCAGTGGCAGGGGATATTGCTGCTAACCATCATTCATGGCTAACACCAGATTTAGTGAAAAAGCTAGTGTTTCTGAAGGCAACTTTCCTTTTGCTTGATTTCCCAACATTTTCAAGTGACTAGGAAGAGGAATGTATATATAGCTATCCCGAGAGGTAGTTGTACATTCTCTCTGCCTTCAGTATATAGAAACATAGAAACATGATGGCAGAAAAAGACCACATTGCCTATCTAATCTGTTCTTCCATCAACTACAATAGTGCCCTTTTTTTCCTTTGGATATCTTCTATGTTTGTCCCATGTTTTTTTGAATTCAGATACTGTCCTCGTCTCTACCAACTCCACTGGAAGACAATTCCACTCATCTACCACTCTTTTCATAAAGAAATATTTCTGCATATTACTCATGAGTCTATCTCCTTTCACCCTCATCCTAGATCCCTCGCAGCAGAGCTTGCTTTTAATTGGAAGAAACTCTCCTCTTCTGAATTAATGTCATGGAGGTATTTAAACATCTCTATCATATCTCCCCTATCCTGCCTTTCCTCTAAAGTATACATATTAAGATCTTTAAGTCTGTCCTCATCTGCTTCATTACGAAGACCACTAACCATTTTAGTAGCCACCCTCTGCACCAACACCAACCTGTTTATATCTTTTTGAAGGCACAGTCCCCAAAATACTCCAAATGAGGTTGCACAGAGACATATACAGAGGTATTATCTCCTCCTGTTTCCTGATGGCCTTTCCTCTCCCTATAGACCCAAACATCCTTCTGGCTTTTGCACTTGCCTTTTCTACCTGTTTACATAGTAATGTAGTAACACAGTATATGACGGCAGATAAATTCCAGTATGGTCCATCTAGTCTGCCCAGCAAGGCAGCAAGAGTAGGTGCACCTGCCGCTCCGTGAAAGTCACCCCTCCCCATGCCTTTGTTTAGGGGTGTACCCACCGTTCCATGCAAGTCACACTTTTTGTTGAAATATAAGAGATAGTTATGTTTATATTGCTTTTATCCTGTTGCAATAAAGGGATCCCATGCCATTTTGAATTCTGTCACTGTATTTTCCCCCACCACTTCCATTGGGAAAGTATTCCAAGCATCCACCACACTTTCAGTGAAAAAGTATTTCCTAACATTGCCTTTCAGTTTACCCCTTGCAGCTTTATGTTATGCCCTCTAGTTTTACAACTTCCCCATCTTTGGAAAAGGTTTTATTTGTTCATTAATGCTCTAAGTTTTTAAATGTCTGAATCATATGTTCCCTGTCCCTCCTCTCTTCTAGAGTGTACATATTTAGGTCTTCAAGTCTCTTCTCATACATCTTCTGGCGCAGGCTCCAAATCATTTTGGTTGCCTTCCTCTGAACCGTTTCCAGTCTTTTTATATCCTTTGTGAGATATGGTCTCCAAAACTGAACACAATATTTCAAGTGAGGCCTCAACAGTGACTGGTACAGTGGCATTAGTACCTCTTCCTTTCTACTGGTAATTCCTCTCTGTATGCAACCCAGCATCCTTCTGACTTTTACCACTGCCTTGTCACACTGTTTTGCCACCTTGAGATGCTCAGAAACAATCACTCTGAGGTCCTTCTCCTGATCTGTGCACACAAAGCTCTTGCCCCCTATTGCACACAATTCCCTTGGATTTCTGCATCCCAAGTGCATGACACTGCACGTCTTCACATGAAATCTTAACTGCCAAGCATTAGAGCATTCTTCCAACTTTTGTAGATCTTTCCTCATGTTATCCACTCCCTCAGGGGAGTCCACTCTGTTGCAAATTTTTGTGTCATCTGCAAAAAGACAGGCTTTTCCATTCAGTCCTTCAGCAATATCACTCACAAATATACTGAACAATACTGGTCCCAGGATCGAACCCTGGGGCACAACGCTAATCAACTTCCTTTCATCCGAGTGAGTTCAGTTCTGTTTACCATCACCTTCTGTCGTCTGTCAGTCAACCAATTTCTGTTCCAATTCAAACCTTGGGACCCATTGCCAAGCTGTTTAGTTTATTGATAAGTCTTCCATGAGGAACAGTATCAAAGGCTTTGCTGAAATATAGGAAGATCACATCCATCACATTCTCTTGATCTAGTTCTCTGGTCACCCAGTCAAAGAACTCAATCAGATTTGTTTGACAAGATCGTCCTTTGGTAAAAGCATGTTGCCTCGGATCGTGCAACCTATTTGTTTCAGGAAAGTCCACTATTTGCTCCCTCAGGAGCGCCTCCATTACTTTTCCTGCTACCGAGATAAGGCTTACTTGCCTGTAGTTTGTCACTTTTTCCCTATTACCACTTTTGTGAAGAAGTACCACATCAGCCCTTCTCCAGTTCTTGTGGAACTTCTCCTATCTCCAAGGCTCTATTAAAAATATCCTTTAATGGCCCTGCAAGAACCACTCTGAGCTCTTTCAGTATCCTGGGATGTATCCCTTCTGGTCCCATGGTCTTGTCCACTTTCAATTTTGCAAGCTGCTAAAACACATCATCTTCTGTGAATGGTGTGGTATCTACTCTGTTCCCATTTGTCAATCATAGGTGGTTCTTCTCCAGAAGCATTTGTTTAGCATTTTCGCTTTTTCAATGCCACTTTCCAAAATATGTTCCCGGCACTTTTGAGTCCTGAAATTCCACCTCTGATCTTCGCCCTCTTAAAGTTTAGCTACTTTAAGATCATCAGTCACCATCACGCCCAGGTCCTGCTCTTCTTTCATGAACAGAAGTACCTCACCCCCTACACTTTACCACTCCTTTGGAATTTTGCAGCCCAAAAGCATGACTCTGAATTTTTTAGCATTAAATTTCAGCTGCAAAATTCTAGGCCATTCTTCCTTATCCCTCCTCATGTTATCTACCCCTTCCTGGTTGTCTAATCAATTGCAGATTTTTGCATCATCCGCAAAGAGGCAAACCTTACCCGACAGCCCTTCTGCAATATCATTAACAAAGATGTTTAAAAGAATCGGACCAAGGACTGATCCTTGCGGCACTGGTAACCTCCTTCTCCTCAGATTGAGCTCCTTTTATCTGTATCCTTTCTCGCCTCCCACACAACCAATTTCTAACCCAATTAGACACTTTAGGGTCCATCCTTCAGGTGCTCAGTTTGTTTATAAGTCACCTGTGCGGAACGGTATCAAAGGCTTTACTGAAATCTAAGTACACCACATCTAGGGCTCTCCCTCAGTCCAACTCCCTGGTCACCCAGTCAAAGAAATCAATTATCTATCTATCTATTTAACATTTATAAAGCCCTTCAAACATACGAAGTGCTGTACATACATGAAGAAAAGACAGTCCCTGCTCATCAGAGCTCACAATCTAGTCAAGAAGATCACAAAATATAAATACAATCAAGTAAGACAAAGTGTACAATAAACAAGAAGAGCAAAAAAAAGAATCAAGAACAGAAAGCAATAGAGAAGAGATGGGTTTTCAATCTGGACTTGAAAAGGTCCAGAGAGGGCGCATTGCGCACAGACAGAGGTAGATTGTTCCAGGCAAAGGGTGCAGCCAGGTGAAAGGAGCGAAGTCTAGAATTAGCAGTACGAGTGGACGAGTGGAGGGCATAGATAGATGAAGACTGTTCGAAGAGTGAAGAACACGAGAGGGGATGTAAGGAGAGATAAGAGATGATAGGCAGTGGGGGCTAAAGAGTGAATGCATTTATAGGTCAAGAGGAGGAGTTTGAATTGGATATGGAAGCGGATGGGAAGCCAATGAAGGGACTTGAGAAGAGGAGTGACATGGGAAAAGTGATTAGATTTGTCTGACAAGACCTGCCTCTGGTGAATCTATGCTGCCTTGGATCCTGCAATCCACTGGACTCCAGAAACCTCACTATTCTCTTTTTTAGTAGCCTTTCCAATAATTTACTAACCACAGAGGTCAGACTAACCGGCCTATAGTTCTAAATATCATCCTTATGTCTGCATTTGTGTAAAGGGACCACATGTGCCTTTCTCCAGTCCTCTGACACCACTCCAGACTCCAAAGAAGCACTGAAAAGATCAGATAGTGGAACCAATAGAACATCCCCAATTCCCCTCAGTATTCTTGGATGGATCCCATCTGGACCCATAGCTTTGTCTACTTTAAGTTTAGCTAGTTCCTCACAAACACAATTTTCTGAAAATTGTTTGAGATCCCCATTGCTTCTGTTCCTGTTTGTGGGGGTTTTCTGAGTTCCTGCTACTGGCCCTCATCTACGAACACAGAGCAGAAATATTTGTTAAGCAATTCCGCTTTATCCTCATCAGCTTCTACATATACCTCCCCTTCACCCTTGAGTCTGACAATATCACTATTCCCCTTCCTATTCTCACTAACATATCTGAAAAAAATGTCTTATTCCACCATTTTATTGCATTGGCTATTTCTTCTTCTTTTTGTACCTTTGCTTTCCTGACTACTTTGTTAGCTTCTTTAAGTTTTTCCTGTCTTCCCCTCTCTGTAATCTCTTGTATTTCATGAATCCCTCCTCTTTTTCTTCTGCTTTTCAGCTACTTCTTTTACAACCATAGTGGCCTCCTTTTCCTTTTACATTTATTTACCTTTCTAACAAAAAATGTTTGTTGCCCATAACATATCCACTTTCAGTTTTGCCCACTGTTTTTCTACATCCCCCACCTTTTCCCATCCCACTAACAACTAAAATGGCTGCTATTCACTCCCTCATGCCAAAACTTAAAAGAAAAAAAAAAGAAAGCAAAAAGCAAAACAAGCAGAAAGAAAATAAAACAAAATGAACTGAAAAATTCTTCCTTTGTTGCTGATGCTAATCTCACTTTCTATTACATCTGCCTTAATGTATTGTCAGGCTGGTGCTCATTGTGCAAACCATGCGCTTGTACAGGACGTCAGCCATGGGAGGGCAGCACAGTTGGCACAGTGAGCCAGGTGGCAGGCAGCAGTGTTGGTGGCAGTGGATGGCAGGCAGGGGCGATGAGTGGGTGGCAGGTAGCAGCAACGAGCGGGTGGCAGACAGTGGTGATGAGCATCAGGCAGGCAGCAGCAGTGTCAGTGAGCAGCAAGCAGAAAAAAATTTAGCTATGCCTGGCAGGGCTTTGGGGCCCATGTGCACCCGTATATTGCACATCTGGCACATCCTCCACCCACTCCGATGCAATTTCTTGTTACTGAGAAAGTTGCCTTGGAGGGGAAGCATCAGACATAATCACGTAGGCATGGGCTCCAAATCTCCATGCAGGCTACAATGATCTTATTTTTCTTTGATGATGGTAAGGGGAAGCCAGAGCTGAGGGAAAGAACAGCTCTGGTTTGTGAGGGGGAACGGAGAGAGAGAGAGAGAGAGACAGAGACAGAGGAAGCAGGCTCTGAGAGAGAGAAGAGGGGGAACCTAGAGAGAGAGAGAGAGCGAGAGAGAGAGAGAGAGAGAGAGGGAGGGAGGGAGAGAGGAGTGGGGAGGCAAACACGAGGCTCTAGGCTCCACGGGATGGGCAGAGAAAGAGAAATTGAGAGACAGAGACAAATTCTGGGCTCTGAAGAGTGGATAGACTGAGAGAGAGAGAGAGAGAGAGAGGCACAGACACTGGGTTCTGAAGAGTGGATAGAGAGAGAGAGAAAGGGCAGACAATAGGCTCTAATGGGTTAAGAGAGAGAGAACAGACACTGGGCTTTGAGGGGTAGACAGAGAGAGAGAAAGAAGGGGGCAGACACTGGCTCAGGGGGCTGGAACGAGAGGGGGGTTGACATTGGGTTCTCAATTATGGACAGAAAGAAAGGGGAAAATGCTGGATTCTGAGGGGTGGACAGAGAGAGTAGATGCTAGAGCACTGGGGGAGGAGGACAAAACTAAGAGGGAGGGGTTAGAAATCTGCTGGGTATTTGGGGAGGGAGACAATAGATAAAAATTGGGAAAGAAAGAAAGGAGATAATTGCAACGGTGGGGGGGGGGGAAGGGTGAAAGGATAGGGAAATGCTGAACTATGGGGAGTATGTGGCTGTGGGAGAGAGAGACAAGATGCTGGGCATAGTGGAACCATGTTGGAGATATCATGGAGAGTTGTAACAAGCAGAGGGAGAGGAGGATGGTAAGTACAAGGCTTGAAAATGTAGTAATGGAGAGTCGGAGGAAGGGAATAAGAGGCTAGAGAAGGAGTGAGCTAGGGGAAATAAAATAGGTGGGAAGTGACAGAAATAGATGGAAAATAGATGAAAAGTCAAAAGGTGATTGAGGTATAGAGGGAAGGTGACATTTGAGTGGATAGAGATGGTGTAAAGAATGACATGGAGGAAACAGCTAAGAGGGAAAGATCAATATGTCAGAGACAGATACAGAGAGGGAATGGAAGAAGATAGGAGGAGCAAAGAGAAATAGCAAATGGACAGCAGACACTGGAAAGAGTGTTAGATGAAGACAGAGGCATGCAGAAGAGAGGCTGTGGCCATTATGATTGAAAAAATAAAATGACAAACAACAAAGGTAGAAAAAGTTTTTGTTTTTTTTCAAATTAATTAGCTTTAGGAAATACACATTGTTGATGTATTTGTGTTTTGTTCAGGACTAAAAGAAATGCATTTCTCTTTTTATTTCTTCAGTGTTGCTATAAATGCGGAGTTTGGCTTTTTTGGGTTCCCAGATCAATTATTGTCTTTATATTTCCATTTCTAATTTACGGTTCTTTGATCTGTAGTTGCTGAGGGTTTCTCTGTGTTTTGCCGATGTGTCTGAGGTGTTGTTCTGTTTTCCAAATAAGAGAGATATTGGTGTTCTATAAAATGTATTGGTTTAATATCTCTCATACTGCCTTTTCATAGATAGATTTGGTGCTGTGCGAGTTCTGGTATTGGTATGTTATTGTTACAGCAGGTTTGCTATGGGCTCTGAGTGGTCATTTTTGCAAGATTTTATGCACATGGTAATTGTCACTGAGACAGAAGTCATATAGCAATTTGGTAACCTTTCTTTATCCCCTTAGCGTATGTAAATGATGTACACTTATTAAGTTATTGTTGGGACAAAAATGAGAGAGACACTTGGGTGGTGTACCTTGATGGTGGGTGCAGTTGTCCTTGGTGCCAGTCAGAAGGGGGGGGGGGGATATAAAGTCTGGGCTCACATGACAGTGGCTCACCCTCAACAAACTTTCTTTCAATTGCTGGCTGGCTTGTTGCGCTGCCTCTGCTCCATGCTTTCTGCTCCCTCCTGAAGTTTCTTGATAACAGCAACACCATGAGACTTCGGCCTGAGAGAGAACAGCAGGCCTGGAGTGAAAGGGGTACCGCAAACCGACAAACAACTGAGAGTAATTTTATCGAGCATGCATGTGAAGGTGTGGGCATCTGTTCTGGGTGTCACATTGGCTAGGTATGCTACTGCCTTACTGACTTACCAATTCATTGAGACCTCTGTCATTTTTGCTACTCCAGTCCATACTAACGTGGCTACCTCTTAGAACATTTTCATCATGTTGGGACAAAAGTGAGACTTGTGAAGACTCTACTAGAATATACTCAGGTGGGGGAGGGGGAGCACATTAATCACTCGCACAGGGCAGCAGAAAAGATAGCACTGGCCCTGCTTTTTGTTGCCATCCTATCCTGCTCTTGAGATGCAAACTACCAGTGCAGTAATCACAAATCCTACTCCTGCCTAATATAGCTGCTCTGCAGGGTCTACTTAAGTCCACATGGGAAAAAGAAAAAATTAAAAAGAAAAAAAAGGAAATACACAAAATAATAAATAAATAAATAAAAAGAAAGCCTTCTTTTCCCCTTGTCTATCTCTGCTGATACTGCCTGTGCCACTCTATAGGCACTGCTCTCATGGCTTGCCTTGCTACTGCTCTTCACACCTACCCTGATGATTTGGGTTACCACCTTTCTATCTACATTGCTCAGTGACTGATGTACTTTGACTTTTGTTGGGCTAATCCTCATTCTCTTTTTGTTTTGCATCTTTGTGGGTGCCTTTGGCTTGTTATTACTGTATATTCCTCTTTAGGTATTCTGCTACCCTCTTTGGCATCCCAAGTCCAGGAGAAACTGAACCTGGCATGGTGGAGGGACACTGCAAGCCTTCCACTTTCTTCAAATTTCTTCTAGTATCAACCTGTTTGGAGGTTCTAGCAGGGGACCACAGCTGCTGTTATACCCTTAACAAATAAAAAAACAACCCAATATTTCTATTGGGAGGGATGAGCATGGAACACTGACTGATTAAGAGGCTGCCCACCTAGCCAATCTGATGACTGAATCAACCCTAGCTATCACAGGGTGAGAGATGACTCTCACATCTACAAATCTTCCACTTGTTGACTAAGAAACTGTACTTGTCCAGTCATTGGATAAAAAAAACCTTAGCATGTTCTGAATGACTAAAGTGCATGTCAAGAATACTTTGTTCACCTTGGTACCTCTTCTATAGGATGGGTAGTAAGGGAAAAAGGGCTCAATCTCCTAGCCAGCCTGATAGCTGAATCAACCCTAGCTATCATAGGGTGACAGATTACCCTCATTTCTACCATCCTCATTACTGTACTTGCTGAGTATCAGTCTTCTGCCACAAGTATTAGCCTTTCATTATATGGACTTCTAGCCTATCTTGGTGCTTATTGTTCTTCCTCAGCTCTTCTAGCCTGCAGCCCCACTGTCACTGCTTTTGGGGGACTTCATCATAGAGCATCCTCTGATTCTTATTTCTTATTTACATCCCTCAGCATGTCATCTAAGCAGTCCATGAATGTTTCTTCTACCCTGGGAATTCTTCCTCTGCTGGGACCAAAGTCCTCAGTGCCAGAACTCTAACTTGCAGACATATACCTAAGCTGAATTTATCCTATTCCTGCTGCCTGGGCTTGTACCATTTCTTCTGCTGTTGTGTTGGCTCTCTTCTGGTGTTTTAGGATTTTGTAGCTGATCACAGTATTTTGTTGACCGGCTTGCCTATTCAAAGCATTGCTGCTGTAAGGACAGACTAGATATGTCATGTGGTCTTTTTCTGTCGTCATATTGCTATGTTTCTATGTTTCTATGAACTAGGTGCTTTGTTGGTCTTTCTGTATTGATTTAGGGTCTTGCAACCAATCTGGGTGCTGTGCTGGTCCTCCTGGAATATTAAAGGCAATACTGCCAATCTACATGCTGTGTTGGTTCTCTTGGCAAAATATAGGACCTTGCACAGGGCTGACCCAAGGACCCCCCCACACCCCAGGTGGAAGCTTTGGCCACCCCCCTGTGCCAAGCTATGATGCCCTCTCCCCATCGCTGCTGCTGATTACAGCGGTGAGGTTGGGGATGGGAGGGGCAGCACAGCAGTCCATGGCAAGTCATGTGCTTTAGCACACATAGCCTGCTGCTTCTGACCCAACTTCCTGTTGGAGGGTGGTCAGAGGTGGCAGGCCATGTGTGCCAAAGCACATGGCCTGCCACAGGCACCATTCCTTACCACCCACAAAGGTCTGCCACCCTAGGCAGTCATCTTACCTGCCTAGTGTAAGGCTGGCCCTGACCTTGCAGTCAACCTGGCTACTATGCTTGTCTCTCTCAAAGTGTCTTGGTGTGCTTCCTTCAATTGTGGTGCTGCTTTGCCCTCTTCCACTAGCTTGAGGTGTTCATTGCATTTTTTGTATCACTTTGCCATTCTGATGGTAGTTTATTGTACTCATTCTGACACTGTACGTACTCTTTACCCCTCTGTGCTCTTGGGGTTTATGACACTATTGATGGCTTATAGTGCTGCTACAGATGCCTGCCATCAACTTTCAAGCAGATGGGACTGACAGTAGATGGCAAGCCTCACTGTTCCATTGCAAAATAGCTTCCCCCATAGACTTTAATGAGGACAAAGGGAGCAAACACATGAATGCTTCTGTTTCCAAGAGACCGACCAAATGAGCATATTCTGAAGTACAAAATCAAGCCCAAACATCTTTTGTGCACATACTGTATGCCTAGTGCGTATTTTGCTTAGATTTTATGTTCTCTTTCACATACAGTGCATTGAAAAAGTATTCATCCTCTCTGTGTTTGTCCTGTTTTGTCGCATTACAACCTGGAATTTAAATGGAGTTTTGAGGGTTAGCACCATGTGATATACATAACATGCCTATGACTTTGAAGATGCAAAATATCCTTTATTGTGACACAAACAATAATTAAGACAAAAAAAACTGAAAGCAGGAGTGTGCATATGTATTCACCCCCCAAAGTCAATACATTGTAGAGCCATTGTTTTGCTGCAATTACAGCTGCAAGTCTCTTGGAGTATGTTTCTATTTGCTTAGCACATCAAGCCATTGGGATTTTTACCCATTCCTTAAGGCAAAACTGCTTCAACTTCTTCAAGTTAGATGGGCTGGGTTGGTGTACAGCAAACTTCAAGAAATGCCACAGATTCTCAAGACATTTAAATGTTTCCTTTTAAACCAGATTTAGCAGTATGTTTAAGGTCATTGTCCTGCTAGAAATTGAACCTTCATCACATTCTGAAATCTCTGGCAGACTGAGACAGGTTTTTCTCAAGAATTGTCATGTATTTAGTGTCATCCATTGTTCCTTCAATCTTGACCAGTTTTCCTATCCCGTCCAATGAAGAAACATCCTCACAGCATGATGCTGCCACCACCATGTTTCACTGTAGGAATGGTGTTCTAGGGATGATGGGAAGTGTTGGGTTTGTGCCACACATGGCGTTTCCCATGATGGCCAAACAGTTCAATTTTCGTCTCATCTGACCAGAGAACCTTCTTCCAATGTGTTTGGGGGGTCCACTGCATGCTGTTGTGCAAACACCAAATGTGATTTCTAATTTCTTTCTTTAAGCAATGGCTTTTTTTCTGGCCACTCTTCCATAAAGCTCCACTCTGTGGAGTGTATTGCTTAAAGTGGATCTTTGCAGCGCCTTCAGTGTTATCCTTGGTATCTTTGTAGCTTTTCTGAATAATGCCCTCTTTGCCTATCTGTGAATTTTGGTGGGCGGACTTCTCCCATCAGGTTTGTAGTGGCACCATATTCTTTTTATTTTATTATAATGGATTTAATGGTGCTCCGTGGGATATTCAAAATTTGGGATATTTTTTATAACGCAACCCTGATCTATATTTCTCCACAACTTTCTATCTGACCTGTTTGGAGTGCTCCTTGGTCTTCATGTCGCTTTCTTAGTGGTGTTGCAGAGTTAGGGGCCTTTCAGAACAGAACCTCTCTCTCCATAATGGATACTTACCACCCTCCCTTAAACACGCACAAATCTGCCCAATCTTAAAAAACAACACCTTTGACAAAAACTCCCCCACATCCTACAGGCCCATATCAAGTCTCCTCTTCATGGCAAAACTAGTAGAAAAATTGTCCAAATCCAACTCCAAGACCACATAGACTACTCTGCCCCACTTGACGAACACCAATATGGTTTCCGTCCCTATCATGGAGTTGAAACGATACGCACAGTCCTAATTAACACACTTACACATTGTATCGATGATCCTAAGCAAGCCTTTCTCCTCATATTGCTGCAGCCTTTGACAGCATAAATCATCAGTTAATGCAAACTAGACTCCAGCAGATAGTGATTAATGAAACAGTCCTAAAATGGTTTTCCTCATATCTATCTGACAGAACACAAGCAGTAAGAATTGATCAGCAAATTTCAACACCATACAAACAAGAACAAGGTCTCCCCCAGGGGTCTGCCCTCTCAGCCATCCTCTTTAGTATTTATCTTCAACCCATCTGTTCTATCATTAAATGATCTATCTACCATGTAACATCTCGAACCCGCCAACCCAATTACTATCAGACCCTTTATATTAATTTTACTGAAACAGAAGCCATTTATGTTATCAGAAACCAGAGCTTCTCCCCTTCAACCTTGATTAGGCTCCAGGATATCAACATCTCAGTCAAAAATGAGGTGAAATATTTAGGAGTTATCATTGATCGTATCCTTAGTATGGCATCTCATATAAAGCATACATCTAAAAAGATATTTTACAAACTCAAACCTTTAAAACAACTTTGCCCACAGCTCCGAAACCAGGACTTTAAATCTGTTATCCAAGCAATTATCACGCCTCATTTTGACTTAGCAAATATTACCTTACAGGGCATCACAAAACAGAACCTAAGAAGATTCCAGCTAGCCCAAAATGTGGCAGCTAGAATAACCATGAATGTCAATACACCGGACCACATCACTCCCACACTGTTTGCTCTCCACTGGCTACCCATTCAAAGCCATATAAACTACAAAATTATCATAACAACCTTCAAACTAATCAATAACATTGCCCCTTTGATCCGTTCTACACTAATCGCAAAGGAAACCCCCAGTTGAAATAAACGGAACCGGAACAAAAATAAACTTGTTATACCGATGGAATGTAGGAAATCCAGAAAGTTAACAAGCAACAAAGCTTTTTCCCATATCACCCCTATCCTCTGGAATGAGCTACCAGACAACCTCAGAGAAATAAATGACCTCTACACGTTCTGTAAAAAACTCAAAATACATCTATTTACCCTCCACTTTGGCAAACAAGCAGACCACAACTCACCCAACACAACCCATTAGTGCATTATCAATCCTCTTCCCACACAAAGCGGTAAACAGGTTCTTGTTAAGAATTCACCATTTAGTTATTTCAATTATCCTTATGTTTTTAGTTCACTGTATTCTTTACCATTGTATATAGTTTAACATTGTTCCATGTATTCAGTTCAGTGTAATCTTTTCTACTGTATATAGTTTTACATAGTTTTATTTAAACAAATATGTACTTGTTTTCGCTGTACTATTCAAACTGTTGTTGATTGTAAACCGTGCTTGATCTTTCGGAAAATGTGGCATAGAAATTTTCAATAAATAAATAAATAAAATATTTATGCAGGCATCATGTGACAGATCATGTGACGCTGATTGCACACAGGTGGACCCTTATCAACTAATTAAGTGACTTCTGGGTTAATTGGTTGAACCAGATCTTATTTAGGGGTTTCATAGCAAAAAGGATGACTACATATGCACTCACAACATTTCAGTTTTTATTTGTTTTTTATATATACAAGGTATTTTATTGTCCTTTCACTTCACCAATTTGGACTATATTGTTAGGTCCATTACCTAACATCCAAATGAACCTCCATGTTCATTTCAAAACAGGACAAAAAAACAAAGGGATGAATATTTTTGCAAGGCACTGTATGTTAACTTTTGTGTATATTTGCCAATGAAATCATGGGACCCTTAACTAAAGCTATCTGTCGCATGACTCATTTTATTCCTATGGGCTGTGGCAGATAACTCGAACTAAAGGGTATGTTTATTAAAGTGTCTTAAAGTTGCAGTGGTAGTATTATTGCGCGATAAGTGACGTTAGCACACGATAATGTAACATTATCGCGCGATAACGTCACTTAGCACGTAATAACGCAGCAGCAGGGTTAAGGCACACTAACGCTGTGAAATCTGGCTCTGAAGGGTGGAGTAAGGCTTCCCAGAGGGCGGAGAGAAGGGGTCAATGGGCAGAGAGTGGGAGGGGATAGGCTCCAGGCACACTAACACTGTGAAATCTGGGTCTGAACACTAACGCCAGTGAAACCCTCGCGTTAAGGCACATTTGCAGGAAAGAGAAACCATTTCAGTCAGCAATGTACAGCAAAGCCAGGGAAACCCAAAAACGTGATAGTAGTGATACATGTGCATGGAACAAAAAGGCAAATAAACATATAAATGACCTGAACCACATTTAAAATCCCAATAACCAAGCTGGCCAAAACTGATAGTAATGATAGACATAAAGCAATACCACTGACAAAGCTCAAAAAATAAGATATCATGTTTGGAAGGGTCTATTCTCTGTCCCCCTACAAAGTGAATCATCCCACATTGAAATAGTGCTGATCAGGGTTTATTCACATCTATATTGGTCAGGTTTGTTATGGCGTGCACATATTCAGTAACAGCAGAGTAGTCACGTAGGAAAGGGCAACTGCACTGATGCTGTAAATGGGATATAGAGGGCTGCAGGTGGCACATGCTGTGGTCCAGCTGGTGCACAGTGCGTGTTAGGCAGATGCCTAGGTGGCGCATAGGGATGCCAAAACTGTAAAGCAGCAAAACAGCAACTGATGAGGGTCCAACATGGCCATGAGTGTGTGTCCCACAGTGTCACAGGGGAGATTATCCAGCAGGTACCCCCAAGGGCACATAACATTGGCAGGCGGTGTGTGTGTGGGGGGGGGGGGAGGGGGGGGAAGCACACATGTCCATGTAGGCACCCCAACCCAAGAACCCACACCATAGGCAGCTGCCAAACGGCACACTGGATGGCCTGGGACTGCTCACCACCAGTACCATCGGCATAATGGCATGGCAGCATGTTGGCAGAGGGGGCAGTGGCATCTGCCCACAGCAGACCATGGCCTAGCCTCATGTAGGTGGGTGCCCTGCACTGCAACAGACAGGGTCTGTCTAACGAACAGTCATGGTATCCCCAGGGAATGAACTGTCCCCATGGCAACAGTGTGGTGCAATACACACAGCCAGTGTGCTCAGGAACAGAAGGTCACAAGTTCAAGTCCCAGCTGTGGCTCCTGCCAACCCAGTCCCCAATATTTTACTCAGTACCAAACTGTGGTAATAAAGATGCAACCTTTATTGCAGATAACATAAACATGCCTGAAACGCCTATATTTTACCCTACAGAGCACAGACACCATAAACATGTGCAATACCTAGAGCAGTCCTGGAGGGCCAAACACCATTCAGGTGTCATGCTTTCTCTAATACATATGCCTGTGCTGCATTTTATGCGCTGCCCCCATGGTATGCAAATGTATCTCATGCATATTCATTAGGGACAGCATAAAAACCCGAACAGTGTTTGGCCCACCAGGACCGGAGTTAGGAACCTCTGTCCTGGAGCAGTGGCCAACAGGGGCATAAACACCCACACCCACAGGCTCTACTATCCAAAGCCTCATGGTGAGTCAGGCTATTGGGCCCTGCGTGCAGCAGCATCTCCCAATACTAGCACTTGCATACCTTAGCAATGCCGCCCTAAACCTGGGGATACATTACACATATATCAAAAGGTTACTATGATTAATGGCAGATAACAATTCCTAAGTTAAGCACAATTTGCTGATAGAGCTGCATCATAGCAACCTTTCTGATATCTGTGAAGTGTGTTTCAGTTTTGGTTTCTGACAGTGTTTACCACCCCCGGGAGTGACCCCAACAGTATTGCGTACCATAGCCATGTCTGCACCGTGCCCAAGACTGGTGTGTTTGCCAGGGCTGCTAAAAGCCTCTATATTTGCACAATGCTGGCCTAGGTGTGGGAGTGTGTGTCTGTCTATCCAGTGTGTTATGGCTGCCCACACCTTACTCAGCACACACTGCTTGCACTGTCTCCAGTGTAAGCCTGCCAATGTGTATAATGAGGAGCAAGGCACTGTGGGTATGGGCCGGACAGGGTGGCCTAGCAGGATGCATCTGCAGAGAGTATAGGGCAATGGCTGGGGCAGGGTGGCCACAGCATGTCATTCCGGAAAGTCACTCTCACCCTGACTGAGCAGTGAGCACGGCATGGCTAGGTTCCCCCATAGTACCATTTCTTTCTAGTGATATTATGGGTTTCCTTTTCTGGGGCCCAAACACTGACATAGCTCTGTGGTGTGTGTGCCAGATCCCACACTAGGGTGCACAGTGTTCCTTCGGGATCATGCACTATGTATGTGTATGGCTGCAACACCCTGCAGGATGCAGTAGGTGCACACTGACTGCCCTCTGCTGTTGAATGTCAGAATGTAATGGGGGGCAGCTTAGCTGACCAGTTGCACTGCCAGTGGTTGAGTTCCATGTTCAGATCTGCATCAGCTCTCTGTTCCTTATTTGGCTGGGGGTTGCTGCACCCAGTCTGTCATCATTTAGCTCAACTGGCCCTACTGGAAACAGTGATAGTGTGTGTCTGTTGGGTCCAGATCATGTTCCCCACCTTGATCCACCGAGGGTGGGCTTGCTCTTTATATCAACCTCATGTGAGTCCAGACACACCCCTGCTCCAAAAACAGGTGTCCATGGCAACCTCACTCAATATGCATTATGTTGCGAGCATCATGGTCCACATGGGCTACGCATCAATGGCATATAGCAGCGGTTCTGAACCAGTCCTCCTTGAACCCCTAGGCCAGTCGGGTGTTAAGGATAGCCCTAATGAATATGCATGAGATATATATGCATTAGAGATATCCTGCCAACCTGACTGGTTTGTGGCCCTCTAGGGCTGGATTTGGAGACCCCTACCTTACACCTCTGTCATTTAAGATTGTGAGTGGGCAAGGTGCAGATCTCCAAGACATCTAAAAGGTTAGATAGAATTTGTCACATGCCTCTTTGCTTCTCACCACCACCAAAATATTGTCTATTAGACAACTTTTTGGTGGTGGTGAGAATTGAGGAGGCATGTGACACATTCTATCTACCATTTTGATGTCTAGGACATCTGCACCTTGCCCACTCACAATCTTAAATGACAGAGGTGTAAGGTAGGGGTCTTCAAATCCAGCCCTAGAGGGCCACAAACCAGTCAGGTTGGCAGGATATCTCTAATGCATATATATCTCATGCATATTCATTAGGGCTATCCTGAACACCCGACTGGTCTAGGGGTTCAAGGAGGACTGGTTCAGAACCACTGGCATATAGGGATGTACATAGAAAACTTCCAATGCTGTCTGCAAAGAATACCCCATACACTGGCAGTGATGGTGAACTGCAGTAAAGCCTACTGCAAACATCCTGGGTAGCGTGGACCTGTTGCTGTCCCCACGACTTTACTCTCAGGGTGAGCACAGAACATGCACAATGGTATGGTCAGTAGGCACACTGTAACAGTAACATGCATGCTTGGTCCCCCTACCCAGTTGATTTGCTGCAGAGTTGCAAACCCCTATCCAGTAAGCAGATGTAGAGTGCTGATCTGCATGTACATTGCATCATGGGTACCCTTGGTGCTAACTTATCCTGGTGTCTGTTGACCTGCACTGGTTGAGTAGCTAGCCATAGTTTAATTACAACCAATATTGTTGCAGGACAATGGTGAATATACTGATCTCAGTGGGAGAGGTCATAGGTTCAATACCCCAGTGGGCCTTTATAGTGATGTATCAGGATGTATAGGATATAGTGTATTATCATCACATCAGAGCGTGTTACCACATGACAATATGTCCAAAAGTGTTGGCAGTTGCATGCAGTGGTTATGTTGGAAGAGTGGCGTGGGCTGCAGGTTGCTAGATCAGCTGGTGAGCTGCATACAAAGTGCGTCCGTCAGTATAACTGTCAGAGGATACGGCTGTCTATGCATGTAACAGTCTGACATAGATCTGAAATCCGTGTGCACATCCCAAAACACCTGCAGCTCAGTTGGCTAAACCAAGGTGCCCTCTAAAGTGCCCTAGCTGTGTCTGTAAACTAGCCTGGTAAGCAGAGTAGAAAGTATATGTAGATGACCTGGTGTAACTGTGTAGCTAGCCATTGCTATGTGAAAAGGCACAGCACACTGGTTAATACAATGCCCACACACCCAGTGGTGATAGGTTCTAGACCCCAGTGTGCCAACACCAAGATAAATGCATAATAAACAAATTGTGTTATGAAATGTCAAACACAGCACTGCAATGTGTGTCTGCAGCATAGATCTTTATATATATGGACGACGCCACCATCTGCTGTGTACCGGCCGCAGCACAGGCACGGACACGTTGCTAGCGTGCCTTAATGATGTGCAGCAGCGCTGCTGCATGCATATGCGACATGCGTGCGTGCGTGAGTGAGCAGGGCATTGCTGAAAATGGTGACTCGGTCTAGAAAGCCTGTGTTTACCCACCGGGAGCTGCGACAACTTGCAGGGCTGAATCTGCACTAGGCAGAGAAAACTATTCCCTGGCTCCTCCAAGCGGCAGGACCTCGGGCACGTAAGGAGGGCCTGGGACCACGTCACCAGACATTATAATCATCTTGCTGACTACCCACATGAGGTAAGTGTATGGGGACAGGTCAATATATCCATATACATATCCAGTGTTGATTGTAGCTGTGTATGCTGCTGTGTGTAGACATTCTAGCCCATTTATGTTTCTTAGTTAAACACACGTGATATACCGCCTAGTTATCACATCAAAGTGGTTAGCCCTATCCCCAGGAGACTAAGGACCTGATCACAGAGGTCCAGATGTCAGCCTGGGGTTATGGGAGCTGCTGCTGTTGATGTGTTAACATACATGCTAACACAATGAGCCCCTAGATCTGCCTTAAAGAGGTCTGGTAAACAGCATGCTGATATGGTAGGCTCCGCAGTTGCAGGGTCACACATCTGCCCTCCCCCTATGGGTACTGAGACCTGTTCAAAATGGTCTGTCAATCACCTTGGTGATATGGTTGTGTGTGCATTTGCAGGTTAAAACATCTGCCCTACCCCCAGGAGTCCTGAGACCCCATCAAAGTGGTCTGTCAGTCACCCTGCTGGTATGGTTGTGTGTGCCTTTGCAGGTTAAAACATCTGCCCTACCCCCAGGAGTCCTGAGACCCCATCAAAGTGGTCTGTCAGTCACCATGGTGGTATGGTTGTGTGTGCATTTGCAGGTTGAAACATCTGCCCTACCCCCAGGAGTCCTGAGACCCCATCAAAGTGGTCTGTCAGTCACCCTGGTGGTATGGTTGTGTGTGCATTTTCAGGTTAAAACATCTGCCCTACCCCCAGGAGCCCTGATACCCCATCAAAGTGGTCTGTCAGTCACCCCGCTGGTATGGTTGTGTGTGCATTTGCAGGTTAAAACATCTGCCCTACCCCCAAGAGTCCTGAGACCCCATCAAAGTGGTCTGTCAGTCACCCTACTGGTATGGTTTCTGCTGATGTTGCTGTGTTATAATCCACCCTACCCCCAGGAGGTCTGAGACCCCATCAAAGTGGTCTGTCAGTCACCCTGCTGGTATGGTTTCTGTTGATGTTGCTGTGTTATAATCCACCCTATCCCCAGGAGGCCTGAGACCCCATCAAAGTGGTCTGGCAGTCACCCTACTGGTATGGTTTCTGTTGATGTTGCTGTGTTATAATCCACCCTACCCCCAGGAGGCCTGAGACCCCATCAAAGTGGTCTGTCAGTCACCCTGCTGGTATGGTCTATGCTGTTGTTGATGTGTTATATATCCACCCTACCCCCAGGAGGCCTGAGACTTGCTCAAAGTGTTCTGTCAGTCACCCTGGTGATATGGTATATGTTGCTGATGAAGTGTGCTAAGACAACCTACCCCCAGGAGTCCTGAGACCTGATTGCAAAGATGAGTATGGCATCTAGATATTGTGGTAGGTTATGCACGGTTAGGTCACACATTTTCCCTATTCCCCGGAGGCCCAGACCTCATTACACACGTCTGTTATGGATCCTGATGGGATGGTAGGTGCAGCTGTGGATGTGCTGTAAACCACCCCACCCCCAGGAGCCCTGAGACCTGATTACGAAGGTCTGTAACAAATCCATATATCACTGAAGTGTACACAGTTTCAGGTCACACATCTGCCCACTCCCCAGGAGTCCCATACCTGATTGCAGAGGAACATTATAGATGCTGGTATAAGGGTACATGCACCTGTTGGGGTTGCACAGCTCTGCCATAACCCCAGACAGGAGCATAGATGTTAATAGGTCAGCTAGGTGTGTTGGGCCATGCTCCTGTTGCAGTCAGCCACAACTGCCCTAATCACAGGAGGCCCTAGTCATGACCATAGAGGTATAGTAGAAAGCCAAGTGTCATGGTATTGGCACCTGGCAAGGTGAACAGGGCCACCCACCTTCAGCTCTATGTCAGAACACATCACCAATGTGTGGTAGGATATCATGGTGCCATGGCAAGTGTGTCAGATGATGTGTATAGGTCAGGCAAACACACAGGGTATGCTGTGTCCAGGGTGTTATGCACAGTACACATAGGTGTCACTGCACACATGGCCAGACCCACAGCCACACATGCAAGTGGCACTGGCAACAGTTAGTAGAGGACACACTGACCAGACGAGCAGGAGCAGCACGATGCTGCTCACAGAGATGTGTGATATGTGTTGGCCACCCACCAGAGATATATGGTCATTAATGCTCCCACCCATTGCTTTCCCCCCTAGGTAGAGGACCTACGGAAAAAGGGTCAGGAGATGCGGCTGCACTGCCCGGAGGTCTTTGCCTGCTTCCAGAGGGGGGCAATGTCACGACGTGGAGGTGAGTGTTGTGGCCTCTGCAGTAAAGAATGTCATAGTGGCCCACCAGCCTTTGCGTGGCCAAACTATGTACATGTGGTATGTGACTCACATGATAGTGTGCTAATGACTGTCATCCCCCACAGAGGATGTTCCTGCTAGCGAGGGCCCCTCAACATCAGGGCACACAGCAACATGCCCAACTGCCCAACACCGGACAGTGGAGGAGAAGGAGGAAGAGGAGGGGGCAGAGGAGGAGTTGGCAGAGGAGGAGGCGGCAGAGGCAGCGGAGGCAGAAGAGGATGATGGGGACATGGAGGGGGTGGAGGGTGGGATGGGAGGGGAAGTTGAGAGTGTGTCTGATGTTTTGGGGGGTGAGGATAAGGAGGGGAGCGTGGAGGGTGGTGAGGGTGGGTGGGAGGTGCCGGGGGGAGGAGGGGGGTGTGGAGGGGGGAGGGAACACAGGATAGCACAGGGCACTGTTGGTTCCTGCCAGCCACCACATGTGTGTGGCGATGGTGCCCGTCTGGGTGCAGCTACGCCACCCATTGCCATAGACAGGTCCCACGCACATGCCACCACACAGACATCTGGCACCTTGTGTGTATGTGGTGGCAGGTGCATCCAGGACCTGTATGTGGCAATGGAAGGTGTGGTGCAATGCCTGCAGGCCCAGGACCGCAACATTCGGTGGCTGGCAGGTTCCATTCAGTGGATGGCTGCCGAGATGCAGCATGTGGTGGGTAGGGGCGCTGCATCTCAACAGCCATCCCCTGACGGGCATCCCAGGAGCATGTGAGGGTCCTGGTGGCGCCCACACATGTGCCCTGTGCTGTCCTGTCTCCCGGGAGCCAATATGGGGGATTTTTTATACGCTACATGTTGTAAATTTTTTTTGAAATAGTTGTGTTACTACATCACAATGATCATGTGTCTCCCTTACAGACAGACTGTTGACGTGAGCATGGGACATGTGTGTAGATCCCTATATGTATGTGTGGTGGACATAGGTAACATACATGGACCGTCTCCACACACAGTTGTGGGGGCTGCCCATGTGCGTAGGCGTCTGTGTCCCATGGTGCCCCTGTGATGTGCCAAAGTGTAGTGTATCCCAAAAGCTATGGTCACATGCATGCTGCCTGTGATGTGTGGGCACCATATCTGATGCACCATGCTCGTAGAGGAATAGTGGGGACAGCCAGCAGCAGGTATGTGGCAGCAAGGATGAGATGGACCGCTGTACCCAGGAGCTGCCCAAGGGGATAGCTGGTGAGGTCAATACAGGTGGATGTTGGTCTGGAGGGGGAGCAAAGGCTCACTACAGGCACAGGGGGGAGTAAACAACTGACTGTAGCTAGTTACCTATGTCTGCCTGTGTCTTACACAAACATCTACAGCTAAACAGCCATGTAGGCTCTGGTTTGGGTCAGAGGAAATGGCACACATGTGGGTGGGGCACTGGGGAGGATATGGGGTGTGAGAGACTGACTGATCCGTAAAACATACATGTACCACCATTTAAATATTACTGCCTAACTGGAGAGGTAGGATATACCCCCACGCATAGGTAGAAGGGTGCACACATGGCATGGTTCCTGGCACACAGAGCATGGTATAAGGTCTGTGCATTGATTGGTGGTTGTGCATACACCACACCCCTAAGTGAACTGGGGAGGCACATGTGACCATGTTGACAATATGGAGGACAGGGTACTCAGGGGAGTACAGTGTCAAACACCAGAAACGGGCACATAGGTATTACTGGTTTTGTCTCCTTTATTTTCATACAGTGAACCAATCCCCCCAATCAGGACCTGCGTGGGCGCCCACATCCACGGTGACCACGGCCCATGCAACCCCATTCTTGTGGTTCTTCTGGTGCTGCCTCTGGGGTTGTGGCTGGCTGCTGTGATCGCCCAGCCATGGCCTCCTGAGCATCTGCAATCCGCAGTAGTGCCGCTGCCATCACCTCAGCTGTGGCATGCATCCGGTCCATCCTCTCCTGAATGCCCATCAGAACCTGACGAGTGACTGTGGGTGAGACACAAGGTGATGTGTGAGACATGTGTTGCACCCCCCCCCACCATGACTCATGCAAATGTATGGCGTATCCCAAAAGACCAGTCTGCAGACCACTCATGTATGTGACGTCTAGCAACACAGTGCCATCTGTGTGTCCCATGATCCATCCACAGGCCAGGAAATGATCCTGTTGGGGGTTGTGGTGATCACAGATATGACACATGGTACTGTGTTGCACTTCAGTGTGTCACTTCTGTATCTGTACACTGGTCGTATGGGATAGGTTGGATAATGTGGGACTTCATGGCACACAGATAGATATCTGGGGGGGTGCTGTTCACTCTAAACCTGATGCACACTACTGAGTACCCTGACTATCTTTGCTATGTACCACTACCCAGGGAGAGTGGTCCGACGGGTAAACTGTATAGGTGATCTGGGATAGGCGTATACCAATGTACATCTCCATGGGGTATTTTGGGGTGAATAGTAGGCAAATATATGAGCTCATTAGTATGATGATACCAGATGGCACGTGATACAAGGGGGGGAGTGCACATGGCACCCACCCCACTACACATACAGAACTATGTGCTGTGGTGTCCTAATATTAGGGGGCACATGGAATCTCATTGTGGATGTGCCATCAACCCCCAGCGGGCTTGTTGTGTATTCTGTTACCCACCTTCCGCATCGTGCTTTGCAGAGGCAGTATGAGCCTGCAGCTCTGCAAGGATGATATCCATGCTGGTGTGATGGGTGCCTGCTGTTCCTGGTGCCTGCATCATGTGGGGACTCTCCTCCGACTCTGCGTCCTCCACAGCCCGTGTGCTGCTGTCATTGGCCCCCACTTGTGCATTGTCATCCTCCGCCCAGTCCTCTGTCTCAGGCATCACGTTTCCTGGAGTCTCGGCGCCAGTGCTGTCCGTGTCCCTGGACTCAGCGGCCTCTGGCCCCTCGGCATCCCCTGGTGATGGCACATCCCCCTCCTCATATGCCCCCATGGCCTGGATGTCACCTGGGGGGTAGAAGAAGGTACACAGCAAGGATAAGTTAGTGCAGGTAACATAACTACACCTGTGCAGTGCTGTAAAATGTCCAGGACTGTGGCTGTCGTGCAAGCAGCCCCAGGTACCTGTCACACCCACCCTGTACTTGCACAGCCATGTTTTTCTCAATATGTGGACCCCAGTTGCCTGTGTTAGGGCACACGTGTTTTCAGGTCATAGGCTCCCCCACCTTCCTGTCCATGGCAGGCATATACTTGGCCATGTGGTTTACATGTATAGCATATCTCTGACCTACCTGCCTGTGGATGGGCGGTGTCCAGTGCTTCTGGCAGCCCTCGCAAGTAGATGGGGCCCCAACAGTCTGCCAGTTCCTGCTCCAGGGGTGTCAGAGTTGGTGCAAAGGGACTACCCCCTCCGGTGCCCATGGCATGCTGCCTCTATGCCACCATGTGGGCACGGACACACCGCTTTATATCATTAAACCTTTTCCTAAGACTATCAAGGTCCCTGGACGGCCCCCCTGCCTGGGCTACGGCCTCCTGGATCTCCCCCCACACTTGTATCCGTGTGCCCACAGTGGTGCTTGTACTCAGGCGGCCGTACAGCACATCATACCTCTCCAGAACACTGTCCAGCAGGATGTGGTTCTCCTGCTGGCTGAACCTAACAGCCCTCCTCCTTTCTTCAGATGGCACAGGTATGCACCTTCGTTTGGCACTAGGTGGCCCCTGTGTGGGCTGGGACACACCAGATGGGCCTGCAGCCACCACCACAGTCTGGCTCTGGGTCCTGCTGAACAGGTGCCCCCCCTCCTCCACTCCTGCCATGTCCTCTCTCTCCATCTCCCTGCCCTCTGTGCCCTCTTCCTCTCTGTCACACATACCTGCTTCTTTGCCCCTCAGCTCCACCTCACACCTGCTTCTGACCCCACCGCTCCTCTCCCTGCTGTCTGCTCCTCAGTTCAGCTCGTGTCTCTCTCACCTGCTCCTCACTTCACCCCCTAGCTCTCTCCCCTGCTTAGCCACACACCTCTCCACAACAAACCTCCCTCTGACACTCTCCACCACCACTCATGGACCAATACATGCTCCACAACACACCTGCTTCTGACTCTCTCCTTGCTTCTCTGATAACACACGCCTTCTCTCCTTTGCCTACACAAACCCCTCAACGTGATCCAGGTGTGCAAGTGTATTTATAGGGTTTCTTTACGTTGTGTGTGTTGCGCATGCGCAGCGGCACTAGTGTGGCATCTGCGAGCATTGCACATGCACCGCAGAGGAGCAGAAGGTGCATGCGCAGGACTCTGTTACACACGCGCTGTGTGTGCTCGTGACATGCGGCGCATGCGCGTAAGAGGATGCAGCACATGCGCATGTCTCACGCTCACACACAGTGCACTCCGTGCACACCGCATTTACCGTATCTCTGCGGTACATGCGCAACGCGTGCAGCCACTGCACTGGCGCTGCTGCGCATGCACAACGTGCGCAATGTAGGAAAACCCTATAACTACACCTGCACACCTGGATCACATTGAGGGGTTTGTGTAGGCGAAGGAGAGAAGGTGTGTGTTGTCGGAGAAGCAAGGAGAGAGTCAGAAGTAGGTGTATCGTGGAGTGTGGCTGGGTTTGTGTGTGGTGGGAAAGGTGTGTGGCTTGGTTAGTGAGGTGAGTGTCTGTGTGTGAGTGAGTTAGAGGTGTTGGTCGGGTGGAGATAATGGCGGCCTTTGTGTCTGCTGCTTTTGTGGTGGGAGGTGAGCAGGGGCTATGGTTGCCTGATCGGGGAGATGGTGTCCATGGGGCTGAGGCACAGGGCATGGGTGTAGTCCCACTGCAACACAGACCTGCAGCTGTGGGGGCAGGCCAGGCAGGGGCTGTGTGGGCACAGTGCAGGAGACATGCAGAGGTACAGGCTCACCAGCCTCGCCTCTACAGGGCCAGGGCCCAGCTCCAGGGCATGCGTGAGGACCAGGTCATCTCCCTCTACCGCCTGAGCATGGGGGCTATTAGGGAGCTCTATGAGGATCTAAGACCTGACCTCGAGCCCCTGACTGGTCGGTCACATACCATACCGGGTTTGGTCAAGCTCCTTGGTGCCCTACATTTCTTTGCCTCTGGCTGTTTCCAGTCATCTGTGGCCGCAGTGGGTGGCATGAGCCACCCCACCTTCTCACACTGTCTCCACCAGGTACTGCGTGCCATGAGCAGCTGGGTGGGTAATTACATTGCCATTCCCAACACTAGGTGTGGGGGACCCTGAACCAGGCCTTGAGGCGTTAGCCAGGATACCACATGTGATGGGAGCTATTGATTGCACACATGTTGCCCTGGTCCTGCCTAGAGACAGGGAGGTAGTGTTCCGCAACCGCAAACACTATCATTCCCTGAATGTTCAGGTTGTATGTGATGCAAATATGCATATTCTGAATGTGGTCCCTAGGTTTGCAGGGTGCACCCATGACTCCTATATCCTGCATCACTCGGCACTATTCACACAATTCAAGGCTGGACAGTATGAAGACTGTATATTGCTGGGTGTGTATTTCTCATCTCTGACATGTGTGTGTGTCTCATCTGTCTGTGTGTGATCTGACGTTAGGGGGGGAGTGGTGGTGTCCTCCAGCTCTACCTTGCTATGGTGATGTATGATGATGGTAGAATGGACGGTAGCATTTGTGTTGTGGTTACAGATTATGTTTATTTATATTTATTTATTTAGTAGATACTTATATACCGCTACTTCCAGCGATCAGAAGCGGTTCGATTATAATTTTGGGATTTGTCACAAAATCAAGACAGAATATATGGGGCATAGATAGCAAGGGGTATTACACAGCACACATAGTAGGGTCTACAGATCGACCTTAATGAACTTAATGATCTATCATACATTACAAGAGAGATAATCTTCCAACTATTTACATTTTTACATCCAACTATTCAATTCATTTTATTTTCTTGGATTTACATCTGGCCATAGTGACAATTGAATAGATGTGTTTTTAATTTTTTTCTGAAGTCGACTAAGTCTTTAATTGCTCTCAGCTCGTGTGGTAGTTGGTTCCATAAAGTGGGGGCAGAGAAGGAGAATGCTCTTCGGCTAGTACTGACTTTTTACATGCCTGATGCTGTTTGGAACTATTATTGTGTCTGAGCTGATGGTTCTCCTGCATCTGGTGGTAGGTTGCATGGAGATCAGGGTGGAGAGGAATGACGGGGCCAGGTTGTGAATTAGCTTGAATGTCGTTACCAATGTTTTGTATTGAATCCTGGCAGTGACTGGGAGCCAGTGTAGTTCCATCAATACAGGTGTGATATGTTCAGTGACGCTTGTTCTCATGATGACCCTAGCTGTTACGTGTTGTGCCAGTTGTAGTATGTTGGTCGCTTTCTTTGATGGCAATCCGTACACCTACCCCTTGTTTTGTGTGTCATAACTTCACACGCTGATGCATTGTTGTGGTGTCCTATCATGTGCTGTTATATGTATATGTCAGAATGTGTCATGCATTTGGTTTGCACGTACATACCTGTGTCCATTTATGTGGCCATGGGCTCCTGCTTTAATGTTCTACATTTCTTTCTGCAGGTGATGCAGGATATGGGTGTCGCCCCTGGTTGCTGACCCCCGTGCGTCAGCCATGGACACGTGCAGAGAGGAGTTACAATGAGGCCCATGCCCACAGCTGCTCTGTCATAGAGCGCACCTTTGGCATTTTAAAGAGTCACTTTAGGTATCTGGATAGGACAGGCGGGGCCTTACAATACAGACCACAGACTGTGGCAGAGATCATTATAGCCTGTTGCATCCTGCACAACATTACTCTCAGGCACCATATCCCTGTCCAAATTAATGAGGATCTCGAGGATGATCCTATGTGCCCTCCTGTACGTGCCCGTGGTGACACACATGAGGGCACAGCAGTCAGGCGGCAACTGATTGAGGAGGTCTTCTCATGTAAGTACTGCATATGTTGCCACCAACATTTGTTTAAATATGTGTGTACTGCTACCACTAGTTAACATCTGTATACCAATATCAGTAAGATGCAACACTGCACTGACATGTAACAGACACTGCCTGGCCATCCCAGCTTACGATCTAGTCATGACTGAAACGCAGAAGATGTGAGCAGGCTACAACAGCTGGTGGAGGTGGATTATGTGTGTCTGTATTTTTAGGCTTGTGGAGGTGTTACGCTGACATACCTGATGTGTGGCTGATTGGGATAGGGGCTGTTGTACAGCCAAAGTTAGTTAGTTTCATGCTTTGGGTGCAGCAAGGTGAAAGGCGTGTAGTATGGAGTAAACAGTAGGAGAGCAGACCATAGATGGGGCCAGTTGTCTAGATGTGTGTGTTTAACAAATTGTAATTTGAGCTGATGGTGTGGTTGGTATGCTCTGATGAGCAGGGACTGTGTGTTAGTTGTTTTTGTATAGTGCTACATGTGATACGTAATGCTATATACATGATGGGTAGTAGCTTGATTACTGGTATTTGAGATCAGTAGGGGAGGTTACTGCAACACCACAGTGTGCCTGTATGTATAGGTCAGCACGTAGCCTTGACATGGATGCGGAAACGGATAGGGAACCTGTGAGGTGTTGTGACAGGGGGAGTATTAGTGCCACTATGTGTGTGGCTGTAGAATAGCCATGCAGTGCAGTGTTGCATCTTTGCAGGCAAACAGGGATGATTCAAGGCTAGATCAGCAAGTGTAGGTTGCAGTAGGCAAGCCAGGAGCTGATTGGGGGGGGGGGAGGGATTTGGGTTTTAGTTGTGTTTTCAGGGAGTACTGGGGAGATATAGCTGATGATAACTAGACATAAACCACAAGCCTCAACTACAAGCCTGGTATGTGTGTAGAAGAGGAGAGTGCAGTCCAAAACAGCACCTACATTGCAGACTCTAGAGAGAGGAAGTTTTGGACACACACACGAAGATGCTCTGATGGGAGGGGAGGGTTTAGGTGCACAATAGGATATCCATGCTTTGCAATTACCACTTACACACAGTGGGATGACATGCAACCATCAATGTCAGGTGGCAACTGAACATCGGGATGTGGTTTGGCAGACAGAACTCAGGCGTGGAGAGATATATTTGCAACACATCAGCACACAGCTGTTAATGTAAGTCAAGGTATGAGATATGCACACCAGGAAAATGTATATGCACAGAGGATAAGGATGGAACCCGTGCATATTTCCCTGTGTTACAGGAACTGACAGCGGTGTAGCAGACAACATTGAAACACCAGATCACACACTGAAGGGGCATTGGGAGTGATATGGGGGACACAGGATAGTACTGCGTGCTTAGAGCCAAACAGGGACACGGTAGGGAGGAGATAATTCTGTCCCACATTTTTTACAGCAAAAGAGAGGTGAGGAAGGGGACAGACAGAGTACGGATCCTTGTTGTTTTCCACACACACTTCAGTGATAACTTTCACATAAAACAAATCTGTACAGTGTGATGTGGAACAGTCAGTCTGTTAAGGATCTTGGGGGGGGGGGCAGGAGCTGAGAACGTGAAGGTGCAGTTTGTGTTGCACAGCTCCAACATGACATATGTATGTTTCTCTTGTGTCTCTCAATCCACAGGACATACTTGATGACCCTCCTGGTGCTGTGGTGCATTGCAGGTGACTGGTGCATTGGCAGGTGACTGTACGTCATCCAACATGCAGTAGTCTGGGGTAGGTGGACCTACAGCTACTTTGTCTGTGACGACAGTCAGGGGGAGCACATGTCTGCAGTGATCTGTCATGATGTACATATGTTGTTGTTCACCTCTGTTCCCTGCACCCCCATACCCCATATGTTGCTGTTGGCACGCGTATCCACATGTGTTCCTGGCCTTTTGTCTTCTCCAACACTGTCTCTGGGACATGTCCAACAGAGCTGCGTGTGTGTGCAGGCCCTAGGTGTTTGGGTGGTGGAATGCACGTACACCCTTCCCTAACATTGTAGCATCAGCCAACAGCAGGGTATCATTGCATTTAACAGTAACTGAGGACAGTAACTGAATTCAAAAAAGCATGGGACCAACACAGAGGATCTCTAAAGGTAGAAAGTGGACTGTTGTAGTAGTTGTTATGGAAGGACAGACTAGATGGGCCTTGTGGTCTTTTTCTGTCATCATGTTTCTATGTTTCTATGTAACAGGCCTTTCTCTCCACTAATCTCCAATTGTGCTCATACAGGCCGTATGCTACTGCTGGCACACTCACCTTAGCATACTGTGTGGGGGGGTTTGTTTGTGTTGGCTGTGTGATTTGCATTAGCATGTGGTGTGAGGGGTCTGTACACCTGGGGAGCAGTGGCGACTGTGCTATCTCTACCTTAATGCTGTTTACCTTGTGGACATTGTGGACATGTGTTGTGTGTTGTGAGCTGACCTATCGCTTGTGTGCTGACAGACCACTGCGCGACAGCATTCGTGCATCACAGATATCGCCATAATGTGGACACGCATCAACAGGGGCTGGACATGGGGACATGGTGACTCTCAACATTTCGATGACATATTCTCCCTTCACTGTGACGTGTTATGGCCTTTGAGTGCCTCAGGGATCCCAAACATACACTTGCTGCAAACACACGGTAGGTTGCACCTTTGGTCTTTTGTGAATGACATCAGTCTTTACATGTTAATGATTTCCTGTTTGTCTCATAGACATTTCCTGTTGGGTCTCTGTACATGAACGCTGATGCACATGGGGTGGAGCTGTGAAACGCCTGTGTAACATGGGCATGGACATGACCATATCCATGTGACACCCTCGTCTGCGGCTCCATTTCAAAATGTCCCCAACATGAAGTGTGTTCTGTGTTGTGATCATGTTATGTTTGCCTGTGTGACGTTTCCTTACGTACATATTGATGTTTTACTCTCTGCAATTCGGGCTGATGTTGCAAGCAGCATACCACTACATTGTTTATCCTCTTATGACACAGGGCAGGGAACACACAGAGAACATCTACTACAGTGCATCCGGCGTCACCATCAACCACCTGTTGGAGGACACAACAATGCCATGGAACTATCCCTGGGAAATGGTGACATAGGATGTTTGACCTCTGCGAGTGGGACACACGCCTAGGATGGACAGTATCATTGTTGGACTGCTACATTGGGCATGACAGGCCTGTCCAAAACACCGTTGCTGCTGTGCTCTGGCTGGGTGTCATGTTCATCACAGACGACACACATGACCTTTCCAGTACTGAGGCATATTGGGATGTCACACTTGACTTTGCATGCCCAGGGTTTCAAGGACAGTCGTAACATGACTTGTTGGAGTGTAGACACCCTTTGCACTTTGGACACTGTGTACTGGTCCTCACATTTGCAGCAGGGACTAATATTGTCACTATATGTTGAACATCCTTCTGACATTGTGTTGTTGTGTTTTGCCCATGTGTGTCACATGGAACGCAAGATACGCTCATCTGTTTGGTTTGACACGTGCATACAGTCGTGCATGTGGCACAGGGGGAACACTGGAGAGGTCCTCTTGTCCATGTCCACCTAGCCTCCACTTGGACATGACACAGTATTTGCCATGACACCACTTTACTGCACACCAGCATCTTGGATTGCTGTTTGCAATTATGAAGGGTGTTACAGTGCATATGTGGCATCACTGTATCATGTTTCAATGTACACGGTGCATGTGCATGTGACTGACTATGTTGGTGCAACACAGCAGGTTGCAATATGGCTTCTGTGTGGGTTAATGTAACATGTTTGACCTTTCTTTCCATCTCTATATGCAGGTTATTGTGTCTGCTTACTGTACAGACGTGACACTCTGCATTGATTTACACACCTAGCATTGCATGTCTGTGCAGTCCTAGTTATCCCCTGAGGTAACGATACTCACATTGCCCCATTATATTTGGAGTGTGGCAGTGTGAGTGTCCATTTTCTTCCTTCATTAGTGCATTCCATGTACCGTGATATATGTGTAAGGACACTGTATCCACACCAACCAGTGCAGGGGGATCTTCTGCATAGTGTTATCTCTGCTTGTTTGTGCAGACAGTTTCTTTTGAATTCTCTGTGTTCATGTGCCTCTGCTACCTGTTAGCATATCCTCATTGTGCATTTGACGATTGTTTAGGGTTACATTGTTGCAGCTTTGATTCCTATATCAGGCATTATGTGACAGCTGTAACATAAATTTCGATATGTGTTTTTAAACTTTCAAAATTTTAACAACATATGCTTTTTCATTTGTGTGCCTCCTGTGTTGCCAGACAGATATGTTTTAAGGAACAGATCATGATTGATGTGTGTTGGGCCCTCATCATGTACCGCCTACTGTCTACATGCACACATATGTAGCTAACACATTTGGGGCATGCAGCAGCATGTGGGGGTGGGGCCTAATGCATACCGCACACCATGCACCTGATGCACATTATCTCTCCTTCCCATCATTTGTAGACGGGCCAGTGACCTTTCTGTAAGATGTGGGTTGCTGCCCTGTTAAATGTGTTTTCTGTCTTTCACCTGGGATCCACTCACCTTGATATTATGATGGTGGTATCTACACTATCTGTGATAATTAACCAAAATAAAAGTATGTGTTTGACATGCATTTGTCTCTGCTGCTGCTTGATCACACTGACACTTGTATTTAATGATTTCCTGGTCATGTACATGGCCCACCTGTGCTCACATTCTTGTATAGTTCCAGCTGTCTATCTGCCAGCCGTTTGCCACATCACTGGGTGTTACAGGTTCCCATACACACCTTCCCTTTGAGGTACTATTTTTGCATTATGCTCATTGTGGTTGTTTGGGATAGTGATTACAGATGTGTTATAACACCATAGGTTGCAGGTTTGATTCCCACATGGGGTTTACTTTTTTTTTTTCTGTTGTGCTAACATGACCATTAGGTACCTGCAGGTTCATCGCCTATGCACACACACTTCCATCTCTTCACTGTACACCAAAGTGTGCCCTCTGTGCTGCCTATCCATCACAAATTAGCTGTTACATATGTCTCTTTCTTTATGGTGCTTATATGGCAGTCCACTCGGGGGATTGGCATTGCTGCAGTTCAGCTGGTCTGTGGCACACCTGTTTGCAGGTTCAATTCTCACTTGTTCTGTTCCATTCCATATTTTGCCCTGCTCCACAGAGCATTCTCTGCCACCCTTTGGGTTTAGGTTCTTTCCTCTTTTGCATGCTGTATCCACTGCATAACATTTCATTGTGTGTGTGCATGTAGTTATATGTGGCTCTGGTCCCAATTACAGACTGTGATCTGATCTGTACACACCAGATCTGCATGTGCATTTCATCATAGTTACTGTTGGAGGTTTGCCTATCCTGGCTGCCAGCAGGCTTCTTGTGTGATGCACTGCAGTATTCTTGCATGCAGCCTTTGCTAATGACCTCATGTTGGTGGTGTGGCCTACCAGTTTGTGCATTGACACTTGTGCTAATGGTCATAGGTTTGATTCCTCTCTGTTCTCTTTCATTTGTATGCCTGTCCTGCACAGCTTCTTTTCATTCCTGTGACAGTCATATCTGTGCAGATCTGTGCTGTTAGCACATTGTATCCTTATCACAGTTGTCAACCATACTTCTGTCCATCTATGTGTCTCTGCCAGCTGTGTGCCATCCTATCCTGATGTGCTTGCTGCTACCCCACGTCCTGCACTGCTACACATTTCTGCATTGCAGCTCTCCCTGGTTGCCTCTCCTGTGTGTGCTCTGCATGGCACTGCTATTCCGCTGTCCTCCTGTCATTACACCTATCCTGCCACTTCTACCTCCTCTGCTGGACACGTCTTCCCATCCTCTGCCACACACTGTCATTGTTGCATGGTACATTACCATCACTCTCTGCATCGCTACAACTGCCCCCGATATGTTTGTCCATTAATCCAGCTGCCACATGGGCTGGACGCAGATTTGTCTGGTCCATCAGCTCAGATCTACTTCCTTCCATTACTTGTGCATTGTCTTTCCTTGTTGCTCTGTGCAGTGTTAGGGTTACATCTGTGTTAGGCCCATACCTCTCTTGCTTTTCAACTTAGGGGACCTTACTGCCCTTAGCCAACATTTTTGTGGTCACCTACACATCCTTGGGGCATCTTAAGCCATATCCTAGCTTCAGCCAGCTTATGGAGTGCCTACTATGGTACCTTGGGAGTTGGCAACCTTTCAACATGGCCTCTGGGGCACATTATAAACCACCTTGGCTGACGATGTGCCTTCTGGTGCGCCCTAAAAGGTGCATTAGTTTATGGCACTGGGGTGCGGGAATATTTTGCTGGCAACACAGATTGTTATACTGTTTCAAGCAGGAAAAGGAATTGCCTCGGCCAACCTTATTCATTTAGCCCACTGGGGGATTGAACTCATGATCCCTCTTTTAGCAGGCATTGTAATAACCAGTGTGCTACACCTCTATTACTGTGACTGCAGGTCAGCACACGAAGTTAAGGTTAGCGCGCGGTAACGTGCGCGGCTCCCTCTATCACGTGATAATGAGCGCTGCGCACTTTATCGTGCGATAACCCGCGATTGCTACCTTAAGACCGGAATGCCCACTCCTTTTATGGCATTCTTCACATTATCGCTGGAGCTAACACCGGGAACCTTAAGACGGTTTAGTAAACATACCCCTAAGTGTGTTATTTTTATTTTATTTTTTGACATTACACTATGCAAAATGAAAATCAGTTTAGTATATAACTCTTCAAGTATGCTGTGATTAGATTTCAAATTTTAATTATAAGCAAATGAATGTCTACCACAGTCTAGCACAGAAATCCATATTCTGATATTTTTAAAAAAGAGCTATTAATATCCTGATTGCTAATATGTTGTTTGCTACCTGAATGCTCATCTTCAAACCATGTTTCAATTGGAGTTCACAGTGGGACATTTTTTCTAATTTTTTTGTCACATTTGAAGTAGAACCAATGTCATTTGTTGTAGAGAAGATACAACATCATGCTAATACATTTCAAAAAACCACTGAAATATGAATAGAAACGAGGAGGAAATTATAGCCGTGCATCAAACTGCCAAGTTCTTTTTCAGCTTAGAAACAGTATATCCTTTCCAATGTACCATTCAGCAACTTCTAAACTTGGATGAGAATGCCCTGTTAAATCTTGATGTGTTTTAGTGACTGAAATGCTAAAAAAGGGACAAAACCAAAAATATCGTGTCCATTCAATTATTTGCTCGATTTCTAATTTTTTTGTGAATTGTTTTCAGGATTTATAATTATACTGAGATAAGAAATGTAATTATTACAGAGGAAACAAGATAATTATGAACATAGCTCATAGATTATGGTATAGTAAATTGTACATTGAGAGAATAATTTTATAATATGATGCTTATATGTGAAGGCCAAGTAGGCACCTTTTTCTAGTCTATTTTATAAAGACACATAGGTACCTTTGTGTCATTATGAAATACTAAAGGCAAACCCACAGACATTGTGGTTAGATAGCAGTCACAGACATTTATGTCTGCTCAGGATCAACTGTAAATATTAGTGAGTAAAGTACGCACCTATGTGTTTTTTTTATAAAATACATATGTAAATCACAACTGTGGTTACTTCCCAAATGAAAAACATAGCAGTGGTTTCTGACAAATAAAAAAAAACCAACTGCCTTTTTTTCTTACAATCATGAGCTGATCATGAACCATGACCTTCTAGTTCTAAAACAAGCATCTTTACATTAAGTCATCAAGTCTCCTTGGTGTGGCTCTTGCAAATATTTCTGTATTACTGGTGATGTCCCTTCTTGTTTCCTGATTGGCCCAAACGTCTGTCTGGTCAGCAGCTCTATATGAAATGCAAATTGAATTTGTTTGTCTTGTGAATCTATTGACTACTACTACTACTATTACTATTATTTATATAGCACTACTAGATGTATGCAGCACTGTACAACACATATAAAAGACAGTGCCTGCTGCACAGAGCTTACAATCTGCTAAGACAGACAAACAGAATAAGAGGGGACTACGACATTCTTAGGGAAATGATAAAAAAATACATATGAGTGAAGTTTTGCTGTGGGGATTTACTCCAAAGATTTTTCTTTTTGCCATGTTCTTGTGCAGAAGTCCTGTGAAACCCAGTCTAAGTATACTATCAGAGTATACTATCAGAGACAGAATTTCTGGCACAAGGACATGGAAAAAGATCTATGGAATAAGTCTCTAAAGCAAGTTACTGTCTCTAATCAAATTCCAGTCAGCATTTTACATAGAACCATGGGTGTAAAGTGACTTTCTAAGTTGGTGGTATATCAGAAATGTTGTCAAGGCCAGGTGGTTTCAAAACAAATTAAGTGTATTCCAATTATTTATGTAACCATATAAACATTTAAGGTTTTATGTTATATGCAAAAGTGTGTAAATCTCACAGTCACATAATTGTCAGAAAGTTAGAATGGGAAGATTATCAGAAAACAGGAAGAGGCAGAAAAACAGACTAAGATGCTGACCTGGCATCACAGCCTCAGTATACTAGCCTCTTAGCATCCCTCACCCCCTCCTGCCCAGTACAATAAGGTTACTAATATTTATTTCTCACCGTCATGATAGAACAAGATAGCTTCAACCAAAACTCCCTAGCCCCAATCTCTCTTCCAGCATAGCCACAAAATACCTAGAACCTCAAGAAACCCATATCATTGTCAATCCCTCATATCCTTCTACAGATGAGAGGTGCTTAGCTCTGCTGTCTTGTACCACACAGCCAAAATCATGATAGCTGACTGTATAGAGGTCAAAGTATGAAGAAAAACTTAGCCAGCATAATTTTGACAGTATTAGGACAGCAGGAGAAGTAAATCATTTCTTGCCAGGGGGAAAGGGGAAGGGATAGAGGAAGGGTGAAGCTTGGGCCCTGGAGAGGCTGAAGGAGTGTGAGTAGTCTTGCTGTAGATAGCTCAAATTTGGATTGAGAAATTCAGAGAGATGGATAGGTGAGATTAAACGGCACAAGTTTTGAATTTGGATTTCATCTCTAATCCCAAATCAAAGTAAATTGCATTTCAATACAATAGCTAGGTCTCTGATCCAGAGATCTTACAACCATGGTTTGTACCGGAAGCACTGGATGGTAAAGAGACTGCCCATGGAACATCAGAATTTAAACCCTGGATTCCTAGCCTGTCACATAATTTAATAAAGCTATTCAAAAAATTACAAAATATCCTTAAAACAATTTTGCTAAACACTTCAGAAAAAAAGTGCAAACATAAACAGAGCATTGTAACAAGCTGGTGTCAGTTATTACATCTAAAATACTAAACATTTTAAAATGTAAATATCACAAAATTCTTCAAGAAAAAAAAATGTTTTGTTTTTCTTTTTACCTTTGCCACCTGCCAACCTTTGTCTGTAGCTGTTTCTCACCACCTCTCAGCCCTAGTCTTCAGCTGTGTTTCCCTTCCCCGCATCCTCTTCTCTATATGACACTCACTTTCTGTAACAGTCTCTGACTCTGTAGCTTCAGCACAGTAAGTCCAAACTTGTTAAGGATTCTGAGGAAATAAAAAAAATGACAGGGCTAGTGAGGTGGTTAAAGTAAGAAAAGAGAACTTAAAGGGATTTCTGAGATTTTTCTCTGTCTAGTGACAGTAACTTGCATAGAGAAATGGCAGAAACTGGATTTGAATTTGTAGCTGTAACGTTTCCATGCTCTCCCTTTTTTGGAGGAATTTAACCTCACTCCCTAACCCTTAAGTACTTGGCATAAGAAAGAGCTTCTGAAGATATTTCCTAACCCTAGGTCCTGTCACAAGTATAGGCACAAAATCAGTCAAATGATTTTTGGATGTGTTGATTTTTAAGAAGGATGGCCTTTTACATACTACGGTATATTGTAAACCTCTGCACCATCAGTCATTTTTACACTTCTCGAGTGCACATCCATTGCACTTAAAGGATTGTCTGCCATTTGCACAGCTTTAGTGCTATCGTTGCAACTGCTCAACATTAGCAACATATCAACAACAAATCCCAGAGCTGGCTTCTGCATTTTGCCAATGGAGGTACCTACAATGTATCATTTCTTTTTTTTTTTTAATATTTTTTTTAAGCTTTTCCTGAATACAAGAATACATAATCCATAATTATACAGAGCACACCACTTATAATACTATTCAAGAATAACAGAAATCACAACATAATATACACATCAAGGGAGAAGGCCTGATTCAATCCAAAATAGGAAGAAGAATAAACAAAGAAATAAGGAGTGTAAACTCCACATAAGGGAGCAAAAATGCAATCACCAACCCATCCCCCAATACTTTCTTTGCAGACAAAAACTGACGCAACACAGAGGCGTCCGTATAAACATAATTTTTCCCTGAAAGTGTTATTAAACAGCGGCATGGAAACTTCAGAAAAAAAGAAGCCCCCAAAGCCACAGTCCTAGACTTTAGTTCAAGAAACTGCTTCCGCCGAAGCTGAGTGACCCGGCTGACATCTGGGAACACTTGGATTTTAAATCCAAAGAATACAACTTCCCTATATTTAAAGTAAGCACGTAAAACAGATAATTTGATTGATTCAGACTTAAATATTACCACCAAAGTGCAGCGTTTGGTTATAACATCAAGTGAATCTTCCAAAAACGCCGTGAGGTTATTGGCGACTGAATTGTCAGGCGGGGAAGACAACCCGCCTGCAATCGGATCACCCTGAACACCCACAGAGAAAGAATAAAGTTGTACTATCTCTAGGGTCTCCTTCAAGTGTAGTACCTCAGAAAAATATTTATGCAACAATACCTCAAAGGAAAGCAAATGAGAACAGCTTGGTTTCCTGGGAGCTGCCGCGGAGTTTTCCACCACGGCGGAGCAGTGTAGCAGGCGGGAAGTGACTGCCTGTTGGGTCAGCTGCAGGCATCCGGTGGCCATCCTAGGTGCTGAGTACCCCCCGTGCCCTACAAAGCCCAGCAGGGGCTGCGCTTTAGTGGAGAACAGCTTGGTTTCCTGGGAGCTGCCGCAGAGTTTTCCACTGCCACAGAGCAGTGTAGCAGGCGGGAGCTGACTGCCTGTTTGGTCAGCTGCAGGCATCTGGTGGCTGTCCTAGGCACTGAGGACCCCCCACGCCCTACAAAGCCCATCAGGGGCTGCGCTTCAGTGGAGAACAGCTTGGTTTCCTGGGAGCTGCCACGGAGTTTTCCACCGCCGTGGAGCAGTGTAGCAGGCGGGAGCTGACTGCCTGTTGGGTCAGCTGCAGGCATCCGGTGGCCATCCTAGGCGCTGAGGACCCCCCATGCCCTACAAAGCCCAGCAGGGGCTGCGCTTCAGTGGAGAACAGCTTGGTTTCCTGGGAGCTGCGGCAGAGTTTTCCACCACCGCGGAGCAGTGTAGCAGGCGGGAGCTGACTGCCTGTTGGGTTAGCTGCAGGCATCCGGTGTCTTTCCTAGGCGCTGAGGACCCCCTGCGCCCTACAAAGCCCAGCAGGTACACTCACGGCCGTGAGTTTGCGGCCTGCGAGGTCGTGTCCAAAGGGGCGTGTCAAAAGGGGCAAGACATGCTCCTTTTGTGCTCCTTCGGTGCTTCCTGAGGTTATCGGAAGGCGCCGTTGAGTGAAGTGTTGTCTCCATGGGGAAATGGAAGGCCAAGGTTGTGGCTAAAGTTTCAGCTGGAAATGATTCGCGAGGAGGTAAAGTGACTGGCCCCATGGATAAAAATTTGGCCTCCCTGCTGCCTGTTAGTCATTCTCCGGATGGGGCTTCTTTGAGCCCGGACACCACCCCCTTTCCCTCAACCTACTGGTTCCTCTACACCCGCGGGGTTGTCCCCCAGCCCTCTTGCTTTGTCTCTTTGTCCAGTCGACCCAGCTGTACCTGAAGCTGTATCCCTCCCTCTTAACCGGGAGGTGACACTTTCGGACATTTGGTTGACTCTTCAACAAATTGATTCACATTTGTCTTCAACTGTTTCCTCGTTGTGTGGGTTCACGCATGATGTGGTAGCCAAAGTTAAAGATATAGATACTCAAATGGTTTCTTCTATGAAGTCTATTGCCCATTTGGATTCTCAGTTGCAAACCCATAGGGATTTTTTTGCTACTTCTATTAAAGATGTTTCTTCTATATCCTATCGGGTTGAGTCACTTGAGAATCAGCAACGGGCAAGAAAATTAGTTTTTTTTTAAATTTTCCTTCTACTCATTTGCTTTCCTTTTAGGTAATGTATCATTTCTAAAGCCAGGATGAGAGCTCATTTTAATGATCACTCCTGGTTGCTTCATTCAGCTGCCAGATGTGATACAGCAGAAGTTCTCTTTTTACATTTTATTACAGGCTATTCTCTATTAAATTATCATCTCTCTAAAATGATTATCATCATTTTTCTGTGATGTAATCAGTTCCTATACTTGAGGTCATAATCTACAGGGTTTTTTTGAGCCCTTCTTACTATCAGACAGCTCCTCTTTAATCTCTGGTCACAAAAAATGTGGCCAGTGTTCAGTGTGCCTGGTGATGCTACAAGCAACTCAGTTTGTTTATCATGACCACATGTACTATCACTTGCATTATGCAACTTCATATGATACCATCTCAGTTGTATATTTACTTTTTTGTCCATGTAATTTAGCCTATGTTGGCAAAACAGACCATGGAGAACATCGGTGGGGAACAGAAAGGCAACCACTGTTCACTGAACAACCCGTATGAACCTTTCCTTCCGAAAAAGAGCCTCAAAGAACAAGGTAACCCTCTCCTATAACGATTAAAACCCCACCGCAAATGCACGGCTTCTCCAAAAGACTTTGTAGAATTGCTGTAAAGCACTATAATTAAGTCATTGTAAACTGCATAAGGCTACTTGTGAAAACGCCCACATTGTATTATGATGATCCCAGTGTTGCAATATATGCCTCCACCAAGGTTAAAATACTGAAACAGATCATTCAACCACTCTTTAAACAGTGCAAAACTGCATAACATTGCATGTTAAGTATATTGTATCATCCTGTGTTTCTCCTTAGGTTATAACATACAACACTATCAGGGTCCTCAAACCATTTTGCTTTTCACTCAGAAACAACCTAAATACCAAACGACTCAAACCAAGCAAAGTCTACACTTCCACGATGGACTGCAGAAAAATCTGCATTTGCTTATTTCACCTCATCCTCCTATCAACTCTGCTAACAAACATTCTTATTCACAATCATGATACAAATCCCTACAACCCAATCCCCATCATACATAACCCCAAAAGATACAATTCAAACTACCAAATAAACTACTATACACCCAATAATAAGCTACATCAGAAAAACATCATATATTGAAACAGGTTAATACAGATCTAACCTATACAGATACAACAAAAGACAAACCTACACAGTCCCCCACTCAATTAAAATGCATACTTATCAATGTAAGATCTATAAGAAATAAGATAATTACTGATCTACTCAAGGACAAAAATCCACACATCCTTTGTGCCACTGAGACATGGCTCTCACCTGCTGACATTTTAATAAACCAATTACAAATTCAGGGATATGACCTATGTAATTGCTATCGGGAATCAAAAAGAGGAGGGGGTACTCGTACTAAGCAAAAAAGAACTCAAACTTACCCCTACATCAAGCAACTTAGATAGAATGGATTTTCTTGAAATAGGGAACAAGAACATATTGCTTTGTCTCATATACAGACCACCATTACCCGACTACAACAACCTGACCCCCATACTAGAATCAGCATGCACAGCCTTACTGAGGAAACCCCAGATCATCCTAAGAGACCTTAATCTTCCATCCCTCAACCTGACAAACACCTCCACCTTCTTAGCAAAAATCAATGGCAAATATGGGGTTCCACCAAATTATACATTCTCCAACACACACAAAGGGGAACTCACTCGACCTTGTCTACCTACCACACCAAACCAAACCATAAACCACTATATGTACACTCCCCCTGCAATAACTGAAGTCCCATGGTCTGACCACCATCTGTTAACCTTTCATATACTATTAAACAAGTCTTTGGTGAGACCTCATTTGGAGGATAGTGTGCAATTCTGGAGACCGCACCTTCAAAAGGATATAAACAGGATGGAGTCAGTACAGAGGGTGGCTACTAAAATGGTTAGTGGTCTTCATTATAAAGCATATGAGGACAGACTTAAGGATCTTAATATGTACACCTTAGAGGAAAGGCGGGATAGAGGTGATATGATTGAGATGCTTAAATACCTCTATGGCATAAATGCACAGGGGGCGAGCCTCTTACGATTGAAAACAAGTTCTGCTATGAGGGGACATGGGATGAGGGTGAAAGGGGATAGATTCAGGAGTGATATGTGGAAATATTTCTTTACAGAAAGAGTGGTGGATCCGTGGAAGTCTCCCAGTGGAGGCAGTAGAGATGAGGACAGTATCTGAATTCAAAAAAGCATGGGACAAACACAGAGGATTGCTAAAGGAAAAAGGGGACTGTTGTAGTTGTTGATATGAAAAGACAGACTAGATAGGCTATGTGGTCTTTTTCTGTCATCATTTTTCTATTTTTCTATGTTTATAAAACACCTCTCTTACCACAATGATGGGCACAAAACTACTAACTAGGCATTTTACCCACTTTAATAGAGTCACCTTTCTAGACAACATCCTGCCCCAGCTTATAATTGATTCAACTGACTCCCTTGACACTGACACTGCTCTAAACATATGGAACTACTCTATTCAAAAAGCTGCTCCCCATCTCCATCACACTCCCTAAGAAAACCTCTAAAAGCAATGAAAAATGGTACACACATGAGCTAACTAAACTAAAGAGGCAATTAAAAAACCAAGAAAAAAGTGGAGGCTAACCAAAACTCAAGAAAACAAACAATGCTACCTTAATATACTCGCTAACTACAAATACACAATTAATAAAACAAAAAGTGATTACCACACAAGAATTCTAATCTGCTCTCTTACCATCCCAGAGAGCTCTTTGCCATCATTAAATCTCTACCCAAGACAAGCCATACTGAATCAGAAGTATATAACATAAACCCACAAACGCTAGCTAATTATTTTTCATCCGAGCTTAAAAATAAAAATGCTAGCCATGCCACCCCTTCCCTAGACCACCCAATAAACCTCATCACAAGGGATAGCTTCTACCCAGTAGACCAAAAACATCTACTAAACATTATAACAAACATCAACACCACAACCTCCCCATTGGATCCATGCCCAGTATCATGGATAAAATCCACAAAAAAAGAACTCGCTCTACATATCCTCCATATTGTTAATCAATCACTGTCTCAAGAAATCATGTCCACTGACCTTAAAACTACATCCATTCGTCCTATATTTAAGTATAATACACTTGATAAAAAAGACCCAAGCGCATACAGACCTATAGCTAGTATACCATTTGTTGCCAAAATAATAGAAAAAGTCATTCAATTACAACTCCAAGATTATATTGACCTCAATGCACCTTTAGACACCCACCAATTTGGTTTTCGACCATTCCATGGAGCCAAAACCTTGCTGCTAATACTAATGGACCACTTCATCAGAGGCAGAGACAATCCTAATTGTGCATTTATTCTCCTCTTTATTGGCATCACGTCAGCATTTGACAACCTTAGCTATGACACCCTCATCTCGAGATTAGCACAAATAGGATTAGAAGGCACAGTATTACACTAGTTCAGATCATACATATCAAACCGTAAACTTCGCGTCCAAATAGGCCAAAACTCATCAGAGACATTCCCTCAAGAACAAGGACTACCCCAAGGTTCTGCCCTCTCAGCCCTCCTTTTCAACCTATACTGGCAACTAATTACCAACATCTTCAGAAAATTCAACATTGGGAATTACATCTATGCGGACGACATTATGTTGTCTCTCCCCATAGACATAAACAACCCTACCTTTCACAATCTATCAGACTGCATTATTGAAATGGAATCATGGTTAAAGTCCAACAACCTTACTATTAACTATAAGAAAATGGAAGTCCTATACATATCAAGGAATCAAAACCCTACCCCTTTCAAACCATCAAGATTAATAATATTGTACTCCCTATTAAGCAAGAGGTGAAATACCTCGGCATAATACTAGATCAATTCCTCAGCATGTTCCCACATATAAAACAAACAGTAAGGACTATCTTCTTCAAACTGAAAACTGTTCAATATCTTAGGGGGATGTTTACTAAAAACCGGAAATGTGCGCGCCGCAAAATAGCGCACGGAAACGCGGCACTGAAACGCTAATAAATGCCCCGCACACGTGCGTGTCACCCCCGCAAAGGTGCGCAACACACTAACGGGCCCCGTACAAGTGCGGGCCAGCAAATGTCCGATAGAGGCGTGGAACGGCTAAAGGAGGGCGGAGGAAGGCTCCGGAGGGGCGGAGGGACTGGGTCAATGGGTGGAGAGTGGGAGGGGAGAGGCTCCCCGCACAGTATCGGGTCCGAATTTGCATGTAAAAACTACCGCGAGGGAAACCCTCGCGGTAGAAAGCATTTAAAGGGAAGAGAAACCATTTCCGTCAGCAATGTATAGGAAAACCGGGGAAACCAGCAAAACGTGAGCAGTGTGATACATGTGCACAGCACAAAAGTGCAAATAAAAATAGAAAATGACCACAACAGAACTATTAAAAATAGTAATTCAGCTGGGGAACAGTTATAGTGATGGGCAAATACAGAAAACACACCCAGCAAAGCTCCAGAAAAAAGAAATGAATTTTGGAAGGGTTTACGGAGCGGAGACTCTTCCAAAAAACATTTCCTTTTGTGGAGCTTTCCTGGGAGTGTTTGCTATGGTTGCCCATTAATATCACTGTTGCCCAGCGTGGTGATATTTTGTCCCCCATTTCCCGTGGTCATTTCCGGGGTTTATGTGCACGTTTGTCACCAGACAGGGTGCATATGCCCACAGTAAATTTGCGTAGAGCAGGGTTTGTGACTCCATCCTGCCAGGCTTACTACCTCCAGGGGCTGCACTGTCTATGTGGCCATAGTGTGGTGCAGCGGACAGAGTCAGTACCTCTAGGACCAGAGGTTCAAAGCCCAGCTGGGGCACTTGCCAGCCCAGTCCCTATATTTTACCCACCACTAAACACAGATAGCGCAGACACCCCTGTATTGCAGGGGACATAAGCATGGGGAAAACACCCATATTTTACCCAACAACGCACACACACCACAACAATGGGCATTACCCACAGCCAAGTACCCCAAATGCAGTCCCGTACTGCCACATTCCAGTCAGGTCACCTGCCTTTTATGGGAGAAGCTCATGCCAGCTTGTTGGCGGACGAGTACATGTAGTGCAGGGGGCAGTGGCTGCTAGCGACAGAAGACAGAGGCCTAGCCATGTGCAGGCTGGCACAGTCCACAGCAACAGACAGGCCCTGCCAGATCCACAGTCATGGACTATCCAGGGAATACAGCCAAGCTGTGGCTACACAGTGGTGCAGTGCACACAGACAGTGCATGCAAGAACAGAAGGTCACAGGTTCAAAGACCAGCTGGGGCTACCGGCAATCCTGCCCACATATTTTCCACACAAATAAACAGTGATAGTAAGGACACACCTTTTGTGAGGAGGACATATGCAATGGTAATACGTCTATCTTTTACCCCACTGAGCACAGACACCATGAACAGGGGCAGAACCTACAGCATAATCCCCCAAATGCAGTCCTGGTGGGCCACACACCAGTCAGGTTCCATGCTGCCACTCATACAAATGCCTGTGCTGTATATCTATGCACGGCATGTAGATGTAGCTCATGCATATTCATGAGGGACAGCAGGAAGACCCGAACAGTGTGATGCAAAACTGGGCTGGAGTGGGGAAGCGCTGCCGTAAAGCAGCAGCCAACAGGGGCAGACACACCCACACCCACACCCACAGGCCCCATTGGCCAATGTCTCCTGTAGAGGCAGAACATTGGACCCTGCGTGCATCTCCCAATACCAGCACCTGCATACCTTAGCAATGTCACCCTACACCTGAGGTACACAGCTCTGAAATGTTTGCTAAGAGTACAGGCTGATAGATATCCCTACGTTACGCACATACTGCTAGTTGACCCCATCCGAACAATCTGTTTGGTGTCTGCGGTGCGTGCTCCAGGCCTGGCCACTGACGGTGTTCACCATCCTGGGGAGTGACCCCCAGCAGTACTGCGTACCATATCCATGCCTGTGCCGTGCCCAGGACAAGTGTGGTGGCCAATGCTAATCACCCCCTCAATAGTAGCACAATGCTGGCATAGGTGTGGGAGTGTGTGTCTGTCTATACAGTGTGTGTTGGCTGCAAACACCTTCCCCAACCCACACTGCCAGCACTACTGCCAGTATTGGCCTGCCAATGTGCATAATGAGCAGCAAGGTACCATGGGTATAGGTCAGACATGGTGGGCTGGCCAGGATGCATCTGCACAGGGCATAGGGCACTGGCTGTGACATTGTAGTGCCAGGCCACCACCTACACAGACAAGGTGACCTCTGTATGTGCTGCTGGGGGAGCACTCTCACCCTGAGTGTGCAGTGATGACAGCATGACTAGGCACCCCCATAGTGCTGTATTGTGTTTCTCTCATGTGATATATATGGGTTTCCTGTTGGGGCCGCCTCACAGAACTCTCTGCTTGTGTGTGCTGCCATCCCAGTTTTGGGTACATGCATTTCCATCAGGGCTAGCCAGCAGACTGTTCACTGCTGGTATGTGTCTTGATGGAGTGCCTTGCAAGGTGCAGTGGCTGATGGCTTGCTGCAGGTAAATATCAGATAGTGCTGGGGTGCATCTTTGGATATCCAGGCCTAAAGTCTGTCTGATATTGTGTTATGGATGGGTGTGGAGCTGCTTGGACTGCCCTGTAGGGTGTCTGTTCCCCAGCAGGACTGGGGTTTGATGGTCCACTCTACTGCTGTGGGATGGGGGTTGGTGGGGGGGGGGGCCCTGTTTGCCACCCTCGGGGGGGTGCGGGGGGGGGGGGGGGGGGGGGGGGGGGGGGGGGGTGGGGGGGGGGGGGGGTGTAGTGGGGTAAGCTTTGACCACCTAGGGGGGGTCCATGGGGGGGGTTTCCACTAACTGAGACAGACAGAGATATCCAACATGTTTCTGCAGCACCTTCCTATCTCACAGGTTAGTACTGTTTTGGAGCTCTGTCATGGCCTCATCCAGCCATGGCTGGTGTTGTGGACCTCATCCTGGCCGCCACATCACACCCTCAGGGTGAGCACAGTACCCGCACAATGTGACGGTGTGTAGCTACTCTTTGCTGGTAGTCCACCCGCTCAGGACCCCCTACCAGGCTGAGGTGCTGTGTGGGTGCACATGGACAATTCCCCCTACCAGGCCGGGTAGCTGTTGGGGTGCATTCCCCATCTTGTGTGCATCTGTGGACAGCTGATTTGCATGTGCACTGCATCATGGGTACGGGTGGCCTAACCCTATCCTGTCTACAACAGCAGACTGTCTGTGGGGTGACGTGCAGGCTCTCTGCAGCCAGCCAGGGGCTTGCTATCAGCTATAGAGCTGTAGCCCAATGGTTACGTCACTCCCTGTACAGCCAGAGGTCATGGGTTCAAACCCACAGTGGGGCCCTTTGATAGGCAGTCCACAGCTTTATTTTTATTTACTGTACATATGTCTATGCCGGCAAAACCACACACAGCTTACTATACCCATTAGGTGCCTCTGAGGGTGCTTTATAGGGCGCCCTATAGGCCACCTTATGGTTGCCATCCATATAGGGTGCACTATACATTATCCTGTGTCGCAACATACATGGTGCCCTATAGGGGACATTCTAGGGTGCCTTGGCGGACAGTGCACTGTAACATGTGCCTTACGGGCATCCGTATGTTAACACACTGTGAGAGCGGGTTTACTAGTGGTGGGAAATAAAATATAAATGGAAGGCCTCCTACAGCACTCCTCACCATGATACATACTGCCCCAGCCAGCCTTGTTCACTGGGCACTGTGAGGGGTTGAACCCCTGGCCCCTGCACCATTGGTCAGTGTCTTAACCATTGTGCTGTGGCTCTGTTCCTGTGTTTGTGCATCTGCGCGCAGCCTTGTAGCCATCAGCGCGCCATCTTGTGGCGCACTAAATTAACAGTGCGCCGCCTTATGCCGCATAACATGGAAATGCCCCTAAAATAATGCCTCAGCCAGCTGTCTTCAATGGGCACTGTGGGGAATTGAACCCATGATCCCTGCACGAGTGGTCAGTGTCTTAACCATTGTGCTATGGCTCCGCTCCTATTAATTGCACATCAGCGCGCCACTTATCCCTCCCACTATTGGACTGCCCCTCACACATCAGCGCGCCGCCTTCTGCCCACCGGCTCGCCGCCTTCTGTTGCCCACATTTATCAGCGCACCGCCTTCTGCCGCCCAAACTTAACAATGTGCCGCCATCTGCCGCCCACACTAAACAGTGCGCCGCCTCATGCCGTAATAAAAATAACAGTGCGCCGCCTTCTGCTGCCCAAAATTAATATGCCTCCTAACCACTTTTGCCCATAAATGTTGGTGCCTCAGCTGGTCTTTTTTGTTGAGCGCAATGGGGGTTTGAACCCCTGGTCCCTGCACCAGTGGTCGGTGTCTTCACCATTGTACTATGGCTCTGTTGCTTGGTTTTGCAGCAGCGCCCCACTTAGCCTTCCCACGCGCTAATGTGGGCCCCGCACATTAGCGCGACGCACACACGTATGGTCCAGTTTTTTGCTTTTTTCTGCCTGGCCCGCCCACTCCTTATATGGCACCAGCACACTAACGGGAACCCGCACAGCAACGGTGTTTAGTAAACATGCCCCTTAGACTCCTGTTAGACATCAATGATTTCAAATCAGTAGTCCAGGCCCTTATCATCCCACTTTTGACTACTGTAATACTCCGTTACAGGGTCTACCAATCAAGTGGAGTGGAGGAGTGGAGGAGTAGCCAAATGGTTAGAGTGGAGTAGAGGAGGCTTGAGTGGAGGAGCACTGGCTTGGGAACCAAGAGACCAGGGTTCAAGTAGTCTAGGCTCAAGTGGAGGAGTAGCCTACTGGTTAGAGCACTGGCTTCGAACCAAGAGACCAGGGTTCAATTCCCACTAGCACTCCTTGTGGCCTTGGACAAGTCACTTAACCCTCCATTGCTCAGAAAAATCCAAGTTTATGTTTATGTTTATTGAATTTGATATACCGCTCAGACCCAAAGGCATAGAGCGGTTTACAATATTACATCATTTAGGGAAAACAAAGAAAAGAACGCCATTTATAAGATAGGACAGAGTAGAGGACAGAGACAGTCAAACAGATAAGAGGAAGAGAAGGACATGGCACAACACGTTACCCTGATACATAGGTAGGGCATCAATACATCATCAAGGACTCCAGATACAGATGCCACGGATCAACGCCTAAGGGCCACGCCAAAGGGCCCTCTGGCGAGGCCCTCAGGCGTGGGCCCGCAAGGCGCGGGCGCACCCTGGCAACGGCGGTTTTTAAGCTGTTGGGCCCCGTTGACGGAAGGCAGGCTCTGGGAGGAAGGGGGGAGCTCCTGCTCTCACCCCCGTCAAATGCGCTGCTGATCCTGGGCCCTGGCAACGGCGGTTTTTAAGCCATTGGGCCCCGATGACGGAAGGCGGGCTCTGGGAGGAAGGGGGGAGCTGTTTAATGTACATTACCAAGTTTAAGTTACAATGTAAACCACTGTGATTGAAATGATAAAGCAGTATAAAAAACTGTTAATAACATCTAACCATCCTTATCAATCCTCATTCATACTCAACCAGATCCCAGATCCCACAGGCAAAATGCTATCCACTCACTTGTATCCCCCACTCTATCTGCAAGACAAAACAGGCCACGAGCTCCAGAGCCTTCACATATCTCACTCCCAGTCTCTGGAACTCCCTCCCACTACTGCTACAATTGATCAAAGGCCTCCAAACATTTAGGAGAGAACTCAAAACTTACCTCTTCCTTGCACACTATGGAAACACTAATATAGAACTCTCCCCCCCTCACAAGCTGCATCACAACACACCCCTTGAGAGACACATACATTCAGCACCCTCAAACTCAAAGAAAATCATAATCAACTGGAATCAAAAGGATAATCAAAAGGATAATCAACTGATCGCTCAGAAGATACCCACTGAAATGGAATCAGGACCCCCAGTGTAAATAAGATGTAGATATGTTACACAATGTACATAGTTCCCCCCAGTTACTTCCAAGTTGATCTCCTGTTTATTGTAAATACAACTCAGGGTTCCTGTGTTGTATGGTTGATGTTGAATGTAAACCGCTCTGATCTAAAATAGAGCGGTATAGAAGAACTGTTAAATAAATAATCAGAGATTATGAACATAGTTTATTAGCTTCTTGTTTTAAGCAAAATGTAAATTGTAAATTGTTGTTAACTGTAATTACAAAGTTTACTATGTAAAAAGTTATATCACCGTTCTATATAGAATGTTCTGTTCTTTGTAAACTGCCCCGGATCTTTGGAAGGGGCGGTATAGAAGAATCTTAAATAAATAAATAAATAAAACAGCATAGGGGACAAGAGCAATCCCTGAAGTCCCACATTCTGGTTTCCAGGTCTGATTACACAAAAAGCCTGAAAATCACTCCAGGACCTTCCCTTAGAAACCCAAATAATTCAAGATGGCTAACAGCATCTCATGGTCAGCAACATCAATGGCCACACTCATATCACACTGTAACAAAACTGCTATATGCCCCCTGGCCAAAGTGCTATTCATATCCAAGACAAGAATACCCAATAACCATTCCGTATTATGATATTTATGAAACCCAAACTGTGAATTATTCAAACAGTCATGATCTTCTAAGAATTGTATAAGTTGACCCACAACCATTGCTTCCAATATCTTTGCATAGAATGGCATATTCACTATTGGATGATAGCTAGAGTCTTCAACTAAACTGGCGCTTGAATCTTTTGGGATATGATTTAAAACAATATCGCCTATCTCCGATGGATAGCCACCTTCCAATAGGAGGGTAACTATCACCTCATAAAGCCAACATTTGAATGAAAAAGGCACAGAAAAAACATTAAAAACCGGACACACATCTACTGGTGAAAACGTTTTAGTATATTTACAAAAGCACCTCTCAAACTCTTTAAAAGATGGTATGCTAAATGAAACCCAGGAGATTTCTCCCACATATGATGATTCCAACTCACCCCTTAAAGAGAGTACTAGTAGGGGGTCTATAATACATTTCATGCCACAGCAACCTGACTAGGCACAGAATGGCCTAGTCCACATCAGCAGGGGGTGTAGCGAGGCACACCGGAAAAATGATGTGAAATTTTATTCTAATGCTGAGGTTGCGTTTCAGCCTCAGCATTAGAATAAAATTTCACATCATTTTTCCGGTGTGTCTCGCTTGTTTCTATGTTTCTATTTATCGTTTATAAATAGAAACATAGAAACATGATGACAGAAAAAGACTTAATGGCCTATCTAGCCTGTCCTTCCATATCAACAACTACAACAGTCCCCTTTTTCCCTTTAGAGATCCTCTGTGATTGTCTCATGCTTCTTTGAATTCAGATACTGTCCTCATCTCTACCACCTCCACTGGGAGATTATTCCACGGATCTACCACTCTTTCCGTAAAGAAATATTATCACATATCACTCTTGAATCTATCCCTTTTCACCTTCATCTCATGTCCCCTCATAGCAGAGCTTTCTTTCAAATGAAAGAGGCTCTCCTCCTGTGCATTTATGCCACAGAGGTATTTAAACATCTCAATCATATCACTTCTATCCCGCCTTTCTTCTAAGGTGTACATATTAAGATCCTAAAGTCTGTCCTCATATGCTTTATAATGAAGATCATTAACCATTTTAGTAGCCACCCTTTGTACCGACTACAGCCTGTTTATATCCTTTTGAAGGTGTGGTCTCCAGAATTGCACACAATATTCCAAATGTGGTTGCATCAAAGACTTATACAGAGGCACTATCACTTCCTTTCTTCTGCTGGCCAATCCTCTCCCTATGCACTTAAGCATCCTTCTAGCTTTTGCTGTTGCCTTTTCTACCTGTTTAGGTACATTGAAATTGTCAGACACAATCACGCCTTGGTCCCATTCTTTCATGGACAGAAGTATGTCACCCCCTTGGATTGTTGCAGCCCAAATGTATGACCCTACATTTTTTAGCAATAAATCTCAGCTGCCAAATTCTAGACCATTTTTCAAGCTTAGCTAGATCCCTCCTCATATTATCTATATCTTCCTGGGTGTGTTCTCTGTTGGAGATTTTTGTATCATCTGCAAAGAGGCAAACCTTACCTGACATCCCTTCGCAATATCACTAACAAAGATCTTAAAAAGAATCTGACCAAAGACAGATCCCTGAGACACTTCTTTGGTAACCTCCTTCTCCTCAGAGTGAACTCCATTTATCTGTAGCCTTTGTCACCTCCCACTCAACCAATTTTTAACCCAGTCAGTAACTTTAGGGTCCATTCCAAGGATGCTTAGTTTGTTTATAAGTTCCATGTGCGGAACAGTGTCAAATGCTTTCCTGAAATCTAAACATGCCACATCTAGGGCTCTCCCTCGGTCTAACTCCCTGGTCACCCAGTCAAAGAACTCAATCAGATTTGTCTTACAAGACCTGCCACTAGTGAATCCATGCTGCCTCAGATCCTGCATGAAGTTAGACTCCAGAAACCTCACTATTTTCTCTTTCAGCAACGCTTCTAATAATTTACTCACCACCGAGGTTAAATTAACTGGCCTGTAGTTTTCAACCACATCCTTACTTCCACTTTTGTGTAAAGGGACCACATATGCCTCTCTCCAGTCCTCCTTGCTGCCATCCATTGCACACTTTAGACAATTGAGGGCACTGTACTTTTCTTCATTAGACCTGCTGCATACATCACTTGCTGGACTTGCTGAATGCATCACTTGTGTCAATATACTGTCCTCTGATTCCTTATATGATTGGTGGAAACTTTTGGGACACTCAGATTGCTCATGGTCCCTGAATGTTTGACTCAAAGCCATCATTCTGGCCTTTTAGCCAGATCTACCCTTAATCTCTTGCTGGACACACACCTTGCCTGTATGTTGCACCATTTGCTGGTCTCCAGGGCAGCAGCCGACCAGAGCCCCAAGGTGTAATGGCATATTTGGATTGTATGCCATCATACTGCTTGGTACCATCCTATCTCCATTGATTTCAGAGAATGACACAAGTGGCATAGTCAGGGTTGACATAGTGCATAGGAAATGGGAGCATCATCATACTGTCATTTGTGTTGCATGGCTCCTTAATGCACATTTCAAGTGTTCAGTGCATGCAAAGCACAAGGAACATAGACTCATATGGCTAAATGATGGAGTACAAACATACATCATGTCCAATATGACACCCTTTGGTGTTTCTCTTTCTTGGTGTGTGCCCCAAAGAGCATATTCTATACGAGCACATGCAGTGTTGCATTGCTGGTAGTAGAATTTTTCCCAGGCTCTACACATTCACAGACATTGTTATTATTGTGAACTTTTGCTTATGGTAACATTTTCAACTGAGAGAGGAGGTCCATCTTTGTGAGCAGTGGGATCTGAGGGCACTATGGCCTTACTCTGCCTGCAATGTCAATGATTTCTGGTATCTCCTGTTGAGAGGCTGCAACAAGGGAGCAAATAACCAGAGAGAGGATGAACCTGATAGGAACATATGGTCCCTTTCATTTAGGCATCCAGTAAGTGGCAAGATGCAGCAGCCATCATAGTTAAGCCACTCCCCTTTTTAGTAGCACCGATTTTCAATGCTACCCGCTTAGCCCTCTGTGCCTTAAAGATAGGCGAGGTTTTCCCTCGCTTATCTTTCAGGTACAAGGGATAAGCGGGTAGCATCAAAAATTGGTGCTACCAGGCTAGCTCCTGTGGCTTCCTGGTTGTGCGGCGAGACCTGGATTTTCATTGCTGGGGCCGCCCCGGCATTGAAAATCCAGGTTAGATGGGTGGCGGGTGGGCTATGCGTCGACGTGGCGCATAGCATCGCCCAGATGAAAATTGAGCCCATAATATATATCAATTGGGCAAGTTTACTAAAGCAGAGCTAATGTGTGTTTATATTGCATGATAGCCGGGAGTGCCAAAAGCAGCCATGCTAAAAATACTGAACTACCAGAGCAGCGAGCAGATAGGCGTGATTAAGGCAGAAAGTAGACAGAGAGAGGGTGGAGAGAGAGCGCACGGCTGGGGCAGGTATGCTAATCATGCTAGCTACACAAACACACCGCTAGGATGGTGCGGGTGCAACTACTGGCTGCCTCTGACTAGATGCTAGTTGCATCGCTATGCTCGTGCGTTCTAAATGCACAGTTCATATGCAAGTGTTAGGAAATATAAAGGGCAGAAGCAGGGTAAGCAAGAAAAAATAGGGCAAATAGGTGATGTTAACTGAATACCTGGGTGTCTGCCTAGAGCACATGCTTCAAGGGCCTGTATGGCAGTGGACACACACAGCCTGACAACCACAAAACCAGGGTCCTCAGGTTAGGAGTGACCCTGGTGTGGTAGTGAACAACCAGCCACAGAAACATCAACAGCTATCTGACTGAACTCCTGTTCATGTCTGCATATACCCTGGATAGTTGTCAGAGGGCCGATGGTGTTATGTGCTGGAGGGGTGTCAGGAGATAGGACCTGTGCTCTGTGCATCAGCCAGTACTGGCCACAAAGAGTTGAAGTGAGCAGACTAGATAAGGAGGTGGGGCATGCAAATACGAAGTTGAGCATACTGACTACATGGCAGTGTTGCATGAAGTGCTGTCCAACCTCTCCTTCCCTGAATAGAGGGGCATGTAGCAGTGCATATGTGGATCTAGGAGTGCCCCACATTTTCCTGTGTGCAGGTATCCTCTCACTATGACCAAGGGGGGGGGGGAGGGTGGAAGTTGGTTGATGCCTGCTGATCCAGAACAACTACTTAATACTTCTAGCACTGAAAATGGGCTTTTGGCAATGGAGTTCACTGATTGTGGGCTCCTCACTGCCCCCCTCACCCCACCCCCATGCCCAGGGGTTGAGGTGTTCTATAAAACTAGGGAGCTCTTGTGGGCTATGGCCTCTTTCTCCCTGACAGATGGGATGCTCAGACTGGTTTGCTCACCTCCATAGGGATCCTTGCTGTTGGTGGGGAGGGGGGGGGGGCATGGCTGCTCTCTGTGGACTGACTTCACATATCTTGAAGATATCAGGCTGGTAGACTGCCCAGAGGATGTGTTTCCCCTCCCTCCTTCCCTTCCTCCTCTACCGTGATACTGCTGGGCCTAAAGTGAAGCACATCTCTACAGTGGCCATACACCCTCCCTGTATGGCTCCCGATTGGGAGCCCTGCAGGGAGCACAGAGGGTAAGCTCCTCCCCACTCCCCATCCCCACTGAGACCTCCAATCAGCCTGGTGCTACAGCAGCTACAGCAACCAAGTATGTATTTATAGACTCTTATATACCGCACTATTAGGCATCAGCGCGGTTCACAAAAAACAGTGAGATACACAATTCAACAGTACTTTGTGTTTACAGAAAACAGGTACCTTTTAAAAGAGAGCCACTCTCACTGCCAGTCTCTTTCCACCACGCAGAGACTAATCGGGAGCCCTGCAGAGAGCATGGAGGTAAGCTCCACCCTGCTCCTCACCGAGACCTCCAACCAGCCCAGTGCTACAACAGCTACAGCACCAAGTACCCTTTAAAAGTAGAGCTGTGCTTAGGCGCGTCTACATCTGGCAGCCTGAACCGGCAAGCCTCACCAGTGGTCCCTTTGGTGTGGCCCTTAGGTGTGAGCCCTCTCAGGACCAGTGTGAAATAAACCCCTAGAGCTCTAATAAGAGAAGGAAGATTGGCAACCCCTCAGACAGACCAACCACCAAGACTCCAACTCTGAATAACTGGGTCTACTCTGAGACTCCACACACCAGCTCTCTCGGCAGCTCCATTTAACTAGTCATTCTCACCCAAGACCATTTTCACACATGCATCACTATTTCTCAGTCACTATCATTATACTTCTCATCACACATGCAATTGCCCACAGCTCAACATTCACATCAACAGCAACCATCCCCACTACTGACCATCCATGTCACAGACATGTATGGTCTCCTAATCAAGCCATGCACTAGAAACCCTTCCAACCTCCTCAGAATTCACCCATTACCTCTTCCTCCAACCAGTAGCAGAATATCTTTCCCTTCCCTCCCTCCTTCAAATGCAGACTTCATCAATGCAAGATTCTTATACTACAAGATCCCTATCCCTGCTGGATCACATAAAGGACAATCAAATAGATATTGCTTGCATTACAGAAACCTGTCTTGAGGAAACAGATAGCATCCTCCGAAAACAAATGGCCATATTCTGCCTACCCAACTTTTCAACCAGACAAGACTTAACAAAAGAGGAGGAAGCATACTCATCATAAGCCAAGGAAGTACTACTGTACAATTCAAGATCACCCATCACAAATCCTCCCAAAACATGGACACGATCTCCAGCTCCAACCCTCATCTCTCTTTCTGCCTAGCGTAACAGACCTCCCCCCCCCCCACTCAGAATCCAGCGACCTCTCCCCCCACTCCTTGAGGAAGCATGCAAAGACCATCTTAAGAACAAATGGTTCATTCTCCTGAGAGATCTCAACCTGCCCTTTACTATCAAACAAACAAGCAGCTCCTTCTTACAGGCCACAGAGGCACAACAACTCAACCAAATAATAGCAGAATCAGCACACAGCAAGGGTGCAACACTGGACCTCATATTCACACCAGCAAACTGGCCACACCATGACCTCGCATCAATGACTTGATGCTCCTCTGTTCCCTGGTCTGATCACAGACTAATTACCTTCTTTCCTCCCCAGAAACAACAATTACCACACAAACACCCATCCTTCGAAACACACATGAAGATTCAGATATTTTGACAAGCAATCATTCTTAACCACCATCGAACCACTAATGCAAATAAACACAGAACAAATTGATACAAATAGCCTAGACTGCAGTGTCAATCAATGGAACAACCTCATTGTATCCTACACAACTAAACAATAGTCTTTACAAGAAATGTTCCCACCTGGCCCACTCCAGAGCTTAAACTAATGAAGAACAAGCTCCGACATCTCGAACGCAGGTAGAGATGTCACAAGAACCCAGATACCCAAGAGGATTACTCAAAGACCCTAAAGCAATGCTTTGCCCTCACACTACCTAAGAAAAGAGAACACCACATAAAACTATTTAGCTCAACTCTCAACAAACCCAGAGAACTTTTTAACATTGCACAACAGCTCATCAAAGCACCCACTAGCACAAGACCTATCATGTCCATCTCACCAAACATGATGGCAAAACACCTACAAGCCAAGTAAGCAAGAGCCTCCATATCTGCAACTCTAGTTAGCCATATGAACATCTTCTCCAATGTTCCTAGCTCTGAGACCTGGCTAGCTTTTAGACCCATCGCTTCTAGGCAGCTTGAGAGCATAATAGTTAACCTGAACAATACCACCTTCCCATTGGACCCATGCCCATTCCCATGGATCTTTACCACTAATCCAACACATTATCCATTCTTCCCTCGAGCTTGGTTCCATGCCAACCACCCTGAAGCTAGCATCAATCAGGCCCACTGCTGAAATCACCTATGCTTGACCCAGCCTCCCCATCTCATACAGACCTATCTCAAGTATCTCATCATTTGCCAAGATACAGTAATTGAAAAAGTAGTCCAGATCCAGATGCAGGATTTCATCAAATCGCATTCTCCCCTTGACGAGCAACAGCATGGCTTTAAGCCCTTCCATAGCACCAAAACTACTAATTTCACTATTGGACAATCTAATTAGAGCACTGAAAAAAATCACTCAAGGTTTAATCCTGTTTTTTTGGATTTATCTGCAGCCTTTGATTCAGTCACACATACCCAGCTCATGGCACGCCTCCATGAAATTGGTCTTAGGAGCAAGACACTATCCTGGTCCCAGTCATATCTCTCTGATCACACTCAACAAATCCATATAGATTCACAAAATTCAGAATCATTCAAGTTCCTGCAAGGCTTACCTCAGGGCTCCACACTTTCCTCCTTACTTTTCAACATCTTTATCCAACCCCTGTGCAAGATCATCCAAACCAACAAAGTCCTTTACCATTTCAGTGCAAATGATATCCTCATCTACTCCCACTTCACCACCAACAACCCCGACTACTCACCAATTAGCAGGTGTCTAGAAGAAATCACACAATGACCTCACCTTAAGAACATAAAATAAGAACATAAGATATTCCATACTGGGTCAGACCAAGGTCCATCAAGCCCAGTATCCTGTTTCCAACAGTGGCCAACCTAGGTCACAAGTACCTAGCAGTATCCCCAAAAGACACAGGTTCCACAATGCTTATATTGGGGCAAGCAGTGGATATTCTGGGTTCACTTTATAAATGGTTTATGGACTTTTCCTCCGGAACTAGTCCAAAGCTTTTTTAAACCCAGCTACACTAACAGCTTTTACTACATCCCCTGGTAGCAAATTCCAGAGCTTGATTACACATTGAGTGAAAAAATATTTTATCTTATTAATCTTAAATAGGTTACCCTTTAGCTTCATTGCATGCCCCCTAGTCTTTCTATATTTTGATGGCGTAAACAATTGATCTACGCTTACCCGTTCCACTCCATTCATTAATTTATAAACCTCTATCATATCTCCCCTCAGTGTCTCTTTTCCAGGTTGAAGAGCCCTAACCTTTTTAGCCTTTCTTCATAGGGGTATCCTTCCATCCCCTTTACCATTTGGGTGGCTCTTCTCTGTACCTTTTCTAATAATGCTATAATCCTTTTTAAGATATGGTGACCAGAATTGCACCCAATATTCAAGGTGTGGTCGCACCATAGAATGATACAGAGGCATTTTAATATCCTTTGTTTTATTCTCCATTCCTTTCCTTATGATACTTAGCATTCTATTTTCTCTCTTGCCACCACTGCACACTAGGTGGAGGGTTTTAACATGTTATCCATGATTACACCTAAATTTTTTTCCTGGGTAGTGATTCCTAATGTGGAACCTTGCATCGTGTAACCATAGTTTGGGTTGTTTCTTTCCTAGGTGCATAACTGTGCACTTTGTCCACATTAAATATCATGTGACATTTTGGATGCCCAGTCTTCCAATTTATCAATATCCTCTTGCAATTTTCCACAATCCTCATGGGTTTTAACAACTTTGAACAGTTTGTGTCATCAGCAAATCTGATAACCTCACTCGTTATCACCATTTTCCAGGTCATTTATGAATAACGTTAAAAAGCAGCAGACCCAGCACAAATCACTGGGGTATAACACTAGTCAGCTTTCTCCATTGGGAAAAATTGGCCATTTAACCCTAGCCTCTGCTTTCTATCTTTAAATCAGTTCCTGATCACAATAGTACACTGCCTCCTATCCCCATGAGTTTTTTAATTTTTGCCAAACGTCCGTGATGAGGGACCTTGTCAAAGGCTTTCTAAAAGTCCAGATACACTATATCAATTACTCACCTTTGTCTACCTGTTTATTCACATCTTCAATAAAACATAACAGATTAGTGAGACAAGATCTTCCTGGCTAAAGCCATGTTGGCTGTCTCCAATTAAGCCATGAGTATCTGCATGTTGAGTAATTTTGTTTCTTTATGATGGTTTCCACTATTGTTCCTGGTACCGACGTCAGGCTCACCGTCTGTAGTTTCCCGGATCACCCCTGGAACCCTTTTTTTAAAAATTGGCGTTACATGGCCATCCTCCAATCTTCAGGTATTACAGATAATTTTAATGATAGTTTACAGATTACTAATAGTAGGTCTGCAATCTCATATTTCAGTTCTTTCAACACTTTTGGATGTATACCATCCAGTCCACGTGATTTGCTACTCTTCAGTTTATCAATAGTTGTAACATAGAAACATAGAAATATGATGACAGAAAAAGACTACATGGCCTATCTAGTCCTGTCCTTCCATATCAACAACTACAGCAGTCCCCCTTTTTACCTTTAGAGATCCTCTGTGTTTGGTCCCATGCTTTTTTGAATTCAGTTACTGTCCTCATCTCTACCACCTCCACTGGGAGACTATTCCACGGATCCCACTACTCTTTCCATAAAGAAATATTTCCGCATATCACTCCTGAATCTATCTCCCTTCACCCTCACCCCATGTCCCCTCATAGCAGAACTTGCTTTAAATTGAAAAGAGGCTCCTCTCCCTGAACATTTATGCCACAGAGGAATTTAAACATCTCAATCATATCACCTCTATCCTGCCTTTCCTCTAAGGTGTACATATTAAGATCCTTCAGTCTGTCCTCATATGCTTATAATGAAGACCACTAATCATTTTAGTAGCCACCCTCTGCACCGACTCCATCCTGTTTCACATCCTTTTGAAGGTGCGGTTCTCCAGAATTGCACACTATACTCCAAATGAGGTCGCACCAAAGACTTATACAGACAGAGGCATTATCACCTCCTTTTTTCTGCTAGGCATTCCCTTGTATCACCCCAAGCATCCTTTTAGCTTTGCCGTCGCCATCTCGCCTTTTCTACCTATTAGCTACTTTAAGACATCAACACAACCACACCTAGGTCCCCGCTCTTCTTTTAGTGGACAAAAGTACTTCACCCCCTATACTATATTGCTCTCTTGGATTGCTGCAGCCCAAATGCATGACCTTACATTTTTTAACATTAAATCCCAGCTGCCAAATTCTAGACCATTCTTCAAGCTTAGCTAGATCCCTCCTCATGTTATCTACACACAACCTTCCTGGTGGTGTCTACTCTATTGCAGATTTTGGTATCATCTGCAAAGAGGCAAACCTTACCCGACAGCCCTTCCGCTATATCACTAACAAAGATGTTAAAAAGAATGGACCAAGGACAGATCCCTGGGGCACACCACTGGTAACATCCTTCTCCTCAGAGTGAGCTCCATTTACTTGTACTCTTTTTTCGCCTCCCACCCAACCATTTTCTAACCCAAGCAGTAACTTTAGGGTCCATCCCTTGGGTGCTCAGTATGTTTATAAGTCGCTTGTGAGGAACAGTGTCAAAGGCTTTACTGAAACTAAATACACCACATCTAGGGCTCTCCCTCAGTCCAACTCCCTGGTCACCCAGTCAAAGAAATCAATCAGAGTTGTCTGATAAGACCTGCCTCTGGTGAATCCATGCTGCCTCAGATCCTGTAATCCGCTGGACTCCAGAAACCTCACTATTTTCTCTTTCAGCAGTGTTTCCAATAATTTACTCACCACCGAAGTTAAACTAACCTGCCTGTAGTTTTCAACCAGATCCTTACTTCCGCTTTTGTGTAAAGGCAGCACATGAGCCTCTCTCCAGTCCTTTGGCACCACTCCTGACTCCAACGAGGCATTGAAAAGATAAGTCAGTGGAGCTGCTAGAATGTCCCCAAGTTCCCTCAGTATTCTAGGGTGTATCCCATTGATACATCTTCCCGGTGTATCAATATTTCTTTCAATTCTTCCACAGCATCTCCTTTAAATATCATTTCAGTCATGGGTAACATTCTACATCTTCCTCAGTGAATACCAAAGCAAAGAATTCATTGTCTCTCTGCTTTGGCCTTGGCCCCTCTTAGTGCCACATTTTACCCCTCTATCATCTAAATGTCGCACTAACTCTCTCACAAGTATTTTGATACACATGTACTTGAAACAGTCATTATTCTGCATGTTTGCTTCCACAGCTCAGCATTCACAACCTGTTTATCAATCCAAACAAAACAGAGATTCTGCATGTCAGCAGGCACTCTCCCTTCTCTCTGCCAGACACTTTCAAACCTAACACTGCACGTAAATCACCAAATAAAATATCTAGGCATAATTCTTGATCAGAGCTTAAGCTTCAGTGCTCAAATCAAGCAAGACACCAGAGCAGTGTATCACCGATGATCTTGCATAGGGGCTGGATGTGGATGGGTCCCCACCACCCGACCCAGGCCATGGCAGACCTGCCTATGGGTTGGGCAGCAGGGGCACACTGGGCCATTCACGGGCATGCAGGGCCATCCTTGGGCCCAATTCTGGATGTTCCCACGGACCAGAATCAGGTCTAAATGGCTCGTCTTGCCTGGTGCCATCCGGACGGTCTAGATATGCCCCAATGAGAATCAGGTTCCACTTGTTCCTGAGAAATCAGTGTGGAGGAGGGAAGCTCCAATAAGAACCATTAGATGAACAGTATGGTTTTTGATCTTTTCACAGAGTCAAAACCCTCTTAATAGCACTTTTTGACACCCTTATCTTCAGAATGGACATTACAAAACAAGCTTTCATCCTTGTCTTCCTGGATATCACATCTGCCTTTGACAATGTGAACCATAACTTTCTCCTCACAAGACTTAACCAAATAGGCATAAAAGAAACTGTACTCAACTGGTTCAAGTCCTATATCTCCAACCATGTCCAATATGTACAAATAGAGCAGGAATCATCTGTAACCTTCCCCCAAGAACAAGGAATTCCTCAGGGATCTGCCCTTTCTGCCCTCCTGCTCAACCTATACCTCCAACCAATATGCTCTATCTTCAAAAAACACAAAATTAAATATATATATGCTGACAATATTATGTTGTCCTCTAGAGAGTCCTGAAGAAACCTGAAGAAACTTTATAAACCGGAAGAAGATGATCTTACCGAGCTCAATTGTCACAATGGATGGGACCCAGTGATCGAAGCCTCTGAGGATAAGTACTGCTTTCTATGTCCACCAACATTTATGATATTTGAGCTCAAATATAATTTACAGACTGCTAGATGAGAACTTTGGGGTGATACATTTTTATTTGGGAAAAGGTTCATGTGAGTAGTTAACTAAATTGGAACATTTTACACAAATGTTTATTTCCACTTTATTAGTTAATTTGTAATAATTTGTATACACTGTAGGACACTTTCTTTATTAAAGTACTGGCGTGACTAGAATAAACTTAACATTCTACCATCTGGGTGTGTCTTTCACTCTTATCCTTTAGATAATTTATTTATTCTGTGTTCTCTACCAAGAGGGGAGCAAGGAGTATATTCCAGTTTGAACTTAGTATTCTTGTACTCCCTGCCACACACTAAGTGGGTGAGACGGTGATAACATTTACCCAACTACCGTGAACAGCTCCTACACAAGGGGAAGCCTATGTTATCTTGTGCCAGGTGGGGATGGTTGGATTTACAGTAGTAAAATATATTTCTTTTATTATATTACTTTAGTTTGAAACTTCAGAATTTCATGACTACTCAATGAATATGATATTGCAAAATCTGAGTAGAATACAAAGTTAAAAATATGGTAACATTTCATTATCTTCTTCTTAATAATTTATAGTAATAGAAAACTTGCAATGTCTAAAAATAAAATGGATTTTTTCACAAAATTAATTTACATGTGAAGAGTTAATCTTTATGTAATCAATACCATAAAGACTGAAATTTATCATGTCCACTTCCACACTTCCTCCTTGAATATCTGAAAGGAGCTTCAATTTATTAGTCTAGAATGCCTGACTCTTCATTAGATAATCACTTAGCAGAGAGTGTAGGGCTTTACAAACAATCATTTAATCTCACATTTCATTAAAAAGCAAAGAATCTAAACCACTCTGATTCATTCTGTGAAAGTAATACTGCTTACAAGTATGTTAAAAGGAAGCAGTTTGCAAAGCTAGCCAGTTCTTAACATGTTTATTAAAGTATGCTCCATTTTGCTGAGGCTGTTAAACCTGTCTGCTCTTTGTAGTAAGCAAAACATAAAGAGGCAGATTACATATAGGCTGGTTATCTCCGGTGGACACGTTTAAATCAGGTATGGGCGTGATTCAGTCCTAATTCCGCATTCGTGACTATAGACAGGCCTGCGTTTATGGAATCGGCACATAGACGTATCTGGCACGTCCAACATGCTGTTCAGCCGGACTGTGCACGTATTCAGAGTGAGAGCCTCCCATTGGTTCAGGCACAGGCCATAGAGTGAAGCAGGGAAACCTGTCCCCACTAATATTATGGGACACGGGTAGGTGTTGAAATGGTTTTGGAAGTTCCTGTGCTCACCATATTCTGGACATTTGCACATGTCTTATCGTGCCTTTCTCCATGATATACGCCTCTGATGGCCACGCCTTCTCAGTTAAAAAGTGCATCTCCTAAGCTGCTGATCTTATTCACAGCTTTTTGCTAATGCAAACTAGACATAAATATTAATGATAAATGAATGCTGATGCAAACAAGACTATATACTAGTCTTTTTCATGCCCAGAAAAGTGCTAAGTAATCTCAGTAATCTAATATATTATCAGAGAAAGTAAATATTAACATGTTTGTCATGACATACCTTGCATCAAAAAGTACTCGCAGTAAGAAAATGTTTCAGTTATTCTTGCATTGGTCATCTCTAAAAACACTCTTTAAAATGCTAAGTATGGACCCTTACCAAGTTCACAAAAACCTTAACTATGCAATTCCCCAAAAGTATGTTCTTTTAATGACTATAGCCGTCTGGCTATGGCATCTGTTTTCCACATATCTTGGTACTGGAATTTCTCACAGCAGCTCCCTATGTGTGGCTACATCTGTCCCCTCTAACGCTCACTCTCTTTCTTGGCTTATTTCAGTCTGTATACATCCACTATCTGTGGGGCAACCATGTCTGTCTTCCCACAGTCTGCTTTGTTTCAATGCTCCACTGGTCAGACCTGTGTGGACATGGGAGGGGGGGGGATCCCTGTGCCATCATACTAAGTAGCCAGCCTCTAGATATATCACACTCTCGCAGCTTGCATAGATCCTGGACTGGGTAAAGATGTTGGCCTCATGGCACAATCTGGGGAATGTTGGCACAACATCAGTCATGTCTCCCAGTGCCTGGCACAGCTGATGTATGGCTGCCTATTACACTGGCACCTGGTGACACTGCTGTCATCTGTAAGGTCCAGGTACTGATCAGGCATTCAAATCCCTGAATTGCAGATCAGCACACCAGATCCACCCGTGCAACCCTCAAACCACACACACACTCACTTGCAGGAACAAATTGTAGAACACAGCAAAAGGTTTTCTAAGTACTGGCCTTATTTTACATTTCTGGCAGCAATAAACATCATACACATCTCTGAGGCAAATCACGCCCTCATTCCGCCCCGCTCGGCTGTGGGCTGAAACCCTCCGTTCAATCACCATGGACGTCCTCGTGTGCTGTGTACTGGAATATGCCTGTAGACATACATGTCTCCTGCGCATGTGCGAATGACCTATTTGGGTTCTGTAATGATGCCCAAGCTGTTTTTGTCTTGATCAATTGATGCATGGGCCAGACCAGGGATGGCGCTGTTCATTCTCAGTTAGCACAACATAGGAAAATAAAGTTAATTGCCTATAATAACAGGGAACAGAAAAACTCATTATGTTAGAAAATAGACATATTGATGACAAAGTATTTTCAAACTTTTGCAATTTGACAAAAAACATCAAAACATTTCAAATTAGCAAACAGAATTGCAGTTAGCATAGAGAAAATATATAGTTTTGCTAGATGATTAGAAGTGCTCACATTAAAACAAACAAGTCAACACTGATTGTTTATACAAATGAGTTTTTGATAACCTCAGTTTATACCTATTCATTTTGCACCATCTCAGCAATAACCCAGAGATTGTGTTCTCTTGGTTTTATGCAAATATGTATCATCCATTTAAGCTAACAAGCTGTAAAAGTATGTGCTCATTAAATATAACGACTTTGAAGAATGACATCTTGGGACTTGACAAGATCATTGTGCTTTAGGGATGCATATCAAAGTGGGCAATAAGACAAAAAACAAAATAAGATGTTTTTTTTTCATGTTTAACATAGTAAAATATCTCTGATTAGATCTACATCAGAATATAACATAAGAACTGCCATACTGGGTCAGACAAAGGTCCATCAAGCCCAGTATCCTGTTTCCGACAGTGGCCAATCCTAGGTCACAAGTACCAAGCATACATGTTCCACAATGTTTTTCCCGGGGCAAACAGTGGATTTCCTGGGTCCCTTTATGGAACTTTCTTCCAAGAACTTGTCTAAACCTTTTTTAAATCCAGCTACACTAACAGCTTTTACTACATCCCCCGTTAACGAATTCCAGAGTTTGATTACGCATTGAGTGAAAAATATTTTCTCTTATTAGTCTTAAATGGGTTACACTGTAGCTTCATTGTGTGTCCCCCTAGTCTTTCTACTTCTTTAAGTTGTAAACAATTGATCTATTTTTACTCGTTCCAGTCCATTCATTAATTTATAGACCTCTATCATATCTCCCCTTTGCCTTCTCTTTTCCAGGTTGAAGAGCCCTAAGCTTTTAAGCCTTTCCTCATAGGTGTATCCTTCCATCCCCTTTACCATTTGTTGGCTCTTCTCTGTAACTTTTCTAATTCTGCTATATCCTTTGTAAGATACAACAATCAGAATTGCACACAATATTTAAGGTGCGGTCGCACCACAGAATGATACAGAGCCATTATAATGTCCTCTATATTTTTTCATTAGTTTTCCTTATGATTCCTAACATTCTATTTGCTTGCTTGACTGCCACTGCACACTGGGTAGAAGGTTTCAATGTATTATCCACGATGACGCCTAAATCGTTTTCCTAGGTGGTGGTTCCTAATGTGGAACCTTGCATTGTGTAACCATTGTTTGGGTTGTTCTTTCCTAGGTGCATCTTTATTAACAGAAATTAATCTCTTTTTGATACAAACCTGTAACATGCCAAATATCTTGCTCAGGCCTAAGAAGCCAATTTGCATGTCTCTTTTGATTGGCAGAGACAGTAACAAACAGGCATTAACCTCTCCATTAACATGATACACTTCTGATCTGTTTGCATCAGATAAGAGTACGTCTCATACTCAGAAAATATTTCAACCAATATTCCTATATAGCTCTTTAAAGACTTAAATAAAAATTCTACACACTTCAACAAGAGTTTTAAAATCCTGCACCCACCTAAGGATACAGTTGTGGTCAGCATTATTGGCACCCTTGCAGTTCTACCCCTTAATATCCAGATCTCCTAAAAATAAAAGTGGCCAGTGAAATGGCTTTTGACTATATATGCACACATATTTGACACATAAAATAATCAAATAAAACATGGCCAATTAAAAAAGCAAATAGTAGAAACTAGTATGAAAACAATGAATTTGCCAGGACATGATTATTGTCACCCTTATAAACAATTCAAATTGATTTGAACAGAAGAACCACATGCCCATTGCAATAAAATTAGAAGCATCCATGATCAATTTTTAGTGCTCACATAACTTGAATCAACCAATGAATGATGATTGTAATGTTTAAAAGGACCACATTCATTACAGTGAAGACAAGAGAGCTGCCTGAGATTGTCAGAAAAGCCATTATCACCAAACATCAAACTTCAAAGCGCTACAAGACCATCTCCAAAGACCTTGGGATCCCTGTGTCTATAGTTCACAATGTTATTAAGAAGTCTTCTGCTCATGAAACTGCAAATAACCTCCCAGGTGGTGGGAAGAGGAAAATCAATCCAAGAAGTCTTTGAAGGTTAGAGCAAACTGTTGGAAAAACACAACATACAACATTAAATGAGCTTAAGGCTGCCCTGGAGTAATCTGGAGTGGTGGTTTCAACCCGCACCATATGCCATGCACTAAACAAAGAAAGACTTCATGGGCGAAGGCCAAGGAAAATCCAACTGCGCAAAGACAGGCATAAAAAGGCAGGCCTGATCTTTGCCCAAACTCACCTTGAGAAGCCACAGTTCTCTGGGAAAATGTTCTGTGGACAGATGAAACCAAACTTGAGCTATTTAGCTATGTAGACCAGCGATATAGTTACAGGTGAAGAAATGAAGCTTATAAGCTGAAAAACACCCTTTCTGCAGTTAAATATGGTGGAGGTTCCATAATGTTGTGGGGCTGCTTTGCTGCCTCAGGAACTGGAGGCCTGGAATGTATTAAAGGAATCATGAAGTCAGAAGACTACCAAGGTATTCCCTGGGTTACCTAGTACAGTCAAACCTCGGTTTTCGTTGGCCCCGGTTTTCGTACGTTTCGGTTTTCGACGTCTTTTCTGACTGAGATGTTGTCTCGGTTATCGGATATCGCCTCGGTTTTCGTTGTGTTACTGAACAGCTGATGGTCCCAATAGTGGCTGGTGCTGCTCCTCCTATGGGCAAGGGCAGGAATGTGGACAAATTGCCAGCCTCCATGTGCCTCCCCAGTCCCGGCAGCACTACCCCCCGGACTCACCGATCGCGTGTTGAAGCGAAAGTCAGCTGAGCAAGAGTCAGAGTCAAGAGCCAGGGATTGCACAGGGGGGGGAAGGCCCGATCTCTCCACCGCCTGCCTGTTCTCTGGAGCGCCCCCTCAGGCTCGGAGGTAGCAGGGTAGCTGTCAATGTAAGCAGGAGATGTTGCAGTGCCGTACAGTACAATATCTGTGTGTTTGCTGTCCTGTGGACGATCGGGCAGGTGAGAGAAGTGACAGGAGCTGGGTGTCTGGAACGGATTAATTGAATTTACATTATTTCCTATGGGAAATATTGCTTCGGTTTTCGTACGTTTTGGTTTTAGTCAGTCTTCTTAGAACGGATTAATAATGAAAACCGAGGTTTGACTGTATCAGAAAGCTAGTTCTAGGTCAAAGATCATGGGTCCTTCAGCAGGACAATGACCCAAAGCACACATCCAAAAGTACAAAAGAATGGTTTAAAAGGAATAAATGAACTGCTTTAAACTGGTCAGCATGCATTAGAAGTTTTAACCTCTGTCCCTTCAGTCTTCTTGTATTTCCTTGCTAATATGTGCTTTTTAGTGCAGCTCGTCTTCCTCAGGCCAGCTGTTTGTTTTCTTTTTCATACCCCTCCATCTCACAATGGGCTATAGATATTTCTGTGTTATAGTTTGTCTTCTTGGGATAGTGTTTGGTGTGTTAGTTTCTGGATGATTTATCTTTTCTGTACAAGCTGTGCTTAATTATGTTTTCAAAAATGCATAAATAAAAAATACAAAAAAAAACAACCCCCAAAAGAATGCAAAAAACCCTCAATCCAATCCAGAACCTTTGAAAAGAGCTGAAATCTGCCATTGTTAAAAGGAATCCTGGAAACATTCATGAGCTGGAACAAATGGCAGTTGAAGAGTGAGAGAAATTACCAGCAGATAGATGTACAACACTAATAGATGTCTACAAGAAACGTGTGGACACTGTCATCGCTGCAAAGGGTTATGCAACCAAATATTAGTGAAGGGTGCCATAAATCCGTGCAGGTCATATTTTTTTTCTCAAAAATGACTACATCTAAGTTGAACAGACATCTTTTTTTTCTGTTGTATACTTTTGAACATATTATTAAAATATTAACATGACCTACTGTTGGAATATTTTCAATTATTTCTCAAAATATTTTACACATCATACCTAAAATGCAAGGGTGCAAATAATGTAGTAACTGCCATTTCCTGTCACAATGGTTTGATATGAATAAAAGTGTTATTAAGGTTTATGCTGTTTTTTTTTATGAGTTGCTATTTTTTAAAACAATATTTGTGTATATAATTCTATTCCCTTGCTATATCAAGTTTATTTCAACAACAATAAGTTCACCACGAAGAAGGGAGGTTAAACTTAACATAATAACATAATATATGATGGCAGATAAAGACCAGTATGGTCCGTCTAGTCCAGGGGTCTCAAACACGCGGCCCGCGAGACAACTTTGTGCGGCCCGCGACGGAGGAAAACAAAAAAACCCCAAAACCCTGGCTTCTGCCGTTGCCGCCGTGGCAGCGGCAGAATCAATTGTCAAATTTTTAAAAAAACTTACTTCTGCTGCTCAAGCAGCAAAATCAGCTGTCCTGCGGCCCCTTCCCCTGTGCCCGGAGATCCGAGTCTGCTCTATCAGCGGCGTGCTTTTCAAGCCGCGAAGAGAGTATTCCCCTCTCGCGCGGTTTCAAGCCACGCGAGAGGGGAATACTCTCCTCGCGGCTTGAAAAGCACGCCGCTGATAGAGCAGACTCGGATCTCCGGGCACAGGGGAAGGGGCCGCAGGACAGCTGATTTTGCTGCTTGAGCAGCAGAAGCCAGGTTTTTTTTTTAATTTACCTGGGGGGGGGTGTGTAGGACTGGAAATGGGCTATTGGCAGGGGGGGGAGTATGACTGAAATGGGCTATTGGCCGGGGGGGGTATGACTGGAAATGGGCTAGTGGCGGGGGGGGTCTGACTGGAAATGGGCTATTGGCGGGGGGGGGTTATGACTGGAGATGGGCTATTGGCGGGGGGGGGTTATGACTGGAGATGGGCTATTGGCGGGGGGGGTTATGACTGGAGATGGGCTATTGGCAGGGGGGTTATGACTGGTAATGGGCTATGGTGGGGGCTAGGACTGGAAATGGGCAGGTGGGGGTTAGGAAGGACTGGAGGTGGGCTGATGGGGGGAGTTAGGACTGGTAATGAGCTATGGAAGGGCTGACTGAAATGGGGTAATGGGGGTTAGGGCTGGAAGTGGGCTATTGGCAGGGGGGTTATGACTGGTAATGGGCTATGGGGGGGGTAAGACTGAAAATGGGGTGATGGGGGGTAAAACTGGAAGTGCGCTATGGGGAGGTTAGGACTGGTAATGGGCTATGGGGGGTCTAGGACTGGTAATGGGCTGGGGGGGGTTGCTAGGACTGGAAATGGGCTGAGTGGAAGGGGGGCTTGAACTGCAAATGGCTGATGGGGAGGGGGGCTTGGAATGGAAATGGGCTGTGAGGGGAGGGAGCTAGGATTGGAAATGGGCTGATGGGGGGCTAGGATTGGAAATGGGCTGATGGTGAAGCTAGGATAGGACTGGAAATGGACTAATGGGGGGACTAGAAGGGAGCGGATGCTGGGTGGGGCTGGAACTAGAAGGGAGCTGATGTTGGGGGAGGATTAGAATGGGATGGAGCTGGGAAAGTGAAATGGAGAGGGGAAAAATATTTTGTCTGGGAGAGAAGACAAATCTACAATTGGCCAGGTATTGGGAGAGTAAGTGGGGATTGAGGATGGAGGGGTAAAATTTGAGTGGATGAAATAGGAATGAGGAAAGAGAAAAAGGAGAAAGATTAGTATGTTAAAGCAGATGTAGAGAGAGAATGGAAAAAACTAGGAGAGAAGAAAGGGCAAATGGACAGCAGACGATGGAGAGTTAGCAGAAGACATGAAGAAACCAGAAGAAAGTGGCTGGAACAATTGCAACTGAAAAAAATGCACAAAAGGTAGAAAAATATCTCTTTATTTTGAATTTATTAACTGGAATATGTCAGCTCTGGGAAATGTGCATCATTAATGTTTGCGCTTTGTTTAGTACAAGAGGAAATTAATTTATAGTTTTATTTCTACAGTGTTGTTGTACATTCCAAGTTTGGCTTTTGGGGTTCCCAGTTTAATTATTGTCTTCTTGTTTTGTAAATCTTTTAGTCTTTCTTTATCCATACTCATTAAAGAGGCATGTTTACTAAAAGTTAGTGTATGGTAACATTATGCAAATATTTATGCAAATGAGGCCCCTTATGCAAATGAGGCCCCGCGTCTTATGCGGCCCCCGGGTTACTTTACAAGTCCTCATTTGGCCCTCAAAGCAATTTGAGTTTGAGACCCCTGGTCTAGTCTGCCCAGCATTGCGGTAAGTGTAGATGCATCTGCTACTCCGTGCAGGTCACCCCTCCCCCTGCCTTTGTTTAGGGGTGTACCCACCACTCCGTGTAGCTCACCCCTATTTGTTGAGATATAAGAGAGAGTTATGTTTATTTATCCTGTTGCTATAAATGGGATCCTCTGTGTCTGTCCCATGCCATTTTGAATTCTGTCACTGTATTTTCCCCCACCACTTCCATTGGGAAGGGATGCCCCCACCACTTCTATCGGGGGCATTCCAAGCATCCACCACCCTTTCAGTGAAAAAGTATTTCCTGGCGTTGCCTTTCAGTTTACTCCCTTGCAGCTTCATGTTATGCCCTCTAGTTTTACAGCTTCCCCATCTCTGGAAGAGGTTTGTTTGTTCATTAATACTCTTTAAGTATTAATGAACAAACATTTTTGGAAAGAGTGGTGGATCCGTGGAATAGTCTCCCAGTGGAGATGGTAGAGATGAGGACAGTATCTGAGTTCAAAGAAGCATGGGACAAACGTAGAGGATCTCTAAAGAAAAAAAATGGACTGTCGTAGTGGTTGATAAGGAAGGACAGACCAGATAGGCCATGTGGTCTTTTTCTGTCATCATGTTTCTATGTTTCTAAATACTTAAAGATCTGAATCATATCTCCCCTGTCCCTCCTCTCCTCCAGAGTATACATATTTAGGTATTCAAGTCTCTTCTCATATATCTTCTGACACAAGCTTCTAATCATTTTGGTCACCTTCCTCTGAACCGTTTCCAGTCTTTTTATATCCTTTGCAATCTATAGACTCCAAAACTGAACACAATATTCCAAGTGAGGCCTCACCAGCAGCATTAATACCTCTTCCTTTCTACTGGCAATTCCTCTTTGTATGCAACCCAGCATCCTTCTAACTTTTGCCACTGCTTTGTCACACTGTTTTGCCACCTTGAAATCTTCAGAAACAATCACTCCGAGGTCCTTCTCCTGGTCCGTGCACACCAACCTCTCGCCCTCTATTGCATACATTTCCCTTGGATTTCTGCATCCCTAGTGCATGACACTGCACTTCTTCACATTAAATCTTAACTGCCAAGCATTAGGCCATTCTTCCAGCTTTTGTAGATCTTTCCTCATGTCATTCACTCCCTCAGGGGAGTCCACTCTGTTGCAAATTTTCGTGTCATCTGCAAAAAGACAGGTTTTTCAATTCAGTCCTTCAGCAATATTACTCACAAATATATTGAACAGGACCAGGCCCAGGACCAAACTCTGGGGCACACCGCTAGTCACCTTCCTTTCATTCCAGTGAGTTCTGTTTACTATCACCTTCTGTCGTCTATCAGTCAACCAGTTTTTGATCCAATTCACCACCTTGGGACCCATCCCCTAGCTGTTTAGTTTATTAATAAGCCTTCTATGAGGAACAGTATCAAAGGATTTGCTGAAATATAGGTAGATCACATCCATCGCATGCCTTTGATCTAGTTCTCTGGTCACCCAGTCAAAGAACTCAATCAGATTTGTTTGGCAAGATTGTCCTTTAGTAAAACCATGTTGCCTCGGATCATACAACCTGTTGGTTTCGAGAAAGTCCACTGTTCACTTTTTCAGGAGTATCTCCATTACTTTTCCCGCCACCAAGGTAAGGTTTACTGGCCGGTAGTTTGTTACTTCTTCCTTATTACCACTTTTGTGAAGAGGTACCACATCAGCACTTCTCCAGTCCTGTGGAACTTCTCCTGTCTCCAAGGATCTATTAAAAACATCCTTTAAGAGCCCTGCAAGAATCTCTCTGAACTCTTTTAGTATCCTGGGATGTATCCCATCCAGTCCCATGGCCTTGTCTACTTTCAGATTTGCAAGCTGTTCTAACACATCATCTTCTACGAATGGTGTGTTATCTACTCCATACCCGTATGCATATTTGTCAATCAAAGGTGGTCCTGCTCCAGGATTTTCTTTAGCAAAAACAGAAACTGAAGTATGTGTTTACCATTTTCTCTTTTTCAATGTCACTTTCCACAAATTCTTTCCCGGCACTTTTGATTCCTGCAATTCTACTTCTGATTTTCCTTCTCTCCCAAATATATCTGAAAAAAGTCTTGTCTCCACACTTCACATCTTCAGCCATCTTTTCTTATGCCTTGGATTTGCTATCCTTATTTCTCTTTTTGTCTCTTTTAGTTTGATCCTGTCTTCATTTCTGTGTTCCTCTGTGAACTTCTGAATTTTGTCAAAGCTGAGTTTTTTGCCTTTATTTGTGCAGCCACTTCTTTGAAGAACAAAATAGGTTTCCTTTTCCTCTTGCTTTTATTTACTTTCCTTACATATGTATCTGTTGCCCCTTGTATTGCCTCCTTTAGTACAGCCCACTGCAATTCCACTTCCCTTATCCCCTCCCACCCTGCCAAATCCTCCTTTAGGCACTTGGCCATTTTACTGAAGTCAGTGTTTTTGATGTCTAAGACTTTGAGCTTGTTGTGATTGGACTCCGCCTTGGTTTTTATCTCAAACCACACCATGTGATGATTGCTGCTGCTAACATGGGCACCCACTCAGATATTTGACACACTATCTCTTTTGGTGGGTACTAAATCCAGCATCGAGCTTTCCCTGGTCAGTTCCATCACCATTTGTCTAAGTATTGCATCTTGAAAAGCATCCACAATTGTTTTACTTCTTTCCAGATTTGCAGAAGGAATACTCCAATCCACATCGGGTAGATTAAAGTCACCCAATATGATCACTTCCCCTTCATGGCTGTCTTTGCAATATCAATAATCAATTTGCTATCCATTTATTCGGTTTGAGTTGGAGGCCTATTCACTATACCAGTATGGATGACAGTGCCATCTCCTCTTTCCAACACAATCGACAGCGCTTCTTCTTTTCCCCATGTCCCCTGCATTTCAGCAATTTTAATATTGTTTTTGATATAGGGCTATTCCTCCTCCTTTTCTACCCTCTCTATCTCATCTAAATAGATTATAGCCTACTATGGCTATATCCCATTCTTGCAACTCGTTAAACCATGTTTCTTTAATGGCCACAATGTCCAAGTCCCTTTCTTCCACTAGGGCTTCCAGATCAGGAACTTTGTTGGCTAGACTTTGAGCATTTGTGCTCATTACTTTCTAGCATTTGTTGACTGGCTTGCCTTTATTTTGCGTGCATTTTGTTTTACACACCTCTTCCCACTTGGTATTGGTGTGTGGGTTAATACTGTAGCTGTTTCCATTGTTATTAGGTTTTTGCTGGGAGTGACATCCTGAACTTGTTCTTTTCCATCCATCACCCCCTTTCACTAGTTTAAATGCCTGTCCACATAATGCCAGAATTTTTCACTTAGGATCTTTTTCCCTGTGACAGAGAGATGTAGTCCATCAACACAGTATAGCCTCTTGTTGTTCCATCCCCAGTCACCTATATATCTAGATCCTTCTTGTTTGGAGCCATGTATTAAAGTTGATTGTATGATGCAGTCTTTCTGCCCCATTACCAAGAACAGGTAGAACTTCTGAGAATGCTATAATGCTACATGCAGGGAGGAGTGGCTTAGTGGTTGGGACCAGTTACCTCAGGTTAGAAGGTTAGGGGTTCAAATCCCACTAGAGGACAGCAACCTTGGGCCAGAAGGACTGGGGTTTCTAGTCCCACAGGTGCTCCTTGTGGTCTTGGGCAAGCCACTTAACCCTCCATTGCCCATGTTCCCTGTAAGTATTAGCAGGGCCGGATTTACCTATACGCCAACTACGCCGTGGCTTAGGGCCCACAGCTGACAAGGGCCCACAAAAATTGAAGAAATTGTTAGCTTTCTTAAAATTAAATTAAAAAAAAAAAACGCTGGCTGCTGCCGCGGCAGCATGGACTGTCCCGCGGGGTCCCCTCTGCTGCCGTGGCAGCATGGACTGTCCTGCGGGGCCCCCTCTGCTGCCGCGGCAGCATGGACTATCCCGCGGGGCCCCCTCTGCCCGCTGAATCCGTCCCTCCCTGCCGGCTTTGAGAGGCACGAAGGGAGAGTGTCTCCCTCGCGTCGCTGGTAAGCCCGCATGGGCAGATGGGAAAATTCCCCTCAGCCCCTGCGGGCTTAACAGAGACGCGAGGGAGACACTCTCCCTTCGCTTCCTGGGACCGCAAAAAGAGCCGCTGTCCTTCAATCACTGCTGTCAGGCAGGCCGGAAACCAAATAGCAGCCTTAATTTCTGCTTTGACCAATGCATCGCGATATGGTTTTCCTTTTGCGTGCCGACTCTGCACTTACATCGGAGAAGACAGAGACAGTCCAATTATTGTATGATATGATGTTGCTTTTTCTGGCTTCTAAAATTACATGCTCCTTTTCTTGATAGCAGAGCAGCCTCACGATCAGGGCACGCGGCTTCTTCTCTGCCCCGGGCTTTGGCCGTATCTCCCAATGAGCATACTCTATTTCATATGAGGGCTCTGCTAATTTGGTGGGAAAGCAAGTCCTTAAGAGCTGCTGTACAAATCTTCTGTAGCCTGGCAATTCAGCCCCCTCTGGGACGCCGAATATCCTTAAGTTTTGCCGGCGGTCTCTATCTTCCCGGTCTATTGCCTTCTCTTCCAATCACCGCACTGCTTTTTCTAGCCGCTCCTTTTCCCATCAGCCCCTGGGCAAATTTCCCATCAGAGGGATCAGAACCTGCCTACATCTTTCAAGTAATGAAGCCTTCCAAATACCAAGGATTTGTCCGTCTCTTTATCCAAGAATTGTTTGGATCTCAAATGCACGCAGTCTGTAACCGTCAGCCGATGGGGGGGCTGGGACTGGAATTGGCTCTGGGGGGGGCTGGGACTGGAAATGGACTCGGGGGGGGGGGGCTGGGACTGCAAATGGGCTGGGGGGGGCTGGGACTGCAACCGGGCCGGGGGGGATAAGACTGGAGGTGGACTGACACGAAGAAACCAGAAGAAAGTGGCTGGAGCAATTGCAGCTGAAAAAAATGCACAAAAGGTAGAAAAATATCTCTTTATTTTGAATTTATTAATTGGAATATGTCAGCTCTGGTAAATGTGCATCATTAACGTCTGCACTTTGTTTAGTACAAGAGCAAATTATTGTATAGTTTTATTTCTACAGTGTTGTACATTCCAAATTTGGCTTTTGGGATTCCCAGTTTAATTATGACGTCAGGGCCAACAGCGAGCAGCTGATCCGGCGTGCTCATTTTTATCTTTTCTGGGGGCCCACAATTTTTGTTGGCGTAGGGCCTCATTCAAGGTAAATCCGGCCCTGAGTATTAGTGTATGCATCTCATATCCCCTTGTGTTAAAATGTATCCCCCCAATTGTGTTGTGACCACTTTGATTGAAGGATAAGGTAGTATACAAAACTGTCTAAATAAATAGTGTTAGCAGTGGGTTTGAGTTTCTCTTGTGATCACTCATTTGGACTATTGCAACTCTATCTTTGCAGGCCTCCCCTGTCACCAGCTACGTCGTCTCTAGCTAGTTCAGAGCACTGCTGCCCGTCTAATCACTTATTCCCTTGTTACCGTTCATATCACTCCCTCTCTCTTTTCTCTTCATTGGCTTCCAATCAAAGTTAGGTTTCATCTATAAACTCCTCACTATCACTCACAAGGTCCTCTACTCCAGCACTCCACAATACCTGGCTGACATTATTCACCTCCAACCTGCTCCTCATCTTCTCCGCTCTGCACATGGCAACTGTCTCTTCCTTCCTTCTCCTTCCCAGGCCCACCTTGAACTTACCCGACACTCTGACTTCTTCTTTCTTGGTCCTGCTTTATGGAACTGGCTCCCCCACTCCCTCCGCATCAAACTCTCTTTTCTACGCTTCAAAGCTCTCCTTAAAACACACCTTTTCTGCCAGGCGTTTGACCTTCCCCCACTCACTGATGGCTCTGGTCTCCCCTTACCTGACCCCCCTCCATCTTGCACTCAGTCACCACTAATCTAGGAACACTCCCTCTCCCAAATATTTACTGTTCCTTCTCCTTCTCTTTTCTTTCCTGTCCACCATTGGTGTTCTTTTCCTTTCTGCGTCCTTGTAGCCACTTATAGTTTTATTGTACACCGCCCTGATGCCTCGGCAAGGGCGGTATATCAAAACCTACAAATAAATATAGATAAAGATAAAGAATCAATTCTTTATGCATGACAGATAACTTGAGACATATATGGCAAGCTCTTAGACTCCAAATGTGTCTTCTTAGAAGGAAGGCATAGGAACTATTGCACTGGATACATTACATGCTGATTAACATGGTTATAAAGCATTTCTAAGACAAGGAAAAAGGTGGGTGTTCCATCAAATTGGAGGACAGCTGTCAATTTATATGATGACTGTATAGGCAATGCAACTCTATGACTTAACCACACCCTGCGAGGTGGGTTTCTAACAGAGCAATGGAACCTTAAACTTTCCAATGAAATCCCAACTGCTGTTGCCAAAAAGCATCTTTCAGGAAATGGAATAAAGAGCCAAACGACGAAACCTGGAAACAGCACAAGCACTGGCAAGTCAAATGCAAGGCATTGATAAGGCAGGCAAAGGGAGAATTTGAGAAGAAGCCTGCTGCGGAAGCAAAAATGCAAAATAAAGACTTTTTCAAATACATTCATAGCAAAAAAACTGTGAGAGAGTCAGTTGGTCCATTAGATGATAGAGGGGTTAAAGGGGCACTAAGAGGTGACAAGGCAATAGCGGAGATACTGAATGGATTCTTTGCTTCAGTACCCATTACTAAAGTGGTATTTAAAGGTGCGGAGGAATTGAAGGAAATATCGATACATCGGGAAGATGTATTACAACTATTAGATAAACTGAAGAGTAGCAAATCACCTGGGCCGGATGGTATACATCCAAGGGTGTTGAAATAACTGAAATATGAGATTGCAGACCTGCTATTAGTAATCTGTGAACTTTCATTAAAATCATCTGTAATACCTGAAGATTGGAGGATCGTCAATGTAACGCCAATTTTTAAAAAGGGTTCCAGGGGTGATCCGGGAAACTACAGACTGGTAAGCCTGACGTCAGTACCAGGAAAAATGGTATAAACCATCATAAAGAACAAAATTACTCAGCATGTAGATAGTCATGGCCTAATGGTAGACAGCCAACATGGCTTTAGACAAGGAAGATCTTGTCTTACTAATCTGTTATGTTTTTTTGAAGGTGTGAATAAACAGGTGGACAAAGGTGAGTCAGTTGATATAGTGTACCTGGACTTTCAGAAAGCCTTTGACAAGGTCCCTTATCAGAGACTTTTGGCAAAACTAAAGAGTCATGGGATAGGAGGCAGTGTACTATTGTGGATCAGGAACTGGTTAAAAGATAGAAAGCAGAGGGTAGGGCTAAATGGCCAATTTTCCCAATGGAGAAAGGTGAATATTGGTGTTCCACAGAGATCTGTGCTGGGTCCGCTGCTTTTTGACATATTCATAAATGACCTGGAAAAGGGAATAATGAGTGAGGTTATCAAATTTGCAGATGACACAAAACTATTTAAAGTTGTTAAAACCCAAGAGGATTGTGGAAAATTGCAAGAGGATCTTGATAAATTGGAAGACTGGGCATCAAAACGGCAGATGAAATTTAATGTGGACAAGTGCAAAGTTATGCACCTACGGAAGAACAACCCAAACTATGGTTACACAATGCAAGGTTCCACATTAGGAACCACCACCCAGGAAAAAGATTTAGGTATCATTGTGGATAACATATTAAAACCCTCAGCACAGTGTGCAGCGGCGGCCAAGAGAGTAAATAGAATGATAGGTATCATAAGTAAAAGAATTGAAAATAAAACAAAAGATATTATAATGCCTCTATATCGTTCCATGGTGAGACCGCACCTTGAATATTGTATGCAATTCTGGTCGCCGTATCTTAAAAAGGATATAGTGTTAATAGAAAAGGTTCAGAGAAGAGCCACCAAAATGGTAAAGGGGATGGAAGGATACTCCTATGAAGAAAGGCTAAAAAGGTTAGGGCTCTTTAACCTGGAAACGAGACGGCTGAGGGGAGATCTGATAGAAGTCTATAAATTAATGAACGGAGTGGAACGGGTAAACGTAGATTGATTGTTTACGTTATCAGAATATAGAAAGACTAGGGTACATGTAATGAAGCTACAGCAACTATTTAAGACTAATAAAAGAAAATATTTTTTTACTCAATGTGTAATCAAACTCTGGAATTTGTTACCGTAGAATGTAGTAAAAGCTGTTAGTGTAGCTGGTTTTAAAAAAGGTTTGGATAAGTTCCTGGAGGAAAGGTCCATAAACCATTATTAAGAAGGGACCCAGGATATTAATGCTTGACCCAGTACAAGCATTGTGGAATCTGTGTCTTTTGGGGAAACTGCTATATACGTATGACCTAGATTGGCCACTGTTGGAAACAGGATACTGGGCTTGATGGACCTTGGTCTGACCCAGTATGGCATATCTTATGTTCTTATGTAACTTCCGTATATCAATCTACTATGCAAAGGACCCTGGAACTTTAAAATGTATACCTGTTCTGCAAAATTTAGTAGGAAACCAGGTCTTTACAAATCTAAAATCAAATGTGTGCTGCAGGTCCTAGTAGACAAATATCTAGGATGTAATGTCCCTTTTCAGTAGACCCTCTATGAACTGTGGGCACACTCATATCTTAGGAGAATATAAACAGGTAATAAATAGGCAGTGAAAATTTATGTCAAAACCAGCCAAAATAGTAAATTCAGAAACTGCTTTGCAATGCAGAGTCAGAACATTTGCTCAGGTAGCAGAGAGGGTAGATTTTCAAAATCTGTAAACCCAGATAAAGTGATATTATTTGGTTTGAATTGCTGAATTTAATTTATTAGATATTAAAAAACCCTTCAATGTCGTGAACAATAAAACTATTTTGAATAAAATTAAAATAAATAATACAATACAATTAAGCTCTATAATTACTCAAACCAAACCAGTAATAAAGTTCTAACCCTTCCAAATATAACCATTTGGTTTAAAATACTGCACACACAGTAAAGTGTTAAGTTATGGGTGCTATTGGGCTTGAATCAAGAACAAGAGTTCCTTAGAATATAGGCGTCAAAAAGGGTGGGCCATATGGACCCTGGACCCACGAAAAATCCTGGTGGCAGGTAGCAGACTGCCTGTGGTAGGAAAGGTGCCATGGGAATCCCATCTCCCATGGACAGAAGAAAAGCCATGATTGTGGCAAAGACCTTTCCGGTCTGCCTGTGGGAGATCTGATCCCCTCGGGCAGAAAGGATCTTTACCATAATTGTGGCTTCTCTTCTTCTGCCCATGAGGGATGGGATCTCCGTGAGCAACCTGCTGCCTGCCAGCTGCGATCAACCCTTCCTGTTCTGTCCACAGGGAACTGATGTCCCACAGGCAGACAGAAAGAATCTTTGCCTGAATGTGGCTGGCAGGCAGCAGGCTGCCCACAGAAATCCCATCCCCCATAGGCAAAAGAAGGAAATCCACAATCCCAGCAAAGACACTTCCTAATCTCACACAGGGAGAACAAGGAAGGTCTCTGCCCATGGGGTGGAGCTTGGGGCAGAGTTAAGATGGAGCTAGGGGCCCCCAATATGAAAGGCCTTTGGTCTACTGCACCTGCCTTTGAAGACTACCAATTTGTAACGTCATCTGCTTCGAATTCCTGCAATTGTTTCTCCAATAATGCACTTAAATCCTTCCAACAATGGACTTGGTAAATCTGATAAATTTCATTTTTCTGGCACAATATTGCAGGGTGGTAATTCTCCAAACATGACCCACCATCACCCAAGAAGGCTGTATATGTGACAGACTCTGAAATTATGCTAGATTCTATTATACAGGAATTACATGTAAAAGATTTAATGAAAAATAATGAAGAAGTGATGACTGAAATCTGCGAGGACATTGCTGGCCTCCGGGGCAATTTACATCATTATAAGAATGAATAGAAACAGTGGAAGTAAAATTAAAGACCTATTAGGAGCAAAAACATCAAATTCAGGATATAAGAAAATCAATACAGACACAAGAAAGGAACCTGGAAGATCTTGGTAGCCAGTGCAGCTAGCCAACCAATAGCTGAAACCTGTCATTTCTTTCTCTATAACATCAGCAAAATTCACCGCTTCATTTCCTTACACACTATTAAGATCCTTATCTGTTCCCTAGTCACCAACTGTGTAGACTACTGCAACCTGCTCCTTGCTGGTCTCTCCCTGAATCATCTCTCTCATGTTCAATCTGTTCAAAACTCAGCTGCACAGCTTATCTTCCACCAGTATCCTATACTCACATAAGTCCTATTTGCAAGTCACTTCACTGGCTCCCTATTCGTTTCCACATCCAGTTCAAACTTCTCCTACTGACCTAAAATGGCATTCATTCTGCAGCTCCTCACTACCTTTCCTCTCTTATCTCTCTCTACACACCTCCTTGGGAACACTACTCTTCTGGCAAATCACTTTTTTTCTGTTCTCTTCTCTGCTACAGCCAATGCCAGACTTCTCTCATTCCATCTTGCTGCTCCATATGCCTGGAACAAACTACCCAAGTCAGTACATCAGGGTCCATCTCTGGCACTATTCATATCCAGGCTAAAGACCTACCTCTTCAAGACTGCTTTTGGATCCTGATTCCCTTATTGTCCTGTTCACCACCTATGTGCATCTTTACCATTACCCTCGATTTATCCTGTTGTCTCAATTACATTGTAAGTTCTATGAAGCAGATACTGTCTCTTACATGTATATGTATAGAGCTGGGTATGCTTTGTAGTGCTATACAAATGATAAGTAGGAGAAGGAGGAAGAAGAGTAATTTTCATATACTTGGGATACCTGAAGGTACAGAAAGCCTTGATATGATCAAATATGTGCATGACTTACTACCATCCTTGCTAGGCCTTATCTATGAGAATCCATTCTAGGTGGAATGTGCCCACAGATCCCCATCACACAGGAGCTCTCAAGTTAAGTTCCCATGGCCAATCATAATTTAAAGTGCTACGGTTCCCATGGGTGCAAGCAATTTTACAGGAAAAGAGGCAAAAATTGCATCTGAAGGTAGATGGAAAAACAATACTGCTGTTGATAGTATGGGATCTGTTTAGAAAGCCCGTTGTGAGGTATGGACTGATATATCCTTTGCATATGTAGGTCACCATCAGTAATAAAATGTGCATCTTCAATGACCCTGTAGCTCTTTGAACATACATTTAAGCAGCCAGGAGCAAATTAATGGAGAATAAGCAAAGCTTCTGTCATCAGGTTATGTGTGGAATCAAAATGATACCTACAATAACTCCAATTTATTATACCAGATTACACAATAGCGGGCAAGCTTGAAGACTATCCTGATTCATTTGAGATCTTTTATATTGGAATTGAGGTGCCAACAAGAAGGTTCCATTTGGGGCCCATGGGTGGGCCACATGTACATCCTTCTTCTTAGACTAGGTGATGCAGAAATAGGAGGAAGAGCTTATGGAAGCAGGATGACTGTTCTGTGATCTAATACAGATTTCTCCCTTAGAAGCATTTTCACTGGATGCAGAAATGCAAGCATATTGAGTACAAATATTTGTTTAAAGCAATGGCATGTCTTGGATATACAGTATTAGAATGAAAGTATCCATGTGTATGGTGTTCTGTTTCAGTACTCCAGTTCTTACATATACCATTTACCATTCACCATTCCTCATGATGATGAACTGGTATGGCTGAACTCTGCTAGTCTGCTGTGCTTGTCAGGGTGATGTGATCCAGCCACCACTGATAGAGACATGCATTTGAATATATTAAACCAAGTAACCTGATTTTTGGTATAGGGTTTCTTTCCCATGTATTGCTGTTAACATGGACTGGTGTCTTTACTAGATACTTAATACCAATGATGATAAAAAATAATTCTCCAAATGAGTTAGTTTTGTGAATGAGAACTGTTATGTGAAATTGCAAGATAAGTGTATATAAAAGTGATACTATTAAAAAGTGAAAATTTGGAAGGTGCTTTTGGGAATGTGTGGAACTACTGCCTTATATGCAGTATTAATGTGAGTTATTAAAGAGTACCACTTCTATGAGTGTCATATTGATTTCATTAATTACGGAGAGTCAACTTGTTTTACTAAATGGGGTTGCCCAGTTATTGTTGATGGTCTTGTATATCCTTATATATTTGACCATGAAGGTTCATGGAGGCCTATAAATGCTATCTGTTCAACATGTTCCTAGTATATATGTTGATACAAACAGAAACAGATAGTGGGGAACTCTGGACTCAGGGGCTATCTTGGTATAACTTGCTTTTCCATGAGGTATACTTTGATTGACTTTATTCACTGGATTTTCAATGTTTTTTTGGAATGTTACATGACTACAATGGTCAAAATTTAATACTGCACTCTCTATGGGCAAATGCCACCGTAAATTGGATGTTTGGTTTTATTTATTTAGTTATTCAACAGGTCTTTTTTATACCGCCTTTATGTCAAGGCAGTTTACATGGAACAACACACAGAGATATTTTGTGATTTCATATAACAAGGGGAGCAAACTTGGAGCTAACAAAACAGGTATATATAGATGTTCACCGAGTGTGGTTGGGGTAATGGTGTATGTAGTTAAGTGATAGCATTTGAACCAAACTTTCAATAAACAGATGTGTTTTTAATAGTTTCTTAAGGTCTTGAGTTGACTGAGCTGAGCTGATCTGATTCCGGAAGTGAGTTCCAAATAGTTAATGTATGAAGCCAATCTAAAAAGCTAAACAATGTTTGTGATGAACCAGTCCAAAGAAAAAATATGTCATCAAGGAACCTTCGCCAGAATGGAATAAACTTATATCAATCTGATGGATAAATATACTCCTCTTCAAAACAAACTGGTGCAACGCAGTATGCTGCTATGTTATCACAGTTTTCATCCTGGCCCTTTAAAATGAAGCCTTCCATATGGCCAATTTTTACTTCTTTGCTATCTATGCTCTACATTATCAGAATTTAAAAAACATGCCCAAGAACTTAGTGCCCATTTAACATCTAGGGGTTACCCGCGGAAAATCATTGTTCAGACTTATCGATGTGCCCATTATACCCATAGGGAATGGCTTTTTATTAGCCCACCTAGGAGATCAGATAAATCTGGGGATGAATGAATAGTTGGAGTATTACCTTATGGGGAGCATTCTAATCAGATCAGTAAAATACTGCATCAACATTGGACTGTTTTGGGTTTGCATGTCTGTTTTCGGTGACCCTTAATTTTGGCTTTTTCACATGGTTTGAACTTCTATGATATGCTGCTTTTTTCCACTACTGTAACTGACAGACTGCATAGAGCACATTCTGACCCTGGTCATTATGCTTGTGGTGAATGAAGGTATTGTGAGGAATCCCATCAGGGGATGGTGCTGCATTCTCATTGGCGAACTTCCTGCAAATCTATTTTTGTTTTGTATCTGATCATTTGCCCATGCCAGCTATACTATGCTGGCCGGACTGCAAGAGAATGCAAGATCAGATTGAGTGAACTTGCTTCTTGCCATCACACAGCTAATAAAGCAATCCCAACGGTGGATCATTGTCTTAAGATGGGCCATTCTTTTTAACAGTTACTTTGGCGGATAATTGATTTAATTCCGGTGGACCTACGTGGGGTGACAGGACGTGAACAATTTAGGATATTTAAACTTTGTTCTGTCAACCCAGGGGTTGAATTTGGAGTTAGATTGGCCCAACCTGCTTCGATCTACCAATCATACTGGGGTAGTTTTTTGTTATAGACGGCCCCTAGATTCCAATTGGTGAGATTGCTAGCTCTTTATAGTGATGTCAGGTGCTGTTACTATTAAATCAATGAGTTTATCTTCTTGTTAGCATAAGTGCAGGGCAATGGATCTTTGGCGAATCCTGTTTAACCTGAAGCAGGGTCCAACATGGGATATGAAACGTGGCATGTTGTGTACAGGATTTAACTGCTATCTGCTATCTGCACCAGGGCTGCTTTCTCAGAGCTAAGTAGCCTTTTTTAATGATTTTTATTAAAAGGGTTTGTCACTAAGGGGAAGAGGACTTCATCCTCCTGTTCCTTTGATGGCGTATCTGACAAAAAAAGTTAAAATTAGGTTAATTTTCATCTGAACCTACTGTATACATAACAACTATGATATAATATAATAGCATGGGGTATCAGGATATATGATCTTCCTTTCTCACCCAAAAAAGATTCTTTTCCCTGTTCATACCCATATTATCCCTACATCATCAGTCCCATTTTTCAGAACATGGGAATTGTTAGCATCCCATAGATTGACTCCTTTACCACAAACAGCCCATTTAAGCATAGACAGAATAAACACTATCCCTTTTAATATTTCTGTAAAGGTGTTTATTAATGTGTCTATACCTTACAACATTCCCTCGCCTCTGCTGTCTGTACCTTAAAACCTGATTTTTGTGTTTTTCCAGACTGCTGTCATATCATTTCAAAACACACTTGTCACAACCATTCTTCAATATGGGACACATTGCAGAGAACAGCAGAATTTTTTCTAAGTCTTGGCCTTATTCCACGCTTCAGCAGGAATAACATGGATGTTTCCAGGAAACACAATACATACATGGCCTTTCCTGAATATGCTTTCTACATCTCTGTGGCTGACCATGCTCCTGTTCTGACCCTTCTGGGCATGTTCTGAGATCCCCATGCTAGCCCTGTGGACGTGCATGACAACAATGTTTCAGAATACTGTTGGTGATGTTTTTGGCAGATAAACATCCCCGCCGCACATACAAACCCCTTATTTGTGTTCTGAAATTACCCCCATTTGTGAATAATTGGTGAAATAAAACAAGGCTTAATGTGCATGTGGAGGCCGATTCTGATCTCTGCACCACTGGGTCATCTGGATATGCAGAAAATATACAGCCCCCCAACCCCCCCCCCAAAAACCGATTCTGCAACCGTAGGAGCTAAACGTTCCCGTCGTTACAGAATCATGGCACTTTGACGGGCCAGCGTGAACTGCATTCCTTGCTGGTATGTGTCCAAATGCCTGTCCGTCTGCCCCACACATTATTCCTTCCTGTGTGCCAGTGCCATGGTGTCCCATCGCCATGGCACTGGGATGCCCAGCAAGAACAACGCAACACCTGACAGCAGAAAATACTGATTTTCCCACCGCACAACCCTCAGTGGGGTCAGCCAGGGCTGGGATCGAGGGTTTGGGGCCCACCTGCTGCAGTCCCATGGATCGGGGGGGGGGGGCTGTTTGACCAGATCGCTTCATCCAATGGGACTTATTCCCCTTCTGAGGTGGAATAAGTCCCACGTCGATCTTCCCACCACCTGATGTACAGGGCCCTGTTGGAATAAGCCTTGTATGCCCAGGTGCTTCAGCCTGGCCCCGCTCACCCCACTCTCCATCTCTGACCCTCCCCCTCCTACCTCTGTTTAGCGCACCCCACAAAAATCCTGTATATGTGCGGGGAGCACTGTGCAGGGATTTGCATCCAAGGCCTGGACAGGTGTTGGGTGTCCATCTCAGATGTCCAACCCCTGCTATTCGGCCCACAGAATCTACCCCTTACTATATGATGGAATATGGTCTGTTTAACTAGCAAATACAAGGCCATGGTATCAGAGCACTTCAACCAGCTCCTTAAATGTCAGCAGATTTTGGACATGTATTGAAGTACAGTAGAATGATTTGTTCTACAGTATATCATGCATTAGTTAATATAATTTTGATCTTTGTATATGGTTATGTAATCAATAAAGAAATCTGAAGACATTAAAGCCTTAATTTTGAAAGCACAAATAGTTTTTTCATTCTTCAGCATTTATGACAGCTGATTCTATAGTGAGAACGCAAGTATCTAATTGCACTCTTCTATGTAGATGTTAAATGTACCTGTGATAAGGGATGAAGATGAAACAAATTAATTTGAGAAAATCTCAAAGAATAAATGGAATTATACTAAGCAAGCCAAATTACTAGATAATGTGGTAATCTTCTATAAAAGGATGTGAAAACTAAGCAAATTATTTTAAAATACAACTTAGCATCCAGTTGTAGCCAGTAGAATCTACATAGTACTGAAAGACATTACCCTGCTTCCTATTATTAGTTGCAGTCTTTTCAGATTGACTTTTGTCCAATATGGTTAAAAGATATTACAGTAGTCCCATCTGCTAATTCTAGCTGCTTAGATCCAGGACCGTACTGAGTCAGAATTGCTCCCTGTGCGACTTGCACATCGGGCACATGCCCACCTTACCTCTGTCCAGCCACTGCCTGCTCTTACTTGCTGCTGCCACCTTCTGTTTTCTCCACAGTGGTGTTGGCAGCAGGGCCAGAGTAGAAAGCGGCTGGATGGAAGTGGGAGAGGGGAGGTGCGCCCGATTTGCAAGTCGCCGACACTTTAAGCAGATCTGTCCCTCCCTACTCTAATGTCGTGTCAGAGTAATGAGGGACTAGACCTGCTTAAAGTGATGCTAAAAGACTTGGGAGTGCATTTTGGGTGCCTGCTGTTGCCCTCCCACTGCTGAGAGAAAAAAAGTGGCGGCGGCAGGGTAACAGCAGGCAGCCAAAATGCATCCCCTAAGCCTTTGCACCCTATGCAGCTGCACCACTCGCACAGGTCTAGGTATGGTACTGCTTGGATCACCATAATCAGGCTTTAAACTTGCTGTACCAACGGGCACTTCAAGCAATGCTCCTGCTTTCATTTCCACCTGAGCGGCAGAGACTGAAGCAGGAGGGGAATCCCCTTCCCATGCACAGCTGTTTTGGCGTGCTTTAAACTTGCTCTACCAATGGGCGCTTCAAGCAACGCTCCTACATTCGTTTCCACCTGAGCGGCAGAGACTGAAGCAGGAGGGGAATCCCCTTCCCGTGCACAGCTGTTTCGTCGTGCTTTAAACTTGCTCTACCAACGGGTGTGCCCACGTCTGGTGGGCCCACACCTGGCGGGCCACGCCAAAGGTTCTTTTGACGTGGTCCTGAGGCGCGGGACCTTAGCGGGACCTTAGCTTTCAGCCTTGACTTTATCTTGAATTATGACATTGTCTTCCTGTCATGCTAGCTGGTTTCTCTCTGCATTTGATTATGATTATCTCCTGCTCCATTGTCTATTGACTCTACCTGCTCTAAAGCCTTTGCTCCTTCTCACTTTTCTCCTCACCTCATTCTCTGCTTCTCCTCATCCTTCTCTCTTCTGGTAAGTCCCTTCTTACTTCCTATCTCATGATGAGGACACTACGTAACTTGGCTAACTTGATCTACGTCTTCCCCAATTCTGATCTCCCTAAATCTACCTCTCACTCTTTGAGGTTTCCTACCCTCCCTAAACATCTCTCTCATATTAGAACTAGGCCTTTTTGCAATCCTTCTAACCTTATTCACATTCCTCTCCTCTCCCCATCTGCTCTTCCTTTTCCTGTGCCTTATGGAATGTTCACACTATCTCTAATAAACTTGCCTTTGTACATGACATTTTTATTTCCCGCTCTTTTCACCTCCTTAGCTTAACTGAGACCTGGCTTCCTCCTGAAGACAATGCCTCCATTTCCACTCTTTGTCATGGGGGCAACCAGTTCTCACACTCTCCTCAGCCTACTGGTCATGGTGGGGGTATTGGGCTTCTTCTGTCTCCCTCTTGTCACTTCCAGTCTCCCATCGTACCTCAATCTCATTCCTCTCTCTCTTTTGAACTCCACTCGATCCGCCTCTTCGCTCCTCTCCCACTCTGAGTAGCTGTTCTCTATAGTCCTCCTGATACTTCTATTTCCACTTTTCTTTCTAACTTTGATTCTTGGCTGTCTATCTTTCTTCACCCCTCCTCCCCCACCTTTATTCTCGGCAACTTTAACATTCATGTTGATGACCCCTCCAATCACCATGTTCTAAAACTCCTCTCTCTTACCTCCTTGTATAACCTTCAACTCTCTTCCACTGCTCCTAGTCACCAACATGGTCATTGCCTTGACCTAATTTTCTTCTCTAACTGCTCACCCTCCCATTTCTCTAACTCTGTCCTTCCTTTATTTGACTACCACCTTTTAAGTCTTATTATTCATCATCCTCCACCTCAGCCTCATCCTGTTTCCACTAATCTATTTAGAAACCTTCTTGCTATTGATCCCTTAGCTCTCTCCTCCACTATTTCCTCACCCCTTTCATCCTATCTTTCTTCTAATTCTATTGATGAGGCTGTGACCTCCTATAATGCTGTACTCTCCTCTGCTTTGGATTCTCTTGCTCCCCTCATCTCACTTCCTGTTAGGCGTTCTCCTCCACAGCCTTGGTTCTCTCCTTTTGCCCGCTATTTGCGCTCCTGTGCCCGCTCTGCTGAGTGTGCCTGGTTCAGATCTCGCTCTCATCCTAACTTTCTCCACTTTAAATTCATGCTCTTCTCCTTCCAATCATCCATTGCACTTGCCAAACAAATCTACTTCACCCATCTGACTAACTCTCTTGTCTCTAATCCTCGTTGTCTCTTTTATTATTATTATTATTATTATTATTTACAGTTCTTATATACAGCGCTATTTGGTATTAGTGCAGTTTGCAAATAACAAAGATTTTGCATCAGAACAGAGGATCTTTTGCTTACATTGAAACAAGGATTGCAACTTGGGACTGAAACAAGGGTAACTATATACAAATCAATAATGGTGGTTGTAAAACTATTTACAGTTTATAATGCACATTAGAATCGTAATGCAAGAGGCTTATAATCTATACTTGCTATGAGTAAGTCTGAGGGCAAGTCTGTTATGTGTGATTGTGTTAAGTTAGGGAGGATGAAGCGAATGCAGAATAAGTGGTGTTTAAGGGCTTTTCTGAATTGTGAGAGGTCAACAATTGCACATATGTGAGGTGGGAGATTGTTCCAGCACCTAGGGGCATAGAATGTAAAGGCTCTATTACTAGTTGTTTGAGTACATTTAGTGGACTCAGATGGTATAGACAGTGTATTGGCAACTGCTGACCTTCTTAGCCTGTTTGTAGGGTAATGGTCAGGAGTGCAGTGAGGGATGAGGGGGGTAGCCTGTTAATTGCTTTAAATGCAAGGAGTAAGACCTTGTAGGTAATCCTGCATTGTAACGGTAGCCAGTGTAGTTCCATAAGTATGGGCGTGATGTGCTCTTTTCTGGAAATGCCACAGAGAATTCGGGCTGCTGCATTCATTGCCATCTGCAGTGGATTGAGGGTGCTCTTAGGGAGACCGTGTAGGATGATGTTTGCATAATCGAAATGTGGCATTACAAGTGACTGGAAAATAGTTCTGAAGTCTTCTGGGGCTAGTAGAGGTCTTAGGTGTCGTATTTTATTGTAGATGGACTTGGTGGTATTCTTTATGTGTTCTTTGAAGTTGAGATGTTGATCTATTGTAACGCCCAGGTATCGTATCTCGGTTTTGCATGGGAGCTCAGCATCTCGTACCTTCAATGATGTGGGAGGAGAGAAGTTCTTATTCTTTGTTAGGAATAGGACCTCGGTCTTCTTAAAGTTTATATGCAGATTCTGGGATAGGAGCCAATCAGTGATTGCACTGAAGCATTCAATAAGTGGGAGGAGGTTCGGGTGCGGGATTTTGATTGGGGTGAATATCAATACATCGTCTACGCAGATCAGACTGGAAATATTAAAGGAACGGATGATATCACAAATGGGCTGCATATAGATGTTAAAAAGTAGAGCAGATAGGGAGGATCCTTGGGGTACTCCCTGTTGTTGATGGAATGGTTCAGACGTTGAGGATCCTATACGTACATGTTGCCAACGGTTAGCTAGATAAGATTTACACCATTCCCAAGCCATACCATGAATTCCCTTTTCCTGAAGGCGAGAGAGGAGTTGCAGGTGGTTAACAGAATCAAATGCAGCAGCTGTATCGAGGAAGATAAGCACAAACCCATTTTCAATCTTGTTGATACCTCTGGTTAAAGTATTGATGAGTATGGTGAGCAGGGTCTCTACACCATGAGATTCTCGGCACCCATGCTGACAGGGATCAAGAGGGGCTGATATATCAATGTGTTGCTGTAGTTGCATTTGAACCACCTTCTCGACAAGTTTTTCTAGAAGGGGTATGCTCGAGATCGGGCGATATGAGTCAGACCTTGTCGGGTCGAGTTTGTTGTTTTTGAGGAGAGGGCATATGGACGTTTGTTTTAAGAGTTGCTGGGAATATTCATGTTGTGAAGGAGAGCTTCATGATGTATGCCAGAGTTGGGCTGAGCTCGGCACGCATCGTTCTGATCCAGTGAGCTGGACAAGGATCATTGGGGGCTGTAGTAGTGTTAATAGTGGCAATAAGGTCAGCGATGTATTTTCTCTGTTGGGGGGCTGAAGTTTGTTAACGGTTGCTGTACATGGGGGATGTAACAGAGAGTGGGACTTGGATCCATCTTTGTTTTAATGATTTTAGATTGTAGGTACTCGGCATAGCGCTGAGGTTGAATAGATATCGTCTGATTTGAGGTAGGTGTCTTGGTTAAGGATTTAGCAATGTTAAAGAGGTTGCGTGGTTTATTTAACGAGCGGAGGAGATCCGTGTGATGTTGTCTCATTTTTTCATATATTTTCTCCCGGTGTTGCTTTAGGGTGTCTTCATAAGTCATTTTGTCAGATGTAGAGTGAGAGCAACGCCATTTTCTTTCTTGCTTTCTTAGTAGCTGAAGAGATAATCGTAGTTCTGCAGTGAACCAAGGGGCTGGTCTTCTTTTTCTTGGTGGTGTGTTGGGTGCTGATGATTTAGAGGAAGGTAGTTGTGAGCAAGAGATTAGAGTGGAATTCCATCTGTTGATCATATCATCGAGGTTATGAGCTGGTTGGCGGAGTGCTGGAAGAGCGTTGTTGGCGAAGCGATGGGACCGGATGGGATACACACTAGAATACTGAGGGAACTTGGGGACGTTCTAGCAGCTCTACCGACTGACTTTTTCAATGCCTCGTTGGAGTCGGGAGTGGTGCCAAAGGACTGGAGAGAGGCTCGTGTGGTGCCTTTACACAAAAGCGGAAGTAAGGATGTGGTTGACAACCACAGGCCGGTTAGTTTAACTTTGGTGGTGAGTAAATTATTGGAAAACGCTACTGAAAGAGAAAATAGTGAGGTTTCTGGAGTCCAGTGGATTACAGGATCCGAGGCAGCATGGATTCACCAGAGGCAGGTCTTGCCAGACAAATCTGATTGATTTCTTTCACTGGGTGACCAGGGAGTGGACCGAGGGAGAGCCCTAGATGTGGTGTATTTGGATTTCAGTAAAGCCTTTGACACTGTTCCTCACAGGTGACTTATAAACAAACTGAGCACCCTAGGGATGGACTCTAAAGTTACTGCTTGGGTTAGTAATTGGTTGAGTGGGAGGCGACAAAGAGTACAGGTAAATGGAGCTCGCTCTGAGGACAGTGGTGTGCCCCAGTGGTGTGCCCCAGTGTCCTTGGTCAGATTCTTTTTAATAATTTTGTTAGTGATATAGCAGAAGGGCTGTCAGGTAAGGTTTGCCTCTTTGCAGATGATACCAAAATCTGCAATAGAGTAGACACCCAGGAAGCTGTAAATAACATGAGGAGGGATCTAGCTAAGCTTGAAGAATGGTCTAGAATTTGGCAGCTGGGATTTAATGTTAATAAAATGTAAGGTCATGCATTTGGGCTGCAGCAATCCAAGGGAGCAATATAGTATAGTGGGTGAAATACTTTTGTCCACCAAATTAGAGCGGGACCTAGGCGTGGTTGTGTCTGATGAGCTTAACACTAGAAGCCCCAAAGTGCGTCAATTGATGCAAATGCATCTTCGAAGCTGTATACCAGTGCCACTGCTAGAACCATGTCAGTCATGTTTCATGACTTTGTTAGCAAGGTCAAGATGTTCAAATATGTGCATCGAAAATTAATGACAGATGCACGATCTAGTGGGAAAATGAATTTATACCTAGAGGCCCCAAAGTACATCAATTGACACACTCAATTGTCTTGGATGCATCAATTGACGTACTTTGGGGTTTCTAGGTAAAATTCCTTTTGGGGCTTCTAATGTTAAAGTAGCTAAACAGGTAGAAAAGGTGACGGCAAAAGCTAGAAGGATGCTTGGGTGCATACGGAGAGGAATGGCTAGCAGAAAAAAGGAGGTGATAGTGCCTCTGTATAAGTCTTTGGTGTGACCTCATTTTGGGTATGGTGTGCAATTCTGGAGACCGCACCTTCAAAAGGATGTGAACAGGATGGAGTCGGTGCAGACGGTGGCTACTAATGATGATTAGTGGTCTTCATTATAAAGCATATGAGGACAGACTTAGGAATATTAATATGTACACCTTAGAGGAAAGGCGGGATAGAGGTGATATGATTGAGATGTTTAAATACCTCCGTGGCATACATGTTCAATTGAAAGCAAGTTCTGCTACTAGGGGACATGGGATGAGGGTGAAGGGGGATAGATTCAGGAGTGATATGCGGAAATATTTCTTTACGGAAAGAGTGGTGGATCCGTGGAATAGTCTTCCAGTGGCGGTGGTAGAGATGAGGACTGTAACTGAATTCAAAAAAGCATGGGACAAACACAGAGGATCTCTGAATGTAAAAAGGGGACTGTTGTAGTTGTTGATATGGAAGGACAGACTAGATAGGCCATGTGGTCTGTTTCTATCGTCATGTTTCTATGTTTCTAGTACTGTTGGAACTTTTTGTGGTCAGTTTCAGCAAATCTATTTATATTGTATAATAATTCAAACTGATTGTTGTGTTGCTCTAACTGCTCACATCTTTCATTGAGGGATGTCCAAAACTGTAAAAAAAAGGTTTACATGAAATTTATCCTCAGGTGTTTGCGACATTTCGTCTTCTTGTTCATATTGTCATTGTTTAGTCTTTTCCCTCTGGCGGATTTGAGCAGTAGCTTTGAACTCTGGTTCACCCTCAACCTCTTGAGAAAGAAGCTGAGCAGATTTAAGCAATGACTGATAACAGGAATCAGTACAATAATCAGAAATAAAGGTTTTCAAATTCCCAATAGCTGTCAACACTGTAGCAACATTTTTTACCAATATTCTGAAGGATCTTACTGATGGGATTCAAGAGGTCATGCCGCAAAATGAGGGAGCACAAGAATTGGAAATCCTTTAACTTGGTGCTCAAAACATGTGCTTCATCCTTAGGTTCACTCTCATACTTATCATCACTAAGGGGTATGTTTACTAAACCGCACTAAGGTAGCATGCAGTAGCGCACACTAATGGCAGCGATAAGGCACCTTTGTGCAGAAAGCGCCCTGGGTGAGTAGGGGGTGTGGCAGCGTAAAGCATCCTATATATCCTTTAGCGTGTGTTAACGGAACGTGGTGCGGTAAGATGACAACCATGCACTTTAACATAAGCAAAAGGTTGTAAACTCAACAAAGGATAAAGGAGCAGCAATGGAAGACAATATCAAGGCGATGGATGGTAGAAAGATGGTAGTCAATGGACCAGAAGAATCTTTGCCAGAAGCTATTGTTTTCAGTAAGTGGGATGTGCAGATGACACCCAAGAATAATGTAGCAGTGTGGTTTGCACATGTCACTCTCAGTATTGTCAGAGTATTGCATAAGAGAGGCCTGAAATATGTCTGGGTGTAGTCAGCATGCTATTCATATGTTCAGCAAAAGAAGGACTGAGCATGAGAAGTGATGTGGAGCAGTCCCAGTAGAGGTGCATTTTAACTGTTGAGTAGTCGCACATGTTCGTGCACATGTCATGGTGTAGCTGCTGCATGTCAAATTTAGGACAGCATATGATTACCATATGGTGAGTGTGGATCTGTGCTTCAGATGGTGGTAGCAGAGAGTGTGTTATGTCTGTGCTGATCTGGTAATGCAAATCTGATGGCACACCTGCAGTTTGGGTCTGATGTAGGTGTGCCATGGGGACCCTGAAATACTATTGCAGTGGGTGTGTCGGCTGCCTTAGCTGGTCCCACAACCGCACAATCTACCTCAGACATGTGGATGAAATAAAGCTGCATGTCTGTCTCTCAGTCACAATATGGAGCAAGAAACGATGCGTGAGGATTGCAGCAGATGGGCATTGAAGGAGTTGGATATGGTTGCATATATAATGTATATGTGGCACAGTTTCCAATGTCTATTCAAAGGTAGGCTGACATCTTTCAATTATGCTCTGCATGTGTATAAGACACCCGCTGGCCCAACATCATCAGCACTCTGCAATGTTGTACGCCAGAGGCAAGAAAGTATCGCTGACAGATATGCATGAATGCAGTGTGCATGCCTGACCTATGTTAGGCCCCATTGTGTAATGGCTACATCTGTAAAGACACAGCCTGGCCTGAAGCTGACAATATCTTCAGATGAGGGTGACAGAACCCTGATCAAAACATGTGGTATCTGAAATGCGCTCTACTCTCCACAAAGACAATGCTGCAAGCATAATAACAAAAATTCACAGAACACACAGAAGATGCTGTACCAAGAAAGGTAATGTGTGTTGCAGCATCCCCTGCAGCTAAAGGTTTCTGCTCAAAATCATTCAGGTGCTATGTGTCCACATGTGGTGTATATATGGTATAGAGGGGAAGATGGCTCCTCCTCTTCAACCCCACTACCTGTAGGAGCTCCTCAGGGTTCCATCTTAGGTCCACTCCTCTTCTCTCTATACCCAATCCCTTGGCACCCTTATCTCTTCCCATAGCTTTCACTATCATCTCTATATCGACGACTCTCAAATCTATCTTTCTGCACCTGTTATCTCTCCTGATATCCAGTCTAAGATCCCACTCTGCCTCTCTGACATTTGGGGGATATTGAATGCACATGCTACTGTCCCACCATGAGCAGACCTGTCACCTGTGACTGCTACAAACACTGTATGTTGCCAAGATGCCAAGTCTCTTGTCCCTGAGCTCACATTTGCATGTGTTAGCAGGGTAGCTGTGTGAACATTGTGCGCCTCACTATTTACAAACATAATTTCCACAGGTATCCACCAGGGGCTGCAGGGTCTTTGCCAGGATTGGGGGGGGGGGGGGGTTCCATGCAGCAGACAACATCACGCTGGCCCAGGGTATGGGTGCAATAGCAGAGGGTCTGCAAGCTGCCACACAAACATCTTGGCAGACATATCATCGAGGCAACAGCCACCAGCAGCAGTAGAGACCACCACAAGGGGTGCTATAGGGCCAAGATGACACGGCCATGGGCAGCCACATAGGCCCTAATGATGGGCAGAAGGGTGATGCCTATCAATTACACTTTATCATGTGTGAATTGTTGAATGAAAACACATGTACACATGTCTGTTTGTGTCTGTCATTAGCATGGTAATGAATCTGTAAAGCCTATTAACAGGTATGGTCATGGTGTGCACATACCTAGGTAGACATGTCATGGTTACCCCTCCCCTCAGGTGGCCAACAACACATCCCTTCCTGTTCTTTCCATATATGACACATACCCCTCCCTCTCCCATTGTGAATGACATGGACATGCAGACTATTGCTGTTATTTGGCCACACATTCTTCTTCTCAATGCCCCTTGGGATCCCCCTCAATCTGGCATGTGTCCTGTACTTTCAGTCATTATGGCTGCAGCCATCATATACACTCACCTGTTCCTGGCAGACTCCACAGCCCATTCTCTATGCTCCCCTTTCCTGACCTGTGCGCTGTGTTTGATACTTTTGGGCTCATTATTCCCTTAGGACCATGTCATTGATTGGTGTTTCAGACTTTGTGCTGACCACCCTTACCCACTGGGTCACCCATAACCATAGCAGTGGATATGCCCATGGAACCTCAGCTACCCCTATCATACACACAGTTCTGATATTCCGCAGCTCTGTCAATGATCCGCTACTCTTTTGTCCACTATGCCATGTGTGCATACATGGACATGTCCTGGTCACCAGGCATGGGGGTTCAGTGTGCAGAACAGGTCCCAGGAGGTTGTATACAGCAGTACGCATTACCATCCCCCACTGCTGTTTGGACTGGGCCATGTATGTCACACATGTGTGCCTGTCACAAACCCTGGGAACCCATGCTATGTATGCACCAATGTGTAAGTAGGTGACAGAGAAGAACACACGACCAGGCCATGGTTAAACAAAACTATACAAATCTGTATTTACTACAGTAAAAACAAAATATAAAAATGTCCATTGTAAAAACACACATTAACTTTTGCACATATGTTCAAATGGCATACAGTGCCAACATTGCCGCCAGTAGGTGGGCCCACCACATTGTGGTCCATGGCTAGGGGGTGTTGACAACACCTGGGACCCAGGAATGCAGATGGCTAGGCTGCACCCATATCCAATGGTGCCACTACTCCTCCTGGAGGCCTCCATGGGATGATAGCTCATGCTCTGTGGAGGTTGGGTCCACACCCCTCTGCCTCTGCAGCTCATGAGCCATCTGTACCATGGCATCCACCAGCTGCCCCACAGTTTGTGTCAGGGCATTCTGGCCCTGTCCAAGGGCAACTAGTGCCACAGCTAGGGTGTGGTCCCGATCCCCCTCCCCAGGCCCCATATGTATGGGGTTTGTGAGGAGGCCTTGGTCCACACCCTGGCTGAGGCACTGTTTTCCATCCCTGGGGTTATCCCCACCGGTGCTGTGGGACTGTGGAACATCTGGTAGGGCTCCACTGGACCCTCTGCAATCATGGATCCCAGGTATGTATTCACTGTTGGCCTGGTGTGGCAGGATGGCTCCTCAGGTATGTGGGACTGCACCCTCTCTGTGCCTTCCTCTTCCTCCATCTGCTCCACCCACTGCTCCTCCCTCTCCACATCCCACACCTCGATGTCCACATCCTCTCCCTCCTTCTCCTCGGCCTCCTCCTCCCCCTCCGCTCCACCTCTTCCTCCTCATCCCCATCATCCTCAACCACCTCCGCATCCCAGTCAGCCTCTTCCACTTCTGAGTCCTCTTCATCTTTATTCTCCATCACCGCCTCCTCCTCCTCTACCTCTGCCTCTTTAACCGCTCTCTATTCTCCTCCATATCTCTGGCCATGGGCACCTCCTCCACTGCCACCACTGCCTGACCTTCCAACACCAGCTGGGCTGGATCACTGACCCCTGCTGGCCCTCCAGGTGCTGCTGTTCCTCCTGCAGACTCTGCAAATGGGAGCAGAGAGTGCCACATCAGCCACATGTTCTGTGGCTGCAGGGCAGTCATCACCTGCCATAATGCCTGCAAACTTTTTACACAGCTGACGGCCAACCAATCATGCAGCAGGTGAGCCATGCACAGTGGGGCATGCAGTCTCCCATGATCACACAGGATATTAAGTGCATAGCTGGGATGCATCCAGGGGGTATGGGCATGACAAACAAGGGGTTGAGAATCATCCAGCCTGGTTATGCAGCAGCAGAGAGGGCCAGATCCCCACTGATGTGATTGGGACCAGGTGGGCACCTGACCTACCAACTCTAGATGTCAATGCCCCAAAGCGGGGGACAAGGTGTCACATGTGGTGCCTGCACAGAACAGTGAGAGGGGGAGCACAGACAATGGCAGCACCCCAGCAATGTGTGTACCCCAGTAGGATATATATGGTATGCTCTGGGGGGGGGGGGAGTATGTGTAACCTGCAGTATGCATGCATCCATACATCATCAGGTTAGGTCTGGCATGCATCCATTGAGGTCTGTAGGGACTGTGAGGTGACCTGGCCAAGGGATGCTATGGGAATTCTGGGGACAGAAGAGGCAATGAGCACATCAGGGGGCCGTGCAGACCACTGGGGTGATTGATGGACCACAGGTGATGTACATCAGTGAAGGGGGTGGGAATATATCTTGACTTGGCTGGTGTGTTTGTGGTGGTATGTGTGGATGCTCAGTGTATCATTGTGACAGGACAGGCAGGTCATGGGTGAAAATTGGATGTGTGTTGCACTGGAGAGGGTGGAGCAGTGAGGTTGGCAGGTTGGTATATTGGCAGGATAGGGAGGGAGAGGGGGACAGGGATGGTGGAGGTGGAGGGTATTGGTGAAGGGGTCCATTATGTTGCCACAGCAATGTTCTATTTCATGCAGCGGTAACATATCCCAGCAGCAATGTAAGGTGGCCAGGCAGGGACCATAGCATGGGGTGAAGGTGGAAGAACACCTATGTTGAGATAGGACAGGGTGACAGCAGCACAATTCAGTCTCCCAGAGCCATCTGAAGATGTGTGTGCACCTGGGAAAGATGTGCAATGGGGGCTGGGGTAGACAAAGTCACCCCTAGGATACACCAACTAGCATGGTGCATACCGCAGAGATGTACCAACACAGACATGCCTGATGGGGCAATGGGTGGGTGCGGATGAGGCACATGTGGACCCAGAGCCCTCATGGCCCATGTGGTCCCTGTCTGCCATCCTGTATTTCAGCCAAGGATGTGTCAGGGACTATTGGATGACTGGTGATTCCACAGACCAGGTGTCAACACTATTGGTACAGGCCTTTGATATCAAGCACCTTATGGCAAACCGTGGCCTCAATATGCATGATATAGTATCATTCAATTGTGTGTGTGATGTTGACCCTGGGAAGGGTGTGATGCTATATATTACATGTCTGGTATGCCATCACCATCTCTGCAATGTGCATTTGCTTCATGACCACAGCAGCCATGCACATGTTGCAGCACAACATAGCTATATGTGTGGACTGGGGGATGACCATATGGTACATTTAGGCCAGCATGTCAACCCCTGCATGTTTATGTGTACCTCTATGTGGTCTGGATAGTGCCCCATTCCCCCACGCCAGGCATGCTCACACATCCATAGGTAAATGTGCAGGGACTATCATCCCGGTGCATTCCAATAGGGTCATTTGGCCATGGTCATTGAATCACACATGCTATTGTGCCACACACATGCTGCACTACTCACTAGGTGCAGATGTCTTATGCTCCTCCTGCAGTTGGTGGAGATACTCATGCCGCCTCCAGCGCAGCTCATGGCCCTTTTTCCACAGATCTTCCACATGGGAAAACAGGGATAGATGACATCTGTGCCATTCCAAACATAACACTGGCGACACAATAGCAGACTGGTCATGAGTATGTGGTATGTCACAGTATTCTGTTTGTGGGCAACAGCTAGCCAGGCCCTGTGAGGTTGCACATGACCTCCCTCCTCACAGCAACACAGCATTCAATGCTGGGTACAACCCCCATGGCATCACACAGGCATGTTGTGGAGCTGCACATGTTGCCACATTTGTGTTGCTACCTTGGGTCCTACCTATGTACTGCTTGCTGTGTTGTTACAGATCACTGTGAGGGTGTCACATGTCACAAGATGTGACCCATGAGGCCAGTGTGAGAGGTTACATGGCATAGTTGCCCCACACCATTGCTCTCACAGCCCAGCCCTGTCCCACAGCATTTTTCTAACACATCATGTGCTCATGTGTGTGCTGATGAGGCTGATTGCCCTGACATGTTCTGTGACAGATTCCATGGCCGCTACCTGTTTCAACCCCCTGTTTGTGGTTAGGCAGGTCAGATATGGGTGGTGGTTAGCCTATCACTACATGTTCCGATTCTGTGCTAACCTCATTCTACTTTTACTTATCAGCTGGTGATACTTCATTGCTCACATCACAAATGGGGGAAAAGCAACTCAGCACCCACAATCTCAATGTCTTGACGTAGGGAGATTAGGCTATGGACTAGCTCAATCACATCATAGGTCCAGTAAACCGCCATCAGGCATGTCACATATCTATTGATGACAATCAGTCTGCACTTAGACTCTTCATATACAAAGAGGCATGACAAAAGATGTCTTACATAGTTCATACATTACATACACACCTCATTGTTCACGCCATTACATATCTTTCACAGAGCTGTTATGCCAGGAACCTTTGGACCCATCATAACATGAATATTATGTAGACATGTGACATATACAGGTGCCATGATGTGTTTTCTACTACACACACTCCTAATGTGTCAACACTGCAGAGATATCCATATATCCCTTATGCTTTGGAGGGCTTCCTCACAGGTGTCACTGCACACCACTGATCTCTGCAGTTGTGATATCATCAACTGATCCCAATGCTGCCACAGTCACCCACATGGCATTTCCATTCCACTTACTCAGAGAAGGCTCCTAGCTGGCATTTCACATGCGGATCTCCTATTCCTCAAAGGAGGGTCCTGGATGTCATTTTGACAGGGGTCACCAGACACAGTCAAACACACCAACGTGTGTAATCTGAAGACACCTCGGATGGTTCCTCCTGGACAGACAACAGATCATGAGGGAATGTATCTTTTCTGGAGGCCACCCATGGGGACAACAGATGTTCTCACTGGAGCACAGTTGGGATGGCAAACCGCTGGTGGTGCAATGATGTTCTTGGATGTGATACCAGAGGCAGATCACTCTTTAGTGGTGGGTATCTCTGGATTTGCACTCAACGGGGTCATACTTTGGATAAAGGTTGGTTATTGGTACCCTCGATATGGTTTGATTCCTTTCAGTTACATCTGCATCAGGAACATTTCTTACGAAATGTTCATTTATGAGCAACATTTCTGGGTCACTGGGACAGGTATCATATGAGAGATTATGATGGAGGTGGCTGCTGCTACTGGGGATTAGGCTCTAAATGGTTTTGAGAGACAAATGTTACCTATGAGATCCTCTTGGATCCCTCCAGGGCCACCTCCTTCAGCTGTGGCTGTTTTACAAACTGTAGTGTCCAGGGATATGCCCACTGTCATGACCTCTTCATGTATGACATTACTGTGGACATTGCTGACTACTGAGCAGCATGCCCTGAAAGGGTTACAGGAGATGAATGATGGAATCATTCAACAGGCAGATGAAGGGAGACTTATTGTGCTTTTGGATAGAGCTGCATATTGGGATGCAGTTGCTAGATATCTGGGTTATAGTTCTGTATATTAACTGTTGTCTGTATATCTAATTGAAGGTTGCAACTACATATTGAGATGCTCATGGAGAAGGCCAGTGAAACTAGTTTTGGCACAGGGAAGGAGTTACCATTTCCGAATGTATGTGCCTCTGGGGTTGCCATTTTCTCTCAGTTCCCAAAGATACATAGGGATGTCCATAACCCTCTGGTACACCCCACAGTATCTACAAGGGGGACTGTGCATTTGCCCCTATCGCTTGATATTAGAACCTTTCTACATCCCTTGATGCATAATGTTGCATTGGTTGTTTAAGATATGACACTTTTTCAGCATTTTTTGCCTGAGAGGGCCCAGTCTGGCTAATATCATGGGGTTTTATTGGTGAGTTTGGATGTGGCTTTGGTGTATGCCAGCATACTAGTGGATTTGGCTATATAGGTGGTACTGTCATCACTGAATCAGAGGGGCAAATCTGAGGAGACCCATATATTGGTTTTGATGGATTGTCCCACCTTGGACATGAAAGAGCATTATGTTCATTTTGGGAATCTGATGTACTGTCAACATAAAGGTGTTGAAATAGGGGTGATGGTTGCCCCATCTATTGAAGAATGTTGTATGTCATCATATGCATCACAATAGTTCAGGCCTGAATCTCCTTATGCATGACATCTTATGATGTTGTGTGGGCATCTCAACGATAGTTTTATGCTATGGGATGGTCTCTCCAAGCCCATGATAGAATCTGATTGTTGGCTGACTGACTGTCATGCTAATATTCTATTTTCTATGATGTGGGATTATTCCAGAAATGCAGCTTTTCAATGTTCTGATTAGGAGGGGGAGCATGAATGGATAACTAATGTGTTTGGAGGGCAATCACATAGGCATACAACTAACATTTCTCTAGTTTCCACCCTTTATGTTTGAGAGATGTGGTTACCCTACTCACAGTTTCTTAGCTATCTTTGGAACTGTTCTGTGTGTAGCAATTTTTGGCAGCAGGCACTGTCCCTTGGGGCAACAGGTCATGGCAAATGGATACCTTCCGTCAATGGCTCAACAGGCATATCCGAGGGCCAGGTCTGATGACCAGGACAGATTTCTCTGTGTTAAGACTGGGGCAGAGAGGCACTGTGATAAGACAAGAGATGTTCATTACATGACCCCGTGCTCCCCACTGAGTCTGGAGACTGTGAAAACTGTGATGTGTCAGTCTTCAAATCCTCTAAAGATCATAGGATTGAGTATCATCATGTCAGATTGGTCTGGTCAAGTGGGCATCCTCTGATGGAGATAATGTGCCCATCCTGTGTGAGATGTGGGAAGGAACACAGGAGGGAAGAGAGAGGCTTTTTTTCCCTCTGCAGGGTATGCACTGTGTGCTGGTATATCTCTGACATAAAGGTTTTCATTTGAGGGTACATAGTATGTTCTACAGCATTCTATCATGTGTGCCTCAACATATGTAGTTTATATATTTTGCTGTCTATGGCCATTGGTGTATGTGGATAAAGAGATGTTCATTCAGAACACATATGGGTAAACATAGGAGTGGGCAAGGGGGGGAATTCTGATCACTGCAAATAGTTTCAGGTTGTATGGAACAAGGCCATGAGTTGGCAAATCTATAGTATATGTATGTTGCTATGGTAAATGATCGATTGGCTGCTAGTAATCAACTACTAGATAGGTTAGAACAGCACTAGCATTTTTGGTTACAGACTGTGACGCATGGTGGACAGCCTGCTAATGTTGAATGATATCCGTGTTTGTTGGTGGGGGGGATGGGGAACATCTGATGCTTCAATGAAAATCTGCTAACATGAGAGCACATTTGTTTGTAATCCAGGGTTTGGCATTGGTTTTGGGAAGAGCAGTGAGTTTATGATATACAGTACATGGGTGTGGAAGGACTAACATCAGCTGGGGTTAGCTGTGGCAGCAATACTGGCTGTGATTGGTCGCCCAGTAGGCTTTAAGGAGATGTTCTCTGATTGGATGCTTTGGTGGATATCAACTGTTACTGATGAGCATACTGGCAGGCATGCCAGTAAGTGTGAGCTCCTATGTGGAGTGAAATGCTGCTGACGTTGAAGGTACGTTGGAATGTTTGACTGGCTATGGTGGTAGTCTCTTGAAGGTAAATGGGCATTAAAAGTGTGTTGTAGCATTTTGTAGTGTGTTTCCCTGTGTCTGGTAACCCATTGTTGAAATGTCAGCCAGGACCTTCCTTTGGGTTTGGGGAGAGCCCCTGGTGAAATGCCAGGTGACACTTGCCCTGAGGGAGCAGAGGATACGCTATGTCGGTCTTCCATTGCAGTGTTGTCATCAGTTGATGATGCTACCAGTGCTGAAATATGTGGTATGCAGTTACACCCTTGAGAAAGCCATTTCCAGCCTAAGGGTTAGATAGAGATATTATGAGTGCTGAGGCTTTCGGGATGTGTAAAATATACTATTTTACAGAGCCTGTATTTGGTATCTATGTGCACAATGTGTATTTTTATGATGGGTTCAAGGGATTAAGGCCAGTGGGCCATGTGCAATATATGCAATGGTTTGAGGCATAAGGGTTGTGTATCATATAGGTCATATATGTACTACTTTTTATCTTGCCTTTTGGTTTGTGCTGGGTCTACAGGCATAGTGATTGCACCAAATAGATATGTATCACATCTGAGGTGAGTATTTAAATCCCATGATGTGACAGAGCTAATCCATGCACATATCTTCCTAGACCTGGACAATGGGCTCATGGGTGCTGGGTTCCTTTGTCTCCATTGTTGATGTGAGGTAGCACCGATACACATTTGTTGTGATTAGGTAGATAGATGTTATTTGATATTTTGGAATTCTGGGTGTCATTTTGGTGGACTGGATTAATAAATATGGCTATATATTGGCAATGTCAGCATATGCATGGGGCCACAGGTTGGAATTCCTGACATGATGTGACAGATAACTACATCTGATGGATGGTGGTGCATTTGGGGACAAGGCTAATGGTGATAGGTGGTGAGTTATAGCCTGTGGCTATACCTGGTGAGAGGTGTTACACTATCTTGTATGTTATCTGGTCATGGTCCTTTTTTGTTTGCAGTTCAGAGAATTGCCAGTACAGTGCCTTATCAGGCTATTCTCCCTCTTAGGATTTGACCCTTTTTGTTTGTACACATACAACCTGTGGTGTGATTGCAGGATCATTTTGATGTTCCTAATTGGCCCTAGTAATATTGACCACATTGATGGAGTGGAAGGGCAAATAGACACCTTGTAGGTCACACTGGCAAGTTGCAATATGGAAAGGTTACAAGGCTACAAGTAGTCATTTATTTTGCTATGACACCCCTACAATCTGGTCCATTCAGTTGACCTCCAAAGGCACATGTTTCTGGGATTAGACTCCCCTTAGTTATAGTCTGTGTCAACTGCTCAGTCACTTGTTACCTATCTGTGGATACCTTTTATGACAGGCCCCTGACTGCACCAACATTAAGCATGCAACATGCTGATCACTGTGCACTCCACACAGGTCACAGGCAAGGTTGTGCAGACATATAAATTCAGGATTGAGTTGAGAAACCATCTACCTACTTCCTATGATCCCATGCTCAAACATTAATCTCATGCTAATGCACTGGAAAATTTGTGGCACCACACAAAAGTGGACCACAGGGGCAACACACTAGGACCCACAGATCAGGCAGGGAGGTCATTGATGCATGATGCTACAAAGACACCAACATTAACAAAGAACTGGCTGCATGGATCCACAGTAGAGATGGGGACATCTGTTTGTAAGAGTGCTTTGGCCCATTGACTCCACAGGAGGCTTTCTGGAGGCTCATATATATATATCTCAGCCATTGCACAAGGGGCTGTAAAACTGGACGAAACACACTTTTGGGGTTTACACAAAATGTGGTGGACCCCCACACACATGGGAGAGGGGTCTCTGTTCAGATGTGAAACAGAGGGGGAACAGTTAACCTCCAGCTCCATCATGCATATCACCCATGTGCAACAATAACCCCACCCATCACCCTACAAACAACATTCTGATAGTGCAACATGGTGGTATCAACTGCATGCTGTGGGGATGTTTCTCATCAGCGTGCACAGGCAAACTGGTCAGGTTTGTTGGAACACAGGCTGCTACTACAAAAGAGGCCCAATTTGTGACAAACCTGTTTTACTCTGCCTGAGCATTGTGAATGGGACAGAGGTTCACCTTCCAACACAACAGTGATCCTACACCTACATTTCATATTGCTTCAATGGGAAATATGTACTGTCACGAGGTCAGCCCTCTGCCTAGGGCTAAGAGGGCTGGTCTGCCATGATGTCCTTTAATCAGAAAGTGAGACTACACCTTTCTGCTTTCGCAATGCCTCTTGGGAGTTGTAGTCCCTTTTAGACCTCTGATAAAGGAATAGTTATGAGTCGAGTGTTTAAGGCAAAATGACAAGAAATTTATTCCCTTCACATTAGGACTTAGTGTAGAACAAAATAGGAGAGTGTCCAGGTGTTTGCTTGAGGATTATTTACAACAAAATACGGTAACTGCTTTTCACACTCTGGCTCCAAAATGTGCTGTGCCTTTTCTAAGTAACAAAGATGGGAAAACCAAACAGCTTCTTCTGTCAAAGTAAAACAACTTCTTTTCCTTTGCTGTTTCACAGCTCTTTAACTCAAAGACTTAACACAGTGACTCGATATCATCGGCTTAAGCAAAGCGTGCAATCCATTGGAACTTCAGCTATATCATTAACATTACAGTCCGTTTGCATATCCTCCAGCTAAGGATTTACTGAGCTTGGCTGCCAGCTGTTACTCCTGGGTTTAAGGTAACCTCCCTCTGCAAACTTGGGTGTTTCCTCTGTATACAATTCTAGACAGCAAGGGTTTGAAATACCTGTGGCTTTGGAGCTTCTTCTCTGGCTCTCATCTAGTTCCTTCCAGTTATAAGGAAATGGTCTATGACTCTCCGTTTGTAATTCCTGACTAGAGCCACCCCCTGGCTCTCTGTTCCAGGTAGAGCTTCTTAACCTCCCTGCTTTGGTGCTGGGTCTCCACTTGTGAAAACTCTTAAGCCTTTCCTCAGGCAGTAAGGACTGAAGGGCTTCCTGTTCTCTCTGCCCAGGCTGGTTCCTGGCAACAGGCTGTGCTTCCCCCCCTTCTAGTCTGCCGGCTTCTCTCCCAGAACTGCAGGTAGGTTCTTTGCCAAATCTCCCATTCTCTAGGGTTCCTGAGCCTCTCTAACCACGTCTCCCAGGAGCTCTTTCCTCTTGCTCCCTCTCTGGCTTCCTTCCTTGCTTCTCTTGTTGTCCTCGCTGTCCCTCCTTTGCTCCCAACCAGCATTTATATTTCTGTTCCCTGAGGCTTTGCTCTACCTTTCTGAACAGGTGTGAGTGATCAAACTCCAGGCTTGCTGCTACGTCAGAGCTTGGGCGTGTCAGCTCAGCTCCTATCTTCCTCAGTTTGTCTTTCTCTTGTAAACAGTGAGCTATGTGTGCTGGCTGACTGTCAGTTTTAAAGGTAACCTTTTCCTTTCTTTCTATTTCCATGGGCTCTATAGTGGCTTCTACATCACATATCCCCCCCTTAAGATATTGCGGGCTGGCGAACCCTCATTCGCACAGCTCGCAATCCGTGATAATGCATCAGCATTAAGATGTAACCTTCCTGCCCTGTGTTGTACTGTAAAATTGAAGGCTTGTAATGCTAAGTGCCAACGAGTTAGGCGAGCGTTATGATTTTTTATGTGGCTCAACCACTTTAGGGGTGCATGGTCCGTGATTAATAAAAACTTACACCTGGTAAGGTAAAACCTAAGGGCCTCTACTGCCCATTTAATGGCCAAACACTCTTTCTCTACTGTAGAGTAGTTACATTCCGCTTTGGACAACTTCCTTCTAAGATACAGAATGGGGTGCTCCATGCCTTCAAATTCTTGTGACAGGACCGCTCCCAATCCAGTCTCCGACGCGTTGGTTTGGACCACGAAGGGCAGGCCAAAGTCTACGCTGCGCAGCACTGGGGCCTTACAAAGCTTCCCCTTTAACAGTATAAATATCTTCTCAGCCTCCGTTGTCTATGTTAAGTTATTCGGAACGTTTTTTCTCAGCATGTCTGTAAACATGGCGCTCTCCTCCGCGAAGCGAGGGATGAATCGTCGATAATAGCCTATGAGGCCTAAGAAACTCCTTAGCTGTTTCTTATTCGTTGGTCTGGGAAAATTCTTTACGCTATCTATTTTGCTCAGCAAGGGCCTGACCATACCTTTCCCCACCATATGCCCGAGGTACTTCACTTCTTCACCTGCAAACAGGCATTTTCCCGGATTCAGCATTAGTCCTGCCCGTTGCAGAGCTCTTAAAACGGCTTCTACCCTGGGCAAATGCTGGGCCAAGTTGGTACTATGAATAATGATGTCGTCCATGTACGCTACCACGTACTCCTGGTGGGGCCACAAAACATGGTCTACCAGCCTCTAGCACATTGCAGCTGCTCCGTGTAAACCGAATGGCATCCTACGAAACTGGAATAAACCTATAGACATACTAAAGGCAGTCTTTGGTCTTGACTCACGGGTTAGCGGTATCTGCCAGTAGCCTTTAGTCAGGTCAAGTGTGTTTAGGTACCGTGCCTGCCCCAGTCAGTCCAACAACTCCTCAATACGAGGCATGGGATATGCGTCGAATAGTGAAATGGCATTCACTTGCCTGAAGTCAATACAAAAGCGTAGGGTCCCATCTGGTTTCGATACGAGGACCATGGGGCTACACCAGGGACTTTTGGACTCCTCTATAATGCCCATGTTAAGCATCTCCCGTACCTGGGCCACCACCTCCTTCTTCCGGGCCTCCGGCAGACGGTACGGCCGTTGCCTAACCACCTTTCCCGGTGGGGTGATAATCTCATGCGCTACCAAATTGGTTTCTCCCGGTAATGGTGTCAGGACGTCTGTATATTTTGCCAGCACCCTGGCTAACTTCTGCTTCTGCTGTAGGGATAGTTCTGCGCCTACTCTAGGCTCCGGGTTTTCTTTACAATCCGCAAGTTGCGGACCTAAATCTTCCTCCACTTTCTCTGCGGACATGGCAGTCAGGTCTTTGACTTCATTTCACCCGGTGGACCCGAATCCCCCGGCTCCACGACTCGTGGGGGTCAGCAATGGTATTTCCTCCAAGGAGGGGAACCCGACTCTTTCACAGATAAGCTGGGCCACTCTATCACCCACCTTTACTTTAAAATCTTCATTTCCAAAATTAAAAAGTAATACTTTGACTACCCCCCTGTAGTCAGGATCTATAACACCTGCGCCGACGTCTATAAAATATTTGGAAGCTAAATCCGAACGGGGAGCTATTCGGCCATAACAGCCCATAGGCATTTGCATTTGCAGGCCTGTGTCTATTAAGGCCTTCCCTTGTTTCGGAATCATGTCCTCTACGGCGCTAAATAAATCATACCCCGCAGCTGCGGCTGAGGCTCTTTGTGGGCTCTGCGCCTTAGCAGATACTTTACAAAATTTTAGAACGAATTTTTGTTTACTTGGCGGTATAACTTCCAAGTGCTCCTTTGCATTCAGACCCTTCTTTCGGGGCTTCTCAAATAGGGGATTGGGAACCACTGTTACCATGGCCTCTACCCTCGTACCCTTCTGCTGTTCCATCCCTTTCCTGGTCTGATCGTAAGGGGCACTAATTAGGTCTTCATGTGTGGGAAGCCCCTCCATCACCTCCCTTGCAGGTTCACCCTCATCCTCTGGGGGTTCCTCCCTCTCTTCAGGGGATTCATCTTTCACTTCCGAAGCTCCTGCCTGGGACCTAGTGGAGACCATGCCTGCCTTGCTATGTAGGCCCTTCTCCATCCCTCTATGAAACTGGGGCCAATCCCTACCCAGCACAATGTCATGGGGGGGCTTGGGGACTATGGCCACTAGAACCTCCTTTCGTGTTCCTAACCCCTTTACTGAGAGTTTGTATAGCGGGTAGAAGGAGGATGCACCGTGTATACACCGGATCTTAACCCTACCTTCTGGTCGGCTCGGTATTGACCCGATGTGGGCTACTATGGCCTGCCAGAGTTTCTTCAAAACCATGCTCTGGTCAGCACCTGAGTCGAGCAACGCACTGGCCGGAACACCCTGAACCTCCACCTCTAAAAGAAAACCTTCTTGTACCTGTTTTTCCTTAGCAGTTATCAGTGCTGTCCGCATAATACAATTTCTTTGCATATGACCTGGTTTACCACATTTAAAACATTTTCCTTTTTCCCATTTACATTCTGGTTTTGGCAAACAACTGGTTACACATTTTACATTGGTTCTTGGTTCCTTTTCTGACTTTCCAAAGCTTGCCGCCCGAGACACGCTCAGAGCGCCTCCTTTTGGCTTACTAGCCAACTCTGCCTCCAAATATCGTTCAGTAAGGAGGGCTGCCTCAGCTGTGGTCTGGCAACTTTGCAAGATCAAAAAGGATCATATTTAATGGGGAACTGCTTCAATGAATTGCTCTAATACAATGGTGTCTATTACAAACTCGAGAGTCTTACCCTCAGGAGTGAGCCATTTCCAAGCTAAGCTACGTATCCTTTGGCACAAAGCCTTGGGTGTCTCATTAAGTCTTAGCTTAGTATCCCTTAGCATTCTCCTATAAACCAAGAGTGTCAAACCTAATCTATCCCTTATAGCCTTTTTAAGCTCGTCGTAGTTCGTCGCAAGAGCAGCGGGCATGGCTTTATAGGCGGCTAAGGCCTCTCCCGTTAGGGACGTAGCGGGCCTTACTGCCCATTGCTCTAGCAGCCACTTCACAGTAAGTGCCACTCTTTCGAATGCTTCAATAAAGTCATCTACATTATCATCAGCTGTAAACTGTCCAAAAGCTAAGGATCCACAGTCTTGTGGCCCTACCATACAAGTGGGTATTGGTCTTGCTTGTTCCGCCACCTTTTGACCGGCAAGCAAAGCCTCTATTAGCTCTACAATGGTTTTTTGCTGGGCCTGCATGGCTGCAGCAGCCTGTTCCTGGATGCACTGGGCCATCTCCCGTTGTTTCTCGAATTGAGAAGCCATCCAACGTAGGACCTCCTGCGGATCCATCTCCATGGTTTTCCTTCTGCAGAGAAACAAAAAGAAAGACAGGTCCACCAAGTGTGGCACACCAACATTTTCTCCCAACTGTCTAGCTTATATGCAGGTCAAAAGCTCTCCTCCTCACATGAATCCTAAACATCCATGCCCACATACCCTTGTAGATTCAGGTTTTGAGAAAGGAGTCTCTCGGCTGGTCTTCGGTCCCTCTGGCCGATATTGCCAGTGATATCCCACACGGCTCTCCAGTGCACAGCTTGACAGAATTTCTTTGGTGTTCTTGTTGAAAAACCTCTGGCGTATCTCCTGGATTTTTCCCACTCGAATATCTTTATGTTCCACACCAAAATTCCTGCCAACTACGCCACTTGTCACGAGGTCAGCCCTCCGCCTAGGGCTAAGAGGGCTGGCCTGCCATGATGTCCTTTAATCAGAAAGTGAGACCACACCTTTCTGCTTTCGCAATGCCTCTTGGGAGTTGTAGTCCCTTTTAGACCTCTGATAAAGGAATAGATATGAGTCGAGTGTTTAAGGCAAAATGACAAGAAATTTATTCCCCTCACATTAGGACTTAGTGTAGAACAAAATAGGAGAGTGTCCAGGTGTTTGCTTGAGGATTATTTACAACAAAATAAGGTAACTGCTTTTCACACTCTGGCTCCAAAATGTGTTGTGCCTTTTCTAAGTAACAAAGATGGGAAAGCCAAACAGCTTCTTCTGTCAAAGTAAAACAACTTCTTTTCCTTTGCTGTTTCACAACTCTTTAACTCAAAGACTTAACACAGTGACTCAATATCATCGGCTTAAGCAAAGCGTGCAATCCATTGGAACTTCAGCCTTATCATTAACATCACAGTCCGTTTGCATATCCTCCAGCTAAGGATTTACTGAGCTTGGCTACCAGCTGTTACTACTGTGTTTAAGGTAACCTCCCTCTGCAAACTTTGGTGCTTCCTCTGTATACAATTCTAGACAGCAAGGGTTTGAAATACCTGTGGCTTTGGAGCTTCTCTGGCTCTCATCTAGTTCCTTCCAGTTATAAGGAAATGCTCTGTGACTTTCCATTTGTAATTCCTGTCTAAAGCCACCCCCTGGCTCTCTGTTCCGGGTAGAGCTTCTTAACCTCCCTGCTTTGGTGCTGGGTCTCCACTTGTAAAAACTCTGAAGCCTTTCCTCAGGCAGTAAGGACTGAAGGGCTCCCTGTTCTCTCTGCCCAGGCTGGTTCCTGACAACAGGCTGTGCTTCCCCACCTTCTAGTTTGCTGGCTTCTCTCCCAGAACTGCAGGTAGGTTCTTTGCCAAATCTCCCATTCTCTAGGGTTCCTGAGCCTCTCCAACCACGTCTCCAAGGAGCTCTTTCCTCTTGCTCCCTCTCTGGCTTCCTTCCTTGCTTCTCTTGTTGTCCTCGCTGCCCCTCCTTTGCTCCCAACCAGCATTTATATTTCTGTTCCCTGAGGCTTGGCTCTGCCTTTCTGAACAGGTGTGAGTGATCAAGCTTCAGGCTTGTTGCTACATCAGAGCTTGGGCATGTCAGCTCAGCTCCTATCTCCCTCTGTTTGTCTTTCTCTTGTAAACAGTGAGCTATGTGTGCTGGCTGACTGTCAGATTTAAAGGTAACCTTTTCCTTTCTTTCTATTTCCATGGGCTCTATAGGGGCTTCTACATCACAGTACATATCTTCTGATGGGCTAGCCGAGGCCCCTACCTTACTCCACTTGCAACACACTGCCATGGGCTACGGACTGCTGTACCCCAATGAAAAACATTTAACTTTTAGGAGTTGCAACAGTTTTGCCCCAAGGACTGTCTGAAATTCCCAGAGCCTGGATGTGGTGGGCTGATGGAGACATACCTCAATAGACTTGCAGCTGGCAGTATATCAAGGGCTGCCTCAACATCATCATGACCTTGGGTGGTGTATACACATGCACGCACATTTTTTTATTATTTAAGAGTCACATACTTGCAATTATGGTATGAACAAAGTTAGGGATACTTTGCACCTTCTGGCCTTCTAGGTCATGGCAATGTTGTGCACTACACATGCTACTATCCCCCAACATGCAAATTACAATGATTGTCATGCGCCAAAACAGAACACTGATGGGATGAATACTTTAAATGTCACCATTAACCCTCCCCTATAGTCAAGCCTCATGGCCTGTACAGTTGATAAGCTCACTGCTCAGAATAGATTCTGTGTGTGTATGGTATGTCCATTTGATGATGTATGTTGACTACAATCTGCTATGTATAGTTAAAGTGGGTGTGGTACCTATCCCCATATAGTTACATCCCTTGGGTATTCGGCTTGTGCATTGAAGCATCTTTTCAGGTGCTGCCAGGAGTATTTCACCCTGAAAAGATTCTGCCGGATGCTTGATGAGGAAAATAGCCTTCCCTGCCTGCAGCAGATCAGCTTGCCTAGAAGGTCTAGGTTGGCTTTGCTGAAGCAGGGATTTTGAGAATGGCTGGCCATTTTTCCTCGTGGTGTTATTGTACTTCGGTATGAAATCAGTGGTTTGTGGCATCTCCCCACGTGGCTACAGCAGGTTGCATCAAGGCGCCTTATGGTATAGTGTGGGTGTCTAAACTCTCTTCATGGTGCCTTACACACCCTTGGATGCCCAACATGAGCGTACGGTGCCTTACAGTAGTAAACAGATGCCTTATGCTTATAGGTCCATGATGTCTAATCCTGAGTGAAGTATTTATGTACCTCTCTTCTATGTACATTTTTCATGTTGAACCATGTTTTTTAGTGCTATCCCTTAGAGAGTCAGATAACAGTATCACTAGATGCAGATTACCAGGTCTTTTCTTGCGAGGCAATGGAGGTCAATGTGATATGCCCAGAGTCATGGGGAGTGTCAGTGGGGATTGAGTCCTTGATCTGCTGTGTACTAGGTAATTGCTGTAAATACTGGGCTCCAGCTCCTCCTCCACCCTCTATGTCTCTGTCTAGAGATATATAAATATCTGTACATGTCTACATCTCTCTATACATACATATATATGTACATAGCCCAGAAAAACATATATACATACAGGCATATGTGCATAGCCCATATATATATATACATATATATACACAAATATATGTTTTTATGGGCTTTGTACATCTCTCTCTCTCTCTCTCATATATATATATATACATATATATATATATACAGGGTGGCCCAAAAAAGTGAGAACATCTCGTAAATTAAAAGCTTAAACAGATTACTTATTTACCTTTTTTTAGCTATATAACATCTTTATTTTGACAATTTCCAGTTGCCATCTTTGTTTTTTTAATTTGTCAATCATTTACATCTGATTTTTTGAATTTTTAAATAACTTATATGCTACGAGATATTCTCACTTTATATGGGCCATCCTGTATATATATATGTATGAACATGTCTACACATGCGCGCGTGCACACACACACATATATATATGTGAGTGTGTGTGTGTGTGTATATATATATATAGCTACATATGGCATGGAGGGGTAGCCCAGTGGTTAGGACAACTAACTGGTACACAGAAAATCAAAGGTTCAATTCACAGCGACACCCCCTGTGACTCTGACTACATCACATTACATTACATTGCCTTGTGGGACAGATGTGTGTGTGTGTGTAATATGGCTGCATGTTCATCAGACATGGGATAGGGGCAGACGTGCACATTCTCCATATAATATTTTTATGTGTATGTATGTCTTTATATGTGTATAACTCGACATATCCATATGTGCCTGTTAGTACCTCTGTGCCTTACCACATCAGTCTTAGGTGTTAGCCCTGTGAGATTGCCTCTAATACCCATTTTCCGCAGGCCATTCCAATGCTTTTATCCTCTCCATCAGGTGACATCAGTGGGGTGTGTTTGTTTTTTGGGTCCACAGGGTATGCATTTGTGCTTTACCTGCCTAGATGTCCTGTCTATTGGTTATAGGTGCCAATGTGAGCCATATGGTGGAACATACAGGTGGCTGGCCCATAGGCATAATATGGCTGCATGTTCATCGGACATGGGATAGGGGAAGAGCTGCACATTCTCCATGCTTGGGAGTGGTACCAATCTGGTACACACCTTGTGTTCTACATCTGCTGTATTCACATGTACACACTCTGGCCATGGCCTACAGCAGAGGCTAGGCGCACATCATGTCAGATGTGCCTGGGCACACTGTGTCAGCAGGCACAGTGTAAACAAGTAAGCATGATTTCAGCTCTAGTGTCAGTTCAGTGCCCAGCCTGTTCCACGGATAATTCTCGGTGCATATTAACCATACCTACTGACAAAAACAGAGAATGCACTTGGAAGGAAATCAAACCCAGACTGCATGTTAATATTGCACATGACCAAACCATTAGGCTACATCTGCAATCACATATTGTGCATTTCAGACATGGACAGGTCTCATCCCCTGAATTGCCCTTGAGCCAAGCAAATAGGGTGAGGCTCTCAGCAGGACATGTTCACATATAGCATGCAGGGCTCCCCAACATGCACTTAGTTGACAAAGCAGCATACTGCTGTGTATCCATCCATCGATGCAGACAATCAACATTTCACAGCCATCACCCTACATGGGTATTCATCCGTCATTGAACATGCCGTGAAGCCCAAACCATTTCTCCACACCTTAAATAGGTAGGTCTCTGACCCTTTGGCTACACCTTGACACAGTCAGGCACAGTGCTGGCAGTCATTGGGGATGATGCAGGTCCATGCAAAGGATGTGCTACACCCATGACACGATTCAGCTTTATAGACACATTTAGAGCCCATAGTATATCACACCTCAGGCCTGGCTATGGCAATGCACATGCATTACATGATGCACACAACACACAGTACTGCAGCTGTTCATGCCACAGCGGTGCAGGCTACAACTCATGTGCAATTGTTGTGGCTGTCTTTTCACTATCCTTCAAAGGCCATACTAATCACACACCGACAAGTGTTTGCGGTTGTAGTGTGCAGTAATGAACAGTTTCACAGCACATGTGCAGGGTTTGCTATCACATGTGACCTGCTACACAGGGCAATGTGATCACAGATGCACACACACTGAACATAGACCACCTTTAAGCAGCATATGGTTCATTGCAGACCACCCTGGACCTCCATGGGGTACCATGCACACATCTCAAACCATCCTAGCAGACAGGCCAGTTTTGAGGACACACCCCACAGTCCCATCCATCCACTCTACCTTTGGTACTGCTCTGTGTACCACTATTGGTTCAGCCCACCATCCGCCATGATGCATTGCACATTCAGACCTCACATGACACCATGATTTTACAGGGCATTGTGGCCTTCATGAAGATTGCTGCACCAGAGATCATTGCATACCAGTTGTGGAGGTCACCATGAATGGGAAGTGGATCACACAGCATCTGGTCCACATGATCAGTACTGCACTACCTGAACTCTTCTTGTTCAACCACAGATCTACATCACAGCTAGTTTACTGCATGTGCAATCTGTATTGTTTGTTGCTGTGCACAATGGGGGCATGTTGGGGTGAATGTCCTTTCTTGTCATTGAACTGTTTTCCTCCTGGCCCTTTGGTGAATTTAGAAATCCCATTACAGACAGCTGGGTTGCAGTAGCAGTTTCACATATGGTGTGACTTGTCATGGAGGATGGTAGGGGAAGGTGTGAAAGCCCCATCATTGATGAATGAGGTGGTACACAAAGCCACAGCAGCAATTGCTCACACCCACCACTGCAAGAGGGAGGTGGCACCGTCACCTCACACTCATCACTGCAGCTATGGCCATCGTCACATTGATGGGACAATCTGACATAGTAGGCACTGTCACTCTGCATGTGCCAACCAACTTAGGAATGTTGGGTGTACGCATACCCCAGCTGTCCACAGGGAACATCTGTGTACAGTGCACTCATTTGCAGCCTGCTCATCTGAAAATCCACACTGACCTCAGCCAGCAGGAACATGACTTGGACTACCAGGAGAGAACTGCAAGCCACAGAACTGCAGCTTTAGCCTATACATACCACAATATTGTTACATGGCCAAGGCATGGTCACAGCACAGTTAGGGTGATGGTGGCCTGTTAGCGAATTATGCTGTGTGCACCCTAGTTAGGCTAATGGCTATCATATATTGGCCCATCTCTTCCATATACGTTCCCTCTCACACATGTATATCCTGTGGTAATGGTGCTGTTTAATGGATTTCCAAGTATCCTCTCCATTTGCATTACATTTTACTGTGGACCTATGCTGTGGGACTGTGGTGCAGAGTGCAATGGCTGATGTACTTCATTCATGCTGCAGGTGCATGCTGCGTCACAGCAACCTACATCTGCCACATTCCAAGATGCTGTATGCCCTTACTCTGCCTGTGGCAGTGAGCAGGATACATATTACTGTGCCTTTGTTCATACATTATGTTTTCTCACTGCCACTAGACCATGCTGACATGGCATGAGAGGCATATGCACTCACTCACACTGCAGGTGCAGTGGCACCCCTATAGGTAGCCACATGAACAGGGGCTGTGCACGGTCTGTACATCTGGTGAGGGGAGACCAGCAGCACATTGTACATATAAACATAATACTAAACCATCGCATGCATGCACACTGCATAGCTGCAGCTCACATTCCACAAGGCGACCCCCTCCCTCCACATATGGGCTAGATCCTCTTGGGAATTTTGGTCAAAATACCATTGTTTTATACCCCTAGATTGGGTGTGCCTGTGCAATGTGCATACATTATTACATCTCACTTCATGGTACATTAACTTGCCACAGCCATCCCACCGTAAATACTCTACTTGTGTAATTTGCCATCATGCCTCGCATTGTGCGTTTTCTTCTCTTCAACTCTGCATGTGGGGATCCCCGTTTGCTGTAATGTGGGAGGTTGCACTTACTGTTCCTGGTCACAGCTACTCTGGTACAGCCATGATATTTGTCTATCATTAATAATCCACATATTGGCCTTGATCCTGCATCCCCTGACTCATTCACACAATGGCCTTGTGTTTGGAACACAGAGCAGCTGTACTATTATAACCTTGCTGTGTCTGAGTTCACCTTCACCTCTAGATATGATGGTGGTGGTCGTGGACAAGAAGTGACGCAAACCCAAACAACAAGGCACAAATAAACTAACCTCGTTCACTGCTCAGAGCAAAATGAAGGAAATAAACTAAAAGGATTTCTTGAGCTCAAGTTCCAAGTGATAAGTATAACAATTGTATTTGTTATTATAGATGATTATACCTAATAACAGATTTAATTTACATTGCATTCAGAATCTTTTTCTTTTTTTTTCAAAACCTGAATGTTTATATAACTTTTATCTTTACAGAAAACTTCATACAGAACTTCTATCAACTTCTATTCACAGGTATGTATCTATTTTCCTTCTTCTCACAAAACAGAGTCTCTATGAGCACTTAACTCTCCGTAGTTGCAGTAGTTGTTGGTATCTGTAGCTGTAGAACTTTCTTGATAGATTTGATGACTTTGGTATTCCTTTCATGGGAGCTCTTGTAGATGTAAATGCTGGTGTTGCACAGCTGACGGTAGTTCCCGAACACCCACCTACTACCTAAGCTTTAAATAAACCAAAAATAGAAAACCCTATCTATCTTACAAACCAGCGAACAATCACTGTAAAACTATTCAGTACAGATCTAAAATTCCCTAACTGACTAAATAAAACAAAGTATAATTAATGTCCCTAAATAATGAAGCCTATTCTTTACTGTTTTCCCTAACTACTGATAGAGCTTCATTTAAGAATTCACTTCCCAAGACAATGCACTCATTCATCAATCTCATTATATGGTTTCAGGCATATTTCTCATCATCAACGACGTCAGTCACTTACTGTGCAGGTAGCCTTTCACTTTAAGATTTCAGGAACAACATACTATAGGCTACGTAATAGCAAAGCACTCCTCAAATGACACTTCCACTTTCTTTTAGTCTCTTTCTCTTAGAGAGCTCTCATGGAATCTTCAACCAATGTCACTTGCTTCACTACCTGGCAATCAGTACTGTCCAGTGCCACACAAAATCAGGGTTATCATTTACTTAGCCTGATTTTCATATAGTCCTAACAGCAATTCCACTCTCAAAAACAATTTCTCACATATTGGTACCTTTTTACTGGCAAAAATAGTACATCTTTCCAGACACAGCACAACACACTTCTGCTTTCTTTCACTGTCCAAGCTCTTCTACAACTAAATTTTTGCCAGTTGCCAAGGTTACGGTGACTCTTTTGACATCACCTATCTGCATTCCAGAGCTGCTAACCAATCACAGGCATGCTTTAGGAATATGCAAATGAGGCATTAAAATATGTTTTGAATTCTGCAAAAATCAGCTTTCTTTTCAACTGTATTTTCCCATTAAAGTGAATGGCAAAACCTTAGCTTGGAAGTTTTGCACATGAAAGACTTTCCAAAATAGTCCAAAATCTATAATCCTATTTAGCTTATCTAACTTAAATACTCTATTATTTCCAAATTTAAATTCATACATTTTTCTAGGCGTTCTACATTTTCCTTCATAAAATCACCCCAAACTTTGTCCAATTTACATAACAAGTATATTCATTTTACTTAGAACTCCAAACTATCGAGTATAATTAACCAACTTCAGCGCAGGTGCCAATTTTAACCCTTCGCCAAATATTCCGTGATTTTGCTGGAACCAAATTCGGGCAGAAAATCACTACAAGACCCTGGCTGCATTCAGACCTCCAAACGCGAACGCGCGCGTGCCCCAAAGACATCTCTTAAGCCCCCGAACCAACTAACTGGGCCACCAACAACATCTCCAATCAGTCCCAAACCCCGCCAGACCCTGATCCTCGCGGCTGACTCCCCTCAAGTAAAAAAAAAATATATATTTTTTTTCATCTTTAACCCTTAGGTTACACTATGGAGTAATATTTGGATGTCCATTGTTAGGGTTTCTGATGGCCTGGCTTGGTGTGTGCCTATGTGCATCTAACTGGCTGAAGGCTGTGTGATATACTGCACAGCTGCATTACAGATTCATTGTAAAGCAACAGTTTAGATACATGAGGGTTGGCATGGACAACAGTGTGGGTGATGGATCCCAGACGAGGTCTGAAACTAGGATGAGAGGCACAGGTGGTGAGTTGGTTGGAACACAGACAGAGTGTGCTTTCTTCCTCAATGATTGTAGCAGAGGGTAAAGGCTAACTGGTTGAGGAATGGGTTGAATTAAAAGGGGAAAGGTGAGGACATGGCAGAGCTCATGATGACTGAGGTGGGCCTTGTGAATGTGGTGAGCCATGAGTGCCATGGGTGGGGGGAGGTCGAGATCCACTGCTCTTGACCTTGAATGGTATGTTAATGTAAAAGGAAGTGAGTTAAGCTATGGTGAGACACAGACTGGCCTTGAACCTGCCACCCTGCACTCAGTGACCTTAGGGTCTGTGCCACAGAGCTGGCAAATATATTGGGGTCATGCAGGTATAATTAGGTGGTCAGTACAAGGTGCATGTGGTCATGAGTCAGTATATTCCTATGTGCACTTCTATGACTGCAGGCTCTGTGATATGATGGCAGGCTGCATAGAGATTTCTTGGTGTGGCTATAGTTTGGATATGTGTGGGTTGACATAGACAACGGTGCAGGTGCTGGGGCCTAGGAGACGTGTGGAAATAGGATGTGAGGAACAGGTGGTGAGTTAGTTTATTTATTTATTTATTTTATTTTATTTATTTACTTCTCTTATATACCGCGCTATTAAATCAGTGCGGTTTACAATTGAACAAAAAACATACTGCAATGTCACACGACAATTGAGTTTTTACATTGAACATGGACGAGATAACCTGGAGGTAACAGGGGTAACTAATTACAGAGTAATTATTCATGGAGTATGGTGAGAAATTATACATGTAGTATAGCTTGGTTTCAACATATTTATAAGAGGTTTAATCAATAAGATGTGTGATCAGTACCAATAATAAATAAGAGAGGGGATATGGTGGTAGAGCTAGTCATTTTCTTTATGGTGTTGGATTTTGGGTGGGGTGGAGTAGGGTGTAGGATGTGAGGATGGATGGTTGGTTCTGGGATTAGTTGCCTGGAGGACTGTGTGTGCCTCCATCCTCAACAGTCTTGGCAGAGGGTGAGAGGATAACAGTGGAGAGGAGTTGGTTGGACAGGCAGAGGGTGAGGTGGGGAGGTGGCAGACCTCATAGGAACTGACATATGCTCTTGTGGGTCTTGTGAGGAATGCTGACAGCCAGGTCCAGCCCACCATGACCAGAATGGGTTGAGTTCAGTGTCTGTACCACCGTGCAGGGAGAAGGGATCAATGTGAATGGTCATGCCATCCCACTGTCAGTGAGAGCTGCAGGTTGCCACCATAGTCCAACTTTTCTGGCTGCAGGCTACACCCACTGCAGCACACCCACACAGTTGCACAGCACTAACATTGGCAGCATGGTGTCAGTGATGCTGAGGGCATTCGCATCCACCTGCAGCTGCATGTCTGTGCTCGCACAGTCTCAGCAGTTTCATATCACACATCTTAGATGTGCACCCTGGGTAGCTGCCCTGGCACTCTCCTGCACCTGCATCCCCCATGGGGCTGCACACCTGACACCTCCTTTCTTACACAGCAGCACCCATGTGTCACCCCCCCTTGCCACATTAGCAACATCAGCCTTGTGCCCTGTTATAGTTGGGCACTATGTTGTTGCTGCTATGGAAGCACTACTATCACTAACTTGGGCTCCCCTATCTGTTTGCCACATTGCACACATTAAATGGTCTCTCTCACCTTTGAAAGGTGTCTTTTCCATGAGGTTTTGATTTGCGTTACATTTCCCGGCGTTAAGGCCTTGTTCACACCCACTCCCCGCCCATTGACCCCCCGTTCTGCCCTGTGCATGCCTTATCTCTGCCCACAGGGTGCTTTACGCTCCTGGTCCTGTTAGAGTGCACTAGAGCGGCTTTTCAGTTGTTCTAATGGCACACATGTGCCGTTAATATGTGTTAACGACACACTTGCTCCTTTAGCACGGTTTAGTAAACATACCCCTAAGTATCTCATACAGAGCATTATAGATTTCTCGTTTGGTGCCTGAGAGGCTGCAGTGTATCAATGTGACTTTCCCAATGAGTTTCTGAAAGAGGTTTCAGTGTCAGAGAGGTAATGTGCTTCTTGAGAACTGTCCAATGCTCCGTTGATGATGAGTAGAACAGATGAACTTGTATAGCTCTTGAACTGTTCCAAGAAGCTAATTGTCTCATGATTCACTTTGGCAGCATCATTTCCTATTAAGTTCAGGCTGTGAGCACCACATGGCATGTAGAAAGCACGAGTGTGCCCTCAGTTCATATAAGATCTACTGGCCAGGGACACTGAATTATTGATATTTATCTACTTGCAACATTTGCTTTTAGATTTGCAGAGACTTGGTTTCCTACTTAGTTTTGCAGTAAAGGTATACATTTTTAAGTTCCAGGGTCCTTTGCAGAGTAGGCTGATACACATAAGTAACATTTCATTTTGAACTCTTAAAGTTTCTATTATTCTGTTACAAGCATGCCTCACAGGGTGTAGTTAATTCAATCAGCCTCTGCTGCTTCAGCAAGCGGCTTGATCCAGTAATTGCCATCACAACTTCAAGAGACTCTAAAAAGCTAAGCTTTCTAACTTTACTATTTGGCTGATTTTTTATATAAATTTTCCTTGCTTATTTATTGCCTGTTTTTATTCTCTTGTAATACCACTTAGACACTGTGGTGTGTTAGGATAACTGCACCAAAGGAGGAGAACAAACACAAAAGAACCAAGAAAAACCCAAACAACCCTTGTTCTTCCTGTCTTTCTGTCTCTATCACATTTCTATCTGTTCACACTCACCTTGATCTTCAGTCTAGTAGCAAACAACCTCAATTTTGGTTATAAGTTTAGGAAAATGTAGCTTGCCTACATTCCTTGCATAGACTTTTAAAATCAGAAATCTGAGTGTGCCCTCAGTTCATATAAAGTCTCCCACCAGCTGTTGTCTTTACACCTCTGTTGTCTTCATACAGTCCTATTAGAAAATTACACTCAGTCCCTTGGTGCACTTATTTCCTCAGATCATTTTCAGTACCATCATTATGCTGATGACTCTGAACTCTACCTCTCTACGTCTGAAATCTCTCCAGGAAACCAGTCACAGATCTCTGCCTGCTTATCCGACATTGCTGCCTGGATGTCTCACCGCTATCTGAAATTGAACATGGCAAAAACTGAGCACCTTATTTTCCCCCTAAACCCACCTCCCTCTTCTGTATTTCTGTGGATGATACTACTCTCCTCCCTGTTTTCCTCAGCTCACAACCTTATGCTCATCTTTGACTCTACTCTCTCTTTCTCTGTGCACACCCAACAGATAGCTAAACTCTGTTGCTTCTTTCTCTACAAAAATCAGCAAAAAGCGTCCCATTTTTTCAACTCGCACTACTAGGACCCTTGTGCACTTACTAGTCACCTCCTGTCTTGACTATTGTAACCTGCTCTCGCTGGTCTCCCTCTGAATCATCTCTTTCCCATTCAATCTATTGAAAACTCAGCTGCATGACTTATCTTCCACCAGTGTTGCTATGCGCATGAAACCCCTCTTCTCAGACCACTTCACTTGCTCCCTATCAGCTTCTATATCCAGTTCAAACTTCTCCTACTGACCTACAATTGCATTCCTCACTACCTTTCCTCTCTTATAGTATCTCACTCTACTCCCCTCCTCAAGAACTCTGCTTCTCTGGCAGATCCCTTTTAACTGTGCCCCTTCTCTGCCACTGATAATTCCAGACTTTGTTCATTCCATCTTGCTGATCCATATACCTAGAACAAACTACCTGTGTCTATGTGTCAGGCCCTATTCAAATCCAGGCTAAAACCCACCTCTTTGAAGTTGCTTTTGGATCCTGATACTCCTTACTCTGTTTTCACTACTTATTTGTATCTTACCATACTCTAATACCCAGTTTTTGTCTTGATTACATTGTAAGCTCTGATGAACAGGAACTGTATCTTACATCTATATGTATAATGCTGCATACGCCTTGTGGCACTATATAAATGATTATTATTATTAGTAGTAGTAGTAATGATATAGGAGGCAATGTCCTATTGTGGATTGGAAACTGGTTAAAAGAGAAAACAAACAGTAGAGTTAAAAGGTTAATTTTCTCGTGCATATTTCTCCTCTCTCATTTCTTGCTATGCCCCTACTCTACTGCTCCGCTCGCTGCATGGCAACTATCTCTCTATTCCACCTCACTCCAAAGCATTATGAATCAACCCAGCATTTAGCTCCATCGTTCTGGAATACTCTTCCCGCCCACATGTGTATTGTTTCCACATATAAATATTTTAAAATGGATCTTATTTGAATGTTTCTTTGGTATACCAGCAAAATTAAGGGGGCCTGGCAGTGACCACAGCATGGAAATCCACTTTTGTGTGGTTTCCCTCTTCTAAATAAAAAAAAATGGCATTCCCTTTGTTTCCCTCCATTGTGTGTATCAGTTGTATGGTGTTCTGAGCACATTTGTTTTTCGTTTTAATCTATGTTTTATAAATTGTTTATAAAACACTTTGCTTTTGATTATAAAGGCAATATATCAAGTGAAAACCATAAACCATAATGGAGGAAACTGGAGTACCCTAGGGATCTCTACTGGAACTGGTGCTTTCTAATATTTATAAATGATCTGGAATTGGGAACAAGTGTGATGATCAAATTTGCAGATGATATAAAAATTATTCAAAATTGCTAAGTCACATGTAGATTGCAAGAGCACCTTGAGAGACTGGGTACCTGTGGTATAGTTTATGAGGCACATCATTGGAAGATTGCAGCATATGCGGATGACTTGCTACTCTTTCTTTCAAATCCTACATCTTCATTAAAGTATCTCCTTAATCTGGTAAATGACTTTTCGGTCCTTTCTGGTTATAAGATCAACTTGAATAAGAGTAAATTGCTCCCGCTGAATGATCTCGCGCGGTGGGATGTGATTTCATTAATTTCCCTTTCAAATACTCACCAATTGGGATTAAATATTTAGGCATGCACTTCTGAAAATCCCGCTCTGAAACATTTAGGTTTAATTGTAATCAGATTTCCCCAGATGTAGTAGAGTATTTTAGAAATGGTCTCCCTTACATCTGTCTTGGTGGGGTAGACTGGACACCATCAAAATGATGGTCCTCCCAAGTGTTAATTATAAATTAGGAATGCTTCCTGGTTATTGCAATAAGGACTTTTATAGTCATTTAAATAAGTCCTTGTCTTCGTTTTTATGGAGAGGGAAGAAACCACGCATTCCGTTAATGAAACTGAAACTTCCTCGGACGAAAGGTGGTGTTAAATTCCCAGATTTTCATTCATACCATACAGCATTGCTCCTTCATTATGGAGCATACTGGCTGCAGAATGAGGTTTCTTATCCATGGTTAGAAAGTGAGAAATCTCTAGTGAAGCCTTTCAGTTTGCAAGAATTGCCCTCTATGAAAATGCTCCATAAGATACTAAAATCATCATTAATTATTAGTATCATCACAGCCTTTAATAGTTTGAATGCTTGCTGCTCTATCCCCTATTCTATTTTTTTGCCGCTTCCTTTTGGCAGAACCCTTCAATCCACGTGAAAGATAAAACAATTTACTGGAAGGGATGGGTTAATAAGGATTTATTCAACCTGGGCCAATTGGATAATGGCAATAATGTGATGTCAGCTGAGTGCTTAATGGAAATTTATAATCTATTGCCTCCTCAAGCACATAAGATTAATCTCCTAATTGCAGGCTTGACATCATCACACATTTGGGTTAATAATAACTTTCCAACTTCAGATTTGGTTGAAATATACCATAAGACTGAAACTCAACAACTCAACCTCATATCTATATAAGTTGCTTAAAGAGAAAGAAGGTCCATCCCTTTTAGAACTGTGTCATATATGGGAGGCTGAACTTGAGTTATCAATATATATAATTAATTGGGAGAGTTTCTAGGGTCGAATGATCAAATTAACAAGGTCAAGTAGCCTGGCACAAACCCTATTTTTCATTGCCCATCATGCAGTATGGACCCCTCTCCATATGTATAGAGCAGGGCTCTCTCAATTGAGCTTATGTTGGCAGTGTTCCACTGGTGTTGGGATGCTGAATCATATGCTTTTTGACTGTCCCCCTCTTAAAAAATTGTGGACTGATGTTTGGAAATATGTTAAGAGACATACTTAAGGCTAAGTCCCCCCTATCAATTCAAATCATTTTATTTAGATCCTCTTGGTTGCAAGAAGACTTATCTAAATATAATAGAGTGTTACTTGATATTTTGATCTCTGTTGCAATTCAGCAAATAATGCATTGCTGGAAAGACACCTTAGAACTCAATGCCACCTTTTGGTGGCAATCAATTTGTCAAATTCATACATTTGAAGGTGCTTCTTCTATTTTCTTCAATTGCTGTGATAAAGTTGAAGGAATTTGGAAATCACTTGATGTACATTTATCTACATTATGACTGATTTATTGTTGTATGACCTCTATTTTTTTTTGGGGGGGGGAGGGGGAGGGTTTATGATTTGGTACTTTGAATGTTAATTGTAGGATTTACCTTTGTAGTTTGAATATTATTGTATCATATTTGTTTGGAAAATTTAAATAAAGTTGTTTAAAAAAGAGAATGTGGTTAAAATCAGTCAGCATAGCTGGGTTCAAAAAAGGTTTGAAAAAGATTCTGGAAGAAAAGTCCATAAAATGTTATTAAGGTAGACTTAGGAAAGCCACTGCTTATCCCTGGGGGTAGGCAACATGGAATCTTGCTATTTCGGGAGTATATCAGATATTTTTGACCTGGATTTGTCACTGTTGAAAACAAAAAGCTGGGATTGATTTGACACAGTACATCAATTTTTATATTTATGTTCTTAAGTTTTCAAGAAATATTTGGTCCATGAAGCCCTCCAGGTTTCTTAACTGAGCCTTGCTTGGGGGGGTTGTTTAATGCCTACTTTCAATTCAACATAGGCAGGTATGATCAGCCAATGTGCTTATTTCAACATAAACCCTCCTTATGCATTTCGATGTGTGACCTCAAGCATGGTCCCAGAAAGTGGAGGGCCATTTCAGGCAATCATTGTTTACACAACCCTGTGCAAGATTCCCTCTCCAACTAAGTTGCTGGTGCTAGAGTATTATTTTCAGGGTATCAGGATAGAGCAGCAACATGACTTCTTGGTGAGGATTTCATCATTCCATTCATTGGTCCGCAGTTGTCAGGTAGGGCTATAAACTTGCCATCCATCAAAGTTCTTCAAGAAGTAGTAATTGAGAAATACTGAAAGAGCTAAAGCTTGAGCAGATAATGGGGTCCTTTGATTGCTCTCCTCTCAAAACTGTTGTGGTGTCCCCACTAGACATCATTCTAAAGATGCCAGGAAAATTTAGGCTCATACACAATCTCATTCCCTATCAATAATAGTGTGAGTTCCTTCATTGAACCGACTCTTTGTTCAGTGCAACATGCATCTTCTGATAAGGCAATAGAATTGGTCTGATGTGCAGGGCAAGGCATGATGATGACCAAAGCAGATGTTGAGTCAGCCTTTCAATTGTTGCTGATTCACCTGAGCTCATTCCATTTGCTGGGCTTTCAATTCCAGGGCAAGTACTTTGTAGACAAGTACATGCCAATAGGATGTATCATGACATGCACATGTTTTGAAGTATTCCTCCATGTTTGTGACATTATTGCATTGGGCATTCAAGAAAGTGGCAGAGACAGACTGCATATTGAATTTTTACTAAACAAATCCTGGAGAAGGACTATCTGTGATTGATAAATATACAATTGAAAATGGAGTAGATACCACACCATTCACAGAAGTATGATGTGTTAGAACAGCTTGCAAAACTGAAGGTGGCAAGGCCATGGGACCAGATGGGATACATCCCAGATACTGAAAGAGCTGAGAGTGGTTCTTTCAGGGCTGTTGAAGGATGTTTTTAATAGATCCTTGGAGAGAGAAGTTCCACAGGATTGGAGAAGGGCTGATGTGGTACCTCTTCACAAAAATGGTAATAGGGAAGAGGTGACAAACGAAAGGCCAGTAAGCCTTGCCTCGGTGGCGGGAAAAGTACATGGAGGCACTCCTGAAAGAGCAAATAATGGACTTTCTTGAAACCAACAGGTTGCATGATTCCAGACAACATGGTTTTACCAAAGGACGATCTTGCCAAACAAATATGATTGAATTCTTTGACTGGGTGACCAGAGAACTAGATCAAGGGCATACAGTAGATGTGATCTACCAAGATTTCAGCAACACCTTTGATACTGTTCCTCATTGGAGCTTATCAGTAAACTCAAAAGCCTGGGGATGGGTCCCAAGATGGTGAACTGGATCAGAAATTGGTTGACTGACAGATGACAGAAGGTGATGGTAAACGGAACTCACTCGGATGAAAGGAAGGTGATTAGTGGTGTGCCCTAGGGTTCAGTCATGGGGCCGGTACTGTTCAATGTACCTGTGAATGATATTGCTGAATGACTGAATGGAAAAGTCCTATCTTTTCTGCAGATACACGAAAATTTGCAACAGAGTAGACCTCCCCTGAGGGAGTGGAGAACATGGCTGCATGGATGGTTGTCATCGAGAGCGTTTTGGTTTCCTTGACCATGGGATGCTGTTCCAAGGGCTGCAGAGCAGAGATGGCATCCATCTGTCCAAGAAAGGTTGACACGTTTTTCAGTAGTAGACTGGCTAATTTATTGAAGAGGGCTTTAAACTAGATTCGTTGGTGGATGGGTAAAGAAAGCCCCCAGGTAAGTGATAAATTAAATACCTTTTATAGAAATGGGTAACTGGGGTAACATAAGGAAAGCAGTGTGTATAAATGCCCATTGCATTGGAAATAAGATCCCTGATGTTGAAGCTTTGGTGTGAGTGGCCGACTTGGATTTAGTGGCAGTTACAGAAACATGGTTCACAGAAAATCATGACTGGGATGTAACTATACCTGGCTATACTTTATTCAGAAAGGACAGGGTAGGAAGAAGGGGAGGAGGAGTGGCACTATATGTAAAAAAATACTATTAAAGCTTTGGAATTACAGAGCTTAAAAGGGAGAGAGGAGGCATTGTGGGTTAAACTAGAAAGAGGGAAGAGAAATCAATTTGCATTGGCATGATATACAGACCTCCCTCACAAGAGGAAGAAGTGGACAGAGTTAATTGAAGACATACGCAGATTGCTAGGAAGGAGAAGTGCTACTGATAGGGGATTTCAATATGCCAAATGTTGATTGGCAAATTCCTGCTTGCCGTATCATCTGAGAAGTAAAGAGATCCTGGATTCTCTACAGGGAGAACTAATCAAGCAATTGGTAACAAAAACCCCAACCATGAATGAAGGGGCCATACTAGACTTGGTGCTTACCAATGGTGAAAAGTGTTTCTGATGTTATAGTAGGAGATAATTTTGCATCCAGTGATTACCAGATGGTGTGGTTCAATATTATGGCTAGGGCTGTTAGAATCCATTCAAAGATGAGGGTCTTAGACTTTAGGAAGACTAATTTTTGCCAAGATGGGCCAATACCTCAGGGAGTCGTTAGCGGGATGCGAACAGCTGGGGGATGTAGAAAAATAGTGGGCAAAACTGAAAGGAGATATTTTAAGGGCAACCAACATTTTTGTTAAAATGGTAAATAAAGGTAAAAGGCAAAGGAGACCGCTATGGCTTTCGAAAGAAGTAGCTGAAAGGTGAAGAAAAAGAGGGAGGCTTCCATGAAATACAAGAGATCAAAGAGAGAGGAAGACGGGCATCTATATTTGGAAAACTTAGAGAAGCTAGCAAAGTAGTCAGGAAAGAACAGATTCAAAAAGAGAAGGAAATAGCCAATGCAATAAAATGGGGGGGGGGGATAAGACAGTTTTCAGATATGTTAGCGCGAAGAAGAAGAAGGGGAGGAATATGTAGAAGCTGATGAGGACTAAAGCGGAAATTGCTTAACAAATATTTCTGTTCTGGTGTTCCCAGATGAAGAACCAGGAGTCAGGACCTCAGAAAACACTCACAAACAGGAACAGAAGCGAGGGACATCTTGAACAATTTTCAGAAAGACTGTGTTTGTGAGAAACTAGCTCAACTTAAAGTAGACAAAAGCGATGGGACTGGATGGGATACACCCTAGAATACTATGGGAACTTGTGGACGTTCTAGCAGCTCCATTGATTGACCTTTTCAACCCCTTGTTGGAGTCGGAAGTGATGCCAAAAGACTGGAGAGAGGCTCATGTGGTGCGTTTACACATAAGCGGAGGTAAGGGTGTGGTTGAAAACTACAGACCAGTTAGTTTAACTTTGATGGTGAGTAAATTATTGGAAACACTGCTGAAAGAGAAAATAGTGAGGTTTCTGGAATCCATCAAATTACAGGATCCGAGGCAGCATGGATTCACCAGAGGCAGGTCTAGTCAGACAAATTTGATTGATTTCTTTGACCAGGGAGTTGGACCAGGGAGTTGGACCGAGGGAGAGCCCTGGATGTGGTGTATTTAGATTTCAGTAAGCCTTTGACACTGTTTCTTCAACAGGCGACTTAATAAACAAACTGTGTACCCTATGTATGGATCCTAAACTTACTGCTTGGTTTAGAAATTGGTTGGGTGGGAGGTGACAAAGAGTACAGGTGAATGGAGTTCACTCTGAGGAGAAGGATGTTACCAGTGGTTTGCCCCTGGGATCTGTACTTGGTAAGATTATTTTTAACATCTTTGTTTGTGATATAGTAGAAGGGCTGTCGGGTAAGGTTTACCTCTTCCGCAGATGATACCAAAATCTGCAGTAGAGTAGACACCCAGCAAGGTGTAGATAACATGAGGAGGGATCTAGCTAAGCTTGAAGAATGGTCTAGAAATTTGGCAGCTGGGATTTAATGTTAAAAAATATAGTTCATGTGTTTGGGCTGCAGCAATCCAAGGGAGCAATATAGTATAGGGGCGAAGTACTTTTGTCCACTAAAGAAGAGCTGGACCTAGGCGTGGTTGTGGCGTGGTTGTGTCTGATGATCTTAAAGTAGCTAAACAGGTAGAAAAAGGCAATGGCAAAAGCTAGAAGGATGCTTGGGTGCATACTGAGAGGAATGGCTAGCAGAAAAAAGGCGGTGATAGTGCCTCTGTATAAGTCTTCTTTGGTGTGACCTCACTTGGAGTATAGTGTGCAATTCTGGAGACCGCATTTTCAAAAGGATATAAACAGGAATGGAGTCAGTACGAGGGTGGCTACTAAATGGTTAGTGTTCTTCATTATAAAGCATATGAGAACAGACTTAAGGAACTTACTATGTGCATCTTAGAGGAAAAGGCGGGTTAGAGGTGATATGTGACGAATACCCGTGATCCTTGCCACAATACCATGGCTCTTTTGGTCTCTGGTCTCTCAAGCAGTGAGGAAATAAGCAGAGAGTAACACAGAACACAATCACACACAAAGTGCTACTTTCTTTGAGGGAAAACAACAGAAGGTCCATGGTCTAATTCTTGGAAGTTAAGATTTAATGTGAAGAAGTGCAGTGTCATGCACTTGGGAAGAAGAAATCCAAGGGAATTGTGTGTGACGGGGCGAGAGGTTGGTATGCATGGACCGGAGAAAGACCTCGGAGTGATTGTTTCTGAGGATCTCAAGGTGGTGAAACAATGTGACAAGGCGGGTGGCAAAAGCAGAAAGATGCTGGGTTGCATACAGAGAGGAATTACCAGCAGAAAGGAAGAGGTACTAATGCCACTGTAGAAGTCGCTGGTGAGGCCTCACTTGGAATATTGTGTTCAGTTTTGGAGACCATATCTCGCAAAGGACATAAAAAGCCTGGAAACATTTCAGAGAAAGGTGACCAAATTAATTTGGAGCCTGCATCAGAAGACTTATAAGAGACTTGAAGATCTAAATATGGTACACTCTGGAGGTGAGGAGGGACAGAGGAAATATGATTCAGGCCTTTAAATGCTTAAAGATTAATAATGAACAAACAAACTTCTTCCAAAGACAGGGAAACTGTAAAACTAGAGGGCATAACATGAAGCTTCAAGGCGGTAAACCTGAGAGACAATGTCAGGAAATACTTTTTCATTGAAAGGGCCCTCCTGATAGGAAATGGTGGAGGCAAATACAGTGACAGAATTCAAAATGGCATGGGACAGACACAGTGGATCCCTTTATAGCAACAGGATTAAATCAAAGTAACCATACCTGACTCTCATATTTCAACAAATAGGAATGACCTACACGGAGTGGGTGGTACATCCCTAACCAAAGGCATGCGGTATGGGTGACATGCACAGATCGGCAGGTGATACTGCTATTTCTGTCTTGCTGGGCTTACTAGTTGGATCATTCTTTTCTTTGTCTGCTGTCTTATTCTATGTTAATATGTTACTCTGAATTATCTGGATGACTTTCTTTCTGACAGAACAAAGGGGTTTTGCGTGAGTACACACATTTGGTAGACTTTTCAGCAGATGGTGGCTATGTTTGGGCTCTCTTAGCCAAAGGAAAATCAGAAGCACCATGCAGATGATTATCATTTTGGGGGATTGGATTGGATTCCATGCAAATGAATCCCACCTGCCATAGGACAGAATCCAAAAGCAAGTGGAGTTAATTCAGCAACTTGCTGGGTGATCCCAGTGGGGTGCGTATTTATCTGCCAATTGGACATGATAGTTGGCCATGAAGGTTAATCAAACAGCATAATTTTGTCCATATGAATAGACACATTCGAGCTTACTTGGGTGTTGGGAAGACCTTTCTGAGTGACTTCAATGAAATTAGGGTTTGGAAGAGCACCGAGTGACACATACGGGCCTTGAGTTGTTCACAGGATTTGGAGTCTATTTTTGTAGTGTATGATGTGCAGAGGTTGGGCCAGAGGGCTGGAAGGAAAAGGATTTACACATGAATGTCGCATTTCCTGTCATTTTAGCATTTGTGGTGTGGGAGACTGTCTCATGCAGAAGTGGGTGATCCTGAGATGACAACATGGCAGTGGTGTATGCAATAAATAGACATTTGACTTTGTTGCCATTAATTTGGAATAGTTGTGGGGTGATAGTAATGCTGCTTATATTTAAATGTGATGCTAACAGTAAAGCATGTATCTGAAGTGGACAATTCTGTAGCTGATTGCAGTGGACCAGATTTCATGCCTTGGTGCCTGGAGCAGACGTGTTCTCTTATGTTGATGCCACAACATTTATGGGCACTTATTCCAGATCACTTGCATGATTGCTGAGGTCCTCTCAGTCAGTACATGGAAGGCCAACAAGGCCATTTTGGTGATGTTTTGTGGGCACTGCATCAAGAGGACTTATCAGTTACAGACCCTTTTGACAAGTGCTTGTGTTATGTTTCATTACTCATGCCACAAAGTCAGGGTGATCCACCCATGCAGTGTCTGTGCCCTTAGCTAGTGTGGCCTTTCTGTCCAAGGCTTATGAGTATAAAATCCTACCACTTAATTTTAATAAGGAAACTGGTATAGAGTATGGGGAGATTGCAAGGGTCAGAGTCAAGAAGAAAACCTATGATAAACCATTTTACATTATTGTTGATTAAGAGTTTTGAAATTCTTCCAGAGGTGAGCTCATCTGTATACAGTATGAAGTGTGATTGTTCAGAATCTTAATATGTACACCTTAGAGGAAAGGCAGGATAGAGGTGATATGATTGAGATGTTTAAATACCTCTGTGGCATAAATGCACAGGGGGAGAGCCTCTTTCGATTGAAAGCAAGTTCTGCTATGAAGGGATATGGGATGAGGGTGTAAGGGAATAGATTCAGGAGTATTCCATGGATCTACCACTCTTTCTTTATGGAAAGAGTGGTAGATCCATGGAATAGTCTCCCAGTGTCAGTCTCTTCAATTTCTACATGGAGGAGAATGCAGACCAGCATCAGAAGATAAGCCAACCCATCCCCACCAGCAGTTCCTAGCATCAAGAGCAGATCTACTACACAGGAATTTCATTGAGGCAGTATAGATTTATTTACAGTGAGTGTGGAACAAACATGTTTTCCCCTTCCCCTCCTCCCATTCCCACCCTCTTGCTATAATGGCTGCTAAAAAGTAAAGGGGGTACTGAATGGGCAAGGCACTGGTCTCAGAAGTGGGCATGACTCCTCATCCACATCCCCACAAGCTGTGCATCCCAAAAATCAGGAAATATCATGGGACCTTCTGCCCCACTGGATCAAGCTGACACTTGTAGTGCTAAAGTATAGGTCTCCAATACGACAACAGCCATAGGAGCATAGTGTGCCAGAGGATGTTTGTGTCAATGCATGGGAAAGGGTGGTGCTAGGTACCTTTGGTGGAGATGGCAGTGACAGTTAGTCTTTCTAAGCCCTAAAGTCGGAAAGCTAGCTGATGGAGAATGTGGTTTGTCCCTTTCCAAGGTCATTCTGCAGATCTCTTACCTCCTCCCACAGGGCTGTTACCTCATGCAAACAGAAAAGGTATACCCACTCACACAGCATCTCATTGATTTTAACTGCATTTCTTGCAGCGTACAACTTCCGTTCACTGTACCGAAGAAGTTGTTCTTGATGCTAAACAGCTTTGAATTCTCTTGGTTTCAGCAGGTTTTTTTTTGTTTTTTTGTTTTGGTTGTTTTTGCTAGAAGATTGTCCCTACAGCAAACTACTTCCGTTAGTGCTCAGAGAAATTGCTTGATGGCTACCCTGTGGATCAGCACCTTTTTGCCCCTTAAGCTATCTCTCACTGGTCATGGGCATGACAATGGGAGTAGGATAAGCACATAATCCATTTCGTTCAACATCAATCCTTGTAGCAAAGGCTACACCGTTCCTGTTATTTTTTTTTTCCTCCCCTGCCTCCTTCATTTGCTTATCCTCTGCTCCATCTTCCCTGCAGAGTCTCCTGACAAGCCTTCACAACCTTCATTGGTGAACTAGCTTCCCCCAGGCTCTTCCTCCACATATTTATTTATTTTATTTAGAAATCACTTATAGACTGCCATATGTAGACCTCATCTGCAGGTAAATGGAAAAACTTCTACAGTCAACATCTACATAGAAACATGACGGCAAAAAAAGACCATATGGCCTACTCTAGTCTGTCTGCCCTTCCATATCAACCACTACAACAGTTCTCGTTCTCCTTTAGAGATCCTTTGTGATGATGTCCCCATGCTTTTGTTGAATTCAGATTAATATTCTCCATCTCTATAATCTCTACTGGAGACTATTCCATCTTATCAACAAATCTATCACTCTTTCCCATAAAGAAATATTGTCTGCATATTTCTCCTGAGGCTAATCCCCCCTTTCACCCTTTTTGGTTTTCCCCCCCCATCCTATGTCCCTCTGTTAGCAAGGTTGCTTTTCCCATCGAAAGAGGCTCTCCTTCTGTGCATTTATGCAATGGAAGGTATTTAAAATGTCTCACTCATATTACCTCTAGCCCACCTTTCCTCTAATATATACATATTAAGATCCTTATATGTTTTTATATTACGGAAGACCACTAGCCATTTTAAGAGTCGTCACCCTCTGGTATCGAACTCCAACCCTTTGTTTATATCCGTTTGAAGGTGTGGTTCTACAGAATTGCACACAAATACTACTCCCAAATTTAGGTTGCCACCAAAGACTTATACAGAGGCAATTTTTCAACCTCTTTTCTTCCTGCTGGCCATTCCTCTCCCCTATGCATCAAAGTATCATTCTAGCTTTCCAACCATTGCCTCCTTTTCTTCTACTTTGTTAGCTACTTAAAGATCATCAAACACAATCATGGCCTAGTCCAGGGCCGTATTACCTATATGCCATGTACGCCATGGCATAGGGCCCACAGCTGGCAAGGGCCCACAAAAATGAACAAGTTAGGGGCTTTTTTTTAAAATAAAATTAACAAAAAAAACCTGCTGGCCCTGCCGCCGCGGGGCCCCTCTGCCTGCCCGCGGCAGCATGGCTTACCCGCGGGGGCCCCCTCTGCAAGCTCGCTTCCTCCCTCCCTCCCTCCGTGCAGGCTGTTGAGAGACGCGAAGGCAGACTGTCTCCCTCGCGTCTCTGTTAAGCCCCGCAGGGGCTGATGGGAAATTTCCACCATCAGCCCCTGCGGGCTTTACAGAGACGCGAGGGAGACAGTCTGCCTTTACGCGCCTCTCACAGCCTGCATGGAGGGAGGGACCGACCGACCGACAGAACCGACATTGCGAGAGAGCCCCCGCGGGTCTCCGTCCATGCTGCCGCAGCAGCAGAGGGGGCCCCACGCGGCGGCAGCCAGCAGGTTTTTTTTTTAAATTAAATTTTACTTTAGGCCGACGGGGGGGGGGGGGTAGGACTGGTTAATGGGCTATTTGGGGGGCCTGGGGCTGGGACTAGAAATGGGTTGGGGTGATTAAGGCTGGAGGTTGGCTGATGAGGTTAGGACTGGTAATGGGCTGTGGGCTGATGGGGGGTGTATTGTAATGGTCTATGGGGGGGCTAGGACTGGAAATGGGCTGGGGGGGTTAAGACTGTAGGTGGGCTGATGGGGTTAGGACCTGGTAATGGCTGTTGGGGGGGTTTAGAACTGGTAACGGGCTTTGGGGGGGTTTCCGCTGGTAATGGGCTGTGGGCTGATGGGGGCTGTCTGGTAATGGGCTATGGGGGGCTATGACTGGCAAGGGGCTGGGGGGTTAAGACTGGAGGTGGGCTGATGGGGTTAGGACTGGTAATGGGCTGTTGGGGGGGTTTAGAACTGGTAATGGGCTTTGGGGGGGTTAAGACTGGTAATGGGCTGTGGGCTGATGGGGGCTGTCTGGTAATGGGCTATGGGGGGGGGGGGCTAGGACTGGAAATGGGAGTGGGGGGTTAAGACTGGAGGTGGGCTGATGAGGTTATGACTGGTAATGGCTGTGGGCTGATGGGGGGGGGGGGTTAGGACTGGCAATGTATATAGTTTACCCCCGGTTCTCCAAGTTGTACTCCTGTTCGATGTAACACCCAACAGCTTGTTGTTATGGTCTTTATGTTATAATGTAAACCACGCTGATGCCGAATAGTGCGGTATATAAGACTTGTAATAAATAAATAAGTAAATGTGCTATTGGTGGCTGACTGGAAATGAGTTGATGGGGTTAGGACTGGAAGTGGGCTGATGGGGGGTTAGGACTGGTACTGGGTTATAAGGGGTGCTTAAACTGAAAATGGGGTGATGGGGGTTAGGACTGTAAGTGGGTTGATGGGGGGCTAGGACTGGTATTGGGTTGGGGGGTTGCTAGGACTGGAAATGGGCTGATGGGTGGCTAGGACTGGAAATGGGCTTGATGCAGGGACTGAGAAGGAATGGATGCTGGGTGAGGCTGGAACTAGAAGGGAGCTGATGTTGGGGGAGGATTAGAATGGGATGGGGCTGGAAGAATAAAATGGAGAAGGGAAAAATATTTTGTGTGGGAGGGATAAAAAATCTACAATTGGCCGGGTATTGGGAGAGTAAGTGGTGATTGAGGATGGAGGGGTAAAATTTGAGTGGATGAAATAGGAATGAGGAAAGAGCAAAAGGATAAAGATTAGTATGTTAAAGCAGATGTAGATGAAAGAATGGAAAAAAACTAGGATAGAAGCAAGGACAAATGGACAGCAGACGATGGAGAGTTAGCAGAAGACACGAAGAAACCAGAAGAAAGTGGCTGGAGCAATTGCAGCTGAAAAAAATGCGCAAAAGGTAGAAAAATATCTCTTTATTTTGAATTTATTAATTGGAATATGTCAGCTCTGGTAAATGTGCATCATTAACGTCTGCGCTTTGTTTAGTAACAAGAGCAAATTAATGTATAGTTTTTTATTTCTACAGTGTTATACATTCCAAGTTTGGCTTTTGGGATTCCCAGTTTAATTATTGTCTTCCTGTTTCTAAATTGTGATTACTTGTTTGGTGATGGTCTATGTTCTGCATGTGTCACTGAGCTGAGGTGTTTCTGTTTATATAATTCCTATTTGACATTGCCACTTGTTCTCTTTCCCCAGTAGGTCATGTATTGTTGTTCTCTGAAATGTATTGGTTTAATATTTGCAGTGTTGCCTTTTGATTGGTAGAGTATGGTGCTTTGTGAGTCCTGGTAAGTGCTTGTTAGGATACGGCGGGTTTGCTATGGGTTCTAAATGGGCAGTGTTTGTAGTAGTTCCTAATGTGTCTGGCAGTTGGCACTGGATTATATTATGTAGAAATTTTTTAGTCTTTCTTTATCCATACACTCATTATGAGGCACGTTTATCTAAAGTTTAGTATATGGTAACATTATGCAAATATGTATGCAAATGAGGCCCCTTATGCAAATGAGGCCCCGCACCCCCCTTGGGCCGCCCCTGCTGGGGGCCCACAATTTTTGTTGGCGTAGGGCCTCACTCAAGGTAAATCCGGCCCTGCCTAGGTCCCACTCTTCCTTTGTGGACAGAAGTACTTCACCCCCTATACTATATTGCTCCCTTGGATTGCTACAGTCCAAATACATGTTCGTGCATTTTTTAACATTAACTCTCAACCGTTCTTCAAGCTTAGCTAGATCCCTCCTCATGTTATCTACACTTTGCTGTGTATCTACTCTATTGCAGATTTTAGTATCATCCGCAAATGTCATTTATCAAATCTGCTCTATATCTCTGAAAACTCTGGGTATGATCCTCCTTAGATTACATTTAAGAGAGTACACTTAGAATTCCAACAGAATTTACTGTTCAGCTTGTTTAAGACATGTTAACTCAAAATTACTTTTGTTTTTATGAGGATTTTTTTTTCTTTTCCCACCAATCAAGGGTATAGCCATAATAGCCACCATGGCTCCCAATGTGACAAACCTTTACATGGCCGAGTTTGAGATCTTTCTTAAAGTAAATCCCTTCAAAGAGAATATAATATTATAGAAGTGATATATTGATGATATATTTCTAATTTTGAAAGGAAAAGTAAAGAAGTGAAATGATTTTGATCACTGGCTGATTTCAAGAGATAGTGATCTGAAATTCCAACTTAATTATAATGCTAAGTCTATTCCATATTTATATTCTCATTTTGATTAGTTCCTATGGTTTTTTTCACATCTAGATGTCACAAACCTACAGACAGAAATAACTTACATCTTGTTCAATTTTAAAATAGTTCCATAAAGGAAAACCTGTCTTATGAGGATACATTTTACAAACGATGTCCAAGTACAATCTGGGGCATCAAAATCAGAATGTCTGAAAAAAAAAGCAGGCTCATGCAAATGCAAGTGCAAACATGATTTTACGAATGTGGGCGCGAGGCAACTGTCATGTTCCTGGGCAAACAGTTACCATGGGCTCAAGCACGTGGTTAGCACATGCCTATCCCGATGTTTGTCAATATAGAAATCTATATTTAGATAACCAAAAATACACGTCCCCTTATCTCATGTAAATATTTTGAGTCCTACAAATCCCTTACTAGCATTACCTTATACATAGATTGACTACTGTTAATATTGCTTTATCTAACAGATATCCATGGGTTGTACATAGTTTATTCTATTATTACTGCTGTTTTTTGTACATAGTTTGTCTACTGTTACTACTGTTATACTGTTACTGATGTTCTATGTAACTGCTAATTGTTGTAGAACGAATTGTTAAAATGTAAACTGCTACTGATTACCAGAAGGAGCGGTATAAAAATTGTGTGAAAATAAATAAATAAATAAACACATGTAACTGTTCATGTGCATGTTAGTAAAAGGGTCCCTATGTTTTACTGTATTCATGATTTAGCTTGCATAGTATGTTAACTTTTAATGTATTATCTTTTAAGTTGTGAATAATAAGTAAGATGAATTAACAAATAACTAGGCTATCCCGGAGGCCCTCCTCCCCCTCTTGAGTAATTCATCCTCAAACCCCCCCCCCCCCCAGCACTGCTTAACACCGTGTTCCTCTACACACCCCTTGTCATAACAAAAGACACACACCAGCTTTAAAACTTTGGTTGCAGCTTTATTATCGTGTAAAAGCACTGGCCCACAACACGGGCCAACATTTATAACATCTCAAAAGAAACACCCCCCCCCCTACAACTCCGGCAGTGCCCCCCACCACACGGTCCAACATTTATAACACCTCAAAAGAGCCCCCCCCCCCGCAACTCTGGACAATGCCCCCACCAGCCGTATTATTAGCAAGGTGGTGCATCATCCTCCCCCCCCCCTGCCGCCTGCCTTGCCATGTTAGTAGCAAAGGCTGGCCCCACCACCTAGACCGGGCAGAGACCCCCAACCGGGATGTCTTGCCCCACCCTGGGGAGCCCTTCGCTCCCCCCAATGCGCCTTAATCTGTTTAAGCCCCGCCGTCTCGGTGAGCACTAGCTTTATACCCCAACCCCAGCTGCAACAACCCCTAAACCCACAACCAATAACAGGGAGGGCGGGAGGGACAAGTCGCCGAAGCCAGACAATAGCTCACACACTGCCTGCCGTGGACCCAACAGGCTCCGTTCGCCCCACCCCCCTGCAGCGCCAATGAAATTGCCCCACACGCCTGACGTGGGGCCATTTCAAGTGACACTCGCGATTCCCTCGCACACTCTCCCCCCCATGCAATGACACGAGGCTGAGAGCCAGGCCCCGGGAACCTGGTTATTGTTGGCCTCGGGACCCAGCCCTGCGGCCTCGATCATTAACCAAGGCATCCCGAGGCCCTCCTCCCCCTCTTGAGTAATACATCCTCAAACCCCCCAGCACTGCTTTACACCGTGTTCCTTTACACACCCCTTTTCATAACAAAAGACACACACTAGCTTTTGTCTTAACTTTGGTCTCAGCTTTATTATCACCTAAAAGCACTGTCCCACAACACGGGCCAACATTTATAACATCTCAAAAGAACAACCCCCCTACAACTCCGGCAGTGCCCCACCAGCCGTATTATTAGCAAAGTGGTGTATCATCCTTCCCCCCTGCCGCCTGCCTTGCCATGTTAGTAGCAAAGGCTGGCCCCACCACCTAGACTGGGCAGAGACCCCCAACCGGGATGTCTCGCCCCACCCTGGGGAGCCCTTCGCTGCCCCCAATGCACCTTAATCTGTTTAATCCTTGCCGTCTTGGCGAGTGCTAGCTTATACTCTGCCACCAGCAAAGGTGACCTGTCCATCCTTGTGCCGCCCCCCTAACAAAGCTGCGACCAACAAAACCTTCAAGTGCTTCCTGCCAGTCATTTAATAAGAAATTCTGACCCACTGGAGAGAGGTGCACACCATCCGTGCGGTATAGACCAGCACATTTCACCTCTGCCCATGGATGCTGCACCTGTACACCACCAGTCTGTTGAACCAATCGCCCAATCTGCCGGTTGATCTTAATCAGGCCGCGAGACCACACCGCTGAGATTGGCAAGCCGGGTGAGGAATTATGTCCGACCATACAATCATCACCCCTGGCAACCAGTCCCGCAACAAAGCAACATCACGCTGTACCGCTCAAATAAGCTGTCTGCAGGACCATCTGGAAAGATCATTGCTACCGAAGTGCAGCACCAGTCCCACTGGTCACTGTTGTTGCTTGGCCCACTGCTGCACCAACGGTAGGAGCTGCCACCAGCGCATGCCACGCTCGCCCATCCATATCAGCCGTATGTTGCATGATGCCAGGCCCAAGTGCACTCCGAGGGGACGCGAGATGGCCTTGCATTCCACCCAATACACAAAGGAATGACCAATGAGCCACCACTCGCCGGCATGGACGCCACCTGCGACCCCCCTCCATGGCACGCCACTCACTGGAGATCCTGTAAAATGAAGAAAAGTATTAATGTACCTCCCACACCACCCCTACTCACTCCTCCCCTCTTACCCCCTTTCCCGATACCCAACCAAGGCAACTCCCTCCACCTGGAGAGATCACGTTTCAGGGTGCACATAACCCATATAAGCCCCAGAATGCCACCTACCAATTCGCTGAATGACCTCTCCCTCCAGCCCAGCCACCACTGCGCTAGTAGCGGCCCCAATCCTCAAGGAATGTGATGCAAATTGTGTCCCATCCAAACCGAGCTGTCTTAAAGCCAATCGCAGCACCGCAGCACCGCAGTGAACTGAAACTGCATCACCGGCTTGTCATCCTCATGCAGAAATAATAAGCCCGGACCTTGTGGCTGCTTGCGTAAATATGCAAACAAGTTCTGCACCGGCAAGAACACAACTCGGGGATGGCTTTCAGCACCACCCATCCCCCTTTTCCCAACTGATCAGTTTTGGAGTGAGGGAGGAAGATGCTCAGTGGCATCGCTGACAAAGCCACATGCTGAACATCCAGCTCCCCAAATCCCCCAAATGCCCCCCACTTCTTGGACTGAGGCACCAGTTCACAAACCCAAAATGCCCCAAAAAAGGCAATGACAAACAGGGCCCTAAACAGTACTGACTCAAAGTCAGAGACCGCTACCACAGGCAGCACCCCCAGATCTACAACAGCAATTCGTGTAACACTAGCTGACGCCAAACTTGTCCCCTGGGATGCTCTTTCACCCATCCCATCGACAGGCGCCACACTAAAAAGGAAGCTCTAGGATTGCCCCAACCAACAGTCTTAAAGAAAAAGGAAAAGCCGGCTAATGCTGACAAGACTGCCGACCTGGACCAACCCCGACCTTTTGCCCATACTATGAACAAACCCAATGACCCATCATCAACTCTTCCCCCCCATAACCCTGACCCTTCAAAAACTCACACACCTTGGAGTAACCTCGCAAATACAAGGACCAGGTCCCCTGCGCCACCGAAGAACACAGCAATGCCATCATTCCCGGGTCCCAATCTGACAAAGATGATCCGGAACTGCCGAAGTTGCCACGTCTGCCCCTGGGGCGAACCGACGAAACTGTGACCACTGAAAACGGGACAAAGCATCGGCTATTGAGTTCTGTATGCCCGGCACTTGATGCGCCCTGACCGTAACATTGAGGCACAAACAAGCTAGTACAAAAACCCTCATCAACGCCGCCACCCGCGGGCACCGAGGCGAGTGCCTGTTAATTATTTCCACCACTGCCTCATTGTCACTCCAAAACACCACCCTCCTATTCCGCAACCTCTCGGGCCAAACCCAAAAGGCCACCACAATGGGAAACAACTCCAGAAAAGCGATGTAATGCATCAACCTGGAATCAGCCCATCCCCCCGGCTATGCAGCGGCACACCATGACCCTTGGCAATAGATGCCGAAATCCAAACTACCTGCCGCATCCGAAAAAAGCTGCATTTCTGCATTCAACACTTCAGGTAACTGTACCACCATGCAACCATTAAAATCCAATAAGAATGACTCCCATACCCGCAAGTCCTCTCACATTCCAACTGGCACGTGGATCCGATGATGAGGCCGCTTAACCCCCGCCATGGCCAATGATAACCGCCGGGCAAAGGGACACCCATGGGGATAACCCGACAAGCAAAATTAAGATGGCCCACTAAAGACTGAAAGTCCTGAAGCGAAAACTTGGAATCAGATCTTTCAGTCGCTTTTTCCGCAGGTAACCACACCACCATACCCACCAAATCTATCTCTATCCCCAAGAAAGAGAGACACATCACCGGCCCGACCGTCTTTCCTTCTGCTAATGGAATGCCAAAGTCACTGGCCAACTCCTGAAAGGATGACAACAAAAGCACACGTCTCCACCTGACCTAGGCCCACAAAGAGAAAATCATCCAAGTATTGAACCGTGGAACGCCAACCCGTCCGCTGCTCCAAAACCCAGTGCAAAAAAGAACTGAAGGCCTCAAAATATGCGCACAAATCACACAACCCATCGGCAAACACATATCAAAATAGTACAAAGACTCAAACTGAAAACCCAACAACGGAAATGCGGACGGGTGCACTGGCAATAGCCGAAACGTGGATTCAATATCCACCTTAGCCATCAGTGCCCCCTTACCACAACGCTGCACCAACTCCACGATGGCATCAAATGACGCACAACCCACTGTACACAATTCATGCGGGATGTGGTCATTCACTGACTGCCCTGGCTGGAAGGACAAATTATGTATGAGCCTGTAACGCCTTCTTGGGGACCACCCCCAACGGAGAAACCACGAAAGGCGCAAAGGGAGGATCAACAAAAGGACCGGCTAACCTACCCAACGCACTTTCCGCCACAATTTTCCGGCGTACCACATCCCCCAACGACCAGACCGAACTGTTATTATTGGCAAATACGTCAGTCACCTCACCAAGAAAAGGTATATGAAAGCCATGCAAGAACCCAGATAACAAAACCTTCCCGGCCTTACCCTGCCAACTTCTACCAAAACGGACCAGCCATGGACGCAACGCCTCCACCTTGATAGGAGACGGTGCCATGGCCAACTTCCCAACCTCACTTACCCCCCGCCGGAAACCCCACCACTCCTTTTCTACTATACTTCATGGTGGGATGTCCCCCACACACAGAGAACAGGCATGTTGAAACTTACAGTCCGGGAAGGGACAGCAGGATTTGTTGAAACGCCAACAGAGGTCCCCCCCTGCCGACCCCCCCTTCGCTGGCAAGGGAAGCCCGGCTGAGGAATGAAAGGACCGAAGACCTGCCGCTGCTACCTGCGGTCCCACCTTCACCGTTCCTACCTCCCACCCCACCGGCCCCCATTTTTGGCCGACATTTGTGTCAGCCACAAATTAATATCCTTCGTCCCCCAGTTCAACTGCATATTTTCTTCCATCATGTCACGGAACTCCTCGTCATAGTTGAGCCAGGCCCAACCCTCATGCACCTGGGACGCCGCCAATATAGCATCCGCATATGCCAGCAATATGCCCCATATTGGCTCGGGTCATGACACCCCCCATACACTGGCTAATCTTAAAATTGTCCTCGTCCAATTAAAGACATTGCGGGAGACCATCCGAACCCTCCCTGCCTTCTCATCCTCCTTCCGCTTCTTCCGGCTCTCACCAGACCGCTTCCTCCCCTCTAGGAGTCAAAATATATCAATATATATCGCCGCCTCTGGATCCGACGCCTCAACTTCTGCGAAACACCCTCCACACAACGAACTACCGAGGAGGATGCGCAATCGCCCTTATCGACAACCGCCCCAGCCGATCCGACCGAAGAACTCCCCGATGAAGAAGAGGAGAATGATGATGACGACTCGCGGCGACAGCGACACCCATGCCTACGCTTAGACTTGGCCTTGCGGCCCACCCCAACCGCGGTCCCCGCGGCATGCACCACCCCATCGGACCCACTACCCTCCCCCACACACTCACCATCCACAGCAGTGCCCGTGGCTCGCTCACCCATGACCGGTGCTTCCACACTTGGACTCAACTGCCCTGGCCTCTGAAACCTCGACGCTGATCCACTGGTCCGATCAAGAACAGGCACACCAGACCTCGCACTCACATCCACCGGTACCTGCAGAGGGAGAGAAGTAGAAACACCAGCAGCAACAGCCCCGGGACTGCTACCCCCCCTACCCCCCCACCGCCCCAATTCCATGCAGAAGCACCCAACCCTCCAGCCGCCCAACCAGCACCCCCCATTCCGGGCAACGGACCCCCGCCAACAAAGCCAACCCCCGGCAAGTCTCCCCAACCATATCCCCAAGGCCCCATTCCACCCTGCTGCCCCTCCCCAGACCAACTCTCCATAACCCCCGTAGGCGATGGAGACATAAAGTACCCCCCCAGGGCGCCATGGACTATAACCACCCTGAAACAAGGAAGGGCAAGGAATGCCCCCTGGACAGACTCCCCCAGAATCAGCACCCGACCTTACCTGAATTCCCCCCAACACACCTAACCCCCCACTCTCAGCTCCCGGCACCACTACCCCTGACACCTGCCCCACCGTACTGGAAATTTCACGTTCCCCCAGCTGCCCGGCGCTAACCTGCTGCACCTGCTGAGACCCCCCCTGGCAACCCCGGGCCACTCCCCTTGCCCTTACCCACCCTGGCAACCCCTGGCCACTCCCCTCACCTGTACCCCCCTTTCAGGAGCCGAGCGAGCCCTCCCCCTGCCTCCCCTATGGGATATCCCCCTACCGCCTTCCTACCTCAACGAGCTCTCGGTGCCACCAACTGGACAGTACCAGGTGACCCCCCACCTCGCCCCCAGCTTGCCCTCCCCCATGCCCGTGCTCTTGAATCACCCCGCTGACCCCCCACACCTGAACCCTTCTGCACCCGCCCCTTGCTCATCTCTGTCCTGCAGAAGTTCTTCTGCTCTGTTCCTCCTCTCTTTTTTTTTCTTTTTTTTTTTTAAACACCCAGACCAACTAAACTGCAGCATGAACACCACTGCTACCCCTGTCTGCTTATTCCACTTTATTTATTTTCTTTACATACTGACAGCTGGACAGAAGGGGCCCACAGAAATAGCCCGAACTGCTGCTGACCCCCCTTCACCCGGCAACGGCAATCCCCGCCACACCCTCTCCCCCTTGATCACAAACCGCAACTCCCCCGAGGAAGGCAGACCCCCCCCCCCCAAGCCACAGCTCGTGAACAGGCCCAGCTTCTCTCCTCTTCCCCCAACCTCCTGCAAGGACGACCTGCCCGACACTTCCCACAACCCCCCCCCCCGCACTCGACGACACCAAATTCACCGGCACTCAGCCCCCCCTTTCAGCACCCCCCGGTTCCCCCCCCCACACTGACAAACACCACCAAGCCTACCACAACTGCCCCGACTCAGCCACAATCCGCCATCACCAGACAACAGCTCACACGCTGCCTGCCGTGGACCCAACAGGCTCCGCTCGCTCCGCCCCCCCTGCAGTGCCAATGAAATCGCCCCACACGCCTGACGTGGGGCCATTTCAAATGACGCTCGTGATTCCCTCGCACACTCTCCCCCCCCCCCCCCACGCAACAAGCACGAGGCCGCGAGCTGGGCCCTGGGAACCTGGTTATTGTTGGCCTCGGGACTTGGCCCTGCGGCCTTGATCATTTGGATTTTTGACTGTAAAGTAGTTGTTCACATCCCTTAAGTGTATTTATTATTGATTTACTCAGTACTGATTATGGAATGGTATATGTTATTTTTATCTTGGTTTCTTAATTTTGTATATTTTATATACTGAGATATTTCAAATCTCTGATCAAATTGGCTTTTTGCTTTTTTGAGAATGAGATTTTGATCTGAAGTTCAATATTTTCTTTTGTTTATATTTTATGAAGTTATCTTATGCTTATTTTTTGGTTGGCAACAATTCATTATATTTTCAGCCCTATGGTATGTCTTAATGGGGCTGAGCAGTTAATGTGCTTACATGACTCAGGTTTCCCATGGTAAATGTCTGTAAAGACAATGTGGGAAAGTCTGTTAAAAATGGCAAAAGTGCCCCAATTTCCCTTCCTTTGCTGAAAATATATTTCCTTGACAGCACCGAGCAAACTGCATTTGTAAATTGTTCTTTTGGGGTTTTATTAAGCTTTTTTTTCTATGGAATAAAGAATTGATGTGAAGTGATTTTGACAATGGGAGAGTTAATTACTGACAACTTTGTAATTATATGCAAACAAAGAAAATGGATTGTTTTGCATAAATTGATAAAGGAGCTTGAGAGAAATATATGGTTTGTGATGGTGTGAGCTTTTCATATGATTTAAGGTTTCCGATAATGATGTCAAATGGGGTAATTTCGATTAATATTTAAGAAAGCTTTTTGATCATTTAAAATTTCCAATAATGATGTCAAAGGGGGTTATTTTGATTAATAAAGTATTTAAGAAAGCTTTTATGTAATTCTTTTATATATTTATTTATTTAAACAATTTGTTATACTGCTATTCAAATTTTACAACATAGTGCTTTACACCAATTTAAAATGGCAGTCTGATCAATAACTATTGCAAAGATTTAACACTATTTCTAAGACACACAAGAGGGTTTTGTATAGAACAACAATAATTTCGAAGAGAGGGTAATGAGTAGTGACTAGAGCTAAAAAAATACTGAGGTGGCAAGGACCAAGTCTGTCAGAAATTAAACAAAGGCCTTAATAAGAGCCAAGATTTTACTCCTTTCTTGAAATTTTTGTAGAAGTTTTCTAAATGGAGATCAAAAGAGAGTGAGTTCCAGAGATGGGGAGCCTGATAACTGAAGACAGTATTTTGAAAAAAGGCACGTTTAAACTTTGTTTTTGAAGGTGTCATCCTTGTTGGATTATTTTGTAAGTATTATTTATTATTTAACAAATTTTCTATACCGCTTTATCGTTAGACTCAAAGCGGTTTAGAGTATAACACATGAACAGAACAATTACAGAGAACTCATGTAACAAACATCGGTTGGGGTAGCATGCAGGCGATGCTCAGGAGCATAACTTATTTCCAACTGATGTATATAGGTATAGTTTTGAATAGGCATGTGTCATGAAGGGGTGTACTGAGTGTTCTCTCTGAAGTGTTCGGAGAACAGGAAAGTTTTTAGATGTTTCTTGAAGTCTTTGATGTCTTTGGTTGTCCTTATTTTTTCCGGCAGTGAGTTCCAGATGATGGGTGCGGCTAGTGAAAAAAGCCCTCTTTTATAAAACGAAAATAAAGCATTTAAAAAAAGAAAAAAAAAGAAAAAAGCCCTCTTTGTTGTAGTCTTATTAGCTTTCGTATAAAAGCTAGGGGTTGGGATAGTTTCTCTAGTGATTTGTCTCTTGGGTCTGTTATTTGGTTCTGAGCACAGCAGCATCTGTAGAGAACCAGCTGACATATTATTTCTAATCTTGAAAATGGTTTGTGCTGTTTTGTATTTGGCTCATGAGGTGATCGGTAGCCAGTGTAGCTGACGTAGGAGAGGAGTTATGTGCTCATGCTTGGCTGATCCTGTGATGAAGCAGGCAGTGGTGTTCTGGGCTAGTTGAAGTGCTTGGGTGGTTTGAGCTGGAAGTCCTTGGAGGAGGGAGTTACAGTAGTCCAAGATGGGGGTGATAACTGCTTGGCAGATGGTGTGGAAGTGTTCTTGACTTAGGAAGGGTTGTAGTTTGCAGATAATGGCTAATTTGTGGAATGCGTTATTGGAGGGTTTGCTAATGTGAGCTTGTAGATTTAAGAATCATTCAAGAGTGACACCTAAGTAGCGAACCTCCTCTTTTATTGGAATCAGCATGTCCTCTAGGCTGATGGAGGTAGGGGGGATAAAGGATGCATTGCATGAGATAAATAGTGCTTCAGATTTTTTGAAGTTGACTTGTACGTTGTTGAAAGAGACCCAATTTTTCATTTCCTGCACACAATTCGTAATTGCTGTATAGTCTGGTGTGTTGAGGTGGATTGATGAGTAGATCATGATGTTGTCTGCATAAATGGCATAGAATATTTTGTGCTTTATGAAGTTATTGCAGACTGACTGTATATTGATGTTGAAAAGGAGAGCAGACAGGGAAGACCCTTGCGGACTCCCTGTGTGGTGTTAATTGGAGTGGAGGTGTTCAATACGACTTTGACAATTTGTTGTCTGTTACTGAGGTAGGACTGAAACCAGTTGAGGGCAGTATTATGTAGACCAATATTAGCAAGTCGATTTAGAAGGATGCTGTGTGAAATGGTGTCAAATGCTGAGGATATATCAATAAGAATGAATAGGGATATTGTTGATTCCTCTGAGTAGTATGTCAAATAGGTGAGTGAGGAGAGTCTAGATGCTGTGGTTAGGGTGGAAGCCGTGTTGGTGTTTGTCAAGTGGAGTATGTAGGTCAATATGGTCTTGAAGTTGTCTATGAACTTCTTTTTGAATTATCTTGGATAGGAAGGGGAGGCTGGAGATTGGATGGTAAGATGCAGGGTCTGAGGTGTTTGATGATGTGTTTTTTTGGACAGGGCAAATGGTGGCTTGCTTGAGAGCATGCAGCATATAGCCTTGAGATAGTGACTTGATTACGATGTTTTGGATACAGTTGATAAACTCTTCCTCTTCCTTGACCGATTTGATCCCTTCTACTGGGCAGGGGTCAGTTGGTGTGGTGCTGGTGTTTAGGGCTGTAATAGTGTAGAGAGTTTGCTTTGGAGTGGGGATGTGAAATTCACACCATTTATGTGAGAATTTGGGTTCTGTATTTGAAGAACTGCTTGAAGTAAGGGGTGGTGTCATCTGGGATGGCTTGTTCTTGTTGATGAGGTAGTCCGCGAAGATTTGAGGTTGAATCATGACTCCTCTGTTTGATGGGTCTTTTGTGAGCTTGCATATTATTTCAAATAGTTCTCTGGGTTTGTTGCGGGATTTTCAAATGAGGTTGGTATAGTATTCTTGTTTTTGCTTGTTGATTAGGTTGTTGTACTCCTTTTGCATAATTTGGTATTGTGTTAGAGTGGGTTGTGACCTGTAATGTCTCCATTTTCGTTCCAGATGGCAAAGTTTTCTCTTTGTATCTCATATTGCTGCAGAGTACATTAGGGCTGATTTGGTTCTTTCCTCCTTATAATGTGGGTTTGGGTGGTTTGGGACCTTTGCTGCTTCACTGATGGTGTATTCCAGGATTTGATAGCTTCATCCAGGTCTGAGAAGTCTTTGGGGAGATTGGGGAGGGTTTCATTGAAGAACTGGTCTTTGTTGAATCCTTTAAATTTTCTTCTGGGGTGAGATGTAGATTATTGTTTTCCAATTGGGGGTAGATGAATCTTGAAGAGTATGGCATGGTGGTCTGACCAAGGTATTGGCGTGGCTTGTGGACCGTTACATTGCCCTGGGAAAGTAAGTTCTTTGGGATGAAGATTAGGTCAGGGGTGGAGCCTGACCTATGGGAGGGACCCTTGAGAATTTGGCAGAATTGGAGGAAATCCATTGCTTTGTGGAAGGCTGCTTCTTCTTTGTTGGAAGTGGATATCAGGTTTAGGTCTCCTAGTAATACAAGTGGTTAGTGGGGGGAGTTGGCTGAGCATAATGCTTCAATTATGTTGGATGTTTCTTCAATTATGTTGGATGTTTATTATTAGATTAATTGCTTATAGTACATGTTTACTTATATTTAGCCCTGGTTGTTGGTTTTGTTTCATTATTATTTATATTTTTTAATGTGGTTTTACTCTTGTTCTACCACTATTAGGAGCCCTAAAAGTGCTAAATGTTTTGTCCCTAATGTACATTTTGAGTCTTAAAGGATTACAAAAGGGGACTGCTACTTCTGGAGAGAGATCTGCAATTGTAAGTATTTACTTCTGAGAATTTTTCTAAATATCGTGGAAAAAGGAATTCTTTAGATTAAAGCTGATTAATCTGTGAACCCAGTGCATTTGTTAAATCAGTCAGGGCCTAGTAGCAGCAACGAGTTTTCAGTTTAAATTTTAGTTCAAGTCATTTTTATTAATTTTAATCAATAGTACAGGTAACCAAACAACAACAACAACAGTACAAACAGGTCCACAAGATACTAATAGAGACACAGGTACAGATGTCTTCCCATACAATAAAATACAACCAAACTAAGAAGAAGCTGTGAAATATCCTCCCCCCTCCCCCCTTCCCCCCCTCCCACCCCCCACCCCACCCCGTAGCATGGACACAAACCAAGTCTTAGGTAGATACAAGCATATTCCAAACCACCACAGACCACCCAACTCCAATATGCACATTCTCCCCCACCACCCCCTAGAGGGGGAGGAGGAGGAAAAGCAGGGGCCAGCAAACCCACCAGACCCAGCAAGGTAGGGAGCAAAGGGAATGCTGCAGAGCTAGACATTCAAAAGCAAGGCCCGCTCGCCAGCGGAAAGATGATAAATAAGGGGAGACCACAATGCCATGAATTTATCCCAACCTTGATCTCCTTTTTGCTTTGCTGTCATTTTTTCCATTCGTAGTAAATCAAACATCGCGGACTCCCAATGCCCAATGGTAGGAGGGGAGACCCCAATCCATCTATGCAACAAAGATTTTTTGGCAATCAGAAAGCCCCGCTCACACAAGGCTCGATGCACCAGTGGACCCCCAGGGCACATCCCCCAATCATGAAAGAGGCAGATCTCCCGCCGGACTAAAAGAGAAATATCTAGCCATCCCGCGAGCCTGTGACACACTTGCGTCCAAAAGTCCTGAACCAAGAGGCACCCCCAGAACTTGTGCAGAAGGGTACCCGGCTCTTGTCCGCACCAACCACAGATATCAGAGCTTTTCAAGACCACACGACAAGCCCATGTATCACACGTGTAGGCTCTCCACAGGAATTTATATTGGAGTTCCTGCAGGTATATCCACTCGGGCCCTTTCTTAATCCCCACAAAAGCCTGGCGTAGCAGTTCCGGCGTCATATCGGTCACCCCATCACGTATCCATCGCTGACACAAAACCCGAAGGTGGGTGTCTCCATTAGTAGGCCGAAGAAGCGTCCTATATGCCTCCTCTCCCTGCTGATTCTCCACCAACCTACTCAAGAGAAGCCTGGGTAGGCCCCCCTCCTTCCCGTCACCGGGGACCAAAGCCCTCATTAGCCCGTGCCAATAATGCCGCACCTGCAAATAGCCATAAAAATCCTGATGAGGTAGATTATAGCGTCTTTGGAGATTCCGGAAACTATCCATGGTATGGCCATCCTCCATCATCAGGTCCCCCAAACAAATTACCTGTCGGCATTCCCAACCTCGAAACACATTTAATCTCGAGAAGCCGGGAAGAAAGTCAGGGTTCCCCGTGAGGGGGAGCAAGAGTGAACGAGACCAATTCCAACCAAAACGCTGCGCAAGGGCCCTCCACGCCGCCCGCAAAGTGCCCAGGTACACTCCCCCCTCTCCATCCCGCAGCGCCGCCGGCAGTTTTTGCATCTGAAGAACATAGAGGCGATGATACGGCTCCACAAGCCCATCAAGGTGCTTTACTAAGGCACCGCCCTCACCACCCTCCAATAGGGCCACCACATGTTTAGTGATGTATTTAAGATTGTAGTTGCGTAGAGAGGGCAATTCCAATCCCCCCTCTTCCCGTCTACCCATAAGAATAGGCAAAGGAATGCGGGTCCGTTTACCTCTTCATAGGAATCCTCTTAAACCAACCTCGAATCGCTTCCAATCCGCAGCCGATACCCAAAGGGGTAGCATACGTAGAACATAGAGCCAACGGGGGAATTCCACCATAACATAGAGAGCAATTCTCCCCCTCAGGGACAAAGGTAGACCTCTCCAACCCTGGAACGTATGCAGACTCCGAACCAGGAGTCCAGGAATATTTACTTGATACAGTCGATCGGGCCTATCAGGTAACTGAATCCCAAGATATTTAATCACTCCATTTGCCCATACCAAGGGAAATTCCCCTTCCCACCTCGGTCGTACCTTACCCCCAAATCCAGCACCACAGATTTGGACGCATTGATTTTCAATCCTGAAAATTTTCCGAAGTGCCCTATCACACTGAGCAGACGGTGCAGGGAGCCCGGCACAGACGTCAGGCAGATCAGCATGTCATCAGCAAAAGCACTGATTTTCATTTCTTTTCTTCGCCTCCCAGTCGAATACCTGCAATCTCCGGGTCCCGCTGGATAGCCTGAAGTAGAGGCTCCAGTGCAAGAACAAAGAGCAGGGAGATAGTGGACAGCCCTGACGTGTGCCCCGCTCGAGAATAAAGGGCTCCGAGAAGATTCCATTCACCCCCACCCTAGCCGAGGGCTGATTATACAACGCTCGAATCCAGTGCACAAAGGGCCCCTGAAGCACAAAGCCAGATAACACATGCCAGAGATAACCCCAGGCCACCCGGTCGAAGGCCTTCTCGGCATCAAGACTTACTAAGAGCAGAGCCTCCTCCCTATGGAGACAATGATCCATTCCCAACAGCAATTTGGACAAGTTCCTAGAAGCCTCTCTACCCTGCACAAATCCCACCTGCCTGGCATCAATGAGTTTAGGTAAGATCGGGTTAAGGCGGCCTGCCAAGACAGAGGCCAAAATCTTCAGGTCGCAATTAATAAGGGAGATGGGGCGGTAGGAGGCCGGGTCCAAAGTATCTTTACCAGGTTTCGGGATAACCGTAATGTCCGCACCCCGCATGTCCCTAGGGAATATGCCTGCGGTACGGGCATCATCATACATCGCTACCAAGGTCGGTGCTAGCCGCGAGGCCAGCATCTTATAGTACTCAATACTAAAGCCATCCGGACCCGGGGCTCGGTGGGGTTTTCCATGCTTTATTCCCTGCAACACTTCCTGCACCGATAACGGGGCATTAAGAGCCCGCAAGTCAGCCTCACTAATCTGAGGTAAGGATTGCGTAGCCAGAAACTCCGCCCCTGCCGTATAGTCCCTCTCCTCCTCGCTATAGACCTGAGTAAAGAACTGCCGAAAAATCTCAGCTATACGCTCGGGCTGATGGAACAATGCCCCGGTCTCCCCTCGCAACACAGGGATAAAGCGGGCACCTCGAGGATCACGAACAAGCTTGGCAAGCAAGGTGCCCGATCGATTACCATAACGATAAAGGCGATGCCGATAGAATTGCATAGACATACGTGCCCTACTCTCAATTAAACCGTTTAAGGTCCCCTGCGTATGCAGATATTCCTTCTGTACCGCAGCAGCATCCCGGCCTTTCCCCAATCGGCGTTGCAAAGCACCCAGCTGGCGCTCCAGAACCAAGAGACTTCTATTCAAGTGCCTACGTCGCGCCAGCGTATATGAGATAATGGCCCCCCTCAACACCGCCTTACTAGCTTCCCAGAATAAGAGGGACGGACATAGAGGGAGATCATTAAAAGAGACATAGTCATCCCATTGTTGTTCTAAATATTTCCGGAAAGCCTCATCCTCCCAGAGATAGGCGGGAAAGCGCCATCCCCGCTTCATGGGCCCCGGAGCGTCCCACACAATCCAAATGAGACTATGATCAGATAGCACAATAGGATCAATATCCGCCTGCGAAACTCGCGGAAATCCCCCCTCACTAACCAAGATATAATCTATGCGGGACCAGGTGACGTGTGCCCGTGATTGATGTGTATATTCGCGCACTCCCGGATGTAAGACTCTCCAAACATCGATGAGGTCTCCCAACCTACACAGATACCCCACCCCTTTTTTTGCCCAAGAACCTACCTGACTCCGTTGGGATTTATCCTGGCATGGGTCATGAGGACAATTAAAATCTCCTGCAATAAGTAATTTAGCTTGACCATGATTTCGCACTAGTCGCAGGATTTGTTTATAAAAATCATGATCATATACATTTGGAGCATAGATATTCAACAACCATACAGGCTCATGATATAATTTAGCATGCAGTAAAATATAACGCCCATGTGGATCCGCTTCAATGTTACTCACTTCCAGGGGCACACCCTTCTTCACTAGGGTCACCACACCTGCCTTCCTCGTGCCCGAGGCCGCACCGTAGGCGGCCGCTACCCAATCCCTAGCCAGCTTACTATGTTCCAAGGCACTTAAGTGCGTTTCTTGCAACAGAGCTATATGTGCGCCCTTTCTCTTAAGCGTTTGCAATATTTTAGTACGCTTAACTGGGGAACCTACGCCCCCCACATTCCAGGATACAATCTTAACAGCAGGCATAGCACTCTACCATTAGTGTATACTGCAAAGAAGAAAACTGTACAAGGCTCCAGGGGTGCCCAGCCTCACCCCCAGAACCAATACAACAGATAGCCCCTGGATGCCATAGCCCATCCCGAGCGTCTGTGGCCATGCCTGCATCTAATCCCACCACAAAGAGATACACCAGAGCCATGCTAATTCCCAGGGCACGACTCCCCCCTCCCCTGCCCTCCCCACCCCCCCGCCCCTGCCTAAACCCATCCCTCCCATCTCACCGCCCATACTAACATACCTTTCATACCTCCCCTCCCCACCCTTCCCATCCCCCCACCAGCCGGTACTCTGAGGCCAAGCTACCATTCATACACACTCACACCACGCATTCACATCCAACCCACATACACAGACACATATACAGGCCCGCACATACTTCCATACCCCCTCCCCACAGGAACCCCACAGATTTCTCCTAATACCCCAACTAGAAAGGATATAACCAGAATAACATTAAGAAGAACGATTACAACATGCCCCCCCCCCCCACACACCCCAAAAACCCCACATCACACTCTCACACAGTCTTGAAACCAAGACTCTCCCGACTGGGAGACTGATCACTGTCCATAGCACCTCCGGGCCGCCAGCTCGCTGTCACAGTTCATCAGGGGCAGTCAGCAATCAGCGTCTCAAGGCCAATTCTCAGGCCTGCTGTACCGGGTGGCAGGAAAGCAGCCCAAAGCACATGCCAGCATGGACACTAGGCTCGAGTATACAAATCGCTTCCAACTAGGCCCAGCACGGATAGATATAGAAAACAGGCATAAGGAGTCCCTGCTCTCCTGCAGCTCATCACGAAACCACAGTAGGGGATGCCGGCGGAGACATCTGAGCCACAAATTTAGTTGCGTCCTCCGACTTAGCAAAGGTATGCGTAGCACCCTTATAAAAGATCTTTAGTATGGCAGGGTACACCAGAGCAAAGCGCACTCCTTTCTGCACCAGCGTCGAGCAAGTGGGGGTAAATTCCTTTCGTTGGGCGGCCAACGCTGCCGAATAATCCTGAAATAACAGCACCATATTGTTTTCCAACTTCAGAACACGCCGCTTTCCGATAGGCCTGCAAAAGGGCCACCTTATGCTGAAAGTTAAGCAGCTTCGCCAGTACAGGTCGAGGCCGGGTACGACTCTCCATCCATCCGCTGACCCAACCTATGGGCCCGTTCCACCTTGAGTTGCCCCAGCAAGCTGCCAAGCCCCAGTTCCTGCGGCAGCCATTCCTCAAAGAGTCGGACCAGCTTGTCATCTCCCCATGTCTCAGGCACTCCAATTAATCGCAGGTTGTTCCTACGGGAACGATTTTCCAAGTCGTCCACTTTTTGGAGTAAAGTCTCGATCTGTTTTTGCTGCGCTTGGGAGCTGCGCTCTAGTGCCAACTCACCCTCCTCCAAGGCAGTCACGCGGTGTTCTACCTCGTCCACGCGACGGGTAAGTTCCGCAAAGAATTCTCCCATATCAGCTAATTTTTGGAGGACATGCTCAAACTTGGGCTCCAACAATTTAACCACCTCGTGAGCCACTTCCTCCGAGCTGGACTCCCCTTTGTCAGTGTCCGGGGAACTGGGCATGCTTCCCGCTCGAGCCGCCGCAGCCATCTTGGACTCTCTCGCTCCTGCGGGCTTATCTTTCTTTGAGGCCGCTCGCATGGTTCTTGCGGAGCGATTCAGGGCGCCCAAGGCTCTCCACACCGTCACCCTAAGACCAGGAACCAATGCCCTATAATCGGCGCGTGCCGCTGAATAAAATATGCCGGTTAAATAGCAAGTTGCTGAAAGCAGCCCGGGAGCGCGACGAGGATGCTCCTCACCGGCTCATGTGCCCACGTGATCTCCTCAGTTTAAATTTTAAAACACAGAAAATAACTTTCTGGTTAAATACAGAACCCAGCAGAGAACTTCCAGTTTAAATTTAATACTCAGTTAGGGCCTAGTAGCAGCAAGAGCTTTCAGTTTAAATTTAAAACACAGAAGAGAGCTTTCTAGTTAAATTTAGAACCCAGCAGAGAGCTTCTACTTTAAATTTCATACTCAGTCAGGTACTAGTAGCAGCAAAGAGTTTTAATTTAAATCAAATCAGAATATAATTTAGCATAAAATGCAAAACAGGGTCAGTATTCCTTGAACAATAAATGGTTTCTAGAGACCTTTAGAAAGAGGCCTTCTAAATAGGGGGCAAGAGACCTTTAAAAGTTTTTAAGGTGTTAAAACCAGGTGACAGATCAAAGGGCCAGTTTGAAAGACTCCCTCTATCAAGCAAGGACTGTGTTAATCATTCATGAAATTGGTCACAGCTTACCTCAGAAACACAGGCATAAATAGTTCAACCAGAGTTCTGTGTTTCTCAGTCTTGAAGGACTACAAAAGGGGACTGCTACTTCTGGAGAGAGATCTGCAATTGTAAGTATTTACTTCTGGGATTTTTTCTAAATCTTGGGGAAAAAGAAATCTTTAGATTAAAGCTGATTAATCTGTGAACCCAGTGTAATTGTTAAATCAGTCAGGGCCTAGTAACAGCAAAGAGTTTTCAGTTTAAATTTAAAACACAGCAGAGAGCTTTCTTTTAAATTTAGAACCCAAGACTCCCTTTATCAAAGCAAGGGCTGTGGGACTCCCCCTGGAGATTGGTCACAGATTACCTTAGACGTGCAGGACAGGGTACTGTCTAGCAGCCAGACTTTTAATAAGTCTTCTTTCCCTCCCTCCCTCCCCGACACCCAACCACCCCTGGGATAATCATAGCTTTATAAGTGTTTAAACTTCTTAAAGGAAAGGAGGTGCCATATTCACTCTCAGGTGAAGCTGTTTATTCTCATCAGCCTACATTAAGGACCTGAGATTAATTAAACTTCAGGTGAACAAAGTACATTAAATGTATTAGATATAGTTTTATTAGTATAAGTATCCCTAGCAACCCTTAGTAAATAAAGAACTTAAATATCTAAACACAACCTTAAAATGAAGATGCAGACAGCAGTCCAGCAGTGAGATGGGGGCTTTCCAGTCTTTTGCATTGAGTGTCACATGTATGATTTTCTCCCATTTGGTGAGGGGTCTTATGTGTGCACAAGGTGCAAGGAGCTCTTTGCTTTCAGAGAACGAGTCCGATCTCTGGAGGAAAGAATAGCAGACTTGGAAGACATAAGGAAGACAGAGAGGTATATAGACGAGACCTACAGGGATATAGTCCTGAAGTCCCACATTCAGTCTGGCAGTATCCCCTTTGCCATGGAGGACAGAGGTCACGTGACAGGAGAGCATTACCCTGGTTTGCCAGGAAGTGATCCTATAGCTAGGACCTGTTCTCCAGGTGATGTAAAACCCTCTCACACTAAAGAGGTTTCTCCACGGCCATGTGCCCATTAGGGAAGGGCTAGGACAGCTGTTATAGTTGGTGATCATTAGGCATGTAGATAGCTGGGTGGCTGGTGGACATGAGGATTGCCTGGTAAAATGCCTGCCTGGTGCGAAGGTAGCGGACCTCATGCACCACCTAGACAAGGTCTTAGATAGTGCTGATGAAATGTCCGCTGTTTGGTAACACCAATTTTTAAAAAGGGTTCTAGGGGTGATCCGGGAAACTACAGACCAGTGAGCCTCATGAAAGTACCGGGAAAAATGGTAGAAACCATCATAAAGAATAAAATTACTCAGCATGTAGATAGTCATGGCCTAATGGGAGACAGCCAACATGGCTTTAGACAAGGAAGATTTTGTCTTACTAACCTGTTATGTTTTTTTGAAAGTGCGAATAAACAGGTGGACAAAGGTGAGTCGGTTGATATAGTGTATCTGGACTTTCAGAAAGCCTTTGACAAAGTCCCTCATCAGAGACGTTTGGCAAAACTAAAGAGTCATGGGATAGGAGGCAGTGTACTACTGTGGATCAAGAACTGGTTGAAAGATAGAAAACAGAGGGTTGGGCTAAATGGCCAATTTTCCCAGTGGAGAAAGGTGAGTAGTGGTGTACCCCAGGGATCTGTGCTGGGTCCGCTGCTTTTTGACATATTCATAAATGACCTGGAAAGTGGAATAACGAGTGAGGTTATCAAATTTGCAGAAGACACAAAACTATTTAAAGTTGTTAAAACCCAAGAGGATTGTGGAAAATTGCAAGAGGATCTTGATAAATTGGAAGACTGGGCATCCAAATGGCAGATGAAATTTAATGTGGACAAGTGCAAAGTTATGCACCTAGGGAAGAACAACCCAAACTATGGTTACATGATGCAGGCAGACTCTGGAGTCTCAATGCATGGATGAGACGATGATGCAAGGATGAGGGGTTTGGATTTGTTAGGAACTGGGGAACATTCTGGGGAAAGGAGGGGCTCTTCCAAAGGGATGCGCTTCACCTTAACCGGGATGGAACCAGGTTGCTGGCATTAACCTTTAAAAAGGAGATAGCGAGGAGGAGTTCTAGTGACGTAATTGGGATAGATGGCAGCTTAGCAATCAAGTTCTGCCGTCTAAGCCTGCAAAAAGGGGGAAACTCTACCACAAAATGAGAACTTAGTGAGTAGCTTAAGAGGGGAAGAAGCGGAGTGTAGTTCCGATAGCGGGAGCAGCAGAAAAGAGCACATGGACCCCCGATTGAGTGCTGAAGAGAAACACTGACCGCAGCCAGACTGGCAGACCGCGTGGTGGGCCAGTGTTGAAAGCCGGAGTGTGATGGTTGCAATGGGTGCCACCTGTGCTCCTTCAGTAGCCAACCTATATATAGCGTCTTTTGAGAAACAGTGGCTTTTTTTTAGATCCAATGAATCCACATATCATATTATGGCGACGCTATATAGATGATGTTTTTATGCTGTGGGGAGGACAGCAAGAGGAGCTGGAAACATTCTTGAAGTGGTTGAATGATAGAGATAAAAATTTAAAATTTACATCAATGAGTAATACTCGAAGCTTACAATTCCTCAATGTGTTGATTACTAAACAAACGGGAGGGTGGCACACTATGGTATATTGTAAACCCACAGACCGGAACACATTATTACACTATCATAGTGCACACCCTAAGAAACTCAAAGATGGTCTCCCGTTTTCCCAATTTCTGAGGTTCAGAAGAAATTGTTCTGACGTAAAGGATTATAAAAGACAAGCAATCCAATTGAAACATAAATTTCAGGAGCGGGGTTATCCTGTGAGGATTATAGAACAAGCTTACAAGAGAGCATTATTCAATAATAGAGAATCCCTATTGACTCCAACCCCCCGACAGGCAGAGGCCGATGAGAAGATCAATTTAATCACCAGCCATTCACCTTATAGTGTCCAGATACAACGTATAATACACAAATATGAGAATGTACTGCATAGCACCAAAGGCCTAGAAAATAAAAGCATACGCTGTGTGTGGACTAGACAAAAAAATCTGATAGAGTTTTTAAGTCCAACAGTGTTGAGACCAGTGAATCCTGTAATGGGAATACGAGAGACAGGTCACTACAAATGTGTTGACTGTAGTATTTGCCCAGTCACAGAGGAATGTACCCATTTTGAGCATCAAAACCGGAAATATGCCCTGCGATATAAAACATCTTGTACTTCAACACATGTGGTTTACTGTATCCGCTGCCCCTGTAATCTGATTTATGTGGGAAAAACTATACATTCATTTCAAGTTCGGATTCAAGAACATCGTAGTAGATTGAAATGTAAACGTTTGGAAGCACCAATCGTGGCTCACTGCTTGGATTTCCGACATACTTTTGAAGACCTTAGGTGCTTTTGCATTGAGCAAGTTTTACAAGGCAACGGGAGGAAATCCCGAGAACAGCTATTACTCTATAGGGAACAAAAATGGATTTTCATCCTGCAATCTGTAATGCCGTTGGGGCTTAATCTTCAAATTGAATGGAAAGCTTGTATATGAATAAAAGATTGAAATAGCACTAATCAGGTCTAAAAAGTGAAAATTCAATCTGACCCTGAAAAGTATTTAATAGGTTTCTTATGTACATTTCCCCATAATGGTGGATCCTTTAAGTTAGATCCATTAGAAGGATCAGCCTGAGAATCATTATCGCTGATTGAGGTTTATAAAAGGAGATAGCCGCACAAGGAACATGCGCGGCGTCTTTGTAACAAACTGAGAAGAGAAACGATGAAAGACGACAGCCACGGTTGAATTTGCAGTGAGTGAACAAAATAATGTTAAGTTATATGATTTGAGCATGAAGTAATGATTTATGAAAACATGTAGGAGGTAGATTTATTAGAATACATGCTTTACCCCTCCAGAATCGGTGTGAAAATTGAATACGGACGTGACCCCTTGATAAAACATTCCAGTGAAACGCAACGGCGCATTGGTTGGCGTTGGGGAAAGTTAGCCGAACCAGATAAGTACTATGGTGCCACTACTTAAAGTGAATTGATAGTGGATTTACTTGCAATCTGGTTTGAGCTGAATAGCGTCATAACACTCGTAATATTTGAAGAAGATAAGTTGATAGTGTCAGAACACTCGATTTATTTGAAGAAGACAAGTTGGGAGTTAAAACAAAGCTATAAATGTAACATAAGCTAAACAGAATAGGCAACACAACAGATCGTTGATGCAAGTTAAGAGCAAAAGTTCAGGATTTTATCCTAAACTTAATAATTTGCTCTCCCACAGTCTGAGATCTGGTTGCCATTAACAACAAGGAAAATATACCTCTGTAGGTTAATAGTGGAGCGTAAAACTATGTTATATGATACTTGGGAGTGTGGTGGTGGCAAGCGGATGGCCATAGGACTGGTGAGTCAGCGCAGGAGATACCGAGTGCAGGGAAGGCAGAAGTGGCTGTGTTCAGTGGAGCAGGAGGGATCGTGCAGACACGCCACTTGCAGGTGCAGCAGAGAGTTTTGAGCAGATAAACCCTGGGGTAGGGTTGAGCAGCGGAGGAGAAACATCGTGCCTGCAAAGAGTGCCGGCTGTGGCAAAAGGTTAAGATAAGAAAGAAAGGGGGCAAAAGGAACATCGAAGCTGCGATCCCTGTAAGACAGCTGAGGAGGAATAGCTCACAGAGAGTACCCAGTGCAGAGCTGCTAAAGGGGCACAGACAACCCTAAAACAAAGCACAGTTAGGCACAGGGGACCCAGGAAGCTGACCCTAAACCGCCCCAGCCGCAGTCTCACTGGACAAGCAAGGTGCACTGTGCAGAACTGGCCAGGGGGAAAAAATAATAAGATAGGGGAGCAAGACAGAAACCCCAGAAGGAGCAATAGCAAGAGGGTGGGGTCAAATCAAAACCTCCTACTACAGCCTGGGCACAACAAGAGGGAGTATGGAAAAAAATATAGGCGGTCAGACAGCTAGGAGAAAACTGGCTGAATTCCGATCAACATACATGACACCTAAAGGAGGAAAAGTGGGGGAGAAGGAAGACCGAACACAGCCTGCAGACCCAAATGAATCGGAGGAGGAACCAGAGCGGGGGTGCATCCCAGGAGTGGCAGCTATGCTAAAGGAATGGCTAACTGAGTTGAAAGAAGAGATTAAGATGGAAATTAGTGGGGTAAAAAATGAGCTAAAAGAGACAATACAATCTCTGAGACAAGACATTATGGATATGGGTAACCATGTGGAAGAAACGGAGCTGCAGATGGAGCAACAAGGGGCAGAAATAGAGGAATTACAAAAAGGATGGGAGGAATTTAAGCACGCGCAAGAAGCGCAACAGATGAAAGTGGAAGATCTGGGGGATAGATCCCGGAGATGCAATATAAGAGTACGAGGCCTCCCAGAAGAATCCAAATATAAAAATTGTGAAGAGGTGACTACTAAAATATCCAGGTCTTTGCTAGGAACGGCAGACAAGGAGGAAGGAGGTGGCATAGAGCCTCTGCTAATAGAGTGCGCACACAGAGGCTTGGGCCCTGCAAGAGACAACAAACCACGAGATATTGTGGTATGGGTCTAAGTTCATTTAAACTCAAAGAAAGACTCTTACAGGAGGTGAGGAAACTGAGACAGTTTACCTGGGACAAACAAAAGCTGGAACTTTTTCAGGATCTCTCCTTCGGTACGTTGCAGCGCAGAAGAAACCTCAAGGAGGTGATGGCGTATTTGAGAAGGGAGGACCTGAGATATAAATGGTTGTTTCCCTTTGGTTTGTTGATAACAGTAAAAGGAAGGTCGAGACGAGTGCAGACAAGTGAGGAAGCCTGGAAAGCACGCAAAAAACTGGGACTAAGTAATCTCCCAGGGGTGGAGAGACAGCCTGCGTTAACAACATCAATTTCAGCAATGAACATTGCCAAGAGGACCGACCAGCGATGGTACAGGACACCAGTGACCAGCAGAAGACAGGCGAGGCTGAATCGAGAGAGCCCCAGAGCGCAAGAGGCTGAGAATGGTGCTGGCTGAAAAAGCGGACTTAGTATATTATTGTTAATGAAGTAAAAATTTGATGAGGGGGGTTAGAAATAACAAGCTAGGGGTAAGGGGGGCAAGGGGGTGAGGGGGGAGGAACGGAGGTTGATATACCTCAACAAGGGACTCAGGGGGGACAATGGGGGAGAGAGGAAGGGGGAAGAGGTAGAGTGTAGAAGTAAGGGGAAGGAGAGATGGGATTGGTATGATGGGGATCTCAGGGGGTGGGAATAGGGACATAGGTGGGGCATGGAATGGAGGGGTAGGGGCAGGCGAAGGCCCGAGACCAGGACACCACAATGGAAGACGAACCTCTCTTTAGGAGAGGGGGGAAGGAGAAGGGGAAGGGTGGAGGGGGGGAGGGGAAGGGGGAGAGGATGAGGGAACACCTGGTTGGGCTAGGAGAATGAGGTGGGGTGGGGAAGGGGAAGAGGGGGGCGGGGAAGCAATGGATAGAAGGGGAGGAAGAGGGGGGAACAGCACAGGTGAACTGAAAGTTTTTACCTTAAATGTGAAAGGTTTAAATTCACCCTTCAAGAGGCAGAAATTGTTTAAGAAATTAACAAGGCAGAAAGCCTCACTTGTTTTATTGCAGGAGACACGTTTGTTACGGAGACACGAGTCCGTAGTGAAAACTATGGGATATACTGAATTATTGTTTGCATCTAATATAAGGGAAAGGAAGAAAGATGGGGTGGCTTTGTTGGTAAGTGGGACACTTAAAGTAGAGCTGGATACAATAATTCGAGACAGCGGGGGGAGATACTTAATGGTACGAATGCAGATTGGAGATGAATGGTTCTGTGTGATAAATGTGTATGCTCCCACCGGGACACAAAAAGAATTTTGGGAAGAAGTGGATATGAAAGTGAATCTATTGGGGGAGGGAGCACAGATTTGTGGATGGGACATTAACATGACCTGGGAGGTAGGGAGGGATTCTACAGGGAGGGGGAGGGGAGAGGAGCGGATAGGAGGCATTATCAGAAATTTGTGAAGGATAATGATTTGATTGATGCGTGGCGGTTACTTAACCCTGGTTGGCATCAGTATTCATTCTACTCAGCGGTGCACGACACTTATTCAAGGCTGGACACCATCTGGGTAGGGAAAGAAATAGCGGGTAGGATTAGGGGGGGAGAAATAGAGCCAATCACGTGGTCTGACCATGCACCGGTGATTGTGAGTCTGAGGTGTAGGGGAGAGAATAAGGGGGTGCAATATTGGAAATTGAATGAGGCCTTGTTGGGAGATAGTAGGGTAGTTCAGGAGCTTGAGGAGTTGATACCAGAATATTTTGCAAATAATGATTATGGAGAGGTGAAGGCGGGGGTGGTCTGGGATGCGTTTAAGGCAGTGGTGAGAGGCACTCTGATCAAATGGGGGGCAAGGATAAAGAGGGAAAAAGAGGGAAAGGAACTTCAATTGTGACAGCAGTTGGTTAGGTTGGAAGAGGCGGATGCCCAAGATATAAGTGGGAAATATAGGGGGGAGGTTTTGGAGACCAGGGCTAAGCTCAATGCGTTGGCGACTGAAGGGATCCAATATCAGATGAAATTATTGAGGCAAGAATTTTTCAAAGGGGGAAATAAAGCGGGAAAGTACATGGCGAGGAGATTGAAGCAGAAGCGGAATATGCCACTGATAACGCAGATCAGGGGTAGGGGAGGGGTAGAAAGGGATGAGCAGAAGATTAGAGAAGAGTTTGTGTAATATTATCGAAAGCTGTATGAGGCAAAACCAGATAAGTCGGAGGGGGAGATGTGGGAGTATTTGGAGACCACAGGCCTCCAACAATTGGATGAAGGGGAGAGGGGTGATTTGGATAGAGAAATACAGGTCAGGGAAGTGGAGCTGGCAATTAAGGGCTTGAAACTAGGGAAGGCCCCAGGGCTGGACGGGCTGACGGCTAGCTTCTATAAAACATTTAAAGGAATGCTGGTGAAGCCGCTGGCAAGATTGCTCAATCTGCCTAGGGAGGGGGAAAGGTTAGCGGAGACGATGGGGTGGGCAGGGGTCACACTAATACACAAAGTAGGGAAAGACCCACAAGAGTGTGCTTCGTATCGGCCTATCTCGCTGATAAATTTAGACGCGAAGTTGCTGGCCAAAGTTTTAGCGGGGAGACTCAATAGAATACCGGGGAAGTTAGTTCATGAGGATCAAGCGGGTTTTATACCAGGGAGGCAGGTGTCTGATAATATACAGAAAATCTTGTATGTAATTTGGTCAGCGAAACGCGCAACAGTCCCGGCGCTTCTTCTCTCGCTTGATGCAGAGAAAGCGTTCGACCAAGTGTCATGGAAATTTTTGTTTTCAGTGATGGAGTACATGGGCTTTGGAAAAGGCTTTGTAGACTGGATAAAAACTTTATATTTGGGACCCAAAGCAAGCATGAGAGTTAATGGGGGATACTCAAGGTTTTTCCCACTGGGGAGGGGAACCAGACAGGGATGTCCCCTCTCGCCACTGCTTTTCGCATTATCCTTGGAACCGCTAGCAGGGAAGATAAGGAGGGGACTAGGTATGAAGGGGGTGAAGGTGGGGCAGAGGGAATACAAAATGGCAATGTTTGCGGACGACATCCTACTTATGATTACTAGGCCCAGTGAGACATTGCCCACAGTAATGAGAAAGTTGCAGGAATATGGGGAATCGGCGGGGTTTAGGATTAATTGGAGTAAATCTGAAATCTTAAATTTGACAGGAGGGGAAGAATTGAAAAGGAACATTCAACAGAATTTCCAATTTAGGTGGGCAAAAAGATCAATTCGATACTTGGGAGTTCATTTGGGGTGGGACTTGGAGGAACTTTATGATTTGAATTACAAGAAGCTTTTCGGGCAAGTAGAAATACAACTGGGGGCATGGAGCAGGGGGTACGTATCTTGGCTAGGGAGAATGGCAGTGATGAAAATGATGTTGCTCCCCCAGTTCCAATATTTATTTTCAAGTGTTGCCAGTAGAGATATCGGCAAAGGCGCTAAAAAGATTGCAAAAGCAAGTTGAGGGGTATATATGGGGAAACAAGCGGCCTAGGGTGGCTGCTCGGACCTTGCAGGTGTCAAGTTGGAAGGGAGGTATGGGGGTCCCTAATTTTAGAAAGTACTATCAAGCGACGCAGTTGAAGGCAGTGTACTCATGGCTGAGGGAACAGCACAAACACTGGGTAATGATGGAAGAAACGGGATTAAGACCAGGTGAGTAGGAGAGAATGGTATGGAGAGGGAAGGGTTGTAAGGGGGAGAATCCAATGGTAGGCCACACACTGTATATGTGAAATCAGTACAAGAAGGGGATGATAGGGGAGAAGAGATTCTCACGTATGATGTCATTGTTGGCGTGCTGCGAAGAGGGGGTGGGCCCTGAGGTAGAGGTGTTGCAAAGGTGGGCACAGCAGGGGTTAACTCAAGTGTCTCAGATAATTTTTGGGGAAGGACTAAGAGATTTGGAAGGTATTCGGGAGCTGTACCAATTGCGGGGCAATGATAGATTTCACTACCTCCAGATTGGATCATATGTCAGGCAGAGAAAGCACTGGCAAGATATTGTAAAAGACCTGGGATGGTTTGAAGGCAGCTGCCTAGGTTCGCTGGGGAGGAAGGGGGTTATTTCTCGAATATATAAAGGATTAATGGGGAGAGGGGAGGAGAAATTAAGCTATATGCAGGCATGGGAGAAGGAGTTGGGGGTGTCTTGGGAGATAGAGGAGTGGGAGCAGATTGCTCTGGACATAGCAAAATCATCCATAGCCACATCCCTTCGAGAGAATGGGTGGAAAGTGCTGTTTAGATGGTATCTGTATAAAGCAGGGGTCTGTAGGTCGGATGAATGTTGGAGGATGTATGGAGAGAAAGGAACCTGGCTGCATACGTGGCGGACATGCCCTGTAGTACACCAGTATTGGGAGAAAATTGGGGACAATATAAGGAAAATTATTGGTTCAAGTTTAACACTGACATCAGAGTTGTGTCTCTTACTTAAGAAGAGTGATGAGGGGGAAGGAAAGTGGAGCATACTGTGGCAATGTATAATAGCGACAAGATGTGAAATTGCATTACATTGGAAGAACAGTGTCTTGCCGCCCTTAGAAAATTATGCTCGGCGATTGTCGGAATTGTATCAAATGCATCGGTTAACAGGGATAAAGAAAGGTAAGGTGGAGAGACAGTGGGTGGGGGTATGGACATGGTTATGTAGGGGGGAGTGGAAGACGGGGTCAGGGGAGGGTACGGGTGGAGGTACAGTAGAAGGGGGGAGTAAAGGTTAATTATATGATTTATGTTTAACAGTTCTGGTGCTCCAGTGTATAATGGTGCAGTAGAGGGGGGACAGGAGAGGAGGGGGGGTATAAGGGGATGATATTGATATGAGTTTGGTTTTATGCATAGTGGTGGGAGGAGATATAGTCTGTGCTTGAGAGTGAACTGTAAGGAATACTAGATAGTATGCCGGTGGAGATAAAGTGATGTAAGATTGTATTTTGGATTGATTATGGTGTAAATGCCAAATAAAATTTAAGTAAAAAAAAAAAAAAAGTAGATAGAGCAGCTTTTGAACTAGATAATAGGGGAGAGCCAATAGTCGCCCAAGAGCGCATGGTTCGTAACAATGTATGCTTGAAGGATACTACCAAAAAATTGAAGTTAGGGCACAGCAGCAGAGAGGTTCCAATAAAGACAAAGGTAGTCCAAATGCCCTTGAGTACAGAGCAGACAGAGCTTAAAGATTCTTTCTCCAGGACCAAGCAGGAAGTCAGTCCTCACTTATGGGTGACGTCGGCGCCGACGGAGCCCTCGCAGAGCAATTTTCCCCAGCTTTCGCAGAAAGCCTTTGGGCATTGCAGCACGCATGCGCAGTCCCCTTCCCGCCTAGGGATGCCATCTTGCTCAGTCTTCTTTTTTCCACGGAGCCCTACAGACGTAGTCTGTTACCGCCGCAGAAAAGTTGATTTCTTGATTTGTTTTTACGTTAAATTTTTCTCGGTTCGTGTGTTCCTCTTCCCGCCGGGCCTCGATATCCTCTATTGAGCCCGTCTACGTTTTTATTTTATTCCAACTGGCGTTCCCGCCACTTTTTTCCTTCATCCCTGGCAGCGCGGTCTTTCGACCTTGCCGGGGTTCTTTTTCCCCCGATGGCTGCCAGCGGTTTTAAAAAGTGTGATCGTTGTATCAGACTCATGTCTCTCACCGACACGCATGACTGCTGCCTCCGCTGCCTCGGGGCCGAGCATGACCCTATGAGCTGCGGCCGGTGCAGCAAGATGTCCTCGAAGGCGCTCAGGAGCCGGCAGTCGCAAAGGGATCGGATCTTCTCTGACTCTGCGCAGACCTCGTCAGAGGCCTCGACGCCTTGTGGCTCCGGCTCGGAGCATCGTCGGAGTTCTTCTGAGCGGGGCTCCCCCGGCCGGGAACACCGGCGGGAGAAGCAGCCCACGAGGGTGGAGCCGGGAGGCGACCCCGGTCCTTCGAGGGACAGGTCACTTAGCCCGGCCCAACACCCCGGGCCGTCGGAGGGGGAAAGGCCTTTGAAGCTTCCTCATCTCGAAGTGGAGTCTCCTAGACACGTGAGTGCTATAGTCCTCCTGGACTCCCCCACGGATGAACCGACGTCGGGCCCGATGCCGTCGGGGCCCGAGTCGGCGGCTGCTGGGTCTTCTGAGCTTGATCTCAGACTGACGTCCTTGGAGCGCAGTATATCTGCCTTCATGGACCAGCAGCGGGCATGGATCACCGGCCTCGCCAGTGCATCTGCCCCGACCACCGGGACGTCGACGCTCCAGTCGACCCCGGAGGCCGAGTCGATCCTCGAGTCCATGCGAGCTCGAGTCGATCCTCGACCTAGGTCTCCCTCGGCTTCCCGTTCGGAACCGAGGTCCTCGACGCCGGCCTCGGCATCGGGGCGGCGGTCCCCGGGCCCCGCCCGTGCGGAACCGCTCAATTCCTCCTCGGAGGAGTCGGGCTGGGACACGGAGGAGGACGAGTCACCCGGTTCTTTCCAGACTCAGTGCGTCCCCTCCGATTCGCCCGAGTCGGAGCCTCGGAGGCGGTCCCCCCCCCGGAGGATACCTGGTTCTCCGACTTCGTGAGGGGCATGGCCAAGGCTTTGGCCTTCCCTGCGGATCCGGAGGAGGAACCCCGAGCCGAGGAGCTCGAGGCCCTTCAATACGACTCCCCCCCGAGGGAGGCCTTCACTGTACCGGTTCCCCCGATGCTGGAGCGGCTTCTCTTCCGCATGTGGGAGAGCCCATCCTCTACGCCAGTGTTGAGCAAGCGGGTCGATTCCATGTATCGAGTCCGCAAGAGCCCCGGGTTCCAGAAGGCGCAGCTTCTGCACCACTCCATGGTGGTGGAGTCGGCCATGCATCGACTTAAGAGTCAAAAGATGCACTCCTCGTGCCCCCCCCCCGGGTAAGGAGGCCCGGAACCTGGACGCCCTCGGTAGGAAGTGCTTCCAGGGCTCTATGCTTGCTTGTCGGGTCCAGACATATCAGCTGTATATGGGTATGTACCTCCGAGACCTGGCGAAAGAAATTGAGGGTTTCTCCGCCGGTCTCTCCGAGGAACCCTTGCAGCGGTTCCAGGCCTTATCCTCAGGGATTCGAGAATGTTTGAAGTTCATTTTTCAAGCGGCCTATGATGGCTTCGAGGCATCGGCTCGGGTAGCCGGAGCCGGCATCGGGGCTCGCCGCCAGGCTTGGCTTCAATCATCCGACCTCGAGCCATGGGTGCAGGACAAGTTGGTCGATGTTCCTTGCCGAGGGGAAAACCTCTTCGGCAAACCCATGGCCGAAAAGGCAGCGGAGCTCGAGTCCGAGACTCTCACCAGGACTCGCCTCTCCAGGAAGTCCTCGGCCCCTTCACAGAAGAAGAAGGGCTCGGGCAAAAAGCCTTTTTACCCGAGGAAAGTGTTTGCTTATACGCATCACCAACCACAATGTCGGGCCACTACCCCCCTTCAGGGGCAGCGGCCTAGGGGACAGGGTAACGGTTCCCGGAAGCAAAAAGCCCCCAAACCCACCACGCAGGCCCCGGCCCAGCAGGGTGGAGGTTTTTGACCATGCCAGCATGGGGGGTCGGCTGACCCACTTTGCTCACAGGTGGTCAGCCATTACATCCGATGCCTGGGTGTTGCAGGTGGTCCACAAGGGCTACCTCCTGCGTTTTCACCAGGTACTCCCCCTCTACTTCCCAGGGGAGCCTTCCAGACCCCCACTGCACGAGGACGTACTCCTTCAGGAGCTGCAAAGCCTGCTTCAAGAACGGGCGGTGGAGCCAGTGCCCCAACACTTGTGGGGTCACGGGTTTTACTCGAGGTACTTCCTGGTTCCAAAGAGAACAGGAGGCCTCAGGCCCATTCTAGACTTGCGCAACCTCAACAAGTTCCTGCAGCGGGAAAGGTTCAAGATGCTTACCCTTGGAACCTTACTGCCCTACCTCCAGCGGGGAGATTGGCTATGCTCCTTGGATCTAAAGGATGCTTATACCCACATCCTTATTCATCCGGACCACCGACAATACCTAAGGTTTGTGGTGGCAGGGAATCATTATCAGTACCGAGTGCTGCCTTTTGGCCTGTCCTCCGCTCCCAGGGTGTTCATGAAGTGCCTGGCAGTGGTGGCAGCCTTCACTGAGGCTTCAAGGCCTCTTCGTCTTCCCATACCTGGACGACTGGCTCATCCGGGCGTCGTCGGCTCCAGAGGTCGCCCAGGCCGCCCAACGTACGGTGGCTCTGCTTCAGCACTTGGGCTTCGTCATAAACTTCGAAAAGTCCGCTTTGCTCCCCTCTCAGGACCTCGAGTTCATAGGGGCACGGCTGGACACTCGGCGGGCTCGTGCCTTCTTGCCTCTGGAATGGGCCAACAGGCTCATGGCCTTAGCTGGCGGGTTCAGCGGCGAGTCGCCGTCCCCTGCCAGACAGTTCCTGCAGTTGCTCGGGCACATGGCCTCCACGGTCCATGTCACTCCGAACGCCCGTCTACATATGAGACATACCCAGTGGAGCCTTCACTCTCAGTGGCATCAGGCCACAGGGAGGCTGTCGGACCTGTTACAGATTTCCGACCGCCTGGTCTCCTCCCTGCAATGGTGGCTTCACCTGCCCAATCTAGTGCTCGGCATGCCCTTTCAGTCTCCACCGCCGTCCCGGGTGCTCACGACAGATGCTTCCCTCCTGGGTTGGGGGGCGCACTGTCGGGGGACATGCACTCAAGGCCTTTGGATGCCTTGGGAAGCCGCCCAGCAGATAAACTTCCTGGAGCTCCGGGCGATCCGCCTAGCTCTGCGGACCTTCTCTCACCTAACGTTCGGTCAGTCCGTACTGGTGCAGACGGACAATCAGGTGGCAATGTTCTACGTGAACAAGCAGGGGGGCACGGGCTCCCTCCTTCTATGTCAGGAAGCCCGGAGGCTGTGCTCTTGGGCGGTCGATCATGACATCCTCCTCAAGGCGGTTTACCTGCCAGGGCAGGACAACTGCCTGGCGGACAAGCTGAGCCGGATCCTGCTACCACACGAATGGAAGTTGAACCCCGCGGTGGTTCAGCAGATCTTCCTCCGGTGGGTCTCTCCCACTGTGGACCTGTTTGCCAGTCCCCTGAACAGGCAGCTCCCCAGGTTCTGCTCCCGGCACCCTCATCCTCTTCGAGTAGCGCCGGATGCTTTCCTCATCTCGTGGTCCACGGGCCTGCTGTATGCCTTCCCTCCCACGCCACCGGTGTCCCGGACATTGTTCAAAGTTGTCCAGGATGGGGCCTCCGTGATCCTGGTAGTGCCCCGGTGGCCGAGACAACCGTGGTTCCCTCTGCTTCTACAGCTGGCGGTGGACACCCCTCTCCCTCTGGGGTTTCAGCCCGATCTCCTGACCCAGGATCAGGGAACTCTTCTGCACCCCAACCTCCGGGCTCTGCACCTGATGGCCTGGCTGCTGAAAGGGTAGTCCTAGCTCCGCTTCTGCTACCCCCGGAGGTGGAAGCCGTCGTCCTAGCATCTCGGCGACCTTCCACCCGGAAATCTTACGCCCTCAAATGGCGTCGTTTCTCGGTCTGGTGTTCTCAGCGATCTGAGGACCCCTTCGCTTGTTTAGTATCGGTGGTACTGCAATATTTGCTTCTCCTATCCGATCTAGGTCTCAAATCCAACTCTGTCAGAGTCCACCTCAGTGCTCTCTCTGCACATCATTCACCGGTTGAAGGCCAGCCTCTCTCTTCGCACCCCTTGGTGGCGCGTTTCCTCAGAGGCCTCCTTCTACTTAAGCCTCCGTTGCGCCCCCCAGCCCCTGACTGGGACCTCAACGTGGTTCTTCAAAGGCTTACCTGCCCACCTTTTGAGCCCATGGCTACCTGCCCTCTTCGTTTCCTCTCCTGGAAAACTCTCTTCTTGGTAGCCCTCACTTCCGCGAGGCGAGTGAGTGAGCTACAAGCCCTAGTGTCGGAGCCCCCGTACACTAGGTTCTACAGGAATAGGGTAGTCCTGCGGACCCACCCCAAGTTTCTTCCAAAGGTGGTCTCCCACTTTCACATCAACCAGGAGGTGGTTCTTCTGACCTTCTTTCCCAGGCCGCACAACAGCCGAACTGAGACAGTGCTGCATACCCTGGACTGTAGAAGAGCCTTATTCTTCTACCTTGACCGTACGCGAGAGCATAGAAAAGCGGTCCAGCTTTTCATCTCGTTTGACCCCAATCGGTTGGGGGTACCTGTCTCTAAGCGTACTCTGTCCATCTGGGTAGCCGACTGTATCGCCTGGACTTACGGGGCAGCCGGTCTCTCCTTGGAAAGTCGTGTCACGGCGCATCGGGTCAGGGCGAAGGCCTTGTCTGTGGCTCACCTCCGCTCTGTTCCATTGGCAGACATCTGCCGGGCCGCTACTTCGTCTTCAGGTCAGACCTTTGCGGCTCATTACTGCCTGGAAAGGGAGTCCCGCAGGGACAGTGCTTTCGGTCAGGCAGTCCTCCACAATTTCTTTGAGGTTTAGGCAACTCCTACCCTCCGGCCCCGGCATTGACTACCAGCCGGATGCGTATTCAGAGAAGATCCCTTCCCTCTGTACTATTGAGCCTCAGGGAGCTCTTTTTAGGCTTGAGGTCTCCGGTAGCCTTAAGCTTGGGAGTCCCAAAAGTGAGGACTGACTTCCTGCTTGGTCCTGGAGAAAGAGTAGTTACTCACTTGTAACAGGTGTTCTCTAGGAGCAGCAGGAATCAGTCCTCACAACCCTCCCTCCTCCCCTCAGAGTTGCAGTCATTCTTTTTGCATATTTTTGCTAACTTTTGCTGTTTTGCCGCTATGTCATCAGACTGAGCAAGATGGCATTCCTAGGCGGGAAGGGGACCGCGCATGCGCGCTGCAATGCCCAAAGGCTTTCTGCGAAAGCTGGGGAAAATTGCTCCGCGAGGGCTCCGTCGGCGCCGACGTCACCCATAAGTGAGGACTGATTCCTGCTGCTCCTGGAGAACACCTGTTACAGGTGAGTAACTACTCTATATTTATTTATTTATTTATTTAACTATTTCTTTTATACCGCCCCTTCCAGAGATCAAGGGCGGTTTACATATAACAGGTTAACAGTCTTGTACACAGTTTGTATACATTTTACATAGAACAATAGAAATCAACTATTTACATTGAACATTGTACACAGTTTGTATACATTTTACATAGAACAATAGAAATCAACTATTTACATTGAACAGTAAATATAAGCTTTGTAAGTATTAAAGAAAACAATAAGCAGAGACATCTTTTAAGTATTAAAGCAAGAACTTTGTAGGTATTGCCCATATATTGCCCATGCCATATATTGCCCATGCCTATATTGCCCATGCCTACCAATAACCAGATTAATATGAATAAAATGCAGTCTCTAAAATGCTTGTATGCAAATGCTAGAAGTCTAAAAAATAAGATGGGAGAGTTAGAATATATAGCACTAAATGAGAAGTTAGATATGATTGGTATCTCAGAGACATGGTGGAAGGAGCACAACCAGTGGGACACTGTGAAACCTGGGTACAAATTATATTGCAATGATAGAACTGATCAAATTGGTGGAGGGGTTGTGCTCTATGTCAGAGAGGGCATTGAGTCAGAAAGGATTAAAGTTTTGCAGGAAAAACAAATCGCTGTAGAATCTCTATGGATTGAAATTCCATGTAAAAAGGGGAAGGCGATGGCAGTAGGGGTGTACTGTCGACCGCCTGGCCAGAATGAACAAATGGATGATAAAATGCTCAAAGAAATCACGGAAGCTAACAAAAATGATAGAACAGTAATAATAATGGGTGATTTCAATCACCCCAGTATTGACTGGGTCAGTTTCACAGCAAGACATGCCAGGGAGATAAAGTTTCTAGATGAAATAAATGATTGCTTCTTGGAGCAGTTGGTTTATGAACCGACCAGAGGGGAAGCCATTTTGGACTTACTCCTTAGCAGAACACTAGATCTGGTGCAAGAGATAAGAGTGTTGGGGCCACTTGGCAATAGTGATCATAACATGATCACGTTTGATTTAATTAATGGAGGAGGAATAATAAGGAAATCCACAGTACTACCTTTTAACTTTCAAAATGGAGACTATGATAAAATGAGGAATATAGTTAATAAAAAACTAAAAGGATTTGTTGCAAAGGTAAAGACATACATCAAGCTTGGGTGTTGTTTAAAAATACTATCTTGGAAGCCCAGACCAGCTGTATCCCACGCTTTAAGAAAAAGGAAGTCCAAAAAACTGCCAGAATGGTTTAAAGGTGAGGTCAGAGAAGCTGTTGTTGCCAAAAAAGCATCTTTCAGAAAATGGAAAAAAAGAGCCAAATGACGAAAACTGGAAATAGTACAAGAACTGGCAAGTTAAATGCAAGGCATTGATAAGGCAGGCAAAGAGAGAATTTGAGAAGCAACTTGCTGTGGAAGGAAAAACACATGATAAAGACTTTTTCAAGTATATTTGCAGCAAAAAAACAGTGAGAGAGTCAGTTGGACTATTAGATGATAGAGGGGTAAAGGGGGCAGTAAGAGGGGGCAAGGCTATAGCGGACAGACTGAATGAATTCTTTGCATCGGTCTTTACTGAGGAAGATGTAGGGATGTTACCCATGACTGAATTGGTATTTAAAGGTTGATACTGTGGAGGAATTGAAAGAAATATCAATACACCGGGAAGATATATTACAACTGTTGATAAACTGAAGAGTAGCAAATCACCTGAACTGGATGGTATACATCCAAGGGTGTTGAAAGAACTGAAATATGAGATTGCAGACAAGCTATTAGTAATCTGTATACTATCATTAAAATAATCTGTAATACCTGAAGATTAGAAGATCGCCAGTGTAACGCCAATTTTTAAAAAGGGTTTCAGGGGTGATCCAGGAAACTACAGACTGGTGAGCCTGACATCAGTACTGGGAAAAATGGTAGAAACCATCATAAAGAACAAAATTACTTATCATGTAGATAGTCATGGCTTAATGGGGGACAGCCAACATGGCTTTAGACAAGGAAGTTCTTTTTTTACTAATCTGTTATGTGTTTTTGAAGGTGTGAATAAACAGGTAGACAAAAGGGAGTCCGTTGATATAATGCATCTGGACTTTCAGAAAGCCTTTGACAAGGTCCCTCATCAGAGACTTTTGGCAAAACTAAAAAGTCATGGGATAGGAGGCTGTGTACTATTGTGGATCAGGAACTGGTTAAAAGATTGAAAGCAGAGCTAAATGGCCAGTTTTCCCAATGGAAAAAGATGAATAGTGGAGTACAGCAGGGATCTGTCCTGGGTCCGCTGCTTTTTGACATATTCATAAATGACCTGGAAAATGGAATAAAGAGTGAGGTTATCAAATTTTCAGATGGCCCAAAACTGTTTAAAGTTGTAAAACCCAAGAGGATTGTGGGAAATTGCAAGAGAATCTTGATAAATTTGAAGACTGGGCATCCAAATGGCAGATGAAATTTAATGTGGACAAGTTCAAAGTTATGCATCTAGGACAGAACAACCAAAACTATGGTTCCACGATGCAAGGTTCCACATTGGAACCACTACCCAGGAAAAAGATTTAGGCGTCATCGTGGATAACATGTTAAAACCCTCCACCCAGTGTGCAGAAGCAGCCAAGAGAACAAATAGAATGCTAGGTATCATAAGGAAAGGAATGGAAAATTAAACAAAGGATATTGTTATGCCTCTGTATCGTTCCATGGTGTGACTGCACCTTGAATATTGTGTGTAATTCTGGTCGCCATATCTTTAAAAGGATATAGCGTTATTAGAAAAGGTACAGAGAAGAGCCACCAAAATGGTAAATGGGATGGAAGGATACTCCTATGAAGAGAGTTTAAAAAGGTTAGGGCTCTTTAACCTGGAAAAGAGAAGGCTGAGGGGAGATATGATAGAGGTCTATAAATTAATGAATGGAGTGGAATGGGTAAACGTAGATCAATTGTTTAAGTCATCAGAATATAGAAAGATTAGGGGACATGCAATGAAGCTACAGGGTAAACTATTTAAGACTAATAAGAGAAAATATTTTTTCACTCAACGTGTAATCAAACTCTGGAATTTGTTACCGGAGGATTTAGTAAAAGCTGTTAGTTTAGCTGGGTTTAAAAAGGTTTGGACAAGTTCCTGGAGGAAAGGTCCATAAACCTATTAAAAGGGACCCGGGATATCACTGCTTGACCCAATACAAGCCTTGAGGAACCTGTGTCTTTGGGGAAACTGCTAGGATGGCCACTGTTGGAAACAGCATTCTGGGCTTGATAGACTTTGGTCTGACCCAGTATGGCATATTTTATGTTCTTATGTGCTAATAACAATGTGCAGTCAATGCCCACTCTCTACCCCAACCCTGACCAGATCCCACCACATTGCATGATGCACTGTTAATACACATTTCAGTGTGTGGTAAATATGGTTACATTTACCACAGGCCTGTAGAAACTGTAAATAAGTACTGAATCACGCATTACCCACATAGTGCACTTTAGTAAAAGAGTCCCTTGGGCTTATACTACCTTGCCTCTTTCTACTGGTCTGAAAATTCAAGTGAGACCAAATATATGTCAAATTACTGCATTTTTAATTGAATTGCAAATTGGACTATTTTTTTTCAAAAACATTCTGTATATACATAATAATGAAAAAAAAATCAACAACATTTTTAAAAAACTGATTTTTTTTACTCAGAACCAGGAGGTGTAGAAGTACATACCTCCAGCTGCTGTACAGTATCTAGAAGAGCAGATAGTTCTGGCCTCATTCCCTCCATATGGGTCACCATGAGGCCCAATGAGTTTGATATGTCAAAGCCCTGCTGCATGTCTTGGCGCAAAGCCATGATCTACAACTGATCTTCTGGGTCACTAAACTCTTGAGGGACCTCATAGAGACCCATCTGGTCCAGTAGGGCAACAGAATGGACATGCTAGATGGCCAGACACTCTAGGAGATATGTACCAACTTTGCCTCCTCAATACTGTCCTCCACCTCCTCATTTCCCCTGTCCTTGTTGAGAGGCTTCCTCCTTCACCTCTTCCTCCACCTCTCTTTCCTGCACCAGATCAATGACACCCTCCTCCTCTAACTTTTCCTTCTCCTGCTGGCTTGGCTCTTCTTCTTTCTTCTCTTGCTTATATTTTTCCTCCTTTCCCTTCTCTGACTCCTTTCTTCTGCTGCTCTCCTGATCATTCTTACAACTGTAAGGTTTAGAATATGTGCTAGTTGTTTGTGCTTTAAGATTACTGGTTTGCATCTTGGCATGTCAGTGATGAAGTGAGGGGATGACACTAACAGGATGTCTTAGGCTATGAAGGCTTAAGCATATGCACTGATGATTGCTTTGGTTCAGGACAGAGTATAGAGGAAAAGAAATTCCCTGGTGAGATGTTTGTATTCCTATTAAACAAGGGCTGAAAGGATGAGGATATTACTCTCTTACCTTCAAGTCTACAATCTTGATAGTTTAGAAATATGCTTTGTTCACACATGCTGAACACAGACAGACCCTCAGCAACCACAGAACAAATGACCAGAAGCTAAAAACAGAAACATGCGGACAAAAATTAAACTGAAACATCAAAAAAGCCAGGCCCTGCATGCAGTGCAACACAAGAGAAATAAAAAGACATGCACAATCAAACTCTGGAATTCATTACTGGAAGATGTAGTAAAAGCTGTTAATGTAGTTAGGTTTAAAAAAGGTTTGGACAAGTTCCTGGAGGAAAGGTCCATAAACCATTATTAAAAGGGACCCGGGAAATCCACTGCTTGCCACAATACAATCATTGTGGAACCTGTGTCCTTTGGGGAAATTGCTAGGTACTTGTGACCTAGATTGGTCACTGTTGAAAACAGGATATTGGGCTTGATGGACCTTGGTCTGACCCAGTATGTCATATCTTATGTTCTTATGACATGCATTTCCCCTTGTACAAAATATTAAGATACTAGATGTAAATTTCCAAAACTGACATATTCTAATTTATATATATATATATATATATATATATAAGCACATATTAACACATGCACAAATACAATATTTTCTGCCAATTATCCATTTGGATCTCAAAATACATATATATGTACACCTTGAGGAGAGAGCCTGTCCAAAAAATGTGGTTTAGAAGGAAGGCGTACTTTATTTAATATCAATTGATTCCTCTTGCCAAAAAGCCCGACACAGGCCGTTTTTCGAATTCACTTCATCAGGGGAATTCAGGCTTACTATATTTATAAACACATAAACAAAGACCCAATTACATAAACATATCATTCAAATCCTCATATAAAATCATTGAAACAAGTATATAAAATATTAATAATAAAACTCATATAAAGAACTAAAAAACATTAAAACAAACATATACCTTGAAAGTAAATAGTTATAACCATAACATATCATTAATTAACACTTATATTTGAAACCATACAATAATAATAACTAAATAATGAACAGACATAACATACCTCTATTGTTAGGTACGCTTAACTTAGTTGATCTTGCACGATTTGCATTATGTGAGAATTATTTTTGCTTTAGAGATCTTTTCTTCAAACAAATTAAAGGCGTAGCGATGGGCTCGTCGATGACGCCAGATATGGCAAAATTGTATATGTTTCAATTTGAGGAGAAGTTTTTGAAAAATCGTACGTATGAAACCAATATTAAACTTTGGGTTTGCTATATTGACAACATTTCGATTATTTGGGATGGGAATGTGGACACGCTTACTAATTTTAATTCCTGGATCAACAGCCTAGATATGAATTTACGGTTTCAGGTGACATGTGATCCACAGCAAATACCTTATTTAGATCTAGTAATTAAGAAAGAAGGCAATCATTTTGTTACATCTTTATATAGGAAACCTAGGGATTGTAACTACCTATTGCATTTTAATAGTTTCCATAACCCAGCGCTGAAGAAAACTTTGCCTGTTGGGCAATTTGTTATAGCTAGTTGAGCTTGCACTACAATGCAAGATTTTGAAGTTCAAGCAAACATATTGAAGAAAAGATTTATAGCAAGAGAGTATCCGATACATCATATCAATAGAGCATATCATAGAGCTAAAGAAGCATCTCGTGAGTCCCTCCTGAAGCAACAAGGTAAAAAGAAGGATGTGGGACTAGTATGCCCTCTTTTATATTCAATCCATTCAAAGGATATTACGAAGATCTTACAGAAAGAATGACACCTTATTCAAGCCATGCCAGGTTTTCAAGATATATCTATTGCTCATAAGCGCAATGTTAATTTGAAAAATGTGTTAGTTCCATCCGCATTAAGTGAACAGAGATTTTTGTCTAGATATAAAGGCCAATTTCAATGCGGCCGATGCTCTATATGCCCCCATGCGATGCCAATAAGAGACAAGTTTATACACCCCATTACGAAAGAATGATTTAAGATTTTTTGTCATAAAAAAGGTAAAGCTTAATTGGAGAGAAGGGGACATTGACAAAACAATAATGAGACTGGAACAGAAATATATTTTAAGTTAGATTCCCTATCACCTAATGGTCTAAATTTAGAAAGAGACCTATCGGTGTTCCTTTAATATTCAACATCCTAGAATTAATAAATCAAGGATGAACAGGTCCATGTAACCGAGGCAGGCGGACCTGGTGCTTCGGGCCCGTTTCCACCATCCCCCCATCACCCCCCAATCTCCCCACCCCACAAAAGACACCACACCAACATTACATGGAACACAACTGGTCGCAGCTTTATTAACCTTTAACAATTTTCACAATATGCCAACATGCTACACCTTCTCAATCAATTAGCGGAACCCGGCCCGCACCAGCCATACCTTAGCAAAGTGCATTGCCACCGCTAACGCCATAACTTGCCCCCCTGGCAAGTTACCTAACCCTTCCCCCGACTTCGCCATGCTATTAGCAAAAGTCGACCAGGGTTTGTCCGGGTCAGGGGCACCCCGCCCCCGCCCAGGTGTAGCCTGAGGCTCCGGACCCCGGAAACCTCCAGGATCCTGCCAACCCCCCCCCCAAGCTGCAACACCCCATAATCCACACCCTCATAAATATACGTGGGCGGGTGGGGGGGGCGCCGGCACCCCCGAGCAGCCTCCGCCGCGAATGACCACGCGGAGGCTGCCCGCCGGCCCTCACCACCCACCCCACCGCCAGGAACCACCCTGATTGGCTCCCGCGTGGCTGCCACCGCTGGGAGCCAATGACTTTAAACTGTCCACGGCCGCGCGCAGGGCCCTCGCACCGGCCGCGCGCCCGGTTACGGTCGGCCGCCGGGACCCTGCCCGCGGCCTCTTCATTAACCGAGGCAGGCGGACCTGGTGCTTTGGGCCCGTTTCCACCATCCCCCCATCACCCCCCAATCTCCCCACCCCACAAAAGACACCACACCAACATTTCATGGAACACAACTGGTCGCAGCTTTATTAACCTTTAACAATTTTCACAATATGCCAACCTGCTACACCTTCTCAATCAATTAGCGGAACCCGGCCCGCACCAGCCATACCTTAGCAAAGTGCCTTGCTACCGCTAACGCCATAACTTGCCCCCCCCCCGGCAAGTTACCTAACCCTTCCCCCGACTTCGCCATGCTATTAGCAAAAGTCGACCAGGGTTTGTCCGGGTCAGGGGCACCCCGCCCCCGCCCAGGTGTAGCCTGAGGCTCCGGACCCCGGAAACCTCCGGGATCCCGCCACCGGCACAGGTAACAACCTTGTTCCTGTGCTGCCCCCCCCCAAAGCCAAGCTGCGACCAGTGAGCAACCCAACCAAAACACATTCCAAGACCTCCCGCCAGTCCTAAAAAAGGAGAGCCTGCACCACTGGCGAGAACTGCCCCATCACCCTTATACAGACCCGGCCTCTACCACCCCGATAAGGCATCCGCTGACACCCCCATGTCGGCCAAGCAAGCTATTAGCCAGCCCCCGCGACCAACACCGCCGGCTCTAACATGCAGGCCTTGAAACAAAGTCAGCCCCCAGCATATTACCCGGAAACGCCTGCAAAACCCAGCAAATCCCCATGCGCCGCTCTGAGCAGATGCCGGCATTACCTGGAACCCGATCGTTGCATCCAACACCGCAGGCCGTGGCTATATCCGCCTGTGGCGCTGTAGCAAAGGAAGCCGCTGCGACCCACTGGGTCCGCGCTCACCTAGCCATGATATAGCCACCAAACCCGGGCCGCTCCCCAATTGTCATTCACCGCCTCACCAGAACACGCCGTCCGGCTCATCGGACAAAGGAGTGAAGGATCCCCCACCTTCAGAAGGCTCCAGACCCCACCTGCAAAATAAATGAACAATGAAAAGTCCCCAACCCCCGACCCCCTGAGCCGGTACAGCCGCACTTAACCCATACATGCCCGAGAGCACCATCCCATGCTCTACAGGACCTGTGTAGCCACCCAGAAGGAAAAAGGGTGCAGCGCAAAAGATGTAGGCTCACCCCCCACCAAGCACCGCGCCATTCAGACTACCTCGAGCGTCAGAACACCCCGGGCACCGGAAACAGAGCAACCCCCCCCTATAAGAAGTCCCGCGCCTACCCGGGGGGCACCCGCAGGTATCGCCGCATGGCCACCACAGGGAACGTCACAAAGCCTCCAGCCCACTCCGATGCCCACTCGAGCCTTGTGGGAAACTTGCCCAAACTTCCCCAACCGCCCAGCAAACCAAAACGTGGGGCCGAGGCAGCCCTCCCCCGCCCCCCAATCCCGACCTGAGCCGCCACCCACTCCCCCTGTTCGAAAAAGCCCCGAAAAGAGGCCATACAAAACCCGCCCCAGACATGGCGGCTTCATACACGCATGCAGTCATCCGCAGGCTCGCCAAAAGGAGCCAGACCGGCACATCATGCACGAGAGGCCGGCCGAGCACGCACCCCCCCCTCGCAGTAACCTGCGAGCTACCAATCCCCAACCAGTGATCCGCACCCCCACCTTCGCACATATGAAACCGTCCCAACTGTGAACCCACCCCGGTCTGAAAACTCCCCCACACCCCTAGCCACCACAATATACCCACCAAGCAAGGACTCCGGTAGCCTCCCGTGCACGACCGCAAGTGGACCACTTGGTCACCACCTTGTTAACACCCAGACCACGTCCCTTGTGATACCAAATTCTGCAGTAAACTCTGCATGTATCCCAGGACAAGGCTCCATAAGGTCTCCGGGCTCCAGATCCCTCATTGTCCGCTTCTGGGCAAGATTCCGAAACCGCTCAACCGGAACGCGAGAGAGCCCTGACAACCCGGCCACACAACCAGGGATAAGCCAAGCCTCCCCCAACACTCACAAGTGTAGCGATGCCAATACCACCACCCGCATTCAACCCGCCATTGTCAAACCCCGCGGGAGTAGCGATGGACCCCCTGCCCACTGCCGCATTGCTGCCCCCCATACCACCACACGGTTGCGGAGCCAATCAGGCCAAAGCTCTACAACCACCCAGAGCCGAACCCACTCCAGGAAGGAGATACCGGCAGTCGAACCCGACACCAGCCAAAAATACAGGCCCCGCCGAAGAACACGCCCCACCCGCCGCATCCGTGTAGAGCTGCAACCCCTCACGGGACAACTCCAACTCCATCCCAACCAATGTCCCTTCAAAATCGGCCCCAAAGTGAATCTAGAGACACGAAATCGCCCACATAACTCTGCGGCCCCCCTCCGCATGAGAGGATTCTACACCCCACCCCGGGGAAAGATCCGCACTGGCAGCCTATCCCCGCCGCAGGCGAGCTACCCCATCCACCGAATCCAACTCTACACCCAAGGTTAGTCGCCTCGGCGGACCCTCCGCCCTACCCAACGCCATGGTTCGGCAACCCAGGGAACATCGCCTGGCACAACACCGACTAAGCCGCCCCCATGGAACGTGTACCGTCGACAGCACCCCCAACACCCGGCCAAAGTATGAATTAGCCTGAACCGCTCAGGCACCTTCCTCGTGACTATCCCCCCCAGGGAAAATCATCAAGTTCAGGAAAGGCGGATCCTGTAACGGGCCCACAATGCTGCCCCACCCAGCTCCCCAAAGAACCACCCCACCGATGGTTCCAAAACACCACAGTGAAGGCGAACTCCGAGGACAAGGCGCCACCACTACGACCAGCACTGGAAAAACAACCCCTAACTAAAACCGAACCCAGAGCCGCGGATACCGGGGAAGCCACCCTTGCAAAGCGTGACCCATATGTGACCACACCATAACAGAGTGCAGACCGGACTTAGGCAGGTTGACACATGACACCCCCAACCTGGGTACTAACCCCCCCCCCCGCCCCCATCTTCCTGCTGCAAACTGGCTGGTAGCCCCACGCACCCCTTCACCAGTACCCAACCAACGGACATTGGAGGCAACCAGAGGTTACCTTGCGTGCCCCAAAATACCCAGCCGTTCCCTTCCATCCGTTCCAGGAACCATCCCACAAAGCACACCATGCCCCCCTTGCGTGTCTGGGACACCTCCAAGAATGAATCCGCGTACCCATATCATCCCAGAATGCTCGAGCGAGCGATGTCCTCACACCCCGTCGAAGCAACGCAGGATCAAGGTCAATGCCATACCTTGCGCGCAACCTCCGGAACCCACCCCACATTGTCATCCCCCACGCTCCCTGGTAGGCTCTCCCCCGAGCGCTTCCTGCCCCCCGACAGTCGCAAGACATCTATATACTCAAGTGGGTCCGGTACCCCTTCCAACAACTCCGAGAACATGACCCCGACGGGCCCCCCCTGCCCTAGGCCCCCACCACCCCTACCCTATCCGTCCCCTTCCGCGGCAGCACCACCACAGCTGCCCACGACGCATCGCCCGAGTAGGAGGAGGAAGCCGACCCCGAAGTCGCCGACAAGAATGCCGCCTGATCATCCACGCCCTACTTCCCCCCCCCGCATCCCCCGACCGTCCAGCCCATGCCATTCCCCCACCCGACTACTCACCTGCTTCCCGACCGTCTGCCACCGGCCGCAGCAGTCCTGGCGTCCAGCTGGCTGACGTCATCGCAGGTCTGCGCCGCCGCACTGCACCTCACCGAATGCCTCTGCTGCAGCACCATGCCTTGTGGACCAGCACCAGGCCTCCCCGACTACTGCACCATCGCCGGCCCCTGTGGAGACATAAGCGAAAAAACAGGGGGGGGGAGGGGCTGCCAGAGACCACTCATGTGGTAAGGGCCCACCTCGAACAGATCCCAACGCAGCCGGCCCACCCCCTCGTCAAGGCGCCCCAGGCGAAGGCCCACCAGCACCACCTAAGCACCTTAAACCGTAGACCCACCAGCAGGAGTAAGGTGTCCCTGACCCCCTGCTCCCTACCTGAATGGATAGAAACAACACATATGTCTTAAAACCTAAAGTGGATGTGTATTGACGTTTTCCACGAGTTTTCCAATATGTTCCAGTGCAAGCAATGTGGCCACTATCTGTATTGTGCTGCTAAATATCCCGTATAATCTGCCCACAGTGGCTGGCGGTTAAGGAAACCGCGGACCACCACGGGCTGAAACAGCTTGTATAGGCACCAACATATACACCACCTCCGCAGCTTGAGATCTATTTATGGTTAAATGGTATTTAGCTCATGCCTTTTTGGGGGTGTGAGAGGAGGGGAGCAAGGCAAGTTACACTCAGTTACAGCATGCATTTCCCCGTCCCCAAAGAGCTCACAGTCAAAGAGTGTACCTGAGGCAAAGGAGTGCCAATGGAATCTGAACCCTGGGCTTTCCGTCCTAACCCCAAGTCACTCCTCTGCTCCTAAGATCTTCCACTCAAGCTATTTGTCAGACCACTTAAATTAGATGGCTATGTGTTCTTATCAAATTCCCTTAGCATAAGTGCCTGCAACATGCTGAAATGTATAACATCACTCCCAAAAGACACAATAAAATACTAACATACATCAGAGAGCATATTCAGTGAAACCACTTCCGCAATCCGGCCAGCGGCAATACTGAGTCGCCAGCGGGATTGCGGAATTACCCGCAGTTAGGACAACTTTTCACCAGTCCCAACTTCAGAAATTGTAGCCAGCCAGTCAGCGGCTCCGTATCGCCACTGACCGGCCAGCCCCACGGCGCGGTCCCCCCCCCCCCCCGCTCCCGGAACGCCCCATCGCGAACCGGCCAGCGACAGCATCCACCCGGGCTGGGTGGGAACAGTCCTCGACTCCAACCGCACCAACGCCGCTCAACTTCCCTGTGAGCAGGGTCCACACAGCCTGCAGGCCCGCAAACCACGCAACCCCCCCGAACATCCCCCTGCACTGAAACACAACCAAGCACCACAGCCACCAAGAGACATGGGACAGTTCCCACCATCCGCCCCACACACCTCCCAAACACAACTCCACCTGAAATCGATACTTTAAAGATTATAGTGCAACACAAAGTAGCGAACTGTTACAAAAACAGTTAACAAGCAACCGCTGCAAGCATGTTGACTAATAAAATTAAAACCACATGGGGGAGAAAATAAAAATATCCTACTGTAGAAAGGAACAGCATATATATAATCATGACAATATGTGGGCGCATAAATATATAAAGGAAAGTGACTAAAGTGGGAACACATTTAATAACCACCGAAGTGCAATACAGCCGAAAATTGCATATATTGCCCAGAATAAATCGAGGAAATATTACAAATACCACAAATATAAGAAGAAGAAGCCATAAACAAAAATACCTGTACTAAAAACACAACCTTATAACTAAAAACGAGGAGACTCAAAAGAAGCTGCAAACATTACCAGAGTCGTTGCTATGCGCGGGAAAACGCCGCGCAGGAGCAGAGGGAACATTTACATGATTCTAAAGCAGAGCTATGAACTTTCCGCATAAGAGGATTATATAAGAGAGGACTAAGGACGTTATTAATGACCGACAAAACACAAGAGAACAGCGCTCCCCTTGAAGCCCCGCAGCAGAAGCCGAAGCCGGCACCCCCGAGCAGCCTCCGCCACGAATGACCACGCGGAGGCTGCCCGCCGGCCCTCACCACCCACCCCACCGCCAGGAACCACCCTGATTGGCTCCCGCGCGGCTGCCACCGCTGGGAGCCAATGACTTTAAACTGTCCACGGCCGCGCGCAGGGCCCTCTCACCGGCCGCGCGCCAGGTTACGGTCGGCCGCCGGGACCCTGCCCACGGCCTCTTCATTTAGCCAAGTTTTCAGTGATAAAGCTCATGTGGCATTTAATTTGGTTTTTAGGGGAATAGAGGCCCAGTAAGTAGGTTCTTAGGTTTAATAATTATGAAATTAAGTCTAGAATAGGGATCTAACTATAAGATAAGTCTTGCTATGGTTAGTATTTAGAGCGAATATGTTTGGTGTATGTTGTATGAATAGTGATCCACACACTAGAATTCACTCTTGGTAGTGAGGTATAAAAATTAAATAATATCATTTACAATGTTTTGGTTAGGATTTCTTAGTATGATTTTGATAATGAAACGAACAAAATAAAAGTATAAAAAGTCCTTCATAACAATTACATAGGGAACAATGAGCATGTTATCAAACCTTTAGCAAGACAATATATGGAAGATTGTGTAGGATAAATACTGGAGAAACAGTTTAGGACAAGTTTCATAAGACTAAAGACCTGTATAAACCTTAGAATGAGATTAGCCAATCATGAAGTAGTGATGCAATAGTTTCCCGTGGTTAGCAACTTTTACAGCGCAAGTGCGGGTGTTTTACAGGTAGCAGACAATCTTTTGAGTATACGGATGGACGCTTGAGAAGGAAAACCTCTGGTTTAAATGATCTGGATTTGCAATTTTATATGAGTGTTTCAGGTAACCAAAGGGTTTTATAGTGTGAGTTATGCCTACAGGCAATTCTAGCCTTTAAAGACTATGAGATACTAATGTTTAAAAATTAGGATCCCCAGGGCTGAGTTGGTTTTAAAGTTTTAAATATATAATGGTTTGTGTGAAACCAGACATGAGCTTCATGCATCAGCTTCTCTTGATGCTAAAAGATAGTAGTCATATGTTATATTATATTCGAAAGCTACATAGCACAATATTATTAAGCTGAGAAACTAGAAAGCGCGAGTTTTGAAGAACGCTTATAATTCTTTGGAATAGATTCTTACGATAGCATGGGGGTTCGTTCGGTCTCATCCAGTTCATAAAGATAAAGATGGTTTGAGTAGGTGTTTATCTTTTATAAGTCTTTGCTTTTACATGCTTTTTCTATAAATACCACAAGAATCTAGATTTTAAAGGTTGGTTATAATTCCTTGTGGCAGACTTTCATGACGGCGGTTGGCGGCTTTTACTACTATCCATTTATATACAAAATGTTTGGATAGTTTTTTGATGTCATGTTTCAGATTTTTAAGATTTGAATCTTTAGCTTAGCCCTTTTTTTGCAATGCTCTTATGAATATTGGGGTTACATAAATATGAATCTAGAAAATAGAGTAATAGAAATTTGATACGATAATTTATAAGGGAAATTTTTGGTCATAATTGATCACATGATGATGGTTAAGGATTCATTTTTTGAGATAACAGTAACCTATTCCAAAAGAGTGTTACAACATTCCTGCATTTTATACACGGGGTTTCTAAATACAAAGTTGTTTAAGATAGCATTTACTCTTGACTGATTCCACAAATCCGGGCAGTTTTTTAACTAGATAGTTTGTACATTGGTAATAAGTTCCTGGATAATTGTAGTTGATTTTATTTCAATTGGGTAGAATTACCTGTCCTTACGAGGATAGTTAGGTTTTAATACCCCTTTTTGAAACATGCCATGTCTTAATTAATTAATTATTTATAGCCTTATCTTTGTTTTTATATGAATTATACGCTGTTTTATCTAATTTATTAGTATTGGCTCATCTGTTCTTATGAGGATTACTAGTTTTTAAAAAAGTGCCATCCTTTATTGTTTTTGTTTTTATATGATTAGACAATACTTTTGAATATAGTTTTTTAATTATTTTTTTTTTATTTGTTAAGACCTATTTTATGATATAATTAGTTTAGGGCCATTTTAATTGTTATTAGTTCATATTGCTTTAACTATTTTATACGTGTTTTAGTACACAAGATCATGATATTAATTGAGTTGAAGTATTGTTATATACAAATTGACCAATTTAGTCCATGTTGTACTCACTCCTGCTTCTGTTGTTGATCATTAGTGTGATATGTAATAATTTCCTCTTCTCTTTCAGTACAAGATCAACTAAGTTGAGCTTACCTAACAATAGAGGTATCAGTAAAGAGAATGTATGGTTACTCACCCTTTCAATGTTATGTCTGTTCATTATTTATTTATTATTATTGTATGGTTTCAAATATAAGGGTTAATTAATGATATGTTATGGTTATAACTATTTACTTTCAAGGCATATGTTTGTTTTAATAGTTTTTAGTTCTTTTAATTGTTTATATGAGTTTTATTATTAATATTTTATATACGTTTCAATGATTTTATATGAGGTTTTGAATGATATATTTATGTAATTGGGTCTTTGTTTATGTGTTTATAAATATAGTATGTCTGAATTCCCCTGATGAAGTGAATTCGAAACACGGCCTGTGTCGGGCTTTTTGGCAAGAGGAATCAATTAATATTAAATAAAGTACTCCTTCCTTCAAAACTACTTTTTTTGGACTGGGTGTCTTCTAGCAACGTGGCATAGTGCTTTCTTTGGTGCACCTTGAGGAGAAAGGAAATTCTTTTGCCGTGTCTTGATGATTTTATGCTAACAGAAATGATGCCCCATATTCTTTTATCACTTAGCATACAAGATACAGCATAATGCAGGCAGACAGAGGGATTGCTCTCTTCTCTTCTTCCTGAGGGAGATGGGATCGCCATGGGCAGAACAGGAGGCGATGGCCAAAATGAGGCCTCAATGCAAGTTGCAACTATCGGACAAAAGTTTCATGGGGCTAGGCCCCATGTGGCCTACACTGTTCAGATGCCTATGGCTACCACCATAGGTGTCATCCCTCTGCTATATTGGTGTCTACTACAGTAGGTCTTGGAGTATATGCATGGGCAAATGATTTCTGCTTACTTTGCCAGGGTCATCCAGATTGAACTCAAGATCCTCCATGCTGCAACATGGTCCATCCTACAACCATTCAGGTGGTAAATGATGCTTTCACTTGAAAGTATCAGGCATACCAGAAGATAATTCTCTGTCTTAGCAGTCTCTGACTGTGCATTAAGGAGAATATATTTATCTTTATCTTTATTAAAATTTGATATACCGCTGTGGCAAAAGCATTAAGCGGTGTACAATAAAACTGATTAGCACCACAATCCAAGAAACAGAACGCTGTTGTGCTGGTTACTTGTGGTCTCATTTTGGGGTATGATAGCTGGTGCTTGGGTTTTGATTTTTAGAAGGATAGAGGGGGTTCTATTTCTTGATCTGTGTGCAGGTGTGAGTAAAGGATAGGTATGAGACTTATGTGAGGCGTATGTGAATCTGCATAGGTGATTAGTGCAGATAGGTAGAGGAGGCAGAGTAGGATGGTGAGGGGAAATCTGTCTCCCTGGAAATCTGGGAAATCTTTCTCCTTCCAGGCTTGTTGTTACTTGTTTATCTGGGTTTGCTTGATATCGATTTACTGGTCTGTTGAGAGCATTTGGTGGGGTTTAGCTCAGATCTTCTTGGGTTTTCTGAAGATATGTTGGGTCTGCCGAATGTGAGTGGGGTGCTCTCTTGGCTGTAGTCTGTATATTATGTGGTGTGCTTTGCTGCAGGATTGTGCTCTAAGTATTTATTGCCATTGGAATAGGAAGTTAGTACCTGTTTTGCAGGAGGTTTTTTTGTGATTTTGCTGGTGCTTGTGGTGATTCTGTGAGGAAGCATGTGATTATGCTTGGTTGTTCTCGGAGGTCCAGTCAAAGGGCCACATCTAAAGGCCCTTTGGTATGGCCCTTAGGTGCAGGCCCGCCAGACGTAGATGCTCCTGCAGCACCCTTCCTTTAAAGAGTGAGACCGTTCCTGTGGCATGACATGAGGAATAGCTTGGAGCTTATCACCATGTGCTTCAGCCCTTCCTGGTATGAATGTCAGGTCTAGCGAGCCGGGGTGATTTGTGCTGCTGAGTAAGTGTGCTTGCGATCCCTCAATGTGCATGATGTGGCTGATGAGAATAAAGTATTTTATTTATTAGGGAGTTGGGGTGGGAGATGTAGGACTGGTACCCTGTGCCTTGCTCTGAAGCAAAAGCCTGAACCAAAGAAAATGGATTCCTGCTACAGGAAACCTCTGCTGTGCCCCAAGTCTCAGAGCTGCTGATCAAGCAATTGCCTGTCAAGTGTTTGTATGTGTGTGCATACAGAAGATTATTGTTCCCAGCCATGACTACATGCAAGAGAAAGGCCTTTCTCATTCACAGACTGTTCATTTGTCCTTGGGGAATTGCAACAGTGCATGAAACTGCATATCATCATCTTCTGCATTTCGTCTCACCATGGACCCTTTGTCTGCAGGATCACCACCTGATGACTACCTCCTGATCCACCAAGACGCCTTCAGTATCTCATGCCAACCAATCACCAAAATGTGACCAGGACTGATTACAAAGAATAATAGAGTATGCACAGATGAACTTGCATGCCATTTTGTGCCTTTCACCTTCCTTGCTGCCTTTGCAAATACAAATACACTCTGTGTTTTCCCAATGTTGTTGAACTAAACCTGTGAGACATTTTCCCGACTCCCACAGATACCTAAGGTTCTGTGCACTATGTAGCTTGCCTCTGATTGGCCAAAGCCAGCATTATCTAGCCTAGCTGCTGCTTTTGGACTTCATGCTGTTCCAGAGACTGCCTCGGACGCCAGCTGCAATTGTCTACCTAGCAGAGCTAAGGTACGGGTCTTATGTCTTCAAACAGGGGTGGAAACCAGTCAGACAGCTCTTTTCTGTATTTTCCCTAAATGCAGGGCGTGCCTGTGACCTCCGGTTGCTAATCAGTGAGTTATCGACACTACATAATCATATTGCTGTTGCAACTTATCACCTCGTTAGTCTATTGCTAGTCTGTATATTTTTCTATTTTTCTATCCATAATAAACCTAATATATATCACAGAACTCTGTCTCTCTCTTCTGGCTCATTCCTAGAAGGTCCTACCGAACCTGAGGTTGAGAGACTAATAGCAGACTTTCCCATAGACATAACTGAGCATATCTTATCTGTTTGCCTGCCAATATACTCCCCACATCCCTGGTACATATAGTAGAGCCTTTTCTAAAATATTGCTGGAATTCTGTATGTTCTGACCTAGATGTCTCAATTTTCATCTTCACCTGCTATCTAAAATGTACTCAACAGTGGTAGATTTTCAGAGGCTTTTATCTAGCAGATTAAGAAACAAATTGAAAAAGCTATTTTTACAAGGTAGTCAATGCTGCATGTGCTGAAATAGGAACTTATAAAATTATATAGCCATGTAAAATTATGTGCATAGAGCCAATAGAAACAACTTTAGCCAGACTGAGGTGATGCTCCCTGGGGTGGAGCTGAAGATTGAATTGCATTTATATGAATATTTGAACAAATACACATATATATGCATATAAATTGACCCAGAAAATATGTGCATGGTCAAGTGAAGGTATACATGTAAATGCATAAATTCTCTGGAGTAATATTTAAAACAGAAGTATATGTATACTTTTATTTTGAAAATGTGTTGGCATTCACAAGGGGAAAAGCATGTGCACACAATTTACATCTGCATTCAGATGTAAAATTACCCCTTAAGTCTTTACTTAGGCAACTATATCCCTTTGAAATGAAGCAAATGAAGTCTAACTCATTGCATTAGTGAAGTGTGTGTGAGAGATGCTGCTTGGAAAGTAAGCACAATGCAAAGGGCAGACAGTTTCTATAGAAGAATTTGTTACCTAGCAGCATTTCTTCAGCGCTTCAGTTTGAAGGTTTGGCTGCTGTGGGGCAGCAAGCTACTGCCTTGGATTATTGTAAAAGCTATTTTCCCAAGTCTCTTTTGTCAGCAGAAAGTGCAGATACTTAGAAACCTTTTACTAGTACCCACTGTTTTTTATTTTCGGCTTATGACAAAAATGGTGTACCTGGTGTTTCTTTTCAGCTATGTTTCCGCAATGGAAAATCAGGCCAGGATAATGCACATTATAGGACAACTTGGCATGTCCTGTGATTTATTTTATTGTGTGTGCGTACTGTATGTGATCAAAAGTAGTAAAAGGAAGTGACAGAGCATTTACAGGAATATTCATTGCCAGCTATCAGTTTAACAGTATTGTGAAATATTTAACTCAAATTACTATTATTCATTGACTTATGTCATTAATGAAGATATTGCTAAAAAGTGCACAGAATTCATAATTGCATCACTAAGAGGCCCTTTCACTAAAGTGTGCTAAGCATGCACTAACCCTATGCTGTGACCCACAGTAACTGCAAGTGTAGGGCGAACATGGTTAGCATAGCTCAATTTCTGCGCTAACTGTGCTGTGTGCAATAGGGTGGTACATGGGTAGGTTGTGTCAGAGAGTAGGAGGGTTGCAGTCAGTGAACTCTGCATTAACTGCTAGGTGTACAGTTAGCGTAGGTGCACAACTCCACCTAGGTGGAAGTAAGAATGCCCGCACGATTTTCATGTATATTGTGTGCAAGTTTTCTGAAACTAAAGTTTATTTGAGCTTTAGTCTTAGAAAGCAAGTGCAGATGCTACTCAAGATTTGATTCATTCAATTGATCTATAAACCAAATTCCTGAAAAGTTTCAAGCCTTTCAAGGACATGATGGAAATATTATTTCAGGCAAAAAGAACTCATCATCTCTGACCCAAAATAATTTGCACATGCTGTATTAATTACTCTTTTTCAAATAAGCATCTCTATAGAAGCAAGTATACAAAATATAGCAGTATAGTTATCAGTAATATTTTAAATAGAGGGAATACATCCATTTCCTTATTTAAATGATTAAAACCCTTATTTACTAATTCTTGGCATACTAACAGCATTGTTAAGCACTATCTACTGCAAAGCCATTTTCATAAAATGACCAATGTGGCAGATAATGCACAATACAGTAATGCATTATCATTTATTAAGGAGTATGCTTATTAAGGACCGTTAAGGGTGCACAATTTGTGAGTGCAAAACGGCAGCATTAGGGGCTCCAATGTGTGTTAAAAAATGGGGCGGGGAGTAGGTGTTCTGGTGGTAAGGGCTAGCATCCAGTTATCAGGCAGTAACAGGACTTTGGGCGGTAAGGGTGCCAAGCATATACCTTAACACCCAATAAGGCCAGTTGCCTTAATGCAGGATAAGGGAGCCTATCTGCCAGTCACATTTGAGCTGCTAGATTAGAGCAAAGTTAATAGCTGATGGACATATCACATCCATATGTCCCTTACGTGTTAGACAGTGAGTGTGAGGATAATGTGGGAGGCAGTTTGACTGTATCAGTGAGGAGTGCTCATGTAACCTGCTTTAATGTCAGTAGGTGGCATAGGATTGGGTAGACATGTGCCCTGGAGGTGCCAGCATGGCCACAATGTGGGCATCAAAAGAATGACTGGCAGGAATGGTATTGTGCACATCAGCTGCTGGAGAGGTGTGAGTGATATGTCCTAATGAGTAACATTTTACCATGTGGGCCATGGTGTAGCAGCTGGCTGGAGAATACATGAGGGAACATGATGGATATATGCTGAAGGATGAGCTGAAGGATGGATGAGGGTAGATGAGAGTGTTGCATGGCCTTGCTGCCGCAATGTACCTGATGTAACCTCACAAATGCAGCTAACCTCAGTTGTAGTATGTGTGAAATATAGTTGCTGTGCCACCATACAATCTTCCTGACATATATGCATATAACAATTGCCAAGTAAGCAGGCTACAGTTCAAAGACAGAACAGCACCACATCTTTAGAAGCTGCATGCAAACGCAAAGTGTTATTGTACAGATAAGGTCTACACTCATACTGACTGGTGGAACAAGGTCACTCACATTTTTATTTATTTATTTGTTTATTTACATTTCTTCTATACCGCGCTATTCAACATCAGTGCGGTTTACATGGAACATAACACATACACAGTGCCTTTACAGAACTGTGTTTACAATGAACAGGTATGAGAACTTGGATAACATTGCTACATATGTAAATAGTTGATGTGCATGTTTCCCTAAGTTATCCAAGTTGTATTTCCTTGTTCTCTGTAAAACTAACGTTTGTTCATTATGTTTCGCTGTTCCATGTAAACCGCGCTGATACTAAATAGTGCGGTATATAAGAAACTAAAATAAATAAATAAATAAACTATTTACATTTTTACATTGTTAACAGTTTTTACATTTTCTTCATGGAAGGGGTATTTCGCTAGTCATATTCACCGGTGTTTTGTATGGGCGGAATCAAATGTGTGGCCTAGTCTACCTGGTAGTACTTGCAGAATAGGTGGTGCTTTACCGCCTTCCTAAACTGGGTCAGTTCAGGGATTGCGTGTATGTTTGGTGGTAGGGTGTTCCAGCATCTAGGTGCACAGAATTTAAAGGCTCTGTTTGCTGTTGCCTGGGTACATTGGGTTATTTCTTTAGGGACTATTAGTGTGTTGATCGCTATTGATCTTCTGGACCTTTTGGGGGGAGTGATTTGGGTAAGATTTGCTAGTAACGCGGATGCGAGGCCATTGATAGCTTTGAAGGTAAGCAGTAGGGCTTTGAATGTGAGCCTGGCATGTATGGGAAACCAGTGGAGGTGTTTCATGATGGGCATGATGTGATCTTTCTTAGAGGCTCCAAGTAGTATTCTTACTGCAGCGTTCATCGCAAGCTGTAGAGGGTTCAAAATAGATTGAGGGAGACCGTGACGAATTGAATTTGCATAGTCAAACTGTGGTATGATTAGCGCTTGGTAAATTGTCCGGAAGTCATCTTGTTCTAGCAGGAAACGGAGGTGTCTGAGGGTACGGATCTTGTGGTATACTGCTCTAACTACATTGCTTATGTGCGCCTTCATGTCCAGGCGCTGGTCCAAGGTGACTCCCAGGTACCGGATCGTGGGTTTGGTCTGTAGTTCAGCCTCATTGACTTTTAGGTGAGGTGGTGTGGTGAAGTTTGGATTCCTCGTGATGAATAGGATCTCAGTTTTCTTGTGCTGAATTCTGAGGTTCTGGGATTGCAGCCAATTGGATACCGCATTGAAGCAGTCTGTCAGAGGGGATAGGTCCGGGTTCTCTGTCGAGAAGGGCATGTAAAGTAGCACATCGTCTGCATATATAATGTTACATACTTGGCATCCATTCATGTCTCTGAACTGCTGTCTCCCACATTGGCCATATGGAGCAAGTAGGGACCTGTGATGATCCTTGCAGGCAGCTATCCCAAGAACGTGCCATGCCTGCATGTACTGCATATATGTGATGGAGCAAGATGTTCATTCACAGCATGAAAGTTTCCGGTCATGTACAACTGATGTGTCATTCATCTACAGGGTGAAGTTGTATGACCCTTTGCAATGTGCTGCAGCAGAGCCAATGAAGTCATGCTGTCAGACCCAATGTGCAATCCTAATACATAAAAACAGACCAAGAATAATGTATGCACTCCAGTCAATGCTGACTCCTGGAAACACAGCAGTGAGACCAGAAGTAGATTGTCAGGCCTTTCTTCTGAGACAATGAAGGGTGAAGTGACTTTCCCAAGGCCACAAGTAGGAAATGAACCATTGTCTGTTCCTTACTAATTCACTTCTTTAATCTTTCAGATATACCTCCACACCTTGCTCTATAGCACTCTCTGGAATAAACTAGAATACAGGTCCCTGCCTATAATGGTTTAAACCCAGGACTTGAAAAAATGTTGAAGACACATTCTGAGACAGTTGTAAACCACCTAGGGCCTGCCTGCTGTGGTGCACATGCAGTACGGACTGCACTAGACACTCAGTACTGCATCTGCATAACAGACACAAAGCTGCAGTATCAATCTCCTGTCCAAAGGCTAAGCCACATGCAAGGCCGAGATACCCTTATCTCCATTGTACCTCCTAAGCCAAACAACATTCACACACAGAGGTATGCTGAGCTGTAGTGTGGCACTAATCCCCGAGGCAGTACATTTGCAGGGCGTGAGTTCCCTTGTAACCCGCTGTATACTACAAGATAAGTACTTTTGAACATACACTAAACTCAAACCTCATTCATGACCCATGAGGTCCATCCTAGACCATTCCTGCCTTCTCTGGGAGGTTATGCACACTTGCTCCTTCGTCATACAAGACATGCAGGTACTGGGCAATGCTCCAGGGATCAGGGTTGCCATTATGGCTGCAGTGTGGGCTATGTGTGCTGGAATTGGCTAGCCCCTTTATTTCCCAGGATTACCCTCACAATATGAGCACTTATATGCTGCTTTTGTCTAGGGGCAGTTTCTCCAAATGGGTTAGTTTTGCACATACCATGACAGTCATGAACCTCACTTCTAAACCAGGTCATGGGGAGTATGACCTCAGTCTCTCAAATGTATTGTTAATGCTCAGCGTAGTACTTGCATTGTGCTAAAGAGAGCCTCCTGCTGGAGTTTGTAAGATATAACATGTATGGGCAGTTTTTCAAGATGTGCTTGGAAATTCTTCTTTATCAAGCCTGTGGCACCCAATACGATGGGAAACATTTTTCTATCTTTCTGCCACATTTTCTTGGTCTCTGATTGCATTTCTTTGGTATTTCAGGATCTTCTGCCTCTCCACACAATTCTTAGAGAGTAGCTTGGAACTGACACTTTTATTATATCGATGCTGTTCTGGTGTTTTTCTCCTTAACCACCATATCTGGCTTCCTCGCATCCAACTTTTTATCAGTCAGAATGGGAGTATCCCAGGTGATCATAACCTCTTTGTTCTCTGTAATTCTCTTAGGGTCATGATAGAAACATAGAAACATGATGACAGAAAAAGACCACAAGGCCCATCTAGTCTGTCCTTCCGTAACTACTACAACAGTCCACTTTTTACCTTTAGAGATCCTCTGTGTTGGTCCCATGCTTTTTTGAATTCAGTTACTGTCCTCATCTCTACCACCTCCACTGGGAGACTATTCCACGGATCCACTACTCTTTCCGTAAAGAAATATTTCCGCATATCACTCCTGAATCTATCTCCCTTCACCCTCATCCCATGTCCCCTCATAGCAGAACTTGCTTTCAATTGAAGGAGGCTCTCTCCCTGAACATTTATGCCACGGAGGTATTTAAACATCTCAATCATATCACCTCTATCCCGCCTTTCCTCTAAGGTGTACATATTAAGATCCTTAAGTCTGTCCTCATATGCTTTATAATGAAGCCCTTAATCATTTTAGTAGCAACCCTCTGCACCGACTCCATCCTGTTCACATCCTTTTGAAGGTGCGGTCTCCAGAATTGCACACCATACTCCAAATGAGGTCGCACCAAAGACTTATACAGAGGTATTATCACCTCCTTTTTTCTGCTAGCCATTCCTCTCCGTATGCACCCAAGCATCCTTCTAGCTTTTGCCGTCGCCTTTTCTACCTGTTTAGCTACTTTAAGATCATCAGACACAACCACGCCTAGGTCCCGCTCTTCTTTAGTGGACAAAAGTACTTCACCTCCTATACTGTATTGCTCCCTTGGATTGCTGCAGCCCAAATGCATGACCTTACATTTTTTAACATTAAATCCCAGCTGCCAAATTCTAGACCATTCTTCAAGCTTAGCTAGATCCCACCTCATGTTATCTACACCTTCCTGGGTGTCTACTCTATTGCAGATTTTGGTATCATCCGCAAAGAGGCAAACCTTACCCGACAGCCCTTCCGCTATATCACTAACAAAGATGTTAAAAAGAATCGGACCAAGGACAGATCCCTGGGGCACACCACTGGTAACATCCTTCTCCTCAGAGTGAGCTCCATTTACTTGTACTCTTTGTCACCTCCCACCCAACCAATTTCTAACCCAAGCAGTAACTTTAGGGTCCATCCCTAGGGTGCTCAGTTTGTTTATAAGTCGCCTGTGAGGAACAGTGTCAAAGGCTTTACTGAAATCTAAATACACCACATCTAGAGCTCTCCCTCGGTCCAACTCCCTGGTCACCCAGTCAAAGAAATCAATCAGATTTGTCTGACAAGACCTGCCTCTGGTGAATCCATGCTGCCTCGGATCCTGTAATCCGCCGGACTCCAGAAACCTCACTATTTTCTCTTTCAGCAGCGTTTCCAATAATTTACTCACCACCGAAGTTAAACTAATTGGCCTGTAGTTTTCAACCACATCCTTACTTCCGCTTTTGTGTAAAGGCACCACATGAGCCTCTCTCCAGTCCTTTGGCACCACTCCCGACTCCAACGAGGCATTGAAAAGGTCAGTCAGTGAAGTTGCTAGAACGTCCCCAAGTTCCCTCAGTATTCTAGGGTGTATCCCATCGGGTCCCATCGCTTTGTCTACTTTAAGTTGAGCTAGTTTCTCACGAACACAGTCTTCTGAAAATTGTTCAAAATGTCCCTCGCTTCTGTTCTTATTTGTGGGTGTTTTCTGAGGTCCTGCTCCTGGTTCTTCATCTGTGAACACAGAACAAAAATATTTGTTAAGCAATTCCGCTTTATCCTTATCAGCTTCTACATATTCCCCCCCTGCACCCTTGAGTCTGACAATACCACTTTTGCCCTTCCTCTTCTCACTAATATATCTGAAAAATGTCTTATCCCCCATTTGATTGCATTGGCTATTTCCTCCTCCTTTTGAATCTTTGCCTTCTTGACTACTTTGCTAGCTTCTCTAAGTTTTTCCAAATACAGATGCCTGTCTTCCTCTCTCTGTGATCTCTTGTATTTCGTGAAGGCCTCCCTCTTTTTCTTCACTTTTTCAGCTACTTACTTCGAAAACCATAGCGGTCTCCTGTTCCTTTTGCCTTTATTTACCATTTTAACAAAAAGGTTGGTTGCCTTTAAAATACCCCCTTTCAGTTTTTCCCACTGTTTTTCTACATCCCCCAGCTGTTCCCATCCCACTAACGACTCCCTGAGGTATTGGCCCATCTTCGCAAAGTTAGTCTTCCTAAAGTCTAAGATCTTCACCTTGGAATGGATTCTAACAGCCCTAGTGCTAATACTGAACCACACCATCTGGTGATCACTGGATGCAAAATGATCTCCCACTACAACATCAGAAACACTTTCACCATTGGTAAGCACCAAGTCCAGTATGGCCCCTTCACGTGTGGGGTCTGTTACCAATTGCCTGAATAGTTCTCCCTGTAGAGAATCCAGGATCTCCTTACTTCTAGATGATACTGCAGCAGGAATGTGCCAATCAACATCTGGCATATTGAAATCTCCTAGCAGTAGCACTTCCCCTTTCCTAGCAATGCTGCGTATGTCTTTAATTAACTCTCTGTCCACCTCTTCCTCTTGTGAGGGAGGTCTGTATATCACACCAATGCAAATAGATTTCTCTTTCCCTCTTTCTAGTTTAACCCACAATGCCTCCTCTCTCCCTTTTAAGCTCTGTAATTCCAAAGCTTTAATAGTAGTTTTTACATATAGTGCCACTCCTCCTCCCCTTCTTCCTACCCTGTCCTTTCTGAATAAAGTATAGCCAGGTATAGTTACATCCCAGTCATGGTTTTCTGTGAACCATGTTTCTGTAACTGCCACCAAATCCAAGTCAGCCACTCCCACCAAAGCTTCAACTTCAGGGATCTTATTTCCCATGCTACGGGCATTAATACACACTGCTTTCCATATGTTACCCCTGTTACCCATTTCCATAAAGGTATTTAATGTATCACCTACCTGGGGGCTTTCACTTACCTGGGGGCTTTCTTCACCCATCCCCAACGAATCTAGTTTAAAGCCCTCTTCAGTAGATTAGCCAGTCTACTACCAAAGATGCGTTGACCTTTCTTGGACAGATGGATGCCATCTCTGCTCTGCAACCCTTGGAACAGCATCCCATGGTCTAGGAAACCAAAATGCTCTCGAAGACACCATCCACGCAGCCATGCATTCATCTCCAGGATGCGAGCCTCTCTGCCTTGGCCTTTACCCTCAACAGGGAGGATTGAAGAGAACACCACCTGTGCACCAACCTGCTTCACCCTCTGTCCCAGAGCCATGAAGTCACTTTTGATACGTTCCAAGGTATACCTGGCAGTATCATTTGTTCCAACATGGATTAGCAACATTGGGTAATAGTCAGTGGGCTTGATGAGTCTCGGCAAACTCTCTGTAACATCTTGGATCTTGGCACCAGGCAGACAGCATACCTCTCTGGACATCAAGTCTGGTCGGTAGATGGATGCCTCAGTACCCCTCAGAAGAGAGTCTCCAACCACCACTACCCTTCGTTTCCTTCTGGTCACTGATTCCGCAACTATGGGGTACTTGAACTCTGGTTCTTCCCTTTCCAGGGATGCTTTCACCTCCTCCACTTCCAGGGCTGCATAATGGTTCTTCAATTCAAGGGCTGGAGAAGTTGGATTGGTGATTTTGCAGGCTCTGGTGACTTTTGTCCAACCATCGACATTCTGTTGGCACCCATCTTCTCCTGTGCTGGAGAGCCTTGTTGCTGCAAGAAGCATCTCATCAATGAACTTCTCACTGTCTTGAATGCTCCTCAGCCTCGCCACCTCCTCTCTCTGAGTTCCTCCACTTGTTTCCTCAGAGCTTCAGCATGCAGGCACCCTGCACATGGAACCGGTTCCTCAACTGGCATTAGGACCTCTGTCTGGACCGAGGCAGAAGCTGTAACGGGGGCAACAGCTTTAGCAATACGATTTTTCCCAGCCATTGTCCTGTTTGTGGAGCTTAGGTATCTGTTAAAGAAAAAGAGAGAGATCTACCAAGTACCAGCCGGTTTCGCAGCTGTCCTTTCAGAGAAAAAGCAGTTAAATCTCTTTAATTATATTCAAAATGTGCTGGTCCAATTCACTGTGATTTGTTAAAGGGGGAGGTGCCCTATAAAGCAAGACTGCTCACTAGGGGTGGGTGGGAGTCGGGGTGGGTAGGGAGGGAACTAACACCTGATTAGGTGTTAGCAGTTTCTGAACCTGAGGAGGTTACAGAGTTCAGCAACCTACTGTGCTCAAGTAAACGTTCCCCTAAAACAGCAAAAATGAAAGTAACCTTGCTTTAAAAAATATACACAAAACCCTTTTAAGAGCTCCCAGTCAGAGAGCTAGCAATGTAATAAAAAAAAAACCCAAACAAAGAAACCCTCAAATCCTTACTTACTGTTTGATGTGTGGAGCCCTGGTTAGGAAAGCCTCAAAAGGGCAGGGCACAGGAGCTTTTTATGCAGGCTTCAACTGCACTCAGGAAACAGGCCCACTAACTCTTGATTAGGTGTTAGCAGTTTCTGAACCTGAGGAGGTTACAGAGTTCAGCAACCTACTGTGCTCAAGTAAAAGTTCCCTGTTTGATGTGTGGAGCCCTGGTTAGGAAAGCCTCAAAAGGGCAGGGCACAGGAGCTTTTTATGCAGGCTTCAACTGCACTCAGGAAACAGGCCCACTAACTCTTGATTAGGTGTTAGCAGTTTCTGAACCTGAGGAGGTTACAGAGTTCAGCAACCTACTGTGCTCAAGTAAAAGTTCCCTGTTTGATGTGTGGAGCCCTGGTTAGGAAAGCCTAAAGTTGTTAAAACCCAAGAGGATTGTGGAAAATTGCAAGAGGATCTTGATAAAGTAGAAGACTGGACATCAAAATGGCAGATGAAATTTAATGTGGACAAGTGCAAAGTTATGCACCTAGGAAAGAACAACCCAAACTATGGTTACATGATGCAAGGTTCCACATTAGGAACCACCACCCAGGAAAAAGATTTAGGCGTCATTGTGGATAACATGTTAAAACCCTCCGCCTAGTGTGCAGCGGCAGCCAAGAGAGCAAATAGATTGCTAGGTATCATAAGGAAAGGAATGGAAAATAAAACAAAACATATTATAATGCCTCTATATCGTTCCATGGTGAGACCGCACCTTGAATATTGTGTGCAATTCTGATCGCCGTATCTTAAAAAGGATAAAACCTTGGGCCGGAAGGACTGGGGTTTCTAGTCCCACAGGTGCTCCTTGTGGTCTTGGGCAAGCCACTTAACCCTCCATAGCCCATGTTCCCTGTAAAATAGTTATCTCCAAGTTATAATGCCCTGTTCAATGTAATTTCAGTTTGTTCAATGTAAACCGCACTGATGCAGAATAGCGCGGTATATAAGAGAATTAAATAAATAAATAAATAAATATAGAGTTATTAGAAAAGGTTCAGAGAAGAGCCTCCAAAATGGTAAAGGGGATGGAAGGATACTCCTATGAAGAAAGGCTAGAAAGGTTAGGGCTCTTTAACCTGGAAAAGAGACGGCTGAGGGAAGATATGATAGAAGTCTATAAATTAATGAACGGAGTGGAACGGGTAAACGTAGATCAATTGTTTACATTATCAGAATATAGAAAGACTAGGGGACATGCAATGAAGCTACAGGGTAAACTATTTAAGACTAATAAAAGAAAATATTTTTTCACTCAATGTGTAATCAAACTCTGGAATTTGTTACTGGAGGATGTAGTAAAGACTGTTAATGTAGCTGTGTTTAAAAAAGGTTTGGACAAGTTCCTGGAGGAAAGGTCCATAAACCATTATTAAGAAGGGACCCAGGATATCAATGCTTGACCCAGTACAAGCATTGTGGAACCTATGTCTTTTGGGGAAACTGCTAGGTACGTATGACCTAGATTGACCATTGTTGGAAACAGGATACTGGGCTTGATGGACCTTGGTCTGACCCAGTATGGCATATCTTATGTTCTTATGTTCATGTGTTCGTTCTTAATCAACAATGACTTCATGGAGTAACACTCTGCATTTCCCACTATATTTGTGCATTTGTCAGTTGTTTTTCCTTGTCCGTTGATCTAATTCTTTGAAGAATTTTTTCTCTTGTTTTGCAAATTCTGTTACTTCCTTCCCTATGTATACTGATGGATTCTTATTCATTCTTCTAGTCATCGGAATGCTTGTCCAAGTTTGATGATGGAAACAGATTCTGGACATTTACTTTCATATTTCAATACTTTTTGCATATTTGGATCTCATGAAGCAGTTACATAGGCCTGGAGGTTTATGATAGTAGCTCTGTATGTGTAATTAATCTCTATGAGGTCTAGCCCTCCTTCAGCTCTAGAGATGTACAGACTTGGCATACACTGATTCTTGTAAATTAACTCATGGGCATGGAGGAGGTTTCTTGTTTGTACATCCAGTTTTTCAAGATCTTTGAGAGGCCATTCCACAGTCCCAAAGTTATATGAGAGTATGTATCTTATTCCGTGATCTTAAAGCATTTTTCAATAATGCTTTTAATCTATGGTAGTGTTCTTTACTGATCTTATGCTTGAGTATCGTTCCTTCCTCTACTCTGAGATTCTTATAAACGCCTTCTCATTCAAGATCCTTGATGTCAAGGCTTTCAATATATGGTAGTACTTTTAAAATATTAATGTTCTTTCCCATTCCCTGTAGAATTGTTTTGAGTTCTCTCTAGATAGTTTATTTTGATATCTTTATTTTCTATTTTCTTCATATTGGTTACCGTTTTTACACTTCTGCTGCTACTTTCAATTTATTGTTGGAATATATAAATTTCAGGTTTTCCTCTGTCAATGCAGAATGCTTCAGCTTGATGTCTTAGATCTTCCTCAGTATCCTTGATTATCTTAATCCCTTTAGATATCTATCAATCAGGGATACCTCTGCACGTAATGACTGTATTTTTCCAAGGAGAAACTGTTATTCTCTTTTTCTTCTGACCCTGCACTTTAGTTGCACAATATAGTATTTGCTTTATTTCAGTGATGTCAATAAATGGCCCCTTTATACTGGAAATGGTCTTATTTATCTTATTTATCATACTCCTAACCCTACTGTAGATGTTAAATTTAGCTTGCATAAACTTTCCTTTGCCTGGAACCCAGCATATTCATCTTTTTCCATGTGGACTAGGAGTTTGATCTTGAATTCCTCCACCTCTGGGTCCTCCTCCTCCCTTTCTTCCTCTTCTTCAGTTGATTTGCTGACCTGTCCTGTAGTCATCTCAGTTATCTGCAGTTCCAGATCTCTGTGATATAACTCCTCCTCAGCTGCTCTTTCTTTTTCTGTATATTCCTGTCTGCTGGTACTCTTATTTGGCTTCGTAGAAACAGCATGGACATCCAGCAGTCTAGCTAGTGACTGGACTGCCATAAAGAAACAGCACCAATTTCACTATAGTTTGACACTACATATTACTAGAGTGGTGTAAAAAAGTCTTGCATAGGCAGTGCCGATTTGGCAGTTTTTAGTTGTTTGGATCCCAGGGACAAAATGTGTTACAATTTACAACCCCTTCTGCATGCCATTTTCTTCCCTTTTGTCTTTTATACAAATCTGAAAATTTTCCATGACTTGAGCATTCTTTTATAACACAGGTACACTACCAAAAAACTTTCTCCAGTTTTGCAACTGATTCCTATAGATTTTGGGGTGCTGAATCCAGGAAAAATAGCCAAAATGTTCCATCAGGTCACGTTTTCTTGCAAAATTAGATTTCTTACCCATATAAGGAATGTTCACATAATTTCTTTTTAGCCGACTGCAGTTTATTTTCTTGGCCCAAAATAGAGGTTGTAATGGTTAACTAACTAGAAACACTCCCTCATGATATTTTAGAGTGTTTTGTATTCATTTTATACATTAACAGGACAATTGGGAGGCGGGGGGCTAAATCCAGTACTCGCGCTGGCACATGTTCTTTCCTGTTCGCCTCGCCTCATTCGCTCGCTCAAACACGTTGGTTGCGACATGAACGTTCCTGTCAAATTTCAGTTTCTTGCAAGTTCATTATTACCTTTTGTTTGCTCAGTCGTAATCCAGCTTTATTCCGAAGTGGTTCACTACAGTTGTAGTTTGCAGTGCTGTGTATTTGTGATGGCTCACAGAGCCAGAGGTTGCGTCAACTCTCCGGACAGTTTTTGTTTTATTTGTGGGGAATATACCATGAAAAAGCGGCAGAGGAACATTCCTGCATTTATTAAAAAAGTATATTTCGCCTATTTCGGTTTGAAGTTAGGCGATCAAGACAAACCGTGGGCTCCTCACAAAGTGTGCAAGACATGTGAGGAAGATCTACGCTTATGGATGAAAGGTAAAAAACAAGCATTTCGTTTCGGAATACCTATGATGTGGCGTGAACAAAGAGACCACAGCAGTGACTGCTATTTTTGCTCTTGCATTGTGAAGGGATACAACTTAGAAAATAAGAACGTAATAAGTTACCCCAACCTTCCCTCAGCAATTAGGCCTATGCCTCATAGCAACGAAGTACCTGTGCCTGAACCACCAAAATCTTTGGATCATATTTGTGTGGACGGTTCTGATCATGATGAGACTCATCAGATGGCTTTTTCCCTATGAGTCCAGTACTTCCGAGTTTGAAACTGAACCAGATCCGAAACCTGAACTTTTCTCTCAAGCTGAATTGAATGATTTAGTCCGGGATTTAGGACTCCCAAAAGATGCTGCCCAACTGCTAGGTTCTCGGCTTAAACAGAAAAATCTATTGTCACCAGGAACAACTTTTTATTGGTACCGCAACCGCGAGACACAATTTTTGAAGTATTTCAGCAAAGAGGAAGATTTGGTATTTTGCAACGATATATACGGAGTGATGGAAAAGTTTAAACTCAAGTATGATCCTGCTGAATGGCGGCTGTTCATTGATTCATCAAAAGACAGCATAAAAGGTGTTCTTCTTCATAATGGCAACACATTCGCTTCAGTTCCTATTGCTCATTCTGTTATTCTCCAAGAAAAATACGAGAATTTGGCCCTGATTCTTCAGAAGATTCGTTATGATGAGCATAAGTGGATGATTTGTGGAGACTTTAAAATTCTATCCATGCTATTAGGGCAGCAATCTGGTTTCACCAAATATCCCTGCTTCCTTTGCTTGTGGGATAGCCGGGCCCGCGACCTACACTGGGGGAAAAAAGACTGGCCAATTCGGGAGTATTTGAGACCCGGTGAGAAAAATGTTCTTCATGAGAGCTTGGTACCTTGTGATAAAATTCTATTACCACCTCTCCACATTAAGTTGGGTCTCATTAAGCAATTCATCAAGTCCCTTCCAAAAGATGGTGAGTGCTTTTGGTACCTTTGCTCAAAGTTCCCCCGACTTTCTGAAGCAAAGCTAAAGGAAGGAGTGTTTGTTGGCCCTGATATAAGGAAACTCATTTCAGATGGAGCATTCGCTGAAACGATGTCTGAGAAGGAAAAAGAAGCCTGGGATTCCTTCAAGGATGTTGTTCTCAAATTCTTGGGGAACAGGCGGGATGAAAACTATAAGGATATTGTTGCCAGGATGCTCAATGCCTTCAAAGAACAAGGCTGTAACATGAGCCTGAAAGTCCATTTCTTGCACTCCCATGTGAACTACTTTCCTGAAAACTTGGGGGCGTACAGTGAAGAACAAGGTGAAAGGTTTCACCAGGACATCAAGGACGCAGAGAGAAGGTACCAAGGAAATGGAACACCAATATGATGGCTGATTTCTGCTGGTTGCTGCTGCGGGAAACCCCAGATGAAAAATACGCCAAGCAGCGCACCAAGAGAAGCATTCGGGGGAAGAAGAAACGGGCCCACCAGGAGATTGATTGACCCAAGAATGACTTTAATATCTAAACTGTGTTGACAAATATCGTGTTTTTACTAAACTTTGAAATACAAATTTGCTAGTTATTACCACAGTGTCGGATCTCATTTATTAGAATTTTATTTTCACACCATCGGGTGTTTGTCTTCATGTATTGCAATGGTGCGGTTTATTTATTTATTTATTTAGCAAGCATTTGTAGCCCGCTCCTTCCAGCGATCAGAAGCGGGTAGGATTACTATTGTGAAACTGCCGAATCAAGGCAGGTACAAATTTTGTTTACATACAGATTGTCAGAAAAGCACATCATACAGAGTTAACACTTCTTAGCTATGGGGGAGTTCATTTACATATATACATAAATACATATATACAGGATAATCTTCTTGGACACAGTGGTCAGGGGCTGCTCCATCTGTGGGTTTAGTTCAGGTTGAAATGTGATTGGAAAATGTGCGTTTTGAGTTTCTTTCTGAAGTCTAGAAGGTCATTGCTAGATCGTAGTTCTGGTGGGAGTTGGTTCCACAGTGTTGGCGCCGCATATGGTTTGCGTTTTCTATTCTTACATACATACCTGTACAACATTTTTTGCACATTTCTTTGCTTTGCTTTGTGTCTAACCTCGCTCTTATATGCTCAATGTTTGTGCACATGTATGTGGCTGTTTTAAGTGCAGACAATTTTGCTACCATCACAGTGTGTTTTGTTGACATTACTCTATTCTTATGTGCTGCCTTGTTACAATTTTCTTTATTCTTATTTGAATAACTACTAAACAATTAGTATAAAGAATTAATCCAAGAAACTTTTATCTCGATCGCACTCAATCTGAAACGTTCACCTCAAACTGCTAACCCAATGTAGCAAAAAATCTGTACGTGATGGAGCAAATTGGTTACCAGATTTGGATTCAGCGCACCAAAAAACGTAAAAATCAATCGAAACATTAGAGGCAGTTTAAAAAAAAAAATTTTTAGTGTACCTGTGTAATTGTTTAGTACCCATATTCATTTGATTGTGAACCTGTGTACAAAGATGCAATGTGTGTCCCAAAAGATTGTTGTGTTTTCTGTTCCTTGTATGTTGGCAATGTGCTTGTTTTCTTCTTAGTTTCATTAGGTAGCCCTGAAAGGGACTGTTTTTTGTTGGTGGTGGCCGTTAGTACTCGATGGGCCAGCCCTTGCTCTTTCTCACCAGATGACATCTGTCTGGCATGGAGTGGACCAGTTTGATGAGGTGTTCTCACGTTATAATGTGATTCTAGGCTGCAATCAGTGATTCAATCAGCTCTCACTTGGTCCACAGCTATTTCTTGGTGATCTCAACTTATACATTGTACCAAAGATTCTCAATCAGGTTGAGATCGGGTGATTGAGCTGGCCAATCAATGGTCTGAACTCCATTTATTTTCTTCCAGTCAGTGACAGTTTTCGCTCGGTGGCAAGGTGCATTGTCATCCTGGAAGAAATATCTGCCAGGAAACAGTTGCTCAGCTGATGGTAGCATGGACTTCTGCAGAATTCTTATGTATTTCACTGCATTCAACATCCTGTCAATGATATGGAGTATCCCACCACTGGCTGCCATGCATCTCCAGATCATCACCTTGGTTGGATGCTTCACATAAATATTCAAGCACTCTGGTTTATACTCTTCATGAGAAAACCTCCTCACATAGGTTTTGGCCTGATTACCCAGAATGCATAACATGCTTTTGTCACTGAACAGAACTTTCTCCCAGTCAGCCTTGCTCCATGTTGAGTACTTGGATGCCCACTCAATGTGTCTCTTCCTCTGTTTCACTGTTAGTAGCAGCTTCCTCCACACCTTACAGCCCCTCAATCCGTACTCTAAACATTGTCTCCTCACAGTGGAAATGCAAACTACAACAAAGACTTCTCCTTCCATTCCCGCAGATGCTCAGAGGAGGTTAGCTTGCGGTTGCCAAGATATGTCCTTATGAAGGCCCTGCCATCCCTCTTAGTTGGCTTTCTAGGCCAAACATTATGAGGTTTGTCCTATGTATTTCCCGTCTCCTTATGTTTCTGCAGAATGTGGAAACCATACTTTGATTACAGATGATCTTTGCTGCAATCTACGGGCTGGAATAGCCCTCCTCATGCAAAACCACCACCTGGATCCAGTCCTCCATTGATAAAAAATGTGACCTCTTTACCATGCCAGGACATTGAGCATCAGATGTGATACACACCAGTTGATCCACATTAAATTCAAACCCTGTGTGCTGCCAAAATACCACGCACTGATTGGCTATCAAATATGACTTCCTATTGGCTGAGGAAGCACAATATTGGTTCATGTCAATAGCGCTTTGACACAGAATCCGGTTGATGATACTGGGACATTGTTTCCTCATGACAACCCTACAAACGTTCACAGACAAGTAATTTTGCATGCAGAAATGGCTGCTGAATTAAATTTGCAACAAAACAGTATATAATGAGCCAGGATTCTGCCACAGAATTTGGAAAGATTGTCAAATTAAAGCTGAGGATAGCTTAATCATGCAGCCTATGCAAGACTTTTGCACACCACTGTATGTGGATACATAGCTAGACTTGATCCCAGCACAGTCAGAGAGAGTGGCCTCTCAGCATGAACAGATGTGTGCACTCAGGCGATGCTTGTGCAAGACCCACTCAAAAGGATATAAACAGGATGGAGTCAGTACAGAGGGTGGCTACTAAAATGGTTAGTGGTCTTCATTATAAAGCATATGAGGACAGTCTTAAGGATCTTAATATGTACACCTTAGAGGAAAGGCGGGATAGAGGTGATATGATTGAGACGTTTAAATACCTCTGTGGCATAAATGCACAGGGGGAGAGCCTCTTTCAATAGAAAGCAAGCTCTGCTATGAGGGGACATGAGATGAGGGTGAAAGGGGATAGATTCAGGAGTGATATGTGGAAATATTTCTTTACGGAAAGAGTGGTGGATCTGTTGAATAGTATCCCAGTGGAGGTGGTAGAGATGAGGACAGTATCTGAATTCAAAGAAGCATGGGACACAGAGGATCTCTAAAGGAAAAAAGGGGACTGTTGTAGTTGTTGATATGGAAGGACAGACTAGATAGGCCATGTGGTCTTTTTCTTTTTTTTTTTTAAAGACTTTATTTCAAAAAATGAAACATTATTACAAAGGAAACATTACACCATAAATATAGTATAATCACTAGTCCACATCAAGGAGCTGCTCTATACAAACAAATTAACGAAATCGAGGGCATAGCAAACAAAACCCATTTATACAAAGACAAGAGAACAATTAAATAAAATAATCAAGTAATCAAGTGTGCTCCCTCTGATCCAGAAAATTAACCAATTGGTCCACTTCACCAAACAAGTAACGTTTACTCTGATATGTAACCTGACACTTACAGGGAAATTTAAGATGAAATAAAGCACCAATGGCTAGAACACGTGGACGAACCGCCAGGAAGGCCTTGCGGCGTTCCTGCGTAGCTTTGGCCACATCTGGAAATATCTGTACACTCTGTCCACAAAGCTTTTCAAACTTCCTCTGAAAATAAACCCACAGTATCCTATCCTTGTCCATGTCACGAACAATGGATACTAATAGTGTATCTCTAGTGGGTATATCATCAGATGAAGACTCAAGAAAACCAGATAAGTCTAGCGTGGATGAAGCTAATTGATCAAATTGACCTCCTACAACTGTGGAATCACCCTTAGTCGCCTTGCAGGTACCGCCCCTTTGGTGCCCCTTCGGTGCACTAGGTGCATTGGTGGTTTCCTGTTATGGGGAAGAGGCGGAAACATCATTTATCATCAGCGCAGTTGAAAGCAACCAAAGTGACTGGCCCGATGGACGCCCATGTTCGTATTGGTGTTCCTGCAGCCTTGTCTGGATCTTGTCAGATTCAATGGAAGCGTCAACTGTGAGTACTGTTTCCCCACCCACCTCTGCTGATGCTAAGGGTTTAACCCAGCCCAGTCAAGAGTTAACTGTGTCTGCTGGCCTTGTTGTCCCCTCTCCTTCAGATTTGGGGCATGTGGACTGCTCCGCTGTGGAGTTACTTCCTGATTCATTTTTAAAAATAGAACCTGTCTCTTTGCCTTTACCAGTTTCTCTTCCTTCTGTTATTTCCTTTTCTTCTTCGTGTGACAAATTGCTGCCTCCTGAGGATGTTTCCTTAAAAGATGCGTGGCTTATAGTTTCTCGTATGGAATCTGCTTTAACAACTTCACTGCAAAAGGTTTCTGTATTTTCCAAGGAGACTGTTGGGAAGTTATCTGATCATGAGGCTAGTGTCTCTGCTTTGGAGAGGGCTAAATTAGCTAGTGAAGAATTGATCTCTTCTCAGCAGTCTCTTTCTGTTAAATTTGTGCAGGATTTAGGGTATTTGCAGCGTCAAGATGAGTTTAGGGAAAATGTTGCACGTTCAAAAAATTTGCGATTTTTGAACTTTCCGAAGACACATTATTTTTCCCCTTTGTTATTGATTCAAAAATATTTTAAGGAAGTTTTATTATTTAAGGATGCAGCAGAAATTTTGATCTCACGTTTGTATTATCTTCCTAAAGGCAAGGCGACTAAGGGTGATTCCACAGTTGTGGTCTTTTTCTGTCATCATGTTTCTATGTTTCTAAGATGGTTCAGCCATTTACCTAACCTCTGACTATAAATACATCCTGTGCAAACTGCTCTCTTTTGGACAATACCCCAAACCCTCTATCTTCATTTCTGTACCCTTTTACTTTGAACTAGAGGACAGCTAATGCAATGCAAAGAGCATTGGAAAGTGGCCCAGAGACAGGCTGCGAGTGCATGTTGACCCACAGTGGCCTACGTGTCACATACCAGAGGACTGTGTCCCCCTACACAGTTTGTGGCAGTGAGCATTGAACATAGTGCTGTGCTCGCACTTCCATATTATTATTTTTTATTTTTTTGTTTATGTAAATTTAACAAATATACATATCAAGTAAACACAAACTTGAAAGAAAAGAGAAATGAAGCAGAAAGAACCAAGAATCCTTCCAAAAGGAAATAACAATATAAGGTAACATGAATATGCCCATTCCTCACAAGTCCTCATTCTACAATGATCCAGACAGAATAAGAAATAAAATAAGATGTCATATGTAGGAAAAGCATACTATGCCTAACATTGAGCCATACAATATCTATACATGGACAAGCTTAACATCACCCCTACTAGAAGCAGCAAGGCGGGAACTGATAAAGGTAGCCAAATTAGAGGGGTCATAAAAAATATAAGAAATTAAAATCAGCTTAACTAAACATTTACATGGAAATTTAAGAAAGAAGAGCCCCCACCCCCCCAACTGCGTCACCCCAGGCCTAAGAACCAAAAACACCCTCCTCCTTTTCTGGGTATCCTGGCACAAATCAAGAAACATACAGGCAGACCTTTAAACAGTGCAGATCTTTTTCTTGAAATACATTTTTAATAACCATTCATGGTTGGAAACTAATGTCAGTGATATTAGCAAAGTAGCTGGGACTACAGAGTCAGATACCAAAGTATCCAGTAATCTGACACATTCAATATATCCATAGGACCAGACTCCATAGAAGCTTTCATATCCGGCTTCCCATTCTTCTTGCCAGTTGGAATGTAGTAGACTTTGGAGAGCAGTGGATGAGATTCTAATGGAACCCCAAGCATCTCCAAAAGATAAGCTTTATACATGTCCCGAGCTGTAACTGCAGGAGAACGAGGGAAATTTAATAATCTTAAGTTTGTAGATCTAAATTGATTTTCGAGCATTTCAAGTTTTATCATTTGACCAGTCATATCTTTAGCAACCGCAGAACACCGCTCCTCCATTTGTGAGACTTTATTTTCCAAAATAGAAACTTGATTATTAATCATAGCCGCGGAGTCCATACAAGTCTGCACAGCCCCAGTATTCGCTTGAATAAACTGCAATGTAGTATTCGTTTGAGAAACTAAACACTCACTAAGTTTTGTAAGGACTGTCCAAATCAAATCAAGAGTAATATTGTGTGGTTTATCCAACGAGAAGGGAGCCATGCCAGCTTGATTGATCTTAGTTACAACAGAACTCACAACAGCACCAGGTTCCCCCAACGCCAACTTGCTTCCTTAGGAGTCATGAGATCCTGCTCCGTCTTCCACTCCAACGACCACACAAGCTGAACCAAGGCCAAAACCTCCATTGACAATGCTTCCAGCACACTCCCTCCCATTGACGATGCAGTCTTCCCTACTTCGGGTACTGCAACCTCCAGCGGGCTCAAGCTCAAGAAGTCAATGGGTAAACTAGGTGGGAGCTGTAGATCAGGGGTAAGTTCACATCCTGAGGAAGACGCTGGACTACCCAGTCACAGCATCAACACAACCAGGCCTCTCCCTCTGGTTTCTCCCAAGTGTTCTGAGAAAGACTGCAAAAAGGAATCCCTCGGTCCAATCACTGAGGTAAGAGCTGAAGGGGACTGCGATGGTTGGGAGGGGGGGGGGTTCCTCTGCAGCTTCCCCTTATGCTTTGGCATAACAAAAGTAGCCTGCTCAGCCAGCATAGACAACAGCCATCTTGGATAGTATTCCCATATTATGTCATGTTCCTGGCCATGGACCTTGCAAAAATGGTCAGTAGACCACATGCACTCTCCCATGCTTTGGACGCAGTTCCCCTCCCCCCCCCCCTTCCAAGAGGACATGGAAGCATGGCAGGATGGACATGGGGTTAATTGCCCATACAATTGCTGGATACAAATACACAACCATCCCTAGCCTCTTTGTGCTCTAGCAATGTCCTTGTGGCTGTCACACTCAGTGCCCATGGGCAGTGGGTGAGGCTGTCTTGCAGAGACTCTGATGTGAAACATGCAGAGACTGAGTAGGTCCTCAGAGCTTCTGTGCATCTGAACAGAGCCTCTGGCCAGCTAGGCCACCTGCCAGGGCTACATTCAAAACATGTATGGGACTGTCCCCCCCCCCACCTCCACCCCAACATTCACCTCCAAGCACTGCCTTCCCACATGGCGGCAGGCAATGCAGAGACCAATAGGACATCCTATGGCACATTCTTCCAGCTGGAGTTGTGCAGGGACCATTCAGAGGTCAGTGTCCCATATTCACAATCAGTCAAACCGAAACATGTTGTCTCTGTAAATATAAGACTGTCTGTTGTTATTGAGTAATACATAATGTCATGCTGAATGCTCTGGCCAATGATCAGTATATAGTGCTGAGATAGTGTATACTCTGTGCAGATGTGCCTGAGATGGACATGCCTATATGTGCATACAGTGCATGGAGATAAGAGATCCCCATAGTTCACTCTGACTGCAGCTTATGTATTAATTTATTTAACAGTATTTATATACCACCTTTTCCTTAAACCAAGGTGGTTTACTTTGAACTCTAACTCTTTACATTGTAACAAAGTAGTTTACATCCAGCTCAATAACTGGAATATATTATAACATTATAGAGGAGCTGAGGTTTCACATCTTGCAGGAAGTTTTACAAGTAATTGTTAACAGTTTTCATAACTTATTTACAAGCATAACTTATTTACAATTTGGAGTCGTGCTTCATGGTGCTATTATTCATTGTTTGGTGCAGGAGTGGATGGATAATACATGTTTTTTATGTGATGCTGCCAAATTTTCAATAAACAGAATGTCTTCAACTTTTTCCTGAAGTCCTTGGTATCATTCGTATTTCTGATATCCTCCGGGAGGATATGAGTGATAGAACCCTGTTGACCACAACCTTCTCCTCGATACCCTGCCCTCGCTCGGTTTTAAGGGCTCTGTACTATCCTGGTTCTCCTCCTATCTCTCTAATCACCCTTTCAGTGTGTGTTCTGGTGGCTCCTCCTCCTCTGCTATCCCACTCCCAGTTGGTGTACCCCCAAGGATCTGTCTTGGGTCTGCTCCTTTTCTCTCTCTATACCCAGACCCTTGGTGCGCTTATCTCTTTCCATGGCTTTCAGTACCATCTGCATGCTGATGACTCCCAGATCTATCTCTCTACGCCTGAAATCTCTCCGGCAATCCAGACCCGGATCTCTGCCTGCCTTTCTGACATTGCTGCCTGGATGTCTCACCACCGCTTGAAATTGAACATGGCCAAGACTGAACTTTTTATCTTTCCCCCTAAAACCTCCCCTCCTCTTCCTCCTTTCTCAGTCTCGGTGGATAACTCTGTACTCCTTCCTGTTTCCTCAGCCTGCAATCTTGGGGTTGTCTTTGACTCCTCTCTCTCTTTCTACGCACACATCCATTTGAGACCTACTGTTTCTTTCTCTATAACATCACCAAAATCCATCCTTTCCTTTCTGAACACACTACTAAGACACTTATCCACTCCTTAATCACATCCCAGCTTGACTACTGCAACCTACTCCTTGCTGGTCTCCCTTTGAATCATCTCTCTCCCCTTCAATTTGTTCAACACTCTGCTGCATGGCTAATCTTCTGCCAGCCTCGTCATGCCAATATTACTCCTCTTCTCAAGTCACTTCATTGGATCCCTATCCGTTTCCGCATCCAATTCAAACTTCTCCTGCTGACCTATAAATGCATTCACTTTGCGTCTCCTCACTACCTTTCTTCTCTTATCTCTCCTTACAACCCCCCTAGGGAACTCCGCTCTTCTAGCAAACAGCTTCTATCTGTGCCCTTCTTTTATATTGCTAACTCCAGACTTCGCTCCTTTCACCTTGCTGCACCTTACGCCTGGAACAAACTACCTGTGTCTGTATGCCAGGCACCTTCTCTAACCCTCTTCAAATCCAGGCTGAAAACTCACCTCTTCACTGCTGCCTTTGGATCTCGACTCACCTGATCTCCTTTTTCTTTTTCTTTCCCCCTTGTTTTATCCCTGCCTTCACCTTCTGTGTTGTCTTTCTTGACTAGATTGTAAGCTCTGATGAGCAGGAACTGTCTCTTACATGTCTGTGCAGTACTGCGTACAACTTGAAGAGCTATACAAATGCTCAGTAGTAGTAGTAGGATGTGGTCTGCTTAGTTTTGGGAAAGTCGTTTGGAGTAGCTAACATAGTTTTGCAGTTTGTTCTTGTTGGGCAGCCTACAGGGTGTCTTCTTATCAGACCTTGGAATGACTCAGCTAGATTCATTTTGCAGAATTTTGAATATATTAGTTGTTGCCTTAAACTTTGCATGGCTCTTGATTGGGAGCCAGTATAGTTGGGCCAGTGTTGATGTTATGTGTTCGTGTTTGTTCTTGTGAGGATGTGGGCTGATATATTTTGGACCATCTGAAGTGAGTGAATAGTGTTTGCTGGCAGGCCTAGGTATAACGAGTTACAAAAGTCTAACACTGGTGTGACTATGGCTTGTAGTACCATTCCAAAGTCATTATGGCTTAGGAGGGGCTTTAATTTCCTGATGATTTTCAGTTTGTGGTATGCATCTTGTGCTTTCCTGTTAATCTGGGCTTGCAGGTTTAAGTTCTGATCGAGGATGAATCCTAGGTATTTAACCTCACTTTGACGGGTATGTTTCTGTCATTTAGGACTATTATGCAAGGAGGGGTGAAAGTCTTGTTCCTTGTTATTGTGAGTGCTTCCGTTTTACTATAGTTTATGTTGAGGTTGTGGGTGTTGAGCAATCAGGAGACATCGGCGAAGCATTTAGTTATAGTTGTGTAGTCCAGGGTGTCGACATCGAAGGATGTGCACAACATGATGTCATTGGCATAAATGTTTGTAGTGGATGTTATGTTTTTTTATGACATCACAAATTGGTTGCATGTATAGGTTGAATGAAAGGACTGATATTGCTGATCCTTGTGGGACTCCTTGCTTTAATGTAAAGGAAGAGGATGTGTCACCTTCACATCTGACACTTTGTTGTCTGTTATTTAAGTAAGATTGGAACCATTTTAGTGTGTTTTTGTAGAGACTTATCTCCTGGAGGCATCTTAGAAATATAGAATGTGACACAGAGTCAAAAGCAGCTGATATGCCGAGATATATTATTATAAAACCCTCTTTTGTATTGTTTATTCCTCTAAGAATGTGATGAAAGAGCACAGTTAGCAATGTTTCCACACCACGGTTTGGCTTGAATCTATGATGGAGTAGATCCAGAGGTGCATATGAGTTGATATGATCTTGCAATTGTATCTGTGCCATCTTTTCTATGATCTTTGACATGAACGGTAAGCTAGAAATCGGTCGGTAAGATGTGGGGTCTGTCTTGTCGGTTTTAGGGCTTTTTAGGATGGGCCTGATTGATTCTAGTTTGAGGGTTGCAGACATATATCCCTGTGATGATTTTGCAAATGAAAGGTGTGAGTTCTTCCTTAGCTGACTTAGCTGGACAGGGATCGCTTTGTGAGGTTGTAGTGTTCAAAGTTGTTATTGTGTGGGCTACTTGTCTGATTGTTGGGGTTGTGAATTCTCCCCATGTTCTGGTGTGTCTAAGGTGGTCTTCCAGTTCAACTGATGATGGCTTTGTTTTTGTGTGATTGCTATTCTGTTTTGTCATGAGGTAATCTGCTATTCATTGTGGACGTATGTCAGTTGAGTCTTCATGTGAGGGTTTCCATGTTAGATAACGGACTATTCAAAGGAGTTCTATTAGTTTACTCGCCACTTTCGTTATCAGGTTTGTGTTGTGTTCCTGTTTGCATCTGTTGATTATGTTGTTGTATTCAGTTTGTATGTTTCTGTATTTTTGTAATGTATCTTGTTCCTTTGTTCGTCTCCATTTCGTCTCCAGCTTATGACAAGAGCATAGATTCTATACTGTCTCACTAACTCAGTGACGCCATTGGATTTTCACAGAGGCCAGCCCTCCATGTGAGCCTAGCTCCCAATAGGCTGCAGCTGCACCAAGGGGGCTGACTATGTTGCTGCAGATCCAGCTATTATGACAGTTGGCATTAATCAGGCTAGGTGTGTCCTGAGGCCTGGAGGCTCAGTCAGAGATGAGATTTGCTGCTCACACATGTGATTGAGTTCTCCCTGATGAGATTGTGTCTCTCCATCAGGCGATATGGGAGCTGTACAGAAGTGTCATGTTGGAAGATAAGTGTAAGGGCATACTGTGGGAATGGGCCTTGATGATGGTTTGACTGGGAATGCATTTGAGTGTCACAGCTTTGGGGACAACATATGTACAAGCACAACTAGTCAGCCAGTGATTCCCGCAGGTTGCAGCTATTTACTGAACAATAACCCTCTGCCTGTAAATGGTGTCTCACATAGTTTGTGGTGTTGCTGGCTAACTGACCATGCAGCATATTGTATGCAGAGCCATAAAGTCTGAGCATCACATGCATGCACAGTGCATTGCTGCAGCTCACAGTCCTCTGGACACACACACACATGACCCCACTGTCTAAAATAGGTGTCAGTTGGCATTCTTACTTATCCCTTAAACCTCCTTTAATATCTTGGGCGTTGTCAACACCCATGCTATGTGTGGGCAC